>CM053026.1:629346756-630546756 GCA_028564925.1 Lithobates sylvaticus
GTGATGATAAGACACCACTACCTCATGTATCTTAATGTGAGGTGGACCTCTAGGTAAATGTATAAGTGTTGTCAAGATGCGATAAACCCATGGTAGAATGAACCCCCCCTAATGGAACTGTCCAGTACCGGGACCAAGGGCCAATCTAAGGCCAGGAAATGACATTCCCGCCAAACAATTGTCCAATGATGGTCTTCTATGGACCGGATATCTGTGAATGACAGCCTGGGATGATGGACTGCTGACACCGCAATGGCGGTAATCAAATGTGCTGGATGCGTGCAAGGGCTGAACGCAACGAGTGCGTAGTGACGTCATTATTGTGCGTCCTATGCATGGGGAGAAGGCTAGCGGTGACGTGAACACACCGCATCTGGCCGGATGACCGGAAGTGACATAAACCGGATATACGTCGGAGGCGCCCGCCAATAGACAGCCTCGTCGGGTATGTAAACAAACAAGGCAGAACGCCAAACTGACGCCCCTAGACTATTAAGCGTGATGACGTCGTTCGCTGGGAACACGAACGTACGGACGAGCAGAGCGCCAATGGGCAATACCCACCAGAACACGTGGAGTTACCAGGGCAACGGCGTCCGGTTTTACCAGGGCAACGGCGTCCGGTGTAATAGCGTCTGTGAAAAAAGGGGAAATGAAATGTGTGTGTATAAGTAAACATCATGTGTAGAAGGGGACGTATAAACCAATTACTAAGAAACAGCTCCTCCAGGATAGAGAAAACCCAGTGCACCACGGCATATACTTGTTACAAATGATTAGAAGACTCTGGATGGCCGCACTCCAAGATAAATTCATCTGCCTTTTATTCGTGAAACAAAGTCACACAAAAGTGGGTCACAGCAAATGACAACGTGACCTAAACAGTGATAGTGTATGTTGGAATAATGAAATCCATAATAAATTGTGCGCAAAGTGTCCCGTATATATAACGTGTCCCCCTATAAACCGTCGCTGAGATGACGTATATGGGGGCTAAAAATAAAAAAGTGATCAAACGAATGATTCTATGTTCAATTTAGGCTGATGATTGGAATAATTAGTCTGTGAATGATAACAAGAAAGCCTTGGAATGAGGATTGGATTATGTATATATATGTTTGCCTTAGTGAAATCCGAAGACATACTGACCCTGAGTGTCCATCTCACATACAGTATGGGATTATATGACACTAACAGCCATAATATAACAATAAAAATAGATGTAAATAACAGTAAGAAAAATGGGAGTGACGAGTCCCCGTTAGAATGGATCTCAAGCTGCCGGTACGAGCGAAGTGCCACTCACCCCCGGTTGATGAAACAATTGATGTCCCATTCAACGTTCATACCAAAGGGTGAGTAGCACTTCAGCTCGTGGATCCATTATGTTTCCAACCTAGAGACCCCTCGTAAGTTGGACTCACCACGCCAATGTGGGATGAATTTGTCTATTATTTGGAACTGAGTCCCTGATGGATTTCTATCGTGATGTTCCCGATAATGGCGGGGGACGCTATGTTTGATGCATCCTTTGCGGATCTTGGCTAAATGTTCATTTACGCGTATGGAGAACGTACGGATGGTACGTCCCACATACTGCAATTTGCACGGACACGTGATCAGGTATACTATGAATTTGGTGGCACATGTGGTGAAGTGTTTCATGGTATACGTACGTGCAGTAACAGTAGAACTGAAGGTGTCCGTCATGCGTCTGCCTAGGATGTTATGTTGACAGACGTTGCATTTTTTGCAGGGGAAATATCCCTTACAATGTTGGAAGAATGAAGTCGTCCTGGGGGGATCGACAACATTGGGAGCGATGTCGCCCTGAACGGACCGGGCACCCCTAAAAATGATGCCCGCCCGTTCAGGGAGAGAAGGTCCCAATATGCGATCGCTACGTAGAACCTTCCAGTGTCTGGCTATAATCTTCTTAACCTCCTTATGTTGGGTGGAAAAGGAGGTGAAAAAGGACCACCTAAATTTGTTGTCTCTAGGGGTCTTGGGCCGGTCAACCAATAAGGACTTTCTGTCTATGGTGGCTACAGATTTAATGTCTGCATCTAGGGTGTCTGGTTGGTAGCCCTTCTCCATAAACCTTTGCTTTAGGGTCTGACACTGATGAAGGAAGGTGGAATCTTTAGTACAATTCCTCCTCATTCGGAGAAATTGTCCCCTTGGGACTGACTTGAGCCAGTTGTCATGATGACAGCTCCCGACAGGAATATATCCGTTCCTGTCGGTGGGCTTAAAGTAGGTCTTAAACTCAAAGCCCTGTGCCGTGGACTCTATCTCCAGGTCTAGGAAATGTATGTTGGTAAGACTGGCCTCATAGCTCAAGACTATCCCCCGGTCATTACGATTGAGGGTAGTCATGAACTCGTCTAGAGAAGGCATGTCTCCCTTCCATAGGAGGAGGACGTCGTCTATGTACCTAGTCCACAGGACTAGTTCAGGACGCCCTAGGGCATAGACGGCGTCCTCCTCCCACTGGGCCATGAAAAGATTGGCCACGCTGGGGGCATATTTAGCCCCCATGGCCACTCCCTTGATCTGAGAGTAGAAAGTGCCCTGAAACCAAAAATAATTATGTTTGGTGGCAAATCGCAATAAATCTAAAATGAAATTCTTCTGTATAGAGGAGAGGGTTGAAAACCGGGATAAGTAAAACTCCACTGCGCCTATACCCAAATGATGGGAGATACAGGTGTAAAGCGCGGCGACATCAGCTGTGACCAAAATCAAACCCTCCTGATGTTCCACAGATTCCAACAGCCGAATCACATCCTTAGTATCCTTGAGATACGAAGGAATTAATTTCACTAATGGCTGTAGGTAAAAGTCAATGTACCTACCAATCCTCGAGGTCACGGAATCGATGCCACTAACGATAGGGCGACCTGGAGGATTGGTAGGACACTTGTGAACCTTTGGCAGGTAGTATATAATGGGAATTCGGGGGGCCAAAGGGACAAGAAATTCTCTTTCCTTACGATTAAGTATACTAAGAGAAAAACCTTCCTCAATCAATTCAGCCAAGGCCTTCTTGTATTTTGAGGTGGGGTCTCCACTCAAAATGATGTACGTGGATCGATCATCTAATTGTCTTAACATCTCCCCATTATAGTCCTCTCGATCAAGTATCACAATCCCGCCTCCCTTATCAGCGGGGCGGACGATGATATTTTTATTTTTACATAGGGATTTTAGTCCCTGAGATATAGCTGGATCTTGGTGTACCTTTTTAATGGGGAGAGTTTCTAGGTCGTTGAGGACCAGATTCTTGAACACATTAATGGAGTGAGAAGTAGTATTTGGTGGATTGAAAAGTGACGGATTAGAAAGACCAGAATGTACGCTGGAAGAGGGGTTCACATTTCCCGTCATGGTAGAAGGAACTGTTAAAAAATGTCGCTGGATGTTCAGCTTTCTGATGTATTTTTGTACATCGACAAAGGTTGAGAAACGGTCCAATGGCCGTGGAGGCACAAACTTCAAACCCTTGTCGAGTAAACGAGTTTCTGCATCGGAGAGCTGAACCTTACTGAGGTTGTATATACCTGCACCTATGGGGGTTAAACTCTTTTTCTTTTGCCTCTGGAGGCGTCGCCCCCCTCTGTTCCCTCGTTTCGTTTTGGGCTTGGAGGGTAACTGGGGGGGTCCCTGTAAAAACCCGACGGCTGGGATGGCCCTCGGGGCTGAGAATTGTAATGATAGGGATGGGAGTTACGCACGGGTTCTCTACCTTGATTGTCATATGGGTGCTGTTCTCCATATCTCCCCTGGTTCCCATACTCACGAGAGGGCTTAGCCGAAAACTTTCACCGACATGAAGTTTCCAAATATACTACTCTTATTATCCTAATGCCCTATACACACAATTGGATTTTCCAACAACAAATGTTGGATGTAAGCTTGTTGGCTGAAAGTCCGACCATGTGTATGCTCCAATCGAACATTTGTTGTCGCACTCTCCACCAACAAATGTTGGCTAGCAGGTTCTCAAATTTTCTGCTAACAAAACTTTGTTGTCAGAATTCCGATTGTATGTACACAAGTCTGACCCACAAAAGTTCACCCATGCTCGGAATCAAGCAAAAGGAGCCGCACTGGCTATTGAACTTCCTTTTTCTCGGCTTGTCGTACGTCTTGTACATCACCACATTCCCACGTTTGTAATTGTTGGCCAAAATTTGTGTGACCGTGTGTATGCAAGACAAGTTGGAGCCAACAACCTTCCAACAAAAATCCACGGTTTTGTTGTCGGAAAGTCCGATCGTGTGTACGGGGCATTAGTGATGTGATAGAGCCCTCTGTCTCTATACCAAACTGTATTTTCCTAGCTCTTCCCTAGCTCATGGTTTTCTGTATACTGCTTCTTTGAGACCATATATTAGAGCAAAATAATGACATGGGCACCATGATCTGCTATACAGATTTATTATTCAGATCATGGAAGCCTTTTTACAGGCATTCCAGTATCTGACAGTTTCAGAACTGTTGAATGAAGAAGATTTTTCAGCAAGTTTTTCTCATCAACACAAAAGTGTTTGGTGGCACAGGTAGCAGGATAGGCAAGTATTAACTGTTTTTTTTTTTTCAGTGAGTTTTATTTATTTATTTATTTTAAGCAATAAAGTCGATTTGAAGACAACATTTATATCTAGATATCCCTGATAATACAGAAGATTACTTCCCAATCTTAGAAATAATTGATGTTTAAATTGTGTCGTAATCATTGGTAATTGATCTTCCTGCTAATGCTATTTGAGACAGCAAAATACTTTTTGACACTTGCTTGGTGAATGGGTAGGGCTACTATGTACCCCATACTCATTCACATAGGGTCCGAGGGATCTGTAGGCCCCCTTATTAAAGGGGGCTTCCAGATTCTGATAAGCCCCCCACAACCACTGGCCACAGTTGTGGGGATGAAACCTGCTGCCCCAAAGCACCCACTCCCCATGTTTAGGGCATGTGGCCTGGTATGGTTCAGGAGGGAGAGGCACTCACTCACCCTCCCCCTTTCCTGACCTGCCAGGCTGCATGCCCGGATAAGGATCTGGTATGGAATTTATTTTTCTTACTTTTTTTTGCTATTTGTTTTTTAACTCAGCTGTCAGCGAGGAAGCCCATTGACAGCTGATGACTCATTGGTTGTTAACGACGACATTGCTGGTTTCTTGGCCCTACTCCTTAACAACCAGTTTATAACGTTTTTGCATTGATACATGTGCCCCAGGGCAGTACCTGGACCCCATACCCCTTTTATGTACAATTACTTGCATATAAGCCTTTAAAATGGGCACTTTTGATTTTTCCTGTTTGGCTCCCATAGACTTCAATACGGTTCACTGTTCGGGTTTTTCCCCTGTTTGAGAGTTCTGCTGAAAATTGAACAGGGGGGTGTCCATCCTATCTCTACTGCCACTATACAGCCCTAACATGCCACTATACTGCCCTAACCTGCCACTATACTTCCATGATACTGCCCTAACCTGCCACTATATTGCCATAACCTGCCACTGTATTGTCCTAACCTGCCATTAAAATTCCCTAACCTGCCATTATACTGCTGTAGCATGCCACTACATTGCCCTAGCCTACCACTATACTGCCCCAACCTGCCACTATATTGTCCTAACCTGCCATTATACTGCCATACCCTGCCACTATATTTCCCTAACATGCTACTATACTGCCTTTACCTGCCATTATATTGCTCTAGCCTGCCACTATACTATACTGACCCTGTTCTCAGATCTGCTGATCCCTATCCCCAGTTCTGCTGACCTCTGTACACTTCCCTGCTGACCCCTATACTCCGCCCCAGGGGACCCCTGTGCACTGCCCTACAAGCTAATGGCCTCTGTACACTGCTGACCCTATCCTCTGCACTGCTGACCCTTGTACACTACCCTGCTTACCTAATATAATCCGTCCCTGACATTTTTTACTATGCCCCCACATCATACTGACTAGATCTGGCCCTGACACCTTCAGAAATCCTTTTGTCCTTTCCTTACTTCTTGGGGATATGGTGGATTAGTAGTGGTGTTTTGTGAACCTGTCGATTTATATCAAATGTGATCAAATCAGCCATTTGTGTTTTATACAATTTTAGTATGTTCTAGATAAAATTTTAGGTGCTCACTGTATATATTGCTGTTGTTTGACATGAACTTGTGATTTTTCCATTTCTCATGTGCCTATAAAGTCCCATGTATTATCTGATACATTTTGTACATCTAAAAGTGGGCATGCTGACACACATTAAGCAGGCAAGGTCCTTTGTTGAGGCCATTGGGATGCCCATCCTATGAAATACCATATAGCCAGTGATGGAGGGTATGCACGTAGCGGCTGCAGTTCTGACATAGAACAATGGATGAAAAACAAATGCAATAAGAATGTTATTAAAAAATGGTAATTGTTTGTGATATCTGTATGCTTTAGCAAGTTCAGTCTTATTCAGTTAGATGTACTTTTAAATATATTTGTCATAAATTATAGGAGCAGTAACTTTTCCTTTTAATTTTAACTCCCGGTGCGTTTCCTTAAAATATTTTAATTTGTAATGTTCAAATTCAGATCTAAAGTGTTTGCACTCTTTGTAACTTTGTAACGTCTTCAGGGAGTGATGTCACACCACTCCTAGCTTGCTTAAAAGTGAATGGGAAGGGTGCTGTTGGTGTGACTCCTCCAAAATGGAGGAGAAGACAAAAATGTAATGCAAAATCTCCCTCTAGGGGATGTCGACTTGCACACACTGTTCCCACCATGCAGCATAAACCAACCTGTTATCAACATGTAAAAACTCGAAAGACACATTAACCACTTCTGGACCAGCCGCCGCAGTTATGCTGCGGCAGGTTGGCTCCCCTGCGCGAAACCACGTAGCTGTACGTTGGCTCGCGGGGTCCGGATAGCAGGTGGGGGTGCGATTGTGACCAGGAGACACAGAACAGGGACGAGTGTGTGTAAACACACACTTGCCTGTTCTGACAGGAGTGACAGATTGTGTGTTCCTATTAGCTAGGAACCACAATCTGTCACTTCTTGTAGTAAGTCTCCTCCCCCTTCAGTTAGAATCCCCTCACAGGGAACACAGTTAACCCCTTCACCGCCCCTAGTGTTAACCCCTTCACTGCCAGTGAAGTTTTTACAGTAATCAATGCATTTTTAATCGCACTGATCGATGTATTAATGCCAATGGTTCCAAAAATGGGTCAAAATTGTCTGATGTGTCTGTCATAATGTTGCAGTCACTATAAACATCGCAGATCGCCGCCATTACTAGTAAAAAAAAAAATGCTATAAATCTATCACCTAATTTGTAGACGCTATTACCTTTGCGCAAACCAATCAATATACGCTTATTGCGATTTTTTTTACCAAAAATATGTAGACGAAATACATATCGGCCTAAACTGAGAAAAAATTAGCTTTTTTTGAAAAAAATGGGGATATTTATTATAGCAAAAGTACAAAATATTGTGTTTTTTTTCAAAATTTTCCCTCTTTTTTTGTTTATAGTGCAAAAAATAAGAACCAAAGAAGCGATCAAATACCACCAAAAGAAAGCTCTATTTCTGGGAAAAAAAAGGACGTCAATTCTGTTTGGGTACAGCGCCGCATGTCCGCGCAATTGTCAGGTGAATCGAAGCAGTGTGGAATTGCAAAAAATGCTCTGGTCAGGAAGGGGGTAAATTATTTGGGGGCTTAAGTGGTTAAAAACATTGCAAATTGATAAAATATCATAGCTAAATCACATAAGGAAAATAGTGACATAATAAAATAAATAATAAACAGGAACGAGGAACCATGTAAACTGGCACCATCTAGTGGCCAGGCATAATAAATGTGGAACCTAGATGCATGCAACATAGCCTATAATGAAAATGATAAAATATATATATATATATTTTTTTTTATAGAATATTTTATGATATATAATTTTATTTTTCCAATTTATATCAGTTTTAGCTATGTATACATTTTGTTTCAGGCCTTTTTAGATATTGGCCACGAGATGGCGGTGCTCTGTGGTGTTTTTTCATTATAGGCTATGTTGCACGCATCTAAGTTCCACATTTTTTTATGCCTGGCCACTAGATGGTGGCTCAATTCTGTGACAACAAGCTAGCAGTTAAAGCAGAGTTCCGACAAAAAAAAAAAAAAATTAAAAGCCAGCAGCTACAAATACTGCAACTGCTGACTTTTAATAATCAGACACTTACCTGTCTCAGCGTCCATCGATGCAGGGGAACGAAGCCCCACTCATCTCCCCCTCCTCTCTGCGGCGCCAGCATTGTCACTGTGGGCGCCCAGATGTGGCTTCACAGCCGGGCACGCACAATCATCTGGGACACGTCACAGGTCCCAGATGATTGCCAAGACGGAGGGGGGAGAGGTGAACTTACTTCCCACACCGATGTGCCCCGGGAGGAAGTTGGAGCTGGAACCCTCCAAAAAGAGGGTTTCTGCTCCTCCTCAAAAAAGGACATGCTAAATGTGGCATGTCGGGGGGTCACCTGCCCTTAAAACGGAAGTTCCATTTTTGGGTGGAACTTCGCTTTAACAATAAAAACCTGACAGAGGTCTCGAGTGCTTCCCCCCCAATCCCCCCAACACAAACCTGTAAAAAGAGCTTTATTGCTGTCTCTATGGGGTTGATTTACTAAAACTGGAGAGTGCAAAATATGGTGCAGCTCTAAGCAGAAACCAATCAGCTTCCAGGATTTTTGTCAAAGCATAATTGAACAAGTTGAAGTTAGAAGCTGATTGGCTACCATGCACAGCTGGTCCAGTTTTAGTAAATCAACCCCTATGCGGCAAAAAGGACAAATACACAGTAAAAACCTAGCATAAGTTCTTACTTATCTTCGCCCTATTTAAGGTTCAGATTGAAAATACACAGTATTGCAATAGGGCATGCACCAATAATAAGATGTTGTCAGTATTTTAAACCTCTGTTCTGAATTGGCTTTGTTCGCTTTCAAATCAGTTTCTTCTCTTCGTCACTGTCTAACTTTTCTATTGCTCTAACATTTAAAAGCTACTATTATTTTTTATGTGTTCTGCAATTACTACCAGTGACACCTCCCCTTCAAAACCCTATGCCAGAAATGTGAAACAAACAAATGCATTTTATTATGACAGCCTGCTTTTTGTCTTCTGATGATTCCAATGATAACCACCACAGTCACTTATACTCACACTGTTTCTCTTCAGCTTGTTTGAGCGTTTCCTAGAAAATACAATGGCAATATAATGTCTTCAATTGTATGGTTAGCATGATTGTATTTGCAACATTTATATGCTAACAACTTGTCTTTTTTAGGCTTTATTTTTCTTGTGGCATATCACTAGTTAACGCTCCTTTTTGTAGTTTTACCACTTCCGGACCGCTGCACGCCGATATACGTCCTAAGTTTGAAGAGGAATATCGTTGTTATGGCAGCAGCTAGCTGACAACTTGGACCAATGGTACTTTACCATTAGTCCAAGGCTCCAAGCTGTCCACTGAGCTCAGTGCCTCTGACAAGAAGTGAAAGGTACTGTGAGTTCATCCTCTCAGTCTGCTGCAAACAGCATGCACCAGCCTTGTATTTAACCCCCCTGGCGGTATTCCCGAGTCTGGCTCGGGGTGGGAACTTCAGTACCAAAAGCGGTAACCCAGAGCCAGGCTCAGATTGCAGGATACAGGGTGAAGTTACTTACCTTAGAATAGGTAAGGAATTTCGCGCAAATAGGGATAAATAACAGTAAAGTGCAACAGTGCAATGATTGCTAGCTGATTGTAACACTAATAGAGGTTAATGATCTGGAGGTAATAAATAAATACAGTCCTAAATAGGTGTAAAAATAAATACAATCCTAAATAGATGTAAAGATCAGAAATGCATATAAATATCACAAAATAGATGTAAAAATTGCATAAAAATATAAAAATCGCATAGAAAAATTAGTGGATGTTGAATCGCAAGTAAATTGCATAAAAGATAAAAATCACGTGGGTAAAATCAACAATGGTGACAATTGGCTAAAATTGTGAGTGCCCAGTGCTAAAAGTAGCTACAAAGTGAATCGCATGAGTAGCATAATAAATAGTAGCATACTATTTAAGCATCTCACTATATATGGACTTATTTCCCCCCTTTTTACATTCATTATCTGTCACATAAGTTTTTACTCCGCCTCCTCTATTGGGGATCGCAAACTGAGACATACATTGCTGACAGCAGTAATATTAGTGCTTTGGATAACCCTTAAAATGGCGGCGCACATATCAGAACAAATAAATAACAAGCACATCCAGGAAAATGGCCACCGTTCAATAACATAAGGATCACACACAATATGGCCGCCATAGCCTTACACTCGACCACAACAAAGATGGCCGACGATAGACTTCCGGGTTGAATGACACTTAAACCACCAATGCCTGACCAATCCGGTTCCCCAGATGAAGACACGTGACGTGTCGTAATGCATAGGGAGTGGCCGTAGGCAAACCAACAGTGAACAGGACGCGAGGAGGACCTGAGAACGCCGGTGATGTTCACAAATTTTAACTCTTCATGCCATGTTTTAATTTCTTTAACCACTTCAGCCCCGGACCCAATTGGCAGCCAAAGGACCAGGCCCCTTTTTGCGATTCGGCACTGCGTCGCTTTAACTGACAATTGCGCGGTCGTGCGACGTGGCTCCAAAACAAATTGGCGTCCTTTTTTCCCACAAATAGAGCTTTCTTTTGGTGGTATTTTATCGCCCCTGCGGTTTTTATTTTTTGCGCTATAAACAAAAATAGAGCGACAATTTTGAAAACAATGCAATATTTTTTGCTTTTTGCTATAATAAATATCCCCAAAAAATATATAAAAAATTTTTTTTTTCCTCAGTTTAGGCTGATACGTATTCTTCAACATATTTTTGGTAAAAAAAATAGCAATTAGCGATTATTGATTGGTTTGCGCAAAAGTTATAGCGTTTACAAAATAGGGGATAGTTTTATATCATTTTTATTAATATTTTTTTTTTTACTAGTAATGGCGGCGATCAGCGATTTTTATTGTGACTGCGACATTATGGCGGACACATCGGAAATTTTTGACACATTTTTGGGACCATAGTCATTTATACAGCAATCAATGCTATTTAAATGCATTGTTTCCTGTATAAATGACAGTTGTAGTGAAGGGGTTAACCACTAGGGGGAGGGGAGGGTTATGGGCTGTGACGTGTGTGTTTTTTTTACATTAGGGGGCGGGGCTGACGTCTGACATCATTGATCAGCTTTCCTGATGACCGGGAACAGCCAATCAATGACAGGCAGAGTAGGAAGCGTGGGGAGAGGTTTGTTTACACATACCTATCCCCGTTCTTCAGCTCCGTAACCCGATCGCAGGACACCAGCGGCGATCGGGTCCGCTGGTCCTGCGGCCGGGGTCACGGAGCTCCCGACCAGGTCGCGAGCATGCCGATGGCGGCGCGCGCGCGACCCACAGGCAGGCAAATGCACGACCACGTACAGGTACGTGCTTTTGCCTGCCCGTGCCATTCTGCTGACGTATATATGCAGTGGGCAGTTGGGAATCGGTTAATGTACGAGTACATCTTACTATTTAAATAAATTCAACTAATTGTTTACAAACTTACTACACTAGTGGAGGCTTCTCTGTTCCCCTTTCTACCTCCCCTGGTGTTATGTCATTTTTGAGCCAGTGACATTAAGCACTGTAGGTACTTAGCACAGAGGCATTAAAGGGAGAAGGACCTGACCGGAGCATTCACTAGACTCTGCAGACTTTGGATACCCCAGCAGTGCGGACAGGAGATACCCCTTAAAGGCACATACCCAACAGGCTTGAGGCTCTGCAAATCTCCAGATACCGCTATATTGGGGATACAGGACACCCCAGAAAGGCGTATGTTAATCAGACCTGAGGTGAGAGGCTAGAGAGACCAGTCAAGGATACCCCACAAATAGATGAAACCTAATTGCTTTATCCACATAGCCAAACGCATACAATTTATGCTCGGAAATATCTGACAGCACTCTGGAGCAATATTGGACTACTATTGATATCAATATTATCTATTTTTATGCCCCTAGTGGATTCATCTATTTATTTTCATCACACCATTGATTCATCTATTTATTTACTTTTTTACTCATTTATTTATCACACCATCTATTCATTGATTTATCACTCTTCTTTATCACATTATTCACTATTATCAATAGCATTATAACTTTGATGCACTTTATGCACTTTTAGATACTTTATTTGATAATTTGCTTATTAATTATGCTACTCATGCGACTCCCTTTGTAGCTACTTTTAGCACTGGGCACTCACAATTTTAGCCAATTGTCACCATTGTTGATTTTGTAAAAGTAATGAAGGGATGGTGGCGCTCCCTAGTAAGAAAATGTGTACGTGACCACACTACCTAACACACTTAATAAGCTAAAAGTAATAATAAATAAATTGACAACAAAAAGTAATGTGTACGTGACCACACTACCTAACACACTTAATAAGCTAGAAGTAATAATAAATAAATTGACAACAAAAAGGTGTGTAAATATAGAAACCAATGGTGAAGTGATCCATAGATTAGCACTCCATAATAATCCAGCCTGGGAACACTCAAAACTAAGTGTAATACCAGAAGGAAAGCTGATGGGGCTAATCACTTAAGTTGATGCAGGAAACTATGTGTGGTAAATTGGAATAGGGTGTATCCACCTACTACCATCTCACACCATCCTAGATACAATCAATACATGTGATACATATACATGAATTATCTATACGTGATAACAGCAATAACCATAAATTAAAATAATTGAAAAAAATAATACATTCCATGAGCCACATAAGGGGATGTGTGAACCCTGTGGTAAAAGATATACATATGTATGTGTATATATACACGTGAAAAGTCCTCCCCGGGTTGGGTGCTCCAAAAGGTATACAAAAAAGAAAAAAGGGGAAATATATATACAAATGTTCAGTGATCAGTGACTTTAGTGACTTCGCTGTTGTAGATAAGGTGACTTCGTGCTGCCCATATGGTCCCACACTCACCGGAAACTGCCACCCCTGCAGGGGTAAAAGGTATAAATGGAGATCCGTCAGTGGTCCCTCTCCCAGAAATGGATCGATATCCCACTCCTTCGTGTCCACGGGGGCGGTCACAGGATCTAGTTACCAGCGTCAGCACTCCATTCTCCAGGAAATTCAGAAAAAATGTCCCTCCATGGCAAAAATTAAAAAGAAAGATAGGGGACTCATAGCGCAAAATGTAAAAACAAATTATACTTTATTAAAATAAAGCAAAAAAATGTAAAACAAAAATAAGGTTAAAAAAGTATAACAGAGTCCCGGCGGGCTAGTATAGGGCTTTAAAGCCTGGATGCCCTCTATTAAAGATAGTGCACAGTGGCCGCTTGCGTCCCAGCAGCGTTCCAGGCCTCCAAAATACCCTATCCAAAATTCTCCCGAACAAGCCGCGATTCATTTACAGAAGAGCACCCAATCTTCGAACGCATATTGTACATAATGTCATCGACCCCCCAAAACGAACTAAAATATTTGAACAAATGAAGGGATTCTACAGATGCCAACGATGCCTACCATGTAGAGTCACCAGAAGACAGCCCAGGAAACGAGAGACATTCAAGTCCACAGTAGACCATAAAGAGTATCCAATTAAGCAGCTGATAACCTGTCACAGCACGCATGTGACATATGTCATAGAGTGTCCCTGTCACTTGCAGTATATAGGGAGGACCACCCGGCCCCTATTTATAAGGATTAGAGAACACATTAACAACATCCGGAAAGGGTATCCAAAACACAATCTCTCGAGGCACTTCGATGAAGTGCACCGTAGAGACCCTTCGGGCATTATATTTTATGGCATTGATCATATAGACGACCATTGGAGAGGGGGTAACAAGTGCACCCTCATCTCGAGGAACGAGACTAGCTGGATATATAGGTTGGGGTCACTTGCCCCTAGGGGCCTCAACCTAGATATTGACCTCAACTGCTTTTTAGCCAACCCCTGATGTCCCTTTCAGGCCCCTATGTTGATATCTTATCTTGTATTCCATCTTATTTTTATATAGATTTTTTCTCGATTGCGGGGTGTCTAGCTCAGTGGAACTGTCCACTTCCCCCGATGTATCCTCACGATATTTACGTACCTCCCTACACTCCATTTGTAGGGCTACTGACGTATGGATCATAGGGTCCCCTGCCCCACTCTTACATACTTGGGGCCCAAATGCTACAGGGTATAGCTTTCCAATTTATGCTCCGGTATCCTCACTGGAGCTATTACCGGTAGATATATTTTCTTAGTTTTATGGAGATGTCTGCTTCACTTACTATCAATTCCCACATCTATTTGTGGTATATTCTTAATATTTCCTTTCCCCTCCCTTCACTCACCCTCCTCCATTTAAAGAATGGGGGGATACATGCCATCACTCACAGATTCTCAGACTATCAGGTTTATTGATTACTGCCTGGTTAAAGGCCCCTAAGGTTACAGGGTAATAGCTGGGTTTGGCTTATGTTCAGGGCTACGTTTATGTAAACCAGCGAGCCAGCTGCCTAACCCACCACAGTACCGTGTAGGGACCCTGCCTTGTATAAATCTTATCGTTGGTATATATAAACCTATACATTACATATATACACCTTTTGATCTCTCACCATAGCCTGATATGTGATCGGCATAATAATATACAAAATATACTATATATTCCATCTTCTGGTGGATCATATTTATCAGCAAGTACACTATGGATCCATTGTATAGCTAAAATTAACTTTCTTGATATGAGATCACCGTCCTCTTCTCTCATATATAATCATCTCCATACCTTTATGATTTTACTTAACACTTACTGTCCTCCTTAACGAGTTCTCTCTATTATACATAGTGGGACTGTTAACCCACGGGCTGCCCCAGGGCACCCGCCCATTTCTGTGTAAGTGAAGGCCACTGCAACTAGTTTTACTAGGTAGTAGCTGGCTTTGCACCAATGAGGGAGTGCAACAGAGTGGAATAGGTTTCCCACTGTGCAATATTTTGTTTATATAGCAATGGAGTGCTGTCGTTGAGACCAGGCAGTTGGCTGCTTGGTATGCTATGTAATAAACCTAGTATGCAACATTTTTGTGCCAAGCTGGGATTTCCAGTATTTGTGTAAAAACCTGAGGAGATATGAGGCTATTGCCTTACTGATTGGGGCCTTATAAGCTAATCCAATTTAGCTGTGCATTTCACCCTTACTCGCACACCACTCCCCTAGGAGTTTACGTGGGGAGGGATATCCACTATGCGGGAGGGTCCTGATAGGGCGCTTAGCCTAAGTAATTTGCATATGGGACGTGCCAAGTATCTCCGTGTGGTTTAAATAGCAGGAAGTGGAGTGAGATGGTATCGCTTTTGACAAAGTCACATGACGAAACGTGCGTAAGGCGTACTACCTCACTTCCGGTTAGCGCAGGAGGCCTGGAACGCTGCTGGGACGCAAGCGGCCACTGTGCACTATCTTTAATAGAGGGCATCCAGGCTTTAAAGCCCTATACTAGCCCGCCGGGACTCTGTTATACTTTTTTAACCTTATTTTTGTTTTACATTTTTTTGCTTTATTTTAATAAAGTATAATTTGTTTTTACATTTTGCGCTATGAGTCCCCTATCTTTCTTTTTAATTTTTGCCATGGAGGGACATTTTTTCTGAATTTCCTGGAGAATGGAGTGCTGACGCTGGTAACTAGATCCTGTGACCGCCCCCGTGGACACGAAGGAGTGGGATATCGATCCATTTCTGGGAGAGGGACCACTGACGGATCTCCATTTATACCTTTTACCCCTGCAGGGGTGGCAGTTTCCGGTGAGTGTGGGACCATATGGGCAGCACGAAGTCACCTTATCTACAACAGCGAAGTCACTAAAGTCACTGATCACTGAACATTTGTATATATATTTCCCCTTTTTTCTTTTTTGTATACCTTTTGGAGCACCCAACCCGGGGAGGACTTTTCACGTGTATATATACACATACATATGTATATCTTTTACCACAGGGTTCACACATCCCCTTATGTGGCTCATGGAATGTATTATTTTTTTCAATTATTTTAATTTATGGTTATTGCTGTTATCACGTATAGATAATTCATGTATATGTATCACATGTATTGATTGTATCTAGGATGGTGTGAGATGGTAGTAGGTGGATACACCCGGGGCGTGGCCTGGACGGAGACCTAGATGGCCGCATAACTTCTGAGCTCCTGCGATCCGGGGACAGAAATCGGCTTTACCGGGAAAACTACACCCTCCTCTGGCTATGCACAGGTCCACCAGGAGCTCCTCTACCCCTCGTGCTCCCAAGGATCCCCACGCACATCTGGGCAGAAACATACCGGAGATTTTCCGGTCCCAGAAGCTGCAAGCCCACGCGGCGGCACAGGCCCAAGCCTCGGCATTGACTGACGAACCCCCGCCTGCAAGGATGCCCGGCCTCCCATCGCCTTCCCAAAGCGGGACCACACCGCCCAGCCTCTTCGACCTGGAGAAGATTGCCACGGACATCAAGAGCACTGTCACAGCCGCTATTGCTGATCTAAAATCCGACCTCCAGGCGGTGGCCCATCGCATCGATGGCGTGGAGCAAACCACCCAAACCCACGCGGCGGCCATCCGCCAAGTGCAGTCGGCTTATGATGTGCAACTCTCCCAGGTCTTTGAACTCCATCGTCACGTGGAGGACTTGGACAACAGGGGGAGAAGGCACAATATCAGGGTGCGGGGAGTCCCTGAAACCATCGACCCGGGTGCTATCCAACAAGCGCTATGCACCATCTTTAACGACCTACTTGATCGCCCGGCTGACTCCCCCATCGACATGGAACGAGCCCATCGCGCCCTTCGCCCCCCCCCCACGGGACAACGAGCCACCCAGGGACATCATATGCTGCATTGTCAGCTTCCCACTGAAGGAGGAAATTCTGAGGAAGGCTAGAGCCAAGGGACGCATTATTTTTAATGGGACTGAAGTGAAACTCTTCCAAGACCTCTCCCAAATTACCCTCCAGAACAGGAGGGCTCTGAAGCCACTTCTCGACACACTCCGTGCCAGAAACATCCAATATAGATGGAAATTTCCCTTTGGCCTGTCGGCCTCCGCTAGAGGGCGCTCGGCCCTCCTCCGCACCCTTGAAGACCTTCGCGACTTCTGCGCCCAGCTCGATCTCCCCACCGTCGAGCTTCCGGAGTGGTACGCCATGTACTTTCCCTCGGAACCATGGCTCCCTGTCTCCCTCAACCCTTCCCCGAAGGCTGCCCGACAGAGGTCCCGCAGACGCAGACCCGGACCCACGTCGCCGAATGCCCGCTCACGCCGAGACATTCACCAGGGGAGCCCGGACTACTCACCTCCTCCGTTGGCCAGAAGGGACGCGATGGAAGATTGAACTGACTCTTCCCCGAACACAGTGCGCAACCCGTGAGTAAACTTTCTCCCTACCCATGACTAACCCATCTCTGAAGGAACGCCAGTGATTGCCCCCAGCCCCTGTCCCCAGCTCACCCGAGCCCGCCCTCGCCACGATATACCCGCGGGGATCCCTATACCTATCCAGCCTCCACACCGCGCTCGCCCTCTGTGGCTACGAGCAGCACCTCACACTATGCCGCGCTACAAGGCGCCTAACCCACCCTTGCATCCTGCGTTTTAGCGCTCCTGCCATGGACTCCTCTCCTGCCGCCACCATGACCTGCCACAGGATCAGGGACCTGCTCCATCCCAGCCGCCACCGAGGCCGTGGGCCTCTACCTCGTCCCAGCTCCGGAACTCCTCCAACTATGCCGCCCAGGACACCTACACTGTGCTCCCCTGTGGCAACACCGAGTGGTTCCTGCCCGCTTCTGGTCCCTGTCGGTCCTTGAGCGGTGCTCTCCATTTGCCCCCTCACCTCAAACGGAGACCCCCCATCACCCGAAGACGTGAACGCTCACACCTGCCTCCCCCCGACTGGACTGTGCCCGGTGAAGCCTAATCTCCATCCGCCCTGATGACATGCTTCTCCGCAGGAACATGGATCCAGAGTCCTGCTGCTTGAACCCTTACCTCACCAGGCGCTCTATAGCTGGTCAACAGATCTCCCCGAATAACCCTGTTGCTCGGCACCTAGTCCGTATTAACGCCCCTTTTTTTTCCTATGCAGGTACCTGACTTTGTTTCCCTATGGGCCCCATGTTTCAAACCTGGGTTAGCCCACTGTGGTGTGTTTTTTTTTTTTTTGCTACCCTGGGTTACCTTATGCGGACCACTTGGAGATCACCCATCTGTATGGTTACCTAAAGATGTTTTATATGATGATGCTGCTCTTTTGTTTTTTTTTGTTTTTTTTCCTCCTCTCCCCTTTTCTTTTTTCCTTCCTTTCTCCATGCAAGTGACAAGCTAACGCATTTTGGGCTCCTGATAGACGCGCACTGGCCGCCATACGCAGGCTTTATCTCCCAAGGTAACCCGGTATACCCGGACATTTCATTTACTCCCTGTCTAGACACCCCAAACCAATACTCTCGCTACCCAGGATCCCCCCCCTCAGGTCCCCCCTCCCCCCCTGCCTCCCCTCCATCCCCCCTCACCCCCCCCCCCCTCCATTCCCTTCATCCACCCCCCTCCACCCCCTCACCTCTCCCTCCCCCTCCCCCCTCATCGCCTCTCTCCCCCTCCCCCCTCCTCACCTCTCTCCCCCTCCCCCCCCCTCCTCACCTTTCCCCCCCTCCTTACCTTTCTCCCCCCACCCTCCTTACCTCTCTCCCCCCTCCCCCCCTCCTCACCCTTCTCCTCCCTCCTCACCTCTCCCCCCCCTCCTCACCTCTCTTTTCCTCTCCTCTCCTCTCCCTTCCCCTTCCCCTCCCCTCCTTTCCCTTCCCCTCCTCCTCCTCCCCCTTTTCCCCCTTCTTAACCCCCCCCCTCCCCACTCACCCCCCTTTTTCCTTCCTTACCCCCCTACCCTCCCTCCCCCCCCCCTTTTTTTCCCCTCTGCTTCTCCCTCTCCCCCTCCCCCCCCTCCCCCACTCCTCCTCCCCCCTCTTCCCTCTGCTCTTCTCCCCCCCTCCCCCTCCCATATCATACTGTCGAATGGCCCTTGGGGGACCCGACCCCTCCGACCCCTGACGGGAGTTAGGCAATCCCTCCAATCCTTGTACCCAAGTTCGCTTGCTCACGGGTTGTACTTATACTTGTCTATGAAAAACGATGTCAATTTCTATGGTACTGATTGTTAGTAACCTATGTTCAACATGCCAAGTTTTGTTCCTTAAGAATCCAGTTGGGTCTGAATTTAATTGTTTATTTTTGCACTATGTGATAGTCGTGACCTGAGAGATCTCTCTACCCCGATCTATGGCAGGCTTCTTGCCACTCCAGGGGAGATCCTCACGGTTGGAGAGACCCCCCTTCCTCACCCTCTTTCCTCATGATTTACATTCCCACCATAATCTATCTTCGCAGTTCCCCGGATCGCAGCCACTATGTGGTACCCGTCCTTCTTACTTCCCCCACACAGCAGTCTCTGTGAGACCTTGCTGACCTTCCAGGCTTTCTCTTTCCTCCCCCTGCAGGTGATTAGCTGAGCTACCCTCACCTCTGGTTTGCAACCCCCTCTACACCCCCTTTCACACCTCCCCCTCCCCCCCACCCCCCCTACCCCGCCTTTTGTCTCTGCTCTCACCCCCTCCCTTCTCCCCCTCTCTCTCCCCCTTGCTCTCTTCCCACCCTTCCCCCCCCTACCCTTTCCTTGAGGCGACCCTCGCCCCTACATAACCTAACACGCGCACACTCCCTAGTGTGATTCCCGACGTAGCTCCCCCTGTAACTATGGCACCCAACCCTTCAATTAAAACCCCATTAACCCTGAAATGTGTCTCGCTGAACGTGAAGGGCCTCAATGTGCCTGAAAAAAGGTCCCAAGTGTTGGCCTCTCTTACTAAACTCAAGGCACATTTCCTTTTCCTCCAAGAAACCCATTTCAGAACGGACTCCACTCCAAAACTCTCCAATCATCTCTATCGTTCCGCCTTCCATGCCACTAACCCTACTGCCAAGACGAAAGGAGTTTCTATCCTCATTTCAAGACACGCCGACTTCCAACTAACCGACTCCCTGCTAGATCCTGAGGGGAGGTTTGTCTTCCTCAAGGGGATATACGCATCCAAGCCAATAACTTTGGCGAATATCTATTGCCCTAATATACACCAAGTCTCATTTTTTCGCAAAACATGCTCACTCCTATCCACATTCCGTGAGGGCCTGATCCTCCTGGGAGGCGACTTTAATGTCCCGTTAAACCCCTTGTTAGACACCTCCACTGGGACGTCTTCCTTGCCCTACAGAGCTCTACGCCAGATCAAGGCACAGCTCCAAGAACTGGCCCTCCACGACACGTGGCGCACCTTATTCCCCTCGACCAAGGATTACACTTTCTTTTCTACCCCCCACCAAAAGTACTCTCGAATCGACTTTTTCTTCCTCACACAGACGGACCTCTCCCTACTTAGACAGGCCACCATCGAGCCGATGTTCTTGTCGGACCATCATCCCATCTCAGTTACTCTGACCTTCCCCGAGACTCTCGCCAAAACCAAGATTTGGCGCTTCAATCCCTCCTTGACTAAAGACCCAGTGGCCCTAGAGCGTATACGCACCTGCATCCAGCTGTACTTCCAAGAAAATGCTGACCCTGACATGTCCCCCATTTCTATCTGGGAAGCCCACAAGTGCGTTATTCGAGGGGAACTGCTGACCCTGAATGCACAAGCCAGAAAACTCCACCAACAGCAGATCAAGGTCCTGCTGGACCAAATTAGTAGACTTGAAAAAGCCCACAAACAGACCCAAGCACAACTCACCCTCCAGGAACTTGTTCAAGCTCGCTCTCTCCTAGCGGAGGAACTGGGTAGACGCACCAAAAGACGATACATTCTTGGCCAGAGGATCTTCTACGAATACGGTAACAAGTGCGGCCGCATTCTTGCTCGCTCAGTGCAGGCCGCCAAACTTTCCTCCACAATTCACAACATTCGTAACACTGAGGGATCCTTGCTGGCCAAGAATGAAGACATAGCTAAGGAATTTGAAGACTTCTATTCCAAACTCTACAATCTTTACCCTGACCGCTCCGCTCAGACCCCCAACAGAGCCCGCCAAACGGCCATTGCAGACTTCCTAGCTCAATATAGTCCCACGCCCATTTCCCCCCAACAAACCTCCCTCCTGGAAGAACAATTCTCCCTAGCGGAACTAGACACGGCCGTGAAACAAATGAAGGTAGGTAAAAGCCCTGGCCCGGATGGTTACTCCCTCCAATACTACAAATCCTTCTCAGAAGTCCTTTCCCCGCACTTAATCCGCACTTTTAACGCCTTGTCGAATCCCCAAGCAGACCCAAGTCGAATGCTTTCAGCCCATATATCAGTGATCCCTAAAGATAATAAAGACCCCCTTTTAGTAGCTAACTACAGGCCAATCTCCCTTCTTAATGTGGATATTAAGCTCTATGCTAAAATTCTGGCCAACAGACTCATACCCCTTATCCCCAACCTGATTAACCCGGACCAGGTGGGTTTTGTACCGGGCAGGGAGGCCAGGGACAATACCATACGCACCCTCAACCTACATCACTGGCTTACTACGTCAAATTCCCAGGGCTTCTTTCTCTCTCTTGATGCGGAGAAGGCGTTTGACAGAGTGGCCTGGGACTACATGAGGGCAGTCCTGGAGGCCCTTGGCCTACAGGAACGCATGCTGTCTGCTATAATGGCACTATACTCTAGCCCCTCTGCAGCGGTCCGTGTTAATGGCCACCTGTCAAACGCCTTCCCCATCAGTAATGGCACACGCCAAGGCTGCCCCCTCTCCCCCTTGATCTATATCCTCACATTAGAACCTCTTCTTAATAAACTCAGGAGCAACCAAGATATCCGTGGCCTTACAATACAAGGTAGACAATTTAAAGTTGCAGCTTTTGCGGACGATGTCCTGCTGTCTTTAACATCCCCACGCACCTCCTTGCCATCCCTTCTTAGGGATCTACACACCTTTGGAGAGCTTTCAAACCTTAAAATCAATTACTCCAAATCACAAGCCCTGAACGTTTCGCTCCCCCAGCAAGAAGTTGCCCACTGCCAAGACTCTTTCCCTTTTCACTGGGAAAAGACAGCCATCACATACCTAGGTGTGCGGATTACACCCCGCTTCTCAGATCTATATCCAGCTAACTTCCAAACAGCCTTGCTTAAAGCCCAAGCTTATCTTAAGGACTGGATGACTCTCAATGTCTCATGGTTTGGTCGAGCAGCTTTAATTAAGATGATTATTCTGCCCCGTCTGCTTTACCTGATTCAAACCATCCCTATCGCCCTGCCACGGGACTTTTTCTCGACATATCGGAAAATTTGCTCCTCCTTCATTTGGAAGGATGCCCCCCCACGGATCAGGTATACCCTCCTCACCCGAGCCAAGCCCAAAGGAGGTATAGCTCTCCCTGACCTGCAAAAGTACCACTCTGCCTGCCACTTAACAAGAATCGCGGATTGGAACATCCACGCCACACAAAAAGTGTGGGTTGCACTCGAGAACACTTTCTCGCCGATCCCCCTGCATCTCATTCCGTGGCTCCCTCCGAAATGCTGGCCGCACAGGCTGGATTCACACCCCCTTATACACACGTCTCTATCGACATTTAAGAAGATACCCGCCGACAGGTCTCTTGCCCCAACTCCAGGCCCACTGACGCCCCTAAGATGCAACCCTGACTTCCCCCCCGGGGACTCCCCCAACTTCCTCAAACAGGAATGGCCATCCGACGACGTCCTCGCTTCCCAATTCTTCCCAGGAGGTAAATTGATCTCATTGAATGACCTACGCACTTATACTAATAATCCCACCTTCTCCTTCTGGACATACAGACAAATCTGTAGCTTTTTGACCACCTACACTACCCGAGCTAACTGGTCTAGGCCTCTCACCCCCTTTGAAACTCTATGTAGTCGCAAGATCCCACAGAGGCACCTAATCTCGCTCTTCTACGCCCTACTACAGGACTCACCCGATTTGACCCTCCCACCCTCACAAACCTCTTGGAACAGAGACCTTCAAACTCCCCTGTCACCTGCTGACTGGACTAGAATTCATGAATATGCCCACGGGGGGTCGGTGAATGTCGCCATCCAGGAAAATGGGTACAAAATAATAACACGGTGGTACAGAACTCCCTCCCGCTTGCACAAATTTTCTCCCACAATCCCCAATGTCTGATGGAGGTGTAACACGGCAGCAGGGACTATGATACATATATGGTGGGATTGCCCCAACATCCAACCTTTCTGGAAGAAAGTCCATGACCTTATCTCTTCGATCACCACCTACACGCTAGACTTCACACCTGAACAATACCTTTTGCATCACACCTCCCTCTCTAGAAAAAACTACTTTAGATCCCTTGCCATGCATATGGTAAATGCAGCCAGACTCTGCATTCCTCGGCACTGGCGCTCGAACCTCCCCCCGACAATTCGAGAATGGTTTAGTGGCATCTCTAGGATTAGAGACATGGATGAGCTGATACACATCGCTCAGGAGAGGATGGAGAAGTTCACAACCACCTGGGCTTGCTGGAATCACTTTACAACCACCCGAGAGTACGAACATCATATCCGCTAAATGTCTTACAAAGGTTAACGTTTCCTGGAATGATTTTCTACCTAGGCAACCAAGACCCGCTACTCTGCTTCCCCACCTATCCTCTGTGTGAGATCTGGGCGAGGGACGCCTCAACCGCCTCAACCTCCCCCTCTATACCCTCCCTCCTCCTTTTTTTCTCTCTCTTTCTCACTCCCTCCCTCTCGCCCCCTCTTGGCCTCCCGCCATCCCCTAAGCATCTTTTGGGCGACAGGTGTCCACTGGTATACACCTGTCGTACCCGTTATACCGTACCCCACTGGTCCACTATGGGATGGCACGGACTAAATCCCACCAACCTCTTTCTATCCCCATGTCCTCCAGGGCACACGCTAGACTCACCAAATTCATGCTCCGATGGTTTACACATTTTGTTCTTTGTTCTATACCTGTACTGACAGACGATCTGTTTTGCAATTTATGTGTGTTCCCTTGCCTGTTCTGTATGACTTATTCTTAATAAAATCTTTATGGAAAAAAAAGAAGGTGGATACACCCTATTCCAATTTACCACACATAGTTTCCTGCATCAACTTAAGTGATTAGCCCCATCAGCTTTCCTTCTGGTATTACACTTAGTTTTGAGTGTTCCCAGGCTGGATTATTATGGAGTGCTAATCTATGGATCACTTCACCATTGGTTTCTATATTTACACACCTTTTTGTTGTCAATTTATTTATTATTACTTCTAGCTTATTAAGTGTGTTAGGTAGTGTGGTCACGTACACATTACTTTTTGTTGTCAATTTATTTATTACTACTTTTAGCTTATTAAGTGTGTTAGGTAGTGTGGTCACGTACACATTTTCTTACTAGGGAGCGCCACCATCCCTTCATTACTTTTACTTTATCACTGGCTCCCTAGGGAGTCCATTCAGGGGAGGCTGCATACCTCTACTCCTATCCTAAGCGCGACTATTTATCTTAAACCATTGTTGATTTTACCCACGTGATTTTTATCTTTTATGCGATTTTTACATCCATTTTGTGATATTTATATGCATTTCTGATCTTTACATCTATTTAGGATTGTATTTATTTTTACACCTATTTAGGACTGTATTTATTTATTACCTCCAGATCATTAACCTCTATTAGTGTTACAATCAGCTAGCAATCATTGCACTGGTGCACTTTACTGTTATTTATCCCTATTACGCGAAATTCCTTACCTATTCTATTGCTTATTTGTGTATTTTGTGAACACTACTCATTTTGCTGTAAATTACCTACCCGCCATTATTATATAACCACTTATTGACCCCAATTACTCACAGTAGCGCCAGGGACCTACATTATATCAAGTTACTTACCTTATCCCCTGGATCCTGCGATGTCTCCCCGCTGTGTGAGCGAGCCGTCTGCTCGCTCGATTCACACAGTGCCCGAGTGCCACTGATCTCCGTTTCCTGCGACGTTACGACGCACAGGAAAGGAGATCGGCGCCAAATTCAAAAAAGTTAAAAAACAAAATACACATACAGTACTGTAATCTTACAGATTACAGTACTGTATAAAAAAAATACACATCCCCTCTGTCTCTAGTGTTCTGCCCAGTGCCCTGCATGTCATTTTATATAATACATTTATTTTTTTCTGCCTGGAAACTGGAGATTGTCCATAGCAACCAAAAAGTGTCCCTTTATGTCAAAAGTGGTTTTAGACCAGCTAGAAAACAGCGATAATAAATTTTAATCACAATTCATCTTATAACACTAAATTTAATGACAGCGACTATTTTGCAACTGAGCAAATTTCAGTGTTTTTGATTTGATTACATTATTGAATATTTTTTATATATATTTTTATTATATTATAATTTATGATTTTGTGTTTCAAACTTTATCATACCCGGGATGTCTACTAGACTCTGGTTCAGACAGATTTAAGTGAGTTATTCGTAAGTATTGCCTGCCTACAATATAAAACGCCAAATTTCCATGCAAAATAATTGTACCGCTTTCAGCACCTAAAACCAGAAAGAATCATACCGCCAGGGAGGTTAAACTGGCCGCTCTGTATGTAGCTTCTGACAGGCTGCGCAAGGAGTCCCATATCTCCGAAACTGTAGGTGGTAGGAGCCCCAGGTTGCCAGGTTGCTGAGCTACTACACTTGAAGCTTGATGTGTTTTTTTTAATTTTTTTACGTTTATGGCATACTAAGCTCATTTTAATAAACTGCAACCCCTTTTGTTAAAGCTAAACTCTAGGTGGATATAAAAGACATAAATTAATGCAATGTATTTTTAAAATGCAAGCAGTCTATATGCTTGAATTTGACCTGGCATCAACCTCATGCAGTCCCAGTACAGCAGTGCTAAAATGTGAGAGGTAGACCAGGAATAAGGGGCCTATTAATTTATGTTCTGACAAGAAGTATGATGATAGGAAGAGAGAGCAAAGTCACAGAGAGATGGGCTCAAGACTTTTCTGCTTCTCCCTTCATTGTCCAGTCAGATTGGGGTAGGTCTGGAGAACTGGGCTCAGAGAAATGGGGTTGAGTGATGCTACCATCAGGCATCTAGCTGCAGAAAGCACTGTGGGGTATTTTCTTCCTCTGCTTTCATTTTGTGTCCACAGGTAATTGTGATCTTCTTTAAATGTTGACCCCCACTTCCAATAAATAAATACTTACCATCTGCCAGTGTGTTGAGATTTTTACTGTGAAGGCCTTGCCTGATGTCCTATAGGTGTTGCAGAAAAAAAAAGTCCAGCTTCTACTGCACATGCACACTATACACTACAACCATTCCAAAAGTTGATGTCAAACTCATGTGGATAGCTGTAGGATTAAAAAAGCACAAACTAGCCATAAAATGAATAGGACAAAATTAAGTTGTTTTTTAAAGAGTAACTCCACTTTTGTTGCAAAAAATAATAATTCCCCTCTGGGTGATCTATGTACATTGCATGGATTTTAACAAACTTTTTTGCGGATACTTACCTTTTGTTATTCTGAAAAAAAATCCCTGTTTGTTTGTGTGTGGAAAGTGAATCTAATGGGCATGGTTTTATAATTATCAATTAGCTGCTGCATCTGCAGGGCTCTAATGATGAAAATTGCAGGGTCTGCATCCCTTTAGACGTGATTTCCCATTGGGAGTATCTCACCAAAAATGACATGTGCAGACTTCTGGGAAAATCCATGAGCCGATCACACAAGCAGGAAATTATGTTTCTGAGGAGTGTTCTGTACACATTCTGTGTACAAAACACCTCCAGGTAGCCATATTGCATTGTATTTTACTGAAGATTACAGTTCTGCAGATTAAAAAGGAAAGATCATTTTCGATAATGTTCAATTACAATATGACTCGTGTCATAATTGTATATGCTATATTATTTTTTTTTTATATTTGCTATTTTTAAATAGTACTTTATCCACCCTCAGCTTTGCATCTATCAAGAGAAGAATGCATTGTCCAGCAAGGCTATGTTGACATATTTATCCAACATTCATAAATATTTATGATGAGCCAAAGTTCCCTGGGTTTGGTTCAAGCAGGGTTAGGCGACCTTCAAAGATGTTCAAATCAGCAACCAAAACCTCAATGAAATTAATGAGAGCCAAATCTGTCAAGTTAAAAATACCCGTTCCTTTTCTGGGCTAATAGGAAAGGGGTGTCAATAAAATAGCATAGGGGGAGCAACGCCCCGGTGAACATGTACTTGGGAACAGTGTTTTTTTTTTTTTTTTTAAAGCACTGACATTTACAAATGAAAAAAAAAATTGTTTTAAGTTGCCAGCAAATTACCTCTCACTCCTGGCCTTTTTTTTTTTTTTTCAAGAGATTTTATTAAGGTTTTCAGGTTTACAGATATCCCCAGCAGAAATCACAATGAACAATTAGCAAGAAAAGGTGAAAGACATACTGAATATATCATATTTGGAGCAGTGGTAATCGATTTCTGGACATTTTCTGGACATGGAGGTTAGACTAAAGCCCCGTACACACGGTCGGACTTTTTGACAACCAACATGCAAATTAGGTGGTTTGGACCAACATCCGACCGTGTGTACGCTCCATCGGACCAACTTTTTCCAGGTTGCATCGGACTTTTGTTGGCTGTGCGAACGGACCAACTTTCTGCCAACAAAAGTCCGAAGGACCAAAGTCCGAACGTGTGTATGCAGTACCAACTGACTTTTGTCCACAGTACAAACACGCATGCTCAGAACCAATGCAAAAGATCAGACAACAATATAGAAGTTGACCAAAGGTGGCGCTGGAGTATTCGAACGTCCTCTTTTGAAGTGTCGTCAGTACGTTGAAACGTCACTACGTTCGTGTTGGTTGTCTCAAAAGTCCGACCGTGTGTATGCAGTACCAACTTGAGGGCCAACGCCCTTTGGACAAAAGTCCAAGGGAAAGTTGGTCCACGGTCCGACCGTGTGTATGGGGCTTTAAGCCTCATACACACGATCGGACCGTGGACCAACTTTCCTGTGGATTTTTGTCCAAAGGGCGTTGGCCCCAAGTTGGTATTGCATACACACGGCAGGACTTTTTCAGCCAACTTTCACCAAATCACTTGGTTTTTCTGCTCTTTACCGCCACCTTTGGTCAACTTCTGTATTGTTGTCTGATCTTTTGCATGGGTTCTGCATTGGTTTGTACAAAAGTCCGTTGGTTTTGTGTAAACACGGTTGGACTTTGGTCCATCTGACTTTTGTTGGCAGAAAGTTGGTCCGTTCGCACAGCCAACAAAAGTCCGATGAAACCTGGAAAAAGTTGGTCCGATGGAGCGTACACACGGTCGGATGTTGGTCCAAAACAGCTAATTTGCATGTTGGTTGTCAAAAAGTCCGATCGTGTGTATGGGCCTTTACACTGTCGAATCCATACATGTCTATGCCCATGTAGGGAAAAGGCCCGTACACACGTTCGGACTTTTTGCCAACCAACATGCAAATTAGGTGGTTTGGACCAACATCCGACCGTGTGTACGCTCCATCGGACCAACTTTTTCAAGGTTGCATCGGACTTTTGTTGGCTGTGCGAACGGACCAACTTTCTGCCAACAAAAGTCCGAAGGACCAAAGTCCGAACGTGTGTACACAAAACCAACTGACTTTTGTCCAAAGTGCAAACACGCATGCTCGGGAGGAAGGACCAGCATGAAGAGGTCGGTCTTGTAAACCTAGCGTTCGTTAACTAGATAGCACATTCGTGATGTGTGAAATTCCGAATTTGCTAAATGCAGTGCACATTCTTTGTATTTTTAATGTTTTTAGATTGCATCGTATTTGTTGGTGATACCTACAAAGAACGAACATACATATTTTACATAGGATTTGTGTTCTAATGATTATCAATAACAAACGTTAAACATATTTTGAACATATTATTTATTGTTAATTCACAACATCAAAAAAATTAAGTAAATTAATATAGACATATTTTCTGTCCACCAAATTTGAAATAAAAAATTAAAAATCTAAACAGAAAATAGTACACCCAAAACCAACACACAAATATAGCCTATTAAATTATACTTGAAACCACAAAAAATATGCAAAATTAGTAGCCCCTAAACTCCCCAGACCACTGGCCTTGTTGGGCATCCTGCGGCTGATTTTGCCACTGACCACCATGCTGCTGAGGTGGCTGTGCTTGCTGAGGTGGGTAGGGTTGCTGAGGTGGGTAGGGTTGCTGAGGTGGGTAGGGTTGCTGAGGTGGGTAGGGTTGCTGAGGTGGGTAGGGTTGCTGAGGTGGGTAGGGTTGCTGTGGAGGAGGTAAAGTTGGGTGTTCCAAATCGCAGACGTGCGACTTTGAGGTGAGCTCTCGTTTCCTGGCCTTGCTGAAGAGCTGTATGATGATCCCTTCACATAGCTCCCTTTGGTCTGGGTCGATTTCTCTCAGCTTATTGGCTGTAAAACAGCCAAACCCTTCAGCACTATCGGGTGCTGTCGTTATGACCGATGTAGCCCTAGCCAGGAAGTCAGCTGTGGCCTCATCCAGGTGTTGGCTCTTCCTGGCTCTTTTCTTGGGAGGGCGCAGGAGAGGGATTCTGCACACTGTGCTTGGTTGGCTGCTGGGCCCAGCCTCGTCTTGGCTCAGAAGTTCCTCCTTTGTGAAAAAACAACATGATTTTAATTTGTGGTCATCAATCACAAACCTTTCATCTCTTTACTTTTCTAATTTTGAATGTGTCCAATTATTAAAGACTATCAATTTGACTCCATCATTTCTCATTCGTGTTGCAAAACTTTATGGCCACTACTTGTCCATTGATATGTAACTTTTTTTGGAAACACAACTAATTATTAGGCATACTAGCATCTAATTAGCAACATATCTAAGATATATATATATATAGATAGATAGATAGAGAGAGAGAGAGAGATGGCAAGATTTTAAACAATGCTATACCTGGGTCAAGCTGAGCTCCTCCTCTTCTTCATCCTGTGTAAGCTCCTGCTCAGTATCGCTGACGTCAGCTGATGCTGATGGTAAAGTTGATAGTGATTTTCTTGGGACCGTTTGGTCTTTTAAAAAAGCAAGGCTGTTGAAGTACCATAACTTTGGAACATACACCTCTTCTGTTCCTGCTCCAGAACGCTTGGATTCCTCAATTCTCTTGAGTTCCCTTTTGTGGACACTTCTGAGGGCACCAATTTTGTTTTTGACCATAGTGTCGGTTGCTCGGGGGTATACGGTTTTCGCCAACTCCACAAGTTGTAGCCATGCTGCCATCCTTTTATTTTTGTCAGAGTAGTCTTTATTTTTTACTTGCCAGAGACAGGTGAGCTCCCTATACTTCTCAATAAATTGAGCAATAAATTCTGGTGAATTCAATTTTGATTTCATCGTTTGGATTGCTGCAAAACAGTAAAAAACAAACCATAATGGGTGGCGTATAGTTCAGAAGCTGCTCACAATATGGGCATTTATTTAAGCCAGGGGTGCCCAACCTTTTAAAGAGCGAGGACCATCGAAGCAACTTGGTAACTGGTCATGGGCCAAAATAATTGTAATGGACAGATGACAGGTTTGGATCTACCCCACATATGGCGAATGGATATGGACACAGCCCATGCTACTCTATGGGCCCTCCAATTCAATCTGTCAGGAGGGGACGTTTCCCCTTATTTTTTTGGCGTATCTGATTGAAGGTAAGCAGGGGTAAAGGGACATAGAGGGTGCATGGAGGGTCCGATTGGGTCCTAAGGCTGCTTTCACTATGATATGCCACGTGCACCTGTGACTTACCTGCAGATTATCTGTACTTTATAGTGCAGCAAAGCCACATGTAATTACTAGACTTGTTCCAAAAAATAAAAAAAAGTTTGTGTACACTGTTATCTTCAAAATAGCTAATTTCGGTAGGTTGTATTCGTTAATTAAAGTTACTACGTTTTTAAAAAACTAGTTAGTAATAGTATACAATATTCGTTAGACAGAATCTCAAATCCTATCGAATTCATTTGTTATAAACGATAGAATTTATTTCGTATATTTGGAAATGCCTTCCTTTTAGTTAGACATTCTGATGCATTCGTTTGTCGGCAAGCTGCCAAATTCGTCCGAACTTCCATTCGTTCCGAAACGAATTGTACAAGCCTAGTATTAACCAAACTCTATACAGCTCAGTGCAGGTAACCTGCAGGTGTGTGTTTCAAGGTGGGTGTTTGCGCATGTTTACTATATTTAACAACAGTCCGAGTACTAAATTACATCTTCAAAGCAAAAGACAATCATTTGAAAGTACCAGCGGTAAAGAGAAATTAATAAAATGTACCTTTCGTCCGTGTCTACCTTCGTACTGCGTCGGCTTGCGTCGTTTAGCGTCGGCTTGCGTTCGTCTCCCGCCAGAACGGTACATTGCACCACACGTTCGTGCTTTATACACGGCGTATGCGTGACCCTCTGCCCTCCAAGCGTCATGACGTCAAGCCTTGACCATACACATTCAGCAAACCATCGTTATTACTAATTAACATTAGTGTCCCATCGACGTTATTTTTTTGCTTTCTTCATGTCCCGAATATATTCATTCATAAATATTTAGCTTCTTTCATTTACATGCAAAGACTTCGTAAAAAGAGAAAAGACTCCGTAAAAAGAGAATTTCAGTGCGTCAACATTTATATCGTGTATGTAGTGAATTCCTTCGTATCTTCCGTTCGTAAATTTCTATAGGCCGCGCGTTAAGCATGGATATACCATTACGCGTGCGCCAACCACCGCTTGCGTCGCCCGCCCCCGACGTTCCTTTTCTCGGCTATTCCCCGCCCCTTATCCCCTCGTTGCGTAGTCGGAGAAAATATGGCGGAAGAACAACGTGCGAGGAGGAGGTTTAAGGCCACAAACATGGCCTTTGAGGAAATGGTGGAGATGGTGCACATTCTCGTCAAGGACGACTATGATGGCAAGCATGGGCCATACCTGCACCCCAACATGGTGAAGGACAGAATCCTCACCAAAGTAGTGAGAAGGCTGGAGGAGAAGTTCGGGGTCCATCGGTCCAAAGACCAGCTTCGCAAACGATGGTCGGACATCAAAACCAGGGAGCCGGACCAGTTTATGAAAATTAAAAAGGCGCTGAAAAATAGTAAGTACCTGGCGTACATAAGTCTATTGCCGTTCGTATGTGTGTGTCATCGTTCGTACGGTGGCTGTTTTGTAAATGCGTGGCTGTTTTAGAAAATGCGATGTTTTGATATTTAATACGTGATTGTTGATGAATATGTGCACTGAGTATATTTTTGATTTAATTCCATGTTATTTTTTTTCAGCTTTGCATTTTTTGTGTATATTTAGTAATGTTTTTTCGGGATGTTCCGAATGTCAACTGTTGAGAGTTGAGAATGGACGTATTTACGAAAAGAAACATTCTTAAATACGTCCATTCTCAACTCTCAACAGTTGATAATTCGGAACATTCACAAATAACGACAGTTTCCAAGTATCGTTGGTTCTGGATGTTCAGAATTATCAACTGTTGAGAGTTGAGAATGGACGTATTTGCGAAAAGAAACATTCGTAAATACGTCCATTCTCAACTCTCAACAGTTGATAATTCTGAACATCCAGAACCAACGATACTTGGAAACTGTCGTTATTTGTGAATGTTCCGAATTATCAACTGTTGAGAGTTGAGAATGGACGTATTTACGAATGTTTCTTTTCGTAAATACGTCCATTCTCAACTCTCAACAGTTGACATTCGGAACATTCACAAATAACGACAGTTTCCAAGTATCGTTGGTTCTGGATGTTCCGAATTATCAAGTGTTGAGAGTTGAGAATGGACGTATTTACGAATGTTTCTTTTCGTAAATACGTCCATTCTCAACTCTCAACAGTTGACATTCGGAACATTCACAAATAACGACAGTTTCCAAGTATCGTTGGTTCTGGATGTTCCGAATTATCAAGTGTTGAGAGTTGAGAATGGACGTATTTACGAATGTTTCTTTTCGTAAATACGTCCATTCTCAACTCTCAACAGTTGACATTCGGAACATTCACAAATAACGACAGTTTCCAAGTATCGTTGGTTCTGGATGTTCCGAATTATCAAGTGTTGAGAGTTGAGAATGGACGTATTTACGAATGTTTCTTTTCGTAAATACGTCCATTCTCAACTCTCAACAGTTGACATTCGGAACATTCACAAATAACGACAGTTTCCAAGTATCGTTGGTTCTGGATGTTCCGAATTATCAAGTGTTGAGAGTTGAGAATGGACGTATTTACGAATGTTTCTTTTCGTAAATACGTCCATTCTCAACTCTCAACAGTTGACATTCGGAACATTCACAAATAACGACAGTTTCCAAGTATCGTTGGTTCTGGATGTTCCGAATTATCAACTGTTGAGAGTTGAGAATGGACGTATTTACGAATGTTTCTTTTCGTAAATACGTCCATTCTCAACTCTCAACATTTCATAATTCAGAACCAACGATACTTGTAAACTGTCGTTATTTCTGGATGTTCCGAATGTCAAATGTTGAGAGTTCAGAATGGGAATGTTTCTTTTCGTAAATACGACCATTCTTCAGAATGGTCAAAATATAGTAAATTGGAATGTAAGGAGAGGGCATTCAACAGCTTTTTACACAGCTGGATTCAGGAGCACTAGTGTGCGACATCAGAGAATTTTGGTCAAGAAAGGTTAATTCTTTATGTTTTATTAAAAGGGAAATTTCATCATGTCTTGAACTTAGATCTCTTGATATAAACAGACAATTGTACACCACCGCAAAGCAATGTTTACCGTCTGTGTGCTAAAAGTATACCTTTTGTTTGATTCTCATAGGGAAGCAAAGACTCAGGCACCCAAATCGCAGGGACGCCCCAGCTCAGCCAGACCCCCACCCTCACCGGGGCCACCACCCTCACCGGGCCAAACATCGGCGCCAGGACACCCATCCTCGCCAGGACCCCCACCCTCGCCAGGACCCCCACCCTCGCCAGGACCCCCACCCTCGCCAGGACCCCCATCCTCGCCAGGACCCCACCCTCGCCAGGACCCCCCACCCTCGCCAGGACCCCCACCCTCGCCAGGACCCCCATCCTCGCCAGGACACCCATCCTCGCCAGGACCCCCAGCCTCGCCAGGACACCCACCCTCACCGGCCTGTTTGGGGAATTAGTCCCAGCGATGTGGAGGATGTTGTTGAAGAGGAGGTGGAGGAAGTGACAGAGATGTCACCAGGTGAGTGTCTGACACCACTGTTTCACCACTGTTGCACATAATCTATGTCTGGCCACACCTTTATTAATACATTTTTTTTCTTACTTTTTTTAGATGATGTGCTGGTTTTGGAGCACCCGTTCACACAGGACAGTGCGCAGAGGCTCATCGGGCAAATAATGGGGTGGAACGGGGAAATAGATGCCATGCGCAATCGACTGAACATCATGCAGCAGCAAATGAAAGATATGATTGATATTTTGGCCAGAATAAATTAAATTAAAAAAATTAAAGTTTACAATCATATCTAGTTCCTCATTTGCTGCTGCATGATGTTGACTCGATTGCGCATCATCATCCTTGCTAAGTTTATTTGTTTTTATTGTTTTTATATTTTTAAAAAAATTGATTATAAAAAAAATAAAAAATATTTTTGATGTTCCCAAAAAAATAATCAAAAAATAACAAAAAAATATATTTTTCATGTTAAAAAAAAATAATCAAAAAAAAAAAAAAAATATATATTTTTAATGTTAAAAAAAAATAATCAAAAAAAAAAAAAAATATATATTTTTCATTATTTAAAAAAAAAAAAATAAAAAAAAAAAAAAAAAAATATATTTTTCATTTTAAAAAAAAAAAATAAAAAAAAAAAAAAAAAAATATATTTTTAATGTTAAAAAAAAATAATCAAAAAAAAAAAAAAAAATATTTTTCATGTTGAAAAAAAATAATCAAAAAATAATCCAAAAAAAAAAAAAAAAATATATTTTTCATGTTAAAAAAAAATAATCAAAAAAAAAAAAAAAAAATATTTTTCATGTTGAAAAAAAATAATCAAAAAATAACCAAAAAAAAAAAAAAAAAAAAAGGCACATGTGAATGTGCACAGAATAAAAAAAGTTGAAACAAAACCAATGTGTGCCTTCTTATTTCAATGCTCAATATCAGTATATTTGTTACGTGGTTGTAGTTGCATTGACCATGTACTCAAAAATGTGTGTAGGTGAAATACAGCACAATCTACAAGTTAGCTGGAATTGAGATGGATACCTCATGTTGCACATCAGGTTGGTTCAAACTAGTGGCAAAAAGGACAAAGATCATGGCTAGTTGCAAACATATAAGAAACAGACAACAGTCATTCAAATTAAAGAATATTTTATTTTTTTCTTACAATTGGAACTAATTCTCCAAAACATTTTGCTGCCAAGGCACTGCCCCTCGACCAATAAAATAGTCGGCGTATTGTTGGCGGACAACACGCCCATTCTGTACGCCAAAACCAGCATGTGCACTTTCAAGTGCTGGCATCAAGGACTCTTCAGCTGGTTCACCCGTTGCCCCTAAGCCAATGTAGGTGGAAGCATTCCGCCGTAGAAAGTTGTGCAGGATGCAGCAGCATAATACCACATGATTTAATTTATATTCAGCCAAATTTATGGCTGTTAAAAAGATCCGGAATCGGCTGGACATGATGCCAAAGGCATTTTCGACTACCCTTCGGGCACGAGAGAGCCTGTAATTAAAAATCCGTTGCTCTGGGGTCAGATTCCGCATTGGGAAGGGCTTTAAAATATGTGGCCCCAAAGAAAAAGCATCATCTGCGACAAAAACAAAATTGAGGCCCTCCACATTGTCCTCAGCACGTGGCAAATTTAAAGTTCCTCTCTGCAGCCGGTCATAAAATTCAGTGTTCATCATAACTCCTCCATCTGAGTGACGACCATTAATGCCAACGTCGACATATAAAAACTCATATTTGGCTGACACCACAGCAAGGAGGACAATGCTCGAAAAACCTTTATAATTAAAAAAATAGGATCCAGAATTTGGTGGTGGCACTATCCTCACATGTTTGCCATCTATGGCACCTCCACAGTTGGGGAAATCCCATAAATGGGCAAACTGCGCAGCAACATCCTGCCATTCCTGGCTGTTTTTCGGAAACTGTGGAGTCAAACAAATAAAGCAAAAATTAATACCGGAGTACATTAAATTGCAAACATATTTGACACAAACATTGTGGGCCAAAATAATATTCTAACATGTAAAAGTGCATTTCAAGAACAAAATAAAAAGGTACAATTATATGGTCCCTCACCCCCTCTGGTGGCACATTAAAAAAAGCTTATGAAGGGGGAGTTGAATGAGTATCTGTTTTGGACAAGTAAACCTCAACACTTCCAGGAGAACTAAAGGCATTAAAATTTAAGTTTAATTTGGGTAAGCCATCCATCTTGACAAGATTATCAGGCCAGTGGACAGCAGTGGCGGTGCGTGCATAGAGGGCGCAGGAGCGCCGCCCCCCCTCTCCTGCACCGCTCTATCACCAATAGATAGATTAATGCATTGCATGAATCTAGCTATTGTCACCGCTGCCGCCCCCCTATTCAGGTGTCCGGCCCCTTGTCGGGCGCCGGGCATGTGAATTACAGCGGGGGGGGGGTGTTTCTGGAAGCGCCCTTTTAGAGCTGTAAAGCTCAAATAGGGGACCTTATTAGAGCGGTGTGCTCTAATAGGCTTCCAGAAGTGTAAACAGCGGGCGCAATGCTTGGCGTTCGCTGCTTACACAGTATTGTGTTAGCGAAGCGAATACATCGCTTCCCTAACACAGACCCGCCTCTCAGCCAATCAGGTTGCCGGTCTGTGTTACCGGTCCCCTGATTGGCTGAAGTCACAAGCACTGTGAAGACAGGAGCACGGGAGAAGATGAGGAGACACCGCTCGCCACCTGACAAGGTAAGTGCCATTGGCAGCATTTAATGGGCACAGTGACAGCGTTAGATGGGCATAGTGGCAGTGTTAGATGGGCACAGTGGCAGCGTTTGATGGCACAGTGAGGCTGTTTGTTTTGCGCCCCCCCCAAAAAATTGGAGCACCAGCTGCCACTGGTGGACAGGTAAGAAGTGGAATAAAACAAAAATATGAATGCACATTGACAAAATCTATACACATTTTGACATACATCGTACTAAATAATAAAAAGGATAATTAATTATGAGTATTTGTTAAGATGAACTTAAAAAGCAAGGAAGTTGGCACAGCACAGGGATGTTGGGAGCTATTCAGAATGAGAAAAAAAACATGATGAAAGTCTAATTTGTCGATTTTAAAGCTAATCAGGCAGGCCATTACACTACATTTAGGCCACAATCTTAAGTCAAAAAATAAGGTACACAGTATATGTGTTTTGCCAAATCTGCAGATGGAGGAGTTGTGTTGGTTGACTCTGCATTTTCTAATATTTTATTACATTTTCTTTCAATTTTTTGGCAGGTTGGGGGGGTGTGGGGGGAGGGGGGGGAGTGTTTCAAACTAAATAAGAGACTCTTTTTAAGGGCAGGAAGAATATTGGGACACATTTTAGGCGGTGTTTAGGGTAACGAAGGAAGCATAATAAATACAGTGTTAAGTACTAGACTACGTGTGGATGGGCCCAGTGTAGCATGCTGTGGAGGTTAGGGGAGGAAAATATGCATGTAGGCCACGAAAACGGTTAAGGCATGCATGAGGACAAAGAGGACATTCAATCACACCATATTCCTAAAATGTGGAGGATGGAATGGCCAAAAACTATAAAATGCATTACTAAACATGACAGTGATATTAAATCAAAAATACTTACACGAATATAGTCCTTCTGCAATACTTGAATGATAGCACAACATGTGTCAGGGATAATGACTCCCAGAGCCTGGGGAGAGATACCTGTTGTGAATTTTATATCCTGGAGACTCCTCCCTGTTGCCAAATACCGCAAAGTGGCTATGAGCCTTTGCTCTGCTGGTATTGCAGCCCGCATGCATGTGTCCTGCTTGGAAATATAGGGGGACAGCAAGGACAATAACTGCTGAAAGCAGGAGTCCGTCATTCTCAGATAATTCCGGAAATCATCCGGATTGTTCTCCTGTAGCTCACGCAGTAATGGCATATGGCTGAATTGGTCACGATTAAGTAGCCAAGTTTTGGTCCAAACACTCCTTAACCCAGTATTGCGCCTATTTCTCGACTGGGCTCGAGTCACAGCAATGACTCCAAGCCCATAAACAGCACGCTCTCTCCTAGGATCGCGCAACATGGCTGGCCAAAACGGTCGGAAAGTAACACGGACCGAAAATCGCGAATCACCACTGACCAAACGTCTGCTAGCTCGAAGTTAGCAGACGGAGCCCGAAGGGTGACGCGAGAGAATTGAACGTCCTCTTTTGAAGCGTCGTCAGTACGTTGAAACGTCATTACGTTCGTGTTGGTTGTCTCAAAAGTCCGACCGTGTGTATGCAGTACCAACTTGAGGGCCAACGCCCTTTGGACAAAAGTCCAAGGGAAAGTTGGTCCACGGTCCGACCGTGTGTATGGGGCTGTAGTTTGACTTTAGTATATGTGGTCATGAGGTTTTTTTTCGTCTCCGAATTGGAGGGTTGGGGTGTTTGTGTGAATTGGGCTCTGAATAGTAGATAGGTGTATACCGAAATAGGCCACCTCTAGACCCATTCACCCCTAAAGGAATCTGAATGTGAGTGGGTGGGGGCCGTAAGCATTTACGCATGTGGTCTGTACAGGTTTGGTATACTGTACTGTGTGGATGAGTCCAGTCATAGCAGTGTGTTTCCCAGGTGTAGGAAAATTTAGATCACTAGCGACCTTTCAGTAATATTTTCCTACCCGAGTAAGCTAGTAAGACTGCATTTCAGGAGTCTGGTAAGGATGTCTAGTAGTCAGAGTGGGGGTGTGGGAGTTGGATGGATGGGGGGCAGATGGGATGAAGGGGATGGCAGAGATCCTCGGGGTTCTTCAGAAGTCAAGGAGTGTTCTGCTCTATTTGGGCGTAGCTGGCCTTTTTTTTTAAATAAAAACAGCACACAGGTCCCAAAGGTCCCCAACATGCATAGAAAACTCTAAGGGTATGTTATGTATTGTGGGGGACCTTTGGAGGAGTATGTGTTTGTTTGTTTTTTGTCTATTTTGTTTTTACAGAAGCCTGTAATGAAGTTTTATTTGCCAGCAATTAAACTGTGCAATTTTATTTCTTTGTAAATTACACTTTTGCTGTAGAACATGCTACAGCAAGAATGAAAAAATATGTGAAATGTGCCCCCCCCCCCCCAAAATGTGTCCCAAACCCTTTGAGTACCATATGGATTTAAGGGGCTTCCTGGCCCAAATCCCCAGCAAATTGCCTTGTTTCCATGCTGATAAGGACAAGGGTCTCTTCCCCATAACCCTGGCTGGTAGTTGTGAGATCCTGCAGGTGAGAGGCTTATTAGAATCTGGAAGTCCTCTTCAATAATAAGGGGTCCCAGAGATAGCACTCATCTACTACGTGAATGCATATGGGGTACATAGTTGTCATAGGTGACAAGATGTCACCTAGAAATAAAGACACTCATATGTTTGACAAGTTCTTTATTAAAAGAAATTAAATCCCAGAAAAAGCCCCTTGTAAATGCACTTAATCACGATGTCCACCTGACTTGCAAAAAAAAAAAAAATGACCCAGCGAACACACCCGATCCCAATGGTATTCATAGTCGAATGACAACTCCCCCAAGCTATCATCAGCTTTATAAAGGAAGGGGCAGGGATAGTGGTGGTATCATTAACCAATTATGGGCATGGCCATATTAGATCAATGTTACTGATACATTTTAAAATCTCTTTTAAAATTTCTGGCCATATTATTTTACCATAACATACAGTGGTGTGAAAAAGTGTTTGCCCCCTTCCTCATTTCCTGTTCCTTTGCATGTTTGTCACACTTAAGTGTTTCGGAACATCAAACCAATTTAAACAATAGTCAAGGACAACACAAGTAAACACAAAATGCAATTTGTAAATGAAGGTGTTTATTATTAAAGGTGAAAAAAAATCCAAACCATCATGGCCCTGTGTGAAAAAGTGATTGCCCCCTAAACCTAATAACTGGTTGGGCCACCCTTAGCAGCAACAACTGCAACCAAGCGTTTGCGATAACGTGCAATGAGGCTTTTACAGCGTCCTGGAGGAATTTTGGCCCACTCATCTTTGCAGAATTGTCCTAATTCAGTTACATTAGAGGGTTTTCGAGCATGAACGGCCTTTTTAAGGTCATACCACAACATCTCAATAGGATTCAGGTCTGGACTTTGGCTAGGCCACTCCAAAGTCTTCATTTTGTTTTTCTTCAGCCATTCGGTGGTGGACTTGCTGGTGTGTTTAGGATCATTGTCCTGCTGCAGAACCCAAGTTCGTTTCAGCTTGAGTACACAAACAGATGGTCGGACATTCTCCTTCAGGATCTCTTGGTAGACAGCAGAATTCATAGTTCCTTTTATCACGGCAAGTCTTCCAGGTCCTGAAGCAGCAAAACAGCCCCAGACCATCACACTACCACCACCATATTTTACTGTTGGTATAATGTTCTTTTTCTGAAATGCAGTGTTCCTTCTACGCCAGATATACTTGGACACACACCTTCCAAAGAGTTCCACTTTTGTCTCATCGGTCCACAGAATGTTGTCCCAAAAGTCTTGGGGATCATCAAGATGTGTTGTGGAGAAATTGAGACGAGCTTTGATGTTCTTTTTGCTCAGCAGTGGTTTTCTCCTTGGAACTCTGCCATGCAGGCCATTTTTGCCCAGTCTTTTCCTGATGGTGGAGGCATGAACGCTGACCTTAACTGAGGCAAGTGAGGCCTGCAGTTCCTTGGACGTTGTTGTGGGGTCTTTTGTGACCTCTTGGATGAGTCGTCGCTGCGCTCTTGGGGTAATTTTGGGCGGCCGGCCACTCCTGGGAAGGTTCACCACTGTTCCATGTCTTCGCCATTTGTGGATAATGGCTCTCACTGTGGTTCGCTGGATTCCCAAAGCTTTGGAAATGGGTTTATAACCGTTTCCAGACTGATAGATCTCAATTACTTTCTTTCTCAATTGTTCCTGAATTTCTTTGGGTCTCGGCATGATGTGTAGCTTTTAAGGATCTTCTGGTGGACCTTACTGTGTCAAGCAGCTCCTATTTAAGTGATGCCTTGATTGTGAACAGGTGTGGCAATAATCAGGCCTGGGTGTGGCTAGAGAAATTGAACTCAGGTGTGGACAACCACAGTTATAGTATGTTCTAACAAGGGGGGCAATCACTTTTTCACACAGGGCCATGATGGTTTGGATTTTTTTTCACCTTTAATAATAAACACCTTCATTTACAAATTGCATTTTGTGTTTACTTGTGTTGTCCTTGACTATTGTTTAATTTGATTTGATGTTCCGAAACACTTAAGTGTGACAAACATGCAAAGGAACAGGAAATGAGGAAGGGGGCAAACACTTTTTCACACCACTGTAGATGTATTCTACATTGTTAGGCCATATTCATGAGTAAAAAGAAAAATTAAATATAATCATATAGACTGTGGCATTAAAAAAAAAAAAAATATATATATATATATATATATACACATAGATATAGATAGATAGATAGATAGATAGATAGATAGATAGATAGATAGATAGATAGATAGATAGATAGATAGATAGATAGATAGATCTATCTATCTATCTATCTTTTTGATAAAAAAAGAGTACCCCTCTCTTGTTATGATTAAAAATGATTCAAAAAAAGCAAAACCTGAATGTGTAATTTGCAAATATACCGTTGCTGACATCAAATACATATAAAATGAAAAATTATAGATAAAAACGTTGTTTTAAAAACACTGAAAGATTGATAAGACAATTGCAATGGTTTTATAACAATCTAGTCTTATTGGAGTCTAATTTTACCAACATACATGCCATGCAATGGGACTGCTCAATTTTGTTTATACATTCATAAATAAACAATCTAATCACACTAAATAATCCTCATTTCAGTCTTTCTAAAGCTGTCACATAGTACAAAATCACTAGAAAGAGAATGCAATTCCACCCAAAGGCATTCTAAAAGTCCTGCTCAGTCTGGTTATGTTAATATGAAGAATAGGGTTGAGCGAACCCGAACTGTAAAGTTCGGGTCCATACCGGACTTTTGGGTGTCCGGGTCCCAGACCCGAACCCGAACAATTGACTGTACGTTCGGGTTCAAGTCCGGTGTTCGGCAATGTATTGGCTCCTTTTACAAGCTGCAGGGCAGCCAATCCACGCTAGTTTCACTAGTGTGCCCTTAGAAGCCATCACAGCCATGCCTACTAATGGCATGGCTGTGATTGGCCAGTGCAGCATGTGACCCATCCTCTATATAAGGTACAGGCACACAGCACAGAGCGTCACTCTGCTATAGACAGGTTCCTGGCTGCTAAGAGAGGATTTCATTAGGAGTTAGTCTGATACAGTCAGTCAGTCCACATTCCTTAAATTTTCTTCAAATTAGTAATATCAGTGAGCGATCTACATAGCTAGAGTAGAGACTAGAGAGTGTCTTTATTGAGGGAAAGAGGCAGAGAGAATTATTCAAGAGATTCCTAAATCAATTGTACCCTGGCTGGGGTACAGTGCACAGTCTTTTAACAGTGCCATGAGGCCAGTGCCAGACAAAATATAACTTTTATCTGCAAGCTCAGTGCACCATCACTGCATATTTTACTAAGAGATACACCATACTCTGGGTGTATTCTGCTATTGCAAAAACATTGCAAAAAAATTAAATTTTGCTGTGTTTTTTGCATGCGTGCAGGAGTGTGACATACAATCGATCAATATTTCTTCTATTGTGCTATCCCAAACAAAAAATTGTAGTGAAATTTTTTTTTTCCCAATAGCATTTTCTGCATGTTCATACACGCTTTACACACTGTGGGTGTATTCTGCTATTTGAAAAAAATAAAATATTTCAGTGTTTTGTGCATGTGTGCAGGAGTGTGATATACAATCGAGCGTTATTTCTTCTATTGTGCTATCCCAAAAAAAAAATTGTAGTGACATTTTTTTTCTCAATAGCATTTTCTGCATGTTCATACACACTTTACACACTGTGGGTGTATTCTGCTATTGGAAAAAAATAAAATCTTTTAGTGTTTTGTGCATGTGTGCAGGAGTGTGACATACAATCTATCAATATTTCTTCTATTGTGCTATCCAAAAAAAAAAAATTGTAGTGACATTTTTTTTTCCCCATAAGCATTTCCTGCAGTTTAGCAGTTTTTGAGATACACGCTTTACATACTGTGGGTGTATTCTGCTATTGCAAAAACACCCATTTAGGGCGAGATCATAAATTTTGAAAATATGAGGAGATGGCCCCGGTCGTGGTGCTGCTGGTGGAGCTCCTGTTGCAGGGAGAGGACGTGGTCGATCTGTGCCAGCTACACACACTAGTGAAACACCTTCCTCAGGTGCGAGTAGGCGACAGAGCCTGCAGCGGAATTTCAGCGCGCCTAATGAGGCTGTACGAATGTTGAGGCCAGGACAAGTACAGGCGATAGTAGATTGGGTTGCTGACAGTGCCTCCGGTTCCTTCACATTGTCTCCCACCCAGTCTCCTGATGAAAGTTCAGAGTTGGCACCTGCAGCCGATGTCCATCAGTCTTTCACCTCACCCCCTTGCAAATCAGCCAATCAGTCTGAGCCCCAAATCATGCAGCAGTCTCTTCTGCTTTTTGATGACTCTGTTAGCAGGGTTTCCCAGGGCCATCCACCTAGCCCTGCCCCAGAAGTGGAAGAGATTGTGTGCACCGATGCCCAACCACTTATGTTTCATGATGAGTACATGGGAGGACCATCGCAGCACGTCTCGGATGATGACGAAACACAGGTGCCAACTGCTGCTGCTTTTGCCATTGTGCAGACCGACAAGGAGGGCAGGGGTGAAGACTGGGTGGAAGATGATGTGGAGGATGATGAGGTCCTTGACCCCACATGGAATCAACGTCATGCAGGTGACCAGTGTAGTTCGGAGGAAGAGGCGGTGGTCGCACAGAGCCACCAGCACAGCAGAAGAGGGAGCAGGGTGCAAAAACAGAGCGTCCGTCCCCTAGACAGTACGTCTGCTACTGCCCAATGAAGCAAGGGACCGAGCACACCAAAGCCAGGTCCAAGGAGTTCCCTAGCGTGACAGTTCTTCAGACAATGTGCTGATGACAAGACACAAGTGGTTTGCAGGCTGTGCAATCAGAGCCTGAAGCGAGGCATAAACGTTCTCAAACTGAGCACAACCTGCATGACCAGACATCTAAGTGCAAAGCACGAGATGCAGTGGAGTAGACACCTCAAAAACCAAGAAAGGTCTCTGGCTCCTCCTGCTTCCTCTTCTGCTGCAGTCTCGGCCTCTTCATCCACCTCTGTAGTGACAGTGGCACCTGCCAACCCGCAAACAGAGGATCTGCCAGCAACACTACCACCTGGGTCACCAACCATCTCCACAATGTCCCATGGAAGCGTTCAGCTCCCTATCTCCCAAACACTGGAGCGGAAGAGGAAGTACCCCCCTAGCCACCCGCGATCCCTGGCCCTGAATGCCAGCATTTCAAAATTCCTCGCCTTTGAAATGCTGTCATTCCGTCTAGTGGAGACGCAGAGTTTTAAAAGGCTGATGTCATTGGCTGTCCCACAGTACATCGTGCCCAGCCGCCACTACTTTTCCAGGCGAGCTATCCCTTCCCTGCACAACCAAGTGGGGGACAAAATCAGGTGTGCACTGCGCAATGCCATCTGTGGCAAGGTTCACCTAACTACGGATGCGTGGACCAGTAAGCATGGTCAGGGACGTTATATCTCTCTAACAGCACACTGGGTAAATGTAGTGGCGGCTGGGCCTGAGGCGGATAGCAGTTTGGCGCATGTCCTTCCACCACTGAGGATTGCAAGGCGCTTCAGTTTGCCTCCTGTTAACTCCTCCTACTCCGCCTCCTCATCCTCTACTGCCTCCTCATCCGGTCAGCGTAACACCTTCACCACCAACTTCAGCACAGCCAGGGCTAAACGACAGCAGGCAGTTTTAAAACTTTCCTGTTTGGGGGAAAAAACCCACACCGTGCAGGAGTTGTGGAGGGACATGGAACAACAGACTGATGAGTGGTTGGTGGCAGTGAGCCTCAAGCCCGGCCTGGTGGTGTGCGATAATGGGCGAAATCTCGTAGCAGCTCTGGGCCTAGCCGGTTTGACGCACATCCCTTGCCTGGCGCATGTGCTGAACTTGGTGGTCCAGAGGTTCCTTAAGAATTACCCCGATATGCCAGAGCTGCTGCAGAAAGTGCGGGCCGTCTGTGCGCACTTTCAGCATTCTCACCCTGCTGCTGCTCGCCTGTCAGCGCTGCAGCGTAACTTCGGCCTTCCCGCTCACCGTCTCATATGTGACGTGCCCACAAGGTGGAACTCCACCTTGCACATGCTTGCCAGACTGTGCGAGCAGCAGCAGGCGATAGTGGAATTTCAGCTGCAGCACGCATGCGTGAGTTGCTCTGCGGAACAGCACCACTTCACCACCAATAACTGGGCCTCCATGTGAGACCTGTGTGCCTTGTTGCACTGTTTCGAGTACTCCACCAACATGCCCAGTGCCGATGACGCCGTTGTCAGCGTTACTATCCCAGTTCTATGCTTCCTTGAAAAAACACTTCAGGCGATGATGGAAGAGGATGTGGCACAGGAGGAGGAAGAGAGATCATTTCCAAGGCTTTCAGGGCAGTCATTTACAAGTGGCTACGAGGGTGGGTTCCTGCACCAACAAGCGCCAGGTACACAATTGTCCGGCAGCAAGGGCACAGTTCTGGAGGATGACGAGGTGGAGGATGAGGAGGAGATGGAGGAGGAGGAACCATGTTCACAGCAGGGTGGCACCCAGACCAGCTCATGTCCATCACTGGTGCGTGGCTGGGGGGATACAGAGGACACAGACGATACACCTCCCACAGAGGACAGCGTGGCCTCTGGGCAGCCTGGCACACATGAGCGATTACATGCTGCAGTGTCTCCACAACGACCGCCGAGTTTCCCACATTTTAACTGGTGCTGATTACTGGGTGGCCACCCTGCTGGATCCCCGTTACAAGGACAACGTGCCGTCCTTAATGACCTCACTGGAGGGTGATCGTAAGATGCGCGAGTACAAGCGCATGCTGGTAGACGCGCTGCTGGTGGCATTCCCACTTGACAGCGGGGGTATGGTGGAAGCACAAGGTGAAGGGAGAGGAGGAGGAAGAGGTCGCCAACGCAGCCGGGGCACCACCAGCACCTCGGAAGGCAGGGTTAGCATGGCTGAAATGTGGAAAAGCTTTGTCAGCACGCCACAACAACCAGCACCACCAGCTGAGATGGAATGTCTTAGCAGGAGGCAGCATTTCTCCAACATGGTGGAGCAGTATGTGTGCACACGCCTACACGTACTGACTGACGGGTCTGCCCCCTTCAACTTCTGGGTCTCCAAATTGGGCACATGGCCTGAGCTTGCTCTTTACACCTTGGAGGTGCTGGCCTGCCCAGCAGCCAGTGTATTATCTGAACGTGTATTTAGCACGGCAGGGGGCGTTATCACAGACAAGCGCAGCCGTCTGTCCAGAGCCAATGTGGACAAGCTCACGTTCATTAAAATGAACCAGGCATGGATCCCACAGGACTTGTCCATACCTTGTGCAGAATAGACACGTATACCGGTGTTCTGACAAAAACTGTCGTGGCCATCGGATAGTGTCCGGCCACTTACTGCGCAGGCGCAGTGCTTGCACAGTACGGAGGACAAGGAGATTCACAAAATCTCCAAAGATGAACGTCGCCTGCGCAGTGAGTGCAGGTTCAAGCCCCACCATCCAAGTGGACATACGTTAGCACATAGTAACAGGGCCTCTCACAGGCTCGTTTAGCTAGGCTTCAACCTTGGATGATGTGGCTTGAACCTGGAGTCACCGTGCATCCTCTTCGGAGAGTTTCGAAATCCCCTTGTCCTACGTACTGAGCAAGTGCAGTACAGGGCAGACACTATGCGATGGGGACAGAATTCAACACATCATTCACCACTAGCCTTACCCAGCCATTGTTGTATTTTTGAACCAGTGTTGGCTACCTCGTCCTCCTCCACCGCCGCTTCCACCTACACCGCCACCTCAACCTCCTACTCCATATGAACCTCGTCCTCCTAGGTCAAGATTATAATTTTTTCATTTTTTTAATTTCAAAGTATTTTATTTTCCCACTATCTTATCCATTAAATTGAATAATTTTTCCAGAAAGTGCGTATTCTGGGGAATACCCACCATATGTTCGGCATCGTGCCGTTGAGTTTCTGAGGTTCTTAATGGCTTCCTGTACCTCTTCTGCTGAGAAGGGGGCCTCCAGCATTTTATTTTTTTATTTTTTTATGTTATTTTAAGTTATTTCCCTATCCACATTTGTTTGCAGAGCACTTGCCATGCTCTTAACAACATTTTTGTTGCCATTTGCAGCCCTCTAGCCCTTTCCATTACTTTTTTACAGCCATTTTAGTCTTCAAAAGTTCGGGTCCCCATTGACTCCAATGGGGTTCGGAGTTCGGGGTCAAGTTTGGGTCAAGTTCGGTCCCGAACCCGGACTTTTTTCCGAAGTTCGGCCGAACCCGCCGAACCCGAACATCCAGGTGTCCGCTCAACTCCAATTAAGAACTAAACAAATGAAAGTTGCAGAATCTGTAGTGCCCACAGTATGGGAAGTATCTATGGATGGATAATGAACATGCTGGCTAAGGAAACAATAAGCCTATTGCAGGGACAGGTTCCTGACAAGTGAGGACAGTGGAGGGATGGTTCGGAAAACTTCTGGAGACTGCTGTAGTTTTGTGATGGACCCTGTTCCAGCTTGCATCTGGTCTGATGCACTCATGTGGCCTACATCACCAGCAAAGCATCTTATTGAGGAGCCACTTTATATCAGCCAAGGGCTTCTTATTAAAGAGTGCTCTCCATACAGTCTCTGTACTGCCTTGTCTTGGAACTGTAAAGTACCTTATTGTATATATAGTTACTTAAGATTGTATTAGTAATTTAACCAAGTGATTGTATATGTAACTTAGAGTTGAATTTTAAAGTAATAATTTAAAAATGTGTTTGTTTAAAAATTAAACTTGCAGGAAAGTAACAATTGTTAGAGATAAAAAAGTGTGTGATATAACAAGAGAGCTATTTACTAATCAGGAAAGACGTTGCTTCTGCTTTACAAATAATACAATTTTAATGACTCAGTCTTACTGACATGCTACTAAATATATACAAAGACGGCATAATAAGCAGTATCCCAAATAAAACAACATTTCTGTCTTTTGTAATACAAACATTTGGACATGACTCCTTCTTTTTGAATTCTCTCCGCCCCCAAAGAACAATGTTCCTAAATGCCAGTTTACAGCTGGCACTATTTTACATTTCTCTCTCCCACATTCACACATAAAAAAACACAGTTTTTTATTTATCTGCACTTGCATCTGTAGTTCCAAATAATACAGCTGCAAAAGAAACATTTTTTAAATTTATCCATAAATGCGCCCACTGGAAAACGAGTAGGGGTATCTTTATTTTTAATAAGTAGCTTATATATCAATAACAATTAACCTTTATTCCACACATAAACATGATGTAATAGAAAGTATTTTGTATTTAATAACACATATTATCAAGTGAAAAAGAGAGCTCATGTTATATATACACACCTTACAAAGAAAGAACATGTGTTTTCCAATGAGTCAGAATGTGGGATGTTTAAAAATAGGTTGTTTTTAACTGTCTTTTTATTTCTGCTTTTATTTGAACCAAGTTTGTTATTTTAGATATTTTACTAAAGTATTTTTAAGATAAACAGAAAATTTAAAGACGCAGTCTACCCAAAACGAATTTTAGATATAAATGGAACATTGTGGACTAAGCCAGTCCTAGACTTTTTAAATTACTTTGATTATCAAAAATCAATGTTCCAGGCCATCTGCTAAATGTTGATGTTCTCAAAGAAATTTTCTTGATTCAGCATGTCTTGGTGCATTCTTAGTTTTATAATACAATTTTAAAATCCAACAGGTAGAGTGGGACCCCAGTATAAAGCTCACTACAGGTGTAAACACCCAGTAATTCAAGCGCAGAGCCTTTCTGGGGGTTTAACTCTTAAGTAACCAAACTACATAATCAGTTTTGGGCTCGCTGACTCATGTTAGTGTAATACAGAGGAAAAACTATAGTTCAACAACAATCTTTTATGTTTTTATTTTTATATATTTATTATTTTTTTAAATATATTTTATTAAAGTTTTCAAAGTTACAGCATGAGTAGAATAGAGGTAGAAACCACAACAAGGAAGCAAAACATCATGTCACTGCAGAAATAGTATAATTCTGAGTAGCCTTATTGAGACATATGACAATTGGTTGAACAAACATAGAAGAAAAACAAGTAAGAAAATTGCACAAGATGACCACCAGCCCACTTTCCCTATCTGTTGTGTTCCATACCACTGGACAACATCCTTGTTGGACTTCTTGGGCGTCAGGCTGACCTCTTCCTACAGTGCCTTGAAAAGGTATTCATACCCCTTTACATTTTTCACATTTTGTCATGCTAAAACCAGAAATGTGAATGTATTATATTGGGATTTTATGTGATAGACAACGCAAAGTGGCACATAATTGTGAAGTGGAAGAAAAATGATAAATGGTTTTCACATTTTTTTTTCAAATAAATATATCAAAAGTGGGGGGGGGTGCATTTGTATTCAGCCCCCCTGAGTCAATACTTTGTAGAACCACCTTTCGCTGCAATTACAGCTGAAAGTTTTTTTTGGGTTTGTCTCTGCCAGATTTGCACATCTAGAGAGTGACATTGTTGCCCATTCTTCTTTGCAAAATAGCTCAAGCTCTATCAGATTGGATGAAGAGCATCTGTAAACAGCAATTTTCAAGTTTTGCCACAGATTCTCAATTGGATTTCGGTTTGGACTTTGACACACAAATATGCTTTGATCTAAACCATTCCATTGTAGCTCTGGCTGTGTAGTTAGGGTCGTTGACCTGCTGGAAGGTGAACCTCTGCCCCAGTCTCAAGTCTTTTGCAGACTCTAGCAGGTTTTATTCTAAGATTGCCCTGTATATGGCTCCATCCATCTTCTGCTGCTGAAGAAAAACATGATACTGCCACCAACAGGTTTCATGGATGGTGTGGTCAGGGTGATGTGCAGTGTTAATTTTCCGCCACACATAGCATTTTGTTTTTAGGCCAAAGGGTTAAATTTTGGTCTCATCTGACCAGATTACCTTCTTCCACATGTTTGCTGTGTCCCCCACATGGCTTCCCGCAAACTGCAAATGGGACTTCTTATGGTTATTTTTTTAACAATGGCTTTCTTCTTGCAACTCTATACCAAGACCAGATTTGTGGAGTGCACGACTAATAGTTGTTCTGTGGACAGATTCTCCCACTTGAGCTGTGGATCTCTGCAGCTCCTCCAGAGTTACCATGGGACTTTTGGCTGCTTCTCTGATTAATGATTTCCTTGCCCAGCCTGTCAGTTTGGGTGGACAGCCATGTCTTGGTAAGTTTGCAGTTGTGCCATACTCTTTCTATTTTCGGATGATGAATTGACCAGTGCTTTGTGAGATGTTTCAAAGCTTGGGATATTTAATTATAACCTAACCCTGCTTTTAACTTCTCCACAACTTTATCCTGAGCTGTCTTGTGTGTTTCATGGCCTTTGTTAGAAGAATACCTGTAATGAGTGGAGACCAATGGCCGACAACTGAAGACAAGCTCAGTTCTCAGGTCTGCGAGAGATATGAAAGTCTGAATAGCTAAACCTATGATCAGTGTTGGTGTCACAAGCCAAGGTCAATGCAGGAGGAAGTTTCATAGTCGGGTTTACAAGGGAAGGTCGATGCAGGAGGAAAGTTTCATAGTCGGGGTCACAAGCCAAAGTAGTTTCCAAACAGCAATAGAAGTAGAAAGTGGATCAGACCACAAAAACCTGGTGACAGAAAGTGCAGAGGCAAGGCTTATATAGGAAGTTCATGAGAGGAGCAAGGAGTTCAAGGTTCAACAGCAAGACACAAGGCAGGGTTTTCCAATGGATCAGTCCCAGGTTTGAGTCCAGGTCCTGACAGGCCCTCCCTCCAGTACATCCTCTGGATGTCTTAGGGCCATGTTTTTAAAGTGGTGGGACACCCTGAAAAAAAAACTTTAAAAAAATGTTAACAATTTAAAATGAAAAAAAAAAAAAATATTTTTTTTAATTACCAGAAATGGCTGTTGCTAGGCAGATCGTCCTAATCTGCCTCTTCCAGCGCCGCGGTGATCTTCTCTCTTCCGTCTTCTAGTGAATGGGGCGCGGTGTGTTATGGGAACTCTGTCCCACAACACATTGCGTTCCCCATTCACAAATTAGACTCGCGCATGCGCAGTAGGCCGCGCGCCGACTCGCGCATGCGCAGTAGGAAACGGGAAGCCGTTTCCCTTACTGAGGATGGCGGCGCTGGAACCGGATCGCCTCGGCCTCCACGACCGACATCGCGGGCGCCCTGGGAGGGTAAGTGTACTTATTAAAAGTCAGCAGCTACTTTTTTTTTAGCTGCTGAGTTTTAAAAAAAAATTTTTTAAGGTGAAACACCGCTTTAAGGAGATCTCTGGTGAAATTCTCTTATTAATCTAGGGGCATAAAAGTGCTCTTCAGGCTCCCAAGAATCCTCCTGTGGTCCATGGCCTTTCCATATTAATAAGTATTGTAGTTTACCATGATGTATACTGGAGTCTAGAATCTTATCCAATATGAATTCTTCTTCCCCTTGCAACTGGACAGGGTCTTATGGGGGATGTGCATGACCAGAAAAAGGATTATTTCTGAAAGGCTTTAAAAGAGCCGTATGAAAGCCAGGATGGATTTTCATAGAAGGTGGTAGTTTAAATTTGTAGGCCACAGGGTTAATTTGTGCGATTACTATAAAGGGTCCAATGAACTTAGGACCAAGTTTCTGAGAAGGAAGTTTATATTGTAAGTGTTTAGTGGATAGCCAAATCTTATCACCTAATGAATAGGGAGGAATCTGTCTATTTGCAATTTCCTTATAGGATTCTTGAACTTCGTGTAAAGTCTTATTCAGTAATTCCTGATTACTTTGTAAAGCATTTTGTAAAGACACCTTTGCATTTACAGTTGGTAAAGATGATTCTACAGGAATCCCAGGGATAAAAGATGGATGACATCCATAATTGGCAAAGAATGGGCTTTGAGGGGGGCGTGGTTAAGCTGGCGGCCTGATAGGACGTGTGTGAGGGGAGCTCCGGTCCTGCCTGCCTATATTATCCGGATTTCGGGTCCTATCTACACCCGCTTCCACACACAGAAGCCCTGCGGTAACAGGGCATGAAAAAAGTCTCGAGAGGGAAAAGAGGAGCGACCACCAGACCGTCTCTAAGGTCGCAAACACAGCCCGCCGCGGGCCGAGCACACGTGGCGTCCCAGGCCAACATGGAGGATCCGGCGCCGGAGACGGCTGAGGAGGATCGCTTCCAGGCTTTGATGAAGGCGATCACGGGATGCCAGTCCACCCTAACGGCAAAAATCGACACCCTACAGCTGGATGTCGGCCTGGTAAGAAGGGATCTCGAGAAGATCAGAGGGAGGATGGGTGAGGCGGAGCGGAGAGTGGGGGATGCAGAGGACGCCATCCGGGATCAGCGTGCTGCCATACACACATTGCAAGTCAGGGTCAAGGCACTGGAGTCGAGGGCGGAGGACAGCGAGAACCGGAGCAGAAGAAACAACTTGCGGGTGGTCGGCCTCCCGGAGGGGGCCGAGGGCCAGGACCCCACTGCCTTCACGGAACAGCTGCTCCGCACGCTCCTACCGCAGGCCCGGTTCTCGCCACACTTCGCCGTGGAGAGGGCACACAGAATGCCGCCTGTGAGAGGCCCCCCGGGTACTCCTCCACGCACATTTATCTTCCGGCTCCTAAACTTTCGGGACCGGGATCTGTCCCTACGTGAAGCCCGCAAGATGGAGGAACTAAAGTTTGAAAACTCCAAAATTATGCTCTTTCCGGACTACTCCGTTGACACACAGAGGCTCCGTCGCACATTTGACCCAGTCAAAGCACAGCTACGCACTAAGGGCATCAAATACAGCATGTTATTCCCGGCGAAGCTCCGCGTGGTAGATGGGGAATCCACCCGTTACTTCACCTCCCCGGAAGATGCTCTACAATGGCTGGAAGGTCTACCTAGACCCAGATAACCGTATGTACAATCAGACCTTCTCTATCATACTTTAACTTTAACCAGACTCCCTCCCTGACACCCCTCTCCGGTTATGTGCTCCCCCCTTTTTGCTCAAGGAAAAACCCCCGCATGGCTACGCCTGCTGTCTCATTATCTCCTTCCCACATGTACTATCTAACATACATGCAGTGGGGGGATCATATGCTCAAGACACGCTAGAAGCAAGCTATTGTAACACAGAACTGTCTGGATTGCAGCTCTACAGGAACTGATCCCCCACTGGGCTGAGATGCAGGGATTCTTGTGGTGAAGGGAGGACTGTGTTCAGGGGCCCTTGATGTGTGCGGGGGAGGGGGAGGGGGGGGAGGAAAGTTGATGGACCATGTCTACACTTGGTGGTCAGCTCAAAGGATGTGCCCCTGGAGGATTCCAGGAGAAGAAAAACAAATTTTACACACTTATTTGGTTGACGTTTAACCCTTCTTTTTTTTTTTCCCTTTTTTTCCCCTTTTTTTTTTTTTTTTTTGTTTGTGGATGCCCGAATTGCTCTCCTGCTAATATGTCGCCCTACCGGTGATGTATGGGACCTGAACGACATCTTATTAAGTTAACACATGTGTGATAGGCGGGGGGCGGAGACCCCCGAACCTGCAGGACTTGTTAGCTCGCCCGCGCACGGGAAGGCCGGCGGCTTTTCTGTTCGCCCCCATAGGAGACTTTCCTACAGTTTGATGGGTTTGGTTATGGGATCAGACACTCCGAGTTTATTGGCGGATGTGTGGGGTGGGGGTGGGGGGGGGGGGTTGAGTTTAGTTTGTTTTTTGTTTTTATTTTCGCTATTGAGAATGTACGGTACTGTTCCCTTCAGGATGCAACTGTTTTGTGCAGCGGTGTGGACTGGTGGTCTCTCCTGGCCCTTGGAATAGCTGAGGACCGGGAGACACACAGGCAACCCCCGTCTAGATATTACTCTTTTGATGTCTGTCCTGCCTCGGGCTGGCTCAGCAATACCACCCCTGAAAATTGCCCTCTGACGCTATTAATATGGCCCCCATAAAAATTGTCTCCTGGAATGTCCGGGGGTTAAATGACAAAATCAAGAGGTCATTGGTAATGACATACTTAAAGAAATACAACCCACATGTATGTATACTTCAAGAAACACACCTTGTGGGGAGTAGGGTCCTCAGTCTTAAAAAGCCATGGGTGGGGCACTACTTTCACTCCACCTATTCTGGGTACGCCAGAGGGATTAGTATACTGATACATAAAGCCCTCTCATTCCACCTGCTAGATGTTAAAGTTGACCCGGAGGGTAGATATGTATTACTACATGCAATGATTGAACAGATAGAAATGTTGATTCTAGGGGTGTATATCCCTCCTCCGGCTACTATGTCACTCCTCAGACACCTCACTCCCATTCTGGCCTCATACCCCACGGACAATATTCTCCTTGCGGGGGACTTTAACATGGCTCCCAACCCATCAATGGACAGGTTGACACCAGGGACAGGTATTGACTCTCAATTGGACAAGTGGGCAAAGGTATATGGACTGACTGACGTGTGGCGGTGGCGATTCCCAACAGATAGAGCGTTTACATGCCAATCGGCCTCGTACCGTTCAATGTCCAGAATAGACCTAGTGTATGTAAGTGGAGGATTGCTATCACGGGTACGAGAGATCTCCATGCTGCCAAGAGGTATATCGGACCATGCCCCCATGTATGTTACGCTGCAAACACAGCTTCCTCGGTCAGACAAGATCTGGAGACTATCCAGATACTGGATCTCAGAGGAGACTGTTGAGGCGGACATCGACCAATGTATCTCCGACTATTGGCTGGCCAATGCACAACCCGCTATGCCTCAAGGCAGGTGGGACGCGTTCAAGGCTTATACCCGGGGCTGCTATCAGACAGCTATCGCGCAGGCCAGACAAAACGCAAAACAATCCATTGAGGAGGCAGAGGCAAAGGCCCAGGGACTAGAATCCCAATATGTCTCGACCCAAAATCCCATTACCCTACTGGACATGCGGTCTGCGTATCGGGAACTAACGATGCTAAGAGTGGCGGGAGCAAAAAAACACCAGGTATCGCAGACCCAGCGCATATTTGAGCAGGGGGAAAAAACTGGACGTATGCTAGCCTGGTTAGCGAGAGAGCAACAACCCACGACGTCCATCGCCCGCATTAGACAGGAGGATGGATCGGTGGTAACCGATCCATTGGCCATCAATGCATGCTTTGCTAAGTACTATGCCTCCTTGTATGCCTCCAGGGTGGAATACTCTAGGGAGGAACTTGTTTCCTTCCTGGAGCGGATCACCTTCCCAGTATTGACCCCAGAAGCCAGGGAGGATCTCGATAAAAAGATAACTATAGAAGAAGTTAAAATGGCGCTGGGCGAACTACAGGCAGGAAAGACCCCCGGGGCAGATGGATTTCCCCCAGAGTTTTACAGACAATATGGGGACCAGCTTACTACAAGACTACACGAAATGATGCTATGCTCCCTAGACTCGGACACCCTCCCGGAGTCTATGGCAGAAGCCATCATAGTGGTTATTCCTAAGCCTGGTAAGGATCAGGAACTGTGCACCTCATATCGACCTATTTCCCTTCTTAATGCAGACGCCAAGATCTTAACGAAAATACTTGCAAAAAGGCTCAATGAGATTATTCTAACGTTGGTCCACGAAGATCAATCGGGGTTTATGCCCGGCAAAGGTACGGACATAAATCTCCGCAGATTATACACAGTCATGGGTGCCACGAGACAACTCTCCGAATTCGACGCAGTGGCCTCCCTGGATGCGGAGAAAGCTTTCGACTCGGTGGAGTGGGAATATCTGTGGGAGGTCCTGCGTCGATTCGGGTTTGGCCCAAAATTTATCTCTTGGGTGCAGGCCCTTTATAGGGCACCACGCGCCAGGGTTCATACGGGCTCAATCCTATCGTCACCATTTCCGCTATACAGGGGTACTAGACAGGGGTGCCCATTGTCCCCTGCCCTGTTCGCCCTAGCCATCGAGCCCATGGCTATCTTGGTGAGGTCATCCCCATTGGTAAAGGGTATCCCAATCGGATCCACACGGGAAAAAATATCACTATACGCAGACGATACCCTGCTTTACCTGAGAAATGACTCGGGTTCCTTGGAGGCTGCCCTTGCAATTATCAACGAATTTGGTGAGTATTCTGGCGTCTGCATTAACTGGAATAAGTCGGTCATTTTTGCACTCCATCCAGGGGAGGCCTCCCTCTTAGGCAACACTCCCCTCAAAAGAGTCTCACAATTTAGATACCTAGGGATAGAGATACATAGGGACAAATCACAGTTTATTCCCCTCAACCTGACGCCAGCCATGTCATCCCTGGTGCAGAGATGCACGGCATGGAGGACACTACCCCTGACTCCGGTTGGGAGAATAAACTTGATTAAGATGACACTCCTGCCCAAATTCTTGTACATATTTAGGCAATCTCCAATGCATATACCGAATGCGTTCTTCAAGAAGCTGGACTCACAGCTCACGACCTTTATATGGAATGGCAGCACCCCCCGAATACCCAAGACTACCCTTCACCTGCCACTCTCGTTAGGGGGCCTGGCCCTCCCATGTTTTCAAAAATACTACTGGGCGGCGGTCTTGGTAACTCTTCGGTGGTGGCTGTCGGAGGAGCCGGCTAACCCTGCCTCAACATTGGAGGCGGCGTTACTCGGGTCATTCTCAGAATTGAGAAATCTAATACATCGGGGACCCAGGTCCAACCCGGATGCTACCTACTCAATGAAGACTACCCTTAAGGTATGGGAAATTGTCAGGGATAAGGTCCTGAAGTACAAAGGCTGGTCACCCCGCACCCCGCTATGGGGAAACCCTAGGCTGCCCCATTTCCAGTCTATACCCGACCCAGTCCTGTGGGCGCGACATGGGATAACAACACTAGCAGATATCTCTCACGCAACGGGGCTGCTCTCCTTTGATACACTGAAACAATGTAAAGGGCTCCCAAACAATATGTTTTTCCGGTACCTGCAAATTCGTCATGCCTACGGCTCCCAGTTTCCAGAGCCGCCGGTTTTGGGCACTACGGGAATTGAAACCATACTACAGGAGGAGGGTGGGAAGGGGACCCTTTCTACACTATACTCAGCCTTGGCGGGACTGGACACCTCCAAGGTGTCCCAGCTGTTCTCAGTCTGGCAGGGTGACATACCCTCGCTGGCTGACGACGATTGGGAAGAGGGCATTCAGCAATACCTCCCCCTGACAATCTCTGCTAGGGATAGGTTTATTCAATTAAAATTCATTCACAGAGCTTACTTCTCGCCACAGCGGCTGGCTAAGATATACCCTACATATAGCCCACTGTGTAATAAATGTGGATTGGAGGAAGGCTCCTTTTTTCACGTGGTGTGGTCATGCAGCATTGTCCAGACGTTTTGGAGGGGGGTGGTCGACAAAATAAACCTGGTCAGTAAACTTAGAATGCCCTGCGACCCAATTCCGCTGCTGTTGGGAGTAGTAGACACGCTGGAGGGACCCCAGGCCAAGAAACTCTTTGTATTCTACGCCGCATTCTATGCAAGGAAAACAATACTGCTGCACTGGAAGGGAGCTGCCCCGCCCACGACACAATTTTGGAGGGCCCTTATTAACAAGGCCCTTCCCTTGTATAAACTGACATATATGGGCCGAAATTGCCCCAACAAATTTAATAAGATCTGGAACCCCTGGGTGCAGGAGGAAAGGCTGACGCTGGACTGAGATAGGGGGTGGGACGTAGACCCTACCTGGACGAGACGGGTATGGTGCAGACGCATTGGCGTTGGGTTGCTGGGGGCCCGGGACGGGATAGTGGATGACGACCTCATAGGGATGGTTGAGGAGACGGTGGGTGCACGACAGTCAACTATACACCTTTAATATACGGTGTGATATGGGAAGAGTGAAATAAGCGGAATTTTAGCACAGGCATGTCCCCCCCCCCCCCTTCTCCCCTTCTCCGGATCTGTGCTTGGAATCATTTCTGCCCCATTTCCCCTCCCCTCTTCGAAGATCCTATGTATGTATATGCATGTTGCCTGCGTTTAAGCTATAACCTATGGTTAGTTGTGTACCCTGTATGTACGAATCACTATGTTGCACATGAAGAATACCGATTGTACCGTTTTATTTCTCTGTACTGTTTCCCTTAATTTGAAAATAAAAACAGTTTTTGTTAAAAAAAAGAATGGGCTTTGAGAGATGGAACTATGGCAGGAGTTATTGTAGGCAAATTCTGCTAACAGTAGATAATCTGTCCAGTCAACCTGAAGATGGCAGATGAAACAACAACGATATTGCTCTACAGTTTGATTCATTCTCTCAGTCTGCCCATTTGATTATGGATGAAACACAGTTAATAGAGTAGAACAGAATGTTTTCCATAGTCGTTATGTGAACTGGACTCCTCAATCTGATATTATTTAATCTGGGAGCCCATGCAGTCTGTAAATTTCTCATATCAATATTTCAGCGGTGTCTTCAGCTGGCGAGAGGCTGTAGCAGACCTACTGGGAGGGAGCATGGTACTTTATGTCGGGCACAGGTTTCACATGAGAGAACATACTCCTTTGCATCTTTCCGATAGGAAGGCCACTAAAAGGTATGAGCAAGGAGGTCTACCGTTTTCTTAATTCCAGGGTGACCTGCAGATTTTGAATCATGTACCAGCTGAAGAACCTTAAGTCATGCCTCTTCAGAGACATACATTCTTTTTTCATGAATGTCCATGTGCAAATTTCCTGGTGGATTGTTTAAGAGTTCACCCCTATCATAACTTTCTTTAATCTTTAAAAAAAGCTCTGCAGGGTACATTACCCACAAAAAGTGTTAAGATAGGACTTACTGGTTCTAATTCGGTAGAAGAGTCATCAGACATTCTTGACAAAGCATCCCCTTTTTCAATTTTTAAATCCTGGCCTGTAAGAAATTACAAAATTGAATCTTGAAAACAAAAAAAAGAGTCCATCTTGCCTGTCTTGCATTGAACCTCTTTGTGGATGTGATAAATTCAAGATTTTTGTGGTCAGTAAGGACCATTACAGGATGTGTGGTTCCCTCCAGAAGCTGTCTCTATTCAAAGAAGGCTTCTTTTATTGCTAAAAGTTCCTTTTTTCCAATATTATAGTTCTGTTCTGCCGTTGTCATTTGGCGGGAATAAAATGCACATGGGTGTAATAACATTTTTTCACCAATTCTCTGAGAAAGAACTGCTCCGATGGCTGTATTAGAGGCATCTACTTCTACTCTGAAGGGAAGTTCGGGGCTAGGATGTACCAGTACAAGTGCAGTGGTGAATAAGGTTTTCAGATGTGAGCAAGCCCTTTCTGCCTTTGTGGACCACTGGAAGCATGCCTCCTTCCTTGTCACATAAGTAATGGGAGTCACAATTTTAGAAAAGTTTTTTAATAAATCTCTGGTAAAAATGTGCAAACCCCAAAAGCTGTTGCACATCCTTTATGTTCTTGGGGGTAGGCCAGTCTAGGATGGCTTGGATCTTGCTGGAATCCATGTTCAGCCCTTCAGGAGAGAGGGTGTAGCCCAAGAACTGTATACGGGTCTGTTTGAAATCGAATTTTTCCAATTTAATATATAATTTATTTTGTCATTCAGTACTAAGACAGTACAGGCATGATCTCGGTGCTCCTGTTAATTGGTCGAAAAGAGAAGTATATCATCCAGATAAGCCACCACAAATTGGTCTAACAAGAAAACATAATTTATGAAATGTTGCATTACAGAGTCCAAGGGGCATTAATAGGGATTCATAATGCCCATATCTTGTGTGAAAAGCCTTCTTCCCATTATATCCAGGTCAGATGCGAACAAGATTATATGCAAAAAATCTTGCTGTTCTTAGTCTCTCGAATAGTTCTGGAATTAATGGAAGTGCGTAACGGTTCTTGACTGTCATTTTATTTAATTCTCTGTAATCAATGCTTGTGGGCAGGAACCATCTTTTTATTCCAACAAAGAAGAGTGGGGCTCCAGCAGGAGAAGTTGAAGGGCGGATAAAACCCTTCGCCAGATTTTCTTGTAGAAAGTCCCTTAATGCTTGCTTAAGCCGGGAGCTCTTCATCACCCCGGACCGACGGCGCACACAACAAGCCCCACGACCCTCCAGGACAGCCTCGAACAGGCCATCCAGCACTGGGAGACCTCCGAGCACCCCTCTGTATGCCCGGACCGGCCGCCAGACGAGATCTCTGGGCCGCAGTTCGCTCAAGCTCAGAGGGATGAGTGTACCAAGATGGCCGACGCCACCGATACTAACCATCCTACATGCTGCCTGTGAGGAAAGGACACTAGACCAGAGGCAAGTGATTCTCCCCGCCACCCTCACATACTCCCAGGTGGCTCAGGGCAGCCCACAGCCCCCCTGGCTCCCTATCCAGCCTCCACTGAGTCCTTGCTGGGCCATGCCATGGAAGACTACAACCTGTCCCCTGTTGGGCCTGCACATATCCACATGCATACTACCCCCTCCCCAGGCATGCTGGCCCAGGACCCAGCCTCGCCACCGGCGGATTTATTCCTTAAATTATCAGACCTCCTAGAGAGGGGACTTGCCAATACAGTGGACTAAATTACAAGTAACCTCAAATCAGATTTTATCAACCTGGAGTCCGTGATGAAAGCCATAGAACATAAATTGGACATCACGGTTTCTAAAACCAATCAAAATGCAGCACACATTCAGGTCCTCCAAGATCAACTTGACACTGCTCTCTCCAGGATTGATGACCTTGAGAAAAGGTCCAGGAGATATAACTTCAGAATCCGGGGCCTCCCCGAAACTGTCACCGAAATCTCCCCTGCAGTACAAAGCCTTATTAAGGACCGTATACCTAACACACCCCCTCACCGCCTGGAGTTGGACAGAGTTCACAGGGCCCTAGGGCCCACCAGGAAAGACAGATCCCCGTGAGATGTCATTGTGAAGCCACACTTCTACGCTATAAAGAAGGAAGTTATGCGACAATCACGCATTAAGCCCAAAGTGCTGTGCCAAAGTTACCAAATACAAATTTTTGCAGACCTTTCTCCCTCAATCATCCAGAAGCGGAGATCCCTAAAACCACTCCTTATGGCCCTCACTCACCAAGACATCAAGTACCGCTGGGCCTTCCCATTTGCCGTGAAATTTTCAATCTGGGGAAAGGCACATTCCTTCTCTAACCTACCGGATGGTGAGAAGCTACTCCTGCACCTTAAACTAATATCCCAAGTTGTAGAGATGACTAAAAGGAATTGGGGCACCTGATACACTGGGCGTATCTATTTGGAAAGTTCATCTTTTATATTCTCAGAAAGTCCTTTTCTAAAGTTAAAGCACTTTGCACTGTCGTTCCAGGTGGTATCAGCTGCCAAAATTTGGCAGCATATTCAGCAACAGTACTTCTTGCTTGTCGCAAGCTCAGTAAAACAGTTTCAGCAGCTGCGCTGCAATTCAGATCATCGAAAATTAAATTCATGGTGGTCACAAACCCATCAAAATCTCCTAGAATCTTATGGTCTTGCTCAAAGTATGGGGAAACCGTTGCCATGGCCTCCTCAATGAACAGAGATATCTTGGAGCGTGGGGTTGCAAATTGGTAAGGTAGCAGCTGAAAGTGCAGTCGACATTGATTCAGGAAGCCTCTATAGAGTTTTGGTTTCCCCATTGAATTTATCAGGTAAAGGGACCATTGTTAGTAGCTGTATGTTGGCGTTGCTGCACAAGAATTACTTTTATTTGTAATTCTTGCATTCGTGCTTGTAAGTTTTGAACAACCCCAGTTAATGAGACAATGTGGGAATGGTGCAGTGCAGCAGTCTCCATGTTGTGGCTAGATTATTCTGCCAGAAGAATAGCTGGAATGAGTGGAGACCAAAGGCCAACAACTCCAGACAAGCTCACTTCTCAGGTCTGCGAGAGATAGGAAAGTCTGAATAGCTAGACCTATGATCAGTGTAGGGGTCACAAGCCAAGGTCAATGCAGGAGTAGAGTGTCGTAATCAAGGTCACAAGCCAAGGTTGATGCAGGAGGAGAGTTTTGTAGTTGGGATCACAAGGCAAGGTCGATGCAGGAGGAGAGTTTCGTAGTTTGGGGTCACAAGCCAAAGTAGTTTCTAAACAGCAATAGCAGTAGTAAGCAGGCTCAGATATATGTGAACAGACTGGGTTTTGTAGAAGGTTTAAAGAATAACCAGCCTGTCTGAATAGTTTATATGCTTAACTATCACTGGTCTGGGATACTTACAGGTGTTAGATGGAGCTCCTATCCTGTGTCCATCACGCATTGGTCAGGGAGCCCCAGGGCTTCAGGGATACGGACTGCACAGAGGTTCAGGGGAACCTACATGATAGGTTTATGGAAGTCCAATTATCTGTAAATTGTTCCTGTGGGAGCAATATTCTAGGTCTTCCAGCTTTTCTTGGATAGCTGAGTGTATTTGGGAGTGCTGCTGTAAAGTTGATTTGGTCTGGTACAGCTCATCTTCCAGGGTAGAGATGCGGTATTCTGCCTCAGAAAGTCTGCGTACCAAGTCTCCGAACTCCTTGCAAAGTTGTTCAATACCCACTTGTAAATAGTCTATAGTTGTTGCATGGGCTTGCAGGGGTGGCTGATGCCACAGAGAAAGACTGGCAGATGATAGCAGGATCATTGTTAAATCATTTAGGGCTCATTTACTTGAGAACTGAGTTTAGAATCTTCACACAACACAGTGTGTGAATATTCACTTAAATTATCCATTCATTTTCATATGAAATAAGTAATCAGAAATTTAATTTCTAATCAAATTATTGTATAATTAAAGGTTTATGCACACAATTTACTGTGTGAAGATTTCCATCTTCCCAGGTAAATGTGGTTCCTTATTATTTATGATAACAATTACTATATTTCAAGATGATGAAGGTTCAGTATTTTTTGTGATAACACTGTGAACGATCATTTAATTTCATTTGTAGAGGAAAAGCTCCAAAAAATCCCTTTCACTTTGATTACAGCAAGAGCAGTGTATTAATGTACAGTAGTATATAACATCAAGTGGTGTATACATTTAATTTAGGGCCTGTTCACATATAGTGTGATTACGTGCATTTTACCACACTGGATGAACAAAGGTCACAACTAGGGGACACAGAATTTTTTTATTTTCTTTGCATGCTGCATTCTATCACAGTGCATAGGAAGGGAATGCATGTCCCTGTACATCAGCACAATGCACCATGCTGCTGTACAGTGACATGAATGATGTGGCACTTTTGTGAACTTTTGTGGACAAAAACTTGGTTAAAAAAAAGGTTAAAAATAAACCTGTGTACTGGGGTAAAATGAGAATTACATCATTCCCTACTGCCAGTTCACTGCAGTCAGACAGGAGAGTTCTTTTAAATTAAGTCATTATATTTTTATATCTTTAATATTTTTAGCTATAAAGTAAAACCATACAGTATGTCTATATTCCACTCAGCAATGGATATTTATCCTTTAGGTTATAAAACTGTGCCTTAGCATTAATGAACAATTAAAACTTCACTTTCTTTCTTGATGTTTTCCAAACATTTATAACATGATGTACAACTAATATAATAGTTAAAACAGTTATATTTCCACTAGTTCTAAATTCAGAATGTCATAATGGCTCTTCGGTCTGATTCCTTAAAGTTAGCTCTAATCGTGCAAAATTTGCAAACAACATTGTCTTGATTTATTATTATATAAGGTAATACCTGAGCATTAAATATTAATAGAATGTAAATGTGAGTGCATATCAAATTAAAAAAAAAAGAGGTTAAGAATATGAGAGTCTATTAGGAGAGAAAAGAGATGTCTTTCATTTTTTTCTTGGTTCTATTTATGTTTTTCCCCTGATAGTTTTATTTTCTGAGATCTTAGTGTTTTAAGGACACACTTGGGTAAAGGACAAAATGTTTTAGCAAGCATACTGTCATTAAATAATTTATTTTAATAAGCTTATAGTTATTACAGTAAACTAAAGTTTTTAAGTAATAAAAGGCAGTAAACAGTTATGGAGGTAATGAAAATGACAAGGGTGTACAAGGTAAGTTATATAAGCTGAGTGGAGCTTCTAGCCAAGCTGGCCAGGGGAAACGTATATCTGATGCAGGATTTTGTATTGGATGAGAGGGTCTCTAGCCAAAAACCAATCTGGAAAAATTAATATCCCAAAGATCATCCCAGTCACCCCCGTTTAACTGAGGGAACACCCCCTCCCAAGTCACTCTGCAAGGTGAACTGACCCTGCTGATATCCATGAACAATCGCTTGTAAATATTGGCCAGAGCACTGTCTAAAGAATCATCCCGAAGCATAGACTCTCTTGTAACGTGATTTGAGTATTACCAAATTGAGAATGACAGAGTTGTAATAACGAAACAGGTGAGAGTTAGGCAAGTTAAACTTAGATTTCAAAGCATCAAATTGAAGGAGTGTGCCATTCCTAAAAACATCCCCCACCTTTTTAATACCAAGTTTGGTCTATATAGTAGGGTCAGGATACTTATAGAAGTGGGAAAGCTGAGAATTTTTTCGAAATGGAGTATAGGGAGAAATTACCTGACAGTCCCCTGACTTTGCCTTGCCAGCCACCACCCATGCTCTAATAGTTGCACACATAGACGTAGTAATGGAGTATGGGGCCCTACTACCTTGGAGCAGAAGATGCGTTAGAGCCTCATAGAAACTTACTATAGCAGCCTCCAAGGCAACTGCTGCATCATCATCTGGAATAGTTAACCACCCATGGGCGAACACTAATTGACCAGCCAGGAAGTAGCAAAGAAAATGCGGTACCGCCAAACGTCCTGCTTTCATGGTTGCTGATGCACCTTTAATTCTGGGGTTCCCCCCATTCCACAAGAAGGTAGACACCAAACTTTCTATGCTCCTGAATATATATTTTGGTATCCAAACAGGTGAATTAGGGAATATATAAAGGAAAAGGGGTAGAAATTTAATCTTCAATAAGTTAACTTTTCCGAAGAGCGTTGAGGAGAGATTCTGCCAAGCTTGCAACCTACATTTAAGCATCTGCAATAACGGAGTGACATTCAAGGTAATGAAATCAGAGACTGAACTACAAATATAGATGCCCAGGTATTTAACCTTATCTACTTGTTGCAAGGGGCAATTGGCTGGAACCTTGCAAGAAGGAAAAGGAATTTTAAGTGGAATAATCTGGCGAAACGATCATCAGAACGATACGTTCACACGCTACTGTGCATGCACGATCACTTTATGGACCTGTAAGGAAGTATTTGGCTTGTTTGTATTGGAGACACGCTCTCGGTTTGAACTCTGCCAGCCTGTATATGCAGCATTGCAGTATTCCCAATACGGTGTATAAAAGAGACAATATGACACTATTTATAGTCCTTTGTCATTTTGCATATTTTAAACACTCCGACGCTGAGGCTAAACATCAGGCTCTGATCAACCCCTGATGTATACTAGCAGACACTTCTGGTGAAAGATCCTCAGACACCTCTTCAGTGGATCATTCATTCAACAAAGCACTTTTTCCCATCCCTGAGTAAGGGAGGTCGCTGGATTTTTGGTAAGCCTTTACTTTATCTATGGTGATGGGTATCATGCTGCCAAGCATCTGACCAATGTTTCACCTCTTTTCTATGGGATCTCTTCTGTGAATATGAGCCATATATGAACTTTTTTTCTTTTTCACTATTTCTTTTTTTTCTTAACTTTTTTCAACTTTTTTGCACTTTACATGTGATTTAACATTGCACATATGTTATAGCTGATCATTGCACATTGCATTATTGCACACTTGCACTTTATAGTTAGTCACACGCCATTCACATGATTGTGTTTATATTATATTTATAACTTTTTAATGGTGCCCAATATCTCGGTTATAGTGCACAGCTGCTGTTTTCTTATTTTTCATTCAATAAGCGCAGATATATTTTTACACTCATTCCCAATTGTAATCTTGTCACAGTGTTCAGAGACAAGGACCTCTTCCCTTCATCTTTTCCCCCAAAAAGGATGTAGAGATCTGTGGTGGTTGACTAGATTAAGTGTATATGTAAATATATTAAAATAGGTCTTACAGTGTTTACATAAACACAACTAGATCTGAGGATTCTTGGACAAAAGACATAGTTTACTGAGCAATAAACATTTATTGGTACTTAATATATACACATAACACACCAAACAATATTTACAAGACAATGGGGGTTATTTACGAAAGGAAAATCCACTTTGCACTACAAGTGCAAACTACAAGTGCAAAGTTCACTTAAAATTGCACTGAAAGTGCACTTGGAAGTGCAGTCGCTTTAGATCCGAAGGGAACATGCAAGGAAAATAACAAATGGCATTTTAACTTGCACATGATTGGATAATAAAATCAGCAGAGCTTCCCCTCATTTCAGATCAACCCTTAAGATTTACAGCGACTACACTTCCAAGTGCACTTTCATGGCAATTTCAAGTGAACTTTGCACTTGTAGTTTGCATTTGTAGTGCAAAGTGGATTAGCCTTTTCGTAAATAACCCCCAATGAATAGTTTAAGTATGCTTGGTTACATGATATTTCCGAATAACACACAAGACCTGATTTACAATACAATGTCCCGCAATGTAAATTCACATCGCCTGATGGACCGAAAAAGAAAAAGAAAATCTGTAAAAGTTCCACATCCATGGGAGGCTCCCGCCAACTGATGCTTTTTCTCTGTGACAGTTCTTATATATCTGAGGGCGGGCCACCTGGTGATGTAAACAGGTGACCCTGCCCCCCTCTGACGCCACAGGGCTTCCCTGTGGCTTCCCAATGCACTCACCGGCCACTTTTTTGGGTACACCTTGCTAGTAATGGGTCGGACCCCCTTTTGCCTTCAGAACTGCTTTAATTATTTGTGGAATAGATTTTGGAAACATTCAAATTTTGGTCCATATTGACATGCTAGCATCATGCAGTTGCTGCAGATTTGTCAGTTTCACATCTATGGGGTGAATAACCCATTCCACCATATCCCAAAGGTGCTCTATTGGATTGATATCTGGTGACTGTACAGACCATTGGTGTATAGTGAACTCATGTTCAGGAAACACGTTTGAGATGATTTGAGCTTTGTTACATGATGAATTATCCTTCTGAAAGTAGCTATCACTAGATGGGTACACTGTAGTCATAAAGGAATGGATATGGTCAGCAGCAATACTAAGGTAGGGCGTGGTGTTAAACCAATGCTCAATTATTGGGCTGGAACATCCAAATAAGTACGCCCCATTGAGGGACATTGGTGAAACCAGTCAGGGACCAGCACTGCTGGAGCTGATGAACTCCCTTAGCTTCCAGGGGAAGAACTGCTCTAGTGAGAGTGGGTGGATGCGAAGGGAAAGGAAAGACAGATTCTGGTGGTAGGGGACTCAATTCTAAGACCTACGCTACCTCGAGCCACACCAGAAAGGCAGAGGGAGATTAGGGAAGTAAACAAGTGGCTGAGGAGCTGGTGTACAAAGGAGGGGTTTGGGTTCCTGGAGAACTGGGCCGACTTCTTAGTCAGTCACCATCACCAGTTCTATAGAAGGGACAGACTGCACCTAAATGAGGAGGGTTCAGATCTCCTGGGAGTTAAGATGGCTGAAAAGAGAGGCTTTTAAACTAGGCAATGGGGGGAGAGTCCAGTGGTAGAGACATTCAGTGTGGAACATATTCTAGAGGGAAGTATTGGGAGCATTAGTGGTAGGTTGACTAAAGCGCATAAACCCGAGGTAAGTATAGTAACAATAAGAATCACAAGTATCCGCGCTTATGGGTAGTGAACTTTAGCCTCCCTAATAAAGAACTCCACCGAGGTGGAGTCAAATAATATAAATAAATCTGGAAAGGGAAATTGGCGCTGTTCAAATGTGTTGTGGGAAAATTTATATAATTAATCTCAACACCACTAAAAGTATGTGTGTAATGTGAATACAGCACATACTGTAAAGTGCAATGTGCATGTAAAGTGAATTGATAAAATGAAAATGTGAAGAATTAGAGTGCCAATGCAAAGTGATCAATATACAGGAAAATCAATATAAAGTGCCAATGCAAAGTGATCAATATACAGGAAAATCAATATTATATCCAATGGTTCCACAAATTTTTTTATGTAAAAATAAAATAAAAAAATTATTAAAGTTATAAGTGTATAATCCTGGGGTTTTTAGACAGCTCGGTCATCGAACACACGCCAAATAATGCTGGGACTGCAGAGGTTTCTGTGTTTGTGTTCTATGAGTTGGAGTATTGGAGCTCCGAGCGACTCTTTTAGCCAGTATTTTTATTAAATAAACACATCCGATTGATAGATTCACGCTATGAGGCTCATCCTTTCGTATGCATGTGGATGCCCGTTGCTGAGGAGTCCTAACCATCCCTGAGAGGAGAACAGCGTTGGAAGGCTAACTGTCATCAGTTATATTGATTTTCCTGTATATTAATCACTTTGCATTGGCACTTTCATTCTGTGCTATTTTGCTTCAATTGTCAGTGTAGAATATTAGTTCAGTGTCAGTTTAGGGATAGTGTAGTGAGGAGGACCATCATTCAGCTTTGCATAGTGTGCAGCTAGAGTAGGTACAGTTCAGAAAGTTTCACTGTAGTGTAGTGAGACCGTGTCATTCATACATACATTAGTGTGGAGTAGGGACAGCTCATATAGATTCAGTGTATTGTAGTGAGACCGTGCCAGTTATCTTGACATTCATGTATAGCTAGAGTAGGGACAGTTCAGATAGCGTCAGTGTAATGACGGTTGAACACCATCTGATTGCATTACTGTCAGTTTAACGCCATTTACTTCTGTGTGCGTTACTGCCAATTTAAAGTGGGGTGCCCACAAAAAAAAAATTAAAAGTCAGCAGCTACAAATACTGCAGCTGCTGACTTTTAATAATCGGACACCTACCTGTGACGGGGTCCAGCGATGCGGGGGAACGAGACCCCCCCTCGTTCCCCGCACCGCTCGCGGCGCCGGCATTCTTAATGTGGGAACCCGGCTGTGGCTTCACAGCCGGACACCCACTGCGCATGCGCGAGCGGCGCCGTGCGCCGTGATTCAACGCTCACTCATCTGGGACACATGACAGGTCCCAGATGACTGTGCGGCGCCTAGGGGAAGTGACGTTTAGCCCGGGCAATGAAGGTGGCAGACTACGAGGGACCCCCTAGCAACAGGCATTTAGAGGTGAGTAAATTTTTTTATTTTTTTCCAATTATTTTTTTTTAATTTATTTTATGATTTTTAAGCCACATTTTTTTTGGTGGCAACACCACTTTAAAACCATATAGTTTTGCATGCATTACTGCCAGTTAATTCCATATCGTTTTGCGTGCATTACTGCCAGTTTAAAACCATATTGTTTTGTGTGCGTTAATGGCAGTTTAACGTCATATCGTTCTGCGTGCGTTACTGCCAGTTTAACGCCATATAGTTCTGTTCGTCACTGTACTTTTGGCACATTATATTGCAGTATATTATAGTGTGTCTGTGGAATGTGTCTGTGTAGTGTGATTACTCAAATTAAAGTGCACCAAACACCTCTTTACATTGATTAAAGTGCATCTAGGTACAGATTTCAACTCCTTCTTTATATTTGCTTATTAGCACAACCCCCTCCCTCCCAATAATGTCTAAGAGGACAACAAGGAGAGGCTGACGTTCCCTTGGCACTGTAAGGGGGTCAGCAACAAATGTGTCCTCAGGCAAAGGTGGACGTGGTGGTCAGTCCTAAAGAAGGACATAATTTCCTCTATTTAGTGAGCTGGCCCATGCTATCCAGCCATAGCATGCAGAGAAGGTGGTGGACTGGCTTACTAAACCTTCCTCATCCTCCTCATCCTCTGTCACGCAAGCAGAGACAAGTGTGAAGTCCCCTGCAGTTGCCAGAGTGGATAAACCTGCCTCCTTGTCCTCGTTTATTCCTGCCATAGCCCCAACATCAGCCAATGCCATAGAGGAGTCAGCTGAGTTATTTGACCACCGCATCAGTCACTTGCTTTTGGTATAGGTTTAGGTTTTTGATTTTGGTATAGTTATAGGTTTTTGCTTTTGGTATAGGTTTTTGTATAGGTTTCATGGTACCCATTAACACCCAAAGACCAATTTTATCATTGCAATTTTTTACAGCAAGGCCAATTCTTGCTTTCATCAAGAGTACCTCTGTAGGGTTATGGTGGGAAGGCGCCCCCGACATCCAAAGAGTCATTTTTCTACACCTATTTCACAGGTATATATCATTGCAATTTTTTTACAGCAAGGCCAATTCTTGCTTTCATCAAGATTACCTCTATAGGGTTACGGTGGGAAAGCGCCACCGACACCCAAAGACCAATTTTTACGCACACGTTACTTCTATCCAAAGTCAAAGTGACACCAGAGTTTATCCAAAAAATCTCATTCCCAGTGCACTCCATTGTGGCCTCATCATACACTCTGGCTCCCCAGCTGTTGCTGAGCAAAATAAAGGCAGCTTGCAGGGAAAATTTCATTTTTTTTGCATTTATAAATGCAATTATTGCTGCAGCAGATTCTAGACATACAGATCTGCCACTTTACAGGTAGACTAAGGAGACCCCCCCATAAAAGGGATTACCGCTCTAGTCTCCAGTCCAACGGTGAATAGATTCACCCTAATTGGAAGAAATTTTTCATTTTATGCTTTCACTTTAAAAATCAAAAAATCACTGCTCATTTAAAAATGACATTTTTCAAATTTTTTTTTTTATTGATACATGTCCCCCAAGGACCCGGACCCCTATAACCATTGTATGCCCAATTACTTGCATATAAGCCTTAAAAATGGGCACTTTTGATTTTTGACATTCGGGTCCCATTGACTTTAATGGAGTTTGTTATTTGGGTCTGAACTTTTGCGGTGTTCGAAAGTTCTGGTGCGAACCGAACAGGGGTATGATCGGCCCATCCCTAATCATCATCAGCCTTCAAATTTTACAAAGAAAGCAACAAGAAATGTAAGGGTGCAATTAGGGCGGCTAAGATAGAACATGAAAGACACATAGCGGAGGAGAGCAAAAGAAAATTCCAAGAAATTCTTTAAGTAGATAAAAAGTAAAAGAGGGAGGACAGACCATATTAGCCCCATAAAGAATGAGGAAGATAATCTGGTTACAAAGGATGGTGAGATTGTGAAGGTATTGAATTTATTCTTAGCCTCAGTTATCACAAGGGAATCGGGGGGCTTCAGTAACCGAAACTGCAGTGTTTATCCTCATGACACATCACAGTAAGCACCCTCATGGCTAACAGATGACAGAATTAGAAATAGACTTGAAAAACTTAACATTAATAAGTCACCGGGATCAGATGGCTTGCACCCAAGGGTCTTTAGGGAACTCAGTCAAGTAATTGCCAGACCATTGTTCCTAATGTTTACTGACAGTCTACTGACTGGAATGGTACCAGCTGATTGGAGAAAGCTTACTGCTTTTTGTAATGAAAATTCCCCCCCCGAGCCACACTCAGGATTACTGCTAGGGAGGTTAAGTTTAAACCTCTTTTCTTCTAATTTTAATGAGTGGCCACGTGTATTATTAAACTCCCTTCCACTGAAAAGTTTTATCCCTATTGTGGGGTCACCAGTATGGTATTTGTAAATTGAAATCATATCCCCTCTCGTCTCTTCTCCAGAAAGAATAAGTTCAGTGCTTATAACCTTTCTTCATACCTAATGTCCTCCAGTCCCTTTATTAGTTTTGTTGCCCTTCTCTGTACTCGTTCCAACTCGGGATTGCATCACAGGATCCAGGCAAAGTTACTTACCTTGTCCCCAGGATCCTGAGATGTCTCCCAGCTGTGTGTGCAAGCTGTGTCCTCCACTCGATCAATCAAAGTGCCATATTCAAAAAGTGAAAAACACAGTGTAATCTTACAGATTACATTACTTTATCAAATCATTTCACATCTCTTTTGTCCCTAATGCTTTGTCCAGTGCCCTGCATGTAGTTTCATATTACATATACTGTTCTATCTGCCTGGAAACTTGAGAATGTCCATAGCAACCAAAAAGTGTCCATTTACATCAAAATCGGTTTTAGACCAGCTAGAAAACAGCGATAATAAATTAGAATCACTTGCAGAATTGAGCGATAGTGATTTGTGAGAAAATTTGTAATCAAACACTGAAAGTAATGACAGCTACAATTCTGCAACTGAGCAAATTTCAGTGTTTTTGATTTGATTACATTATTTAATACATTGTATTATTATTATTAGTATTATTATTATTATTATTATATTTTATTATGTTATAATTATTTATAGTTATTTATTATATTATAATTTATGATTTTGTGTTACAAACTTTATCATACTCATCTACTAGACTCTTGTTTGGATAGATTTAAGTGAGAATTACAGACCTACAATATAAAACCGCCAAATTTCAATGCAAAACATTGTACCACTTTGAGCATCAAACATCTCACATAATCAATCTCACAGTGCATTGCTGTATGATGTTTGACCAAAGCATGCAACCTGACCTGCATGCTTTGGCCAATCACTGCATGCTCTGCTGAGAGAGCCATAATTGGCCAAAGGTAAGGTGCCTTTGGCAAATCGTGGATCAGGGGGACTAAGTCCATGCCCCAAAATATATAAGGCTGCTTACACGGCGGCCGTGTGTAGTGTTGTTGGATAGAGAGATAACTTGAGTTAGATTAAGCAGGCAGGTTATTCAGTTAGTGGCAGTGTATTTGATATATATATATATATATATATATATATATATATATATATATATATATATATATATATATACAGTCAGTGCAGGCAGTGTATATATACAGTATATATATATATATATATATATATATATATATATATATATATATATATACTCTGCATCCAGTGTAGAATATATCTATAGTGCATTATGTGGTGTACTGTTTCTAATACACTTCAGGCCGTGTGTGTATATATATATATATATATATATATACAGTGCCTTGCGAAAGTATTCGGCCCGCTTGAACTTTTCAACCTTTTGCCACATTTCAGGCTTCAAACATAAAGATATAAAATTTTTATTTTTTGTGAAGAATCACCAACAAGTGGGACACAATTGTGAAGTGGAACGAAATCTATTGGATTTTTGAAACTTTTTTAACTAATAAAAAAATGAAAAGTGGGGCGTGCAAAATTATTCGGCCCCCTTGCGTTAATACTTTGTAGAGCAACCTTTTGCTGCGATTACAGCTGCAAGTTGATTGGGGTATGTCTCTATCAGTTTTGCACATCGAGAGACTGAAATTCTTGCCCATTCTTCCTTGCAAAACAGCTCGAGCTCAGTGAGGTTGGATGGAGAGCGTTTGTGAACAGCAGTTTTCAGCTCTTTCCACAGATTCTCGATTGGATTCAGGTCTGGACTTTGACTTGGCCATTCTAACACCTGGATACCTTTATTTGTGAACCATTCCTTTGTAGATTTTGCTGTATATTTGGGATCATTATCTTGTTGGAAGATAAATCTCCGTCCCAGTTTCAGGTCTTTTGCAGACTCCAACAGGTTTTCATCCAGAATGGTCCTGTATTTGGCTGCATCCATCTTCCCCTCAATTTTAACCATCTTCCCTGTCCCTGCTGAAGAAAAGCAGGCCCAAACCATGATGCTGCCACCACCATGTTTGACAGTGGGGATGGTGTGTTGAGGGTGATGAGCTGTGTTGCTTTTACTCCAAACATATCGTTTTGCATTGTGGGCAAAAAGTTTGATTTCAGTTTCATCGGACCAGAGCACCTTCTTCCACATGTTTGGTGTGTCTCCCAGGTGGCTTGTGGCAAACTTTAGACAAGACTTTTTATGGATATCTTTGAGAAATGGCTTTCTTCTTGCCACTCTTCCATAAAGGCCAGATTTGTGCAGTGTACGACTGATTGTTGTCCTATGGACAGACTCTCCCACCTCAGCTGTAGTTCTCTGCAGTTCATCCAGAGTGATCATGGGTCTCTTGGCTGCATCTCTGATCAGTCTTCTCCTTGTCTGAGCTGAAAGTTTAGAAGGACAGCCAGGTCTTGGTAGATTTGCAGTGGTCTGATACTCCTTCCATTTCAATATGATTGCTTGCACAGTGCTCCTTGGGATGTTTAAAGCTTGGGAAATCTTTTTGTATCCAAATCCGGCTTTAAACTTCTCCACAACAGTATTACGGACCTGCCTGGTGTGTTCCTTGGTCTTCATGATGCTCTCTGCGCTTTCAACAGAACCCTGAGACTATCACAGAGCAGGTGCATTTATACAGAGACTTGATTACACACAGGTGGATTCCATTTATCACCATCAGTCATTTAGGACAACATTGGATCATTCAGAGATCCTCGCTGAACTTCTGGAGTGAGTTTGCTGCACTGAAAGTAAAGGGGCCGAATAATTTTGCACGCACCACTTTTCAGTTTTTTATTTGCTAAAAAAGTTTAAAATATCCAATAGATTTCGTTCCACTTCACAATTGTGTCCCACTTGTTGGTGATTCTTCACAAAAAATTTAAATTTTATATCTTTATGTTTGAAGCCTGAAATGTGGCAAAAGGTTGAAAAGTTCAAGGGGGCCGAATACTTTCGCAAGGCACTGTATATATATATATATATATACAGCCTTGTGTGTATATACATATATATGTGATATTTATATATATATATATATATATATATATATATATATATATATATATTTATATATATATATAGACTCTGCATCCAGTGTAGCCTATATCTACAGTGCAATCGGTGATGTACTGTCTCTAATACACTTCAGGCAGTGCAGACAATACAGTGCAGCCGTAGTACAGTTTCTAATACAGTGCAGGCAGTGTACACAGTACACAATACAAAGCAGCTGTAGTACAGTTTCTAATACAGGTCAGGGAGTGTACACAGTATCTAATACAGTGTGTACAGATTCTACTGTGTACACTGTATACAATACAGTGCAGCCGTAGTACAGTTTCTAATACAGTGCAGGCGGTGTACACAGTACACAATACACAATACAAAGCAGCTGTAGTACAGTTTCTAATACAGGTCAGGCAGTGTACACAGTATCTAATACAGTGTGCACAGTTTCTAATACACTTCTGGTGGTGTACACAGTATAAAATGCAGTGCAGCCATTGCACAGTATCTAATACAGTGTGTACAGTTTCTACTATTTTTCTAGTGGTGTACACAGTATCTAATACAGTGTGTACAGTTTCTACTACACTTGTGGTGGTGTACACAGTATACAATACAGTCTAGCCATTGTACAGTTTTTAATACAGTGCAGACGGTGTACACAGTATCTAATACAGTGTATACAGTGTGTACAGTTTCTACTAGTTTTCTGGTGGTGTACACAGTATCTAATACAGTGTGTATATTTTCTAATACACTTCAGGCAGTGTACAAAGTATCTAATACAGTGTAGTGTGGTGTTGCAAAACAAAAAATACATCATGTCCAGAAGGCCACAAAGGAGGGGCAGATGCTCACAGGCCACTAAAAGAGGGCAAGCAACCTCTGTGTCTACAGTCAACAGTGGTGGTCGTGGACATGGTGCATCCTCTGCAGGTGGCTGTGGGGCATGATTGTCCTTTTTTCCTGCTGCTGGCCGTGTTATTGAGCCACAACAAGCAGAAGAGTTGGTGGAGTGGATAACAAAGCTGTCCTCATTCTCCTCATCCTCTGTCATCCAGGCTCATAGTAGTTTGCCTTCCAACGCAGCTGCCAAAGTGGCCTATTCCACTGACTCTTTGTCCACAGTCACTCCTTCCATAGCCCCACCATCATGCACGGAGGAGTCTCCTGAATTATTCAAGCAGAGTGTTGGGTACATGCTGCTGGAGGATGCGCATCAGTTTGAAGGCTCCGATGTTGGTTCCCAGGTTGAGGAAGGGAGTAACGTGAGCTTAGAGAGAGGGGGTGACACAGAAGGACAAGAAACCGGCAGTCCTGTTCCCCCAGCTGCAGCATACTGCCAAGTTTGCTCCAGTGATGAGGAGGGAGGGGATGATGAGGTCACTGACTGTACTTGGATGCCTGAGAGAAGAGAGGAGGAGGTTAAAATGACTTATTATGCCAGTGGTAACAAAGCTGGAAACATCCTAGCTCAGAATCTGAAAGTAGTTAAAACCAGGTAAGATAAAACCAAGGTTCCTTTCATTCTTTATCCTAAAACTATTGATAAACGTTATCACCCACACGCAGCGGCAAAAACTTTTAGCAATTATTATAGTTCTCTGTATAATCAGACACTGACACATTTCAACCAACCTCAAAAATGATTAATACATTTCTGGGCCAATTGAACATACCTAAATTATCTTCTGAACAACTACACCTTTTAAACTCACCCTTTACACTTCCCGAAATAGCCAAGATTATTGAATCCTTGCCCAACAATAAGTCCCCTGGCCCAGATGACTTTACGAGAGAGTATTATAAAATAGACATGTGCACTGCCCAAAAATTAGTTTGTTTCATTTTCATTTCATTTGTTTCAGGTCATTCTTTTATGATTGAAATTCTAAAATCCAAAAATTCAGAAATTCGAAAATACGAAATTTGAAAATTCAGAAATTCGACAATTTGAAAATCCGAAAATAAGAAACGAAAATTCAAAAATTTGAAAGAACAAAAAATCTGAAAATCAGAAAATTCTAAATTTGAAATTCAAAATTTGAAAATTCAAAAATTGGAAATTTAAAAAATTAAAAAATTAAAAAAATAAAAAATGTTTAAATTTGGAAATGTAAAAATTAGAAAAATTTGGAAATTCGGAAGTTAGAAAATTCGGAAATTTGAAAATGTGAAAATCCGAAAATAAGAACGAAAATTTGACAGAGCTAAAATCTTCTCTACTTCTGGCTTTGGACGCAGAGAAGGCATTTGACAGAATACATTGCACCTACTTGGCCCAGACATGCTCCACTTTCGGTTTTAAGGGCCCTATATATTCTGCCATAATGGCACTATACACTTCCCCATCAGTACATGTGTTTACTTCGGGTGCCCTATCCAACCCTTTTTACATAACAAATGGTACACGGCAAGGATGCTCCCTTTCACCACTCATTTTTAACTTGCTGATGGAACCATTGGCAATCTACATCTGTTCTCACCCTAAAATATCTGGTTTCTATGTGCAGAATAAAATGCATACTACTATCTTATTCGCAGGCAATATCATATTAATGTTAACTGACATGGAGAAATCCCTGACTTTGGTTCATGACACATTCGATTTGTTCAACCGAGTGTCATACTATAAGGTCACAGTCACACATTTGAAACTTGGGTCTTCTTGCCTCTATCAAAAGAAAACAAATTTCCTCCTTTCCATATGTGTGGAAACAAGAAGGAATCAAATATTTAGGTATCACCCTCACTCCCAAAGTGAATGATCTAGCTAAAGCTAATTACTTTCCCTTCCTAACCACACTAAGATTTTAACTACAGAGTCCAGCAAAGGTAGAATTGACTTGGTCGGGAAAACTGGCATCTTTTAAAATGCTATTGCTTCCTCAACTTCTGTATTTGTTCAGAACCCTACCAATCTTTGTACCTAACAATTTCTTTCTAACAGCACAATCCCTACTAATTTGCTACCTAGGAAAGCTGGCGAAGTTGGACATGTCTTAATCAAAAACTACCATATGGCTGTAATTCATACACAATTAAAAATGTGGTTCCCTTCTACATCTACTACACTGTGGGCAGAGTTAGAATGTTCCCAAATATTGGGCGATAATATATATAACTATCTACTAGCCAGTCACTTTATTATATATCTGCTGCCATCACTCTCTCCTACCATTAAAGCGGTGACTTGGTGACCATTTCTAGATTCACCGTTCAAAGAAACCCTATTTACAAACCTCCCACTCCCTATCCTTAGTCTACCTACCATTATACCCAACATTAATATCACAACATGGACCTCCTGGGGTTGCTAATGGTGGAAGATCTTCAGGTGGGCACAGCCATGAAAACCTTTAGATCCCTTTAGACCACTATATATATATGCAGATCCAACACTTCTTACAGAGTAACGCCAACACAACCTTAATACTACCTTAGCGTATTGCCCAGTTTTACAAGACAACTGTCAAAAAAAACTACAGGTATATCCCTATTTTACACTTTGCATAACCAAAAAGACACCTTCATTAAATCCACACCTTTCAAACAATGGGAACAAGATTTTGGGATAATATACCCCTCTTCTGTCTGGCAAAAGGCTCTTTCTATCACATATGCAGCAACTAAAAGTGCTGACCGCTGGAAACTGACCCAGAAATTAATCTTAAGATGGTATTTAACACCTCAACACATTCAAATTCTCACCTTACCCATCCCCTGAATTCTGGAGAAGGTGTGGAAAGGAGGGTTTATTAATCCATATATGATGGGTATTCCCTTCTCTTTCTCCATTTTGGTCTGATATCTCCACTCTCATTTCTCAGTTGTTGGGGATTAATGTTCCAATATCTCCAGGATTGGCATTGTGTTCTTTGGGGATAGAACTAATTCCACATCCAATGAGAACCATAGTAACTCACATTTTAATAACAACTCGACTGACATTAGTCAGACACTGGAAAGATCCCAAACCTCCGACTGTGAGTGAAGTTATTAAAACCACCCAAACCCACGCTACTTATGAGATAATGTTTGCTGCATCTAATGGCAACCTTCAAAGTGTCTCAAAGGCTTGGGAATCATGGAAAAGCTGATATGACAGATTCAAACATATATAAATAGCTGAATACCCACACATGATATCCTGTTAGACCCCAACCTAGTATATGTAATATCAACATAATATCAATATCAACTCTCTTCTTCATATTAAGACACTGCCAATCATATGGACTGTCACCACTGAATGTTCTTCTCATACATACCCAGTATGTTATCTTACTACTATTATTATCTTTTTCTTGTCTAGTTACATCTTTGTACTATGCACTACATTTTTATACTGTGCCTTGAAAGAATTGAATGTTTATTCCCCTTTGGGCACACTGTTTTGTTCATGTCTACACTAAGGGGTTTATTTACTAAAGGCAAATCCACTTTGCACTACAAGTGCACTGCAAGTGCACTAGGAAGTGCACTTGGAAGTGCAGTCACTGTAGATCTGAGGGGGACATGCAAGGAAAATAAAAAAATGCATTTTTGCTTGTACAGGATTGGATGATAAAATTAGCAGAGCTTTAAACCTTTGGAGATTGCAATCGACACACTATCAATAGAATGATATTCCCATTGAAAAGAGTTATGGTGATAGCAGTCCCTCCTCTGAACATTAAATCAACTGCTCTTTTACGCTTTTCTACTGCATTACGCTGGCCATATGCTGATTAAAATTTGGTTGATGCAGTAGAGACTGGTCAAATTTTGATCAGTGTGTGACCATTCCTGTTTGACAAAGGTTGATCGTTTCTGTCAAAGAGACAAGTCAGAATTTTTTTTTTCCGATCAGCAGCTGCAGCCAATCAGCTTCAACTGCTGATCTATGTATATGTCACGTACCTTAAGGCAGAGCCCGTATTGCAGGGAGCGGCCACTCGCAAACCCCTGGTTCGGGAACCCCTGATAGAGAAGACAGGAGCTCGAGAGCACAGGGGAGCACAAGTGCCTGGCTGGTAAGCTGGGTAGAGGGCTGGAGATCTGTGCAGACGGGAACCAGGAGGTATCCTGTAGTCCAGCAGCAGGAAGCAAGCAGGAGATGTGCAGCAGACACAAGGAGGTGTCCTGTAGTCCAGCAACAGGAAGCAAGCAGGCAATGTGCAGCAGACACAAGGAGGTGTCCTGTAGTCCAGCAGCAGGAAGCAAGTAGGTAATGTGCAGCAGACACAAGGAGGTGTCCTGTAGTCCAGCAGCAGGAAGCAAGCAGGTAATGTGCAGCAGACACAAGGAGGTGTCCTGTAGTCCAGCAGCAGGAAGCAAGCAGGTAATGTGCAGCAGATACAAGGAGGTGTCCTGTAGTCCAGCAGCAGGAAGCAAACAGGTAATGTGCAGCAGACACAAGGAGGTGTCCTGTAGTCCAGCAGCAGGAAGCAAACAGGTAATGTGCAGCAGACACAAGGAGGTGTCCTGTAGTCCAGCAGCAGGAAGCAAGCAGGTAATGTGCAGCAGACACAAGGAGGTGTCCTGTAGTCCAGCAGCAGGAAGCAAGCAGGTAATGTGCAGGCGGGTCTCAAACAGGCAGGGTCAAACACAGGCGGGCAGATCAGGTACAAGGGAGCATCCAAAGGGGTAGTCAAAGTCCAGAACCGAGATCGGGGCAGGCAGAAGTCAGAAGAGTCAGAGACAAGCCAGGTTTCAGCAGGGATCAGATGAATCAGGTTTTGCAGGTAGACCAAGCACATACAGGAAACGCTGTTGATCGGGCAGCAAGGCAACAGGGACTGGGTTTGGTTTAAATAGCGCTCTTGGCGCCAAACAGCGTCAGGGAAGCCGCGCGTGCACGCGCGCGCACCCGCGCGCACCGACAGCCGCGCCATTGCGCATGTGTGGGCGCAGCAGGCCCGTTCTGAGCCGGGGAATCCTTCTCCTCCTGGGGATGTTGGGACGTCCGCTGGAGGGGCTTTCCTGACATTGCCCCCCTCCAATGGGCAGCCTCTGGATGCCCAACTGGGCCCACTTACTTGGATTGGCTCTCCTGAAGGCCGAAATTAGCCTCTGGGCATGGATGTTAGCCTCTGGCTCCCAAGAATTCTCTTCCGGCCCGTAGCCCTTCCACTTTACAAGGTATTGAACCTGGCCATATCTCTTCCTGCAGTCCACAATAGTTTCCACTTCAAATTCCTCCTCGCCATCGATAAGCACAGGTTCAGGAGGGCCGGTGTTCCGGCTAGCAAAGGGATCCGGAGTTGAAGGTTTTAGAAGGGCAACGTGGAAGACTGGGTGGATTCTGAATGAGTCAGGCAGTTTTAACTCGTACGCCACATTATTGATTTTTCTAGTTACAGGAAAAGGACCCACAAACTTTGGCCCCAACTTCTTGGAAGGACACGCCAATTTCAAGTTTTGGGTGGACAGCCAAACCAAGTCTCCCGGCTTTAGGTTGAGGTCCCCTCTCCTCCTCTTGTCAAATATCGCCTTGTTTCGTTCCTGGGTCTTCAGTATCGTCTCCTGAAGTAACTTGTTATTGGTGCTGAAAAAATTCAGGGTTTCCTGGGCTGCTGGCACGGGGCACTCTGGGATGCTGTTAGACAAGAACAGGGGGTGAAACCCGTAATTTGAAAAAAATGGAGACTGGTTAGTTGCAGAATGAACAGAGTTATTGTATGCAAACTCGGCAAGAGGTAGGAGGGGGACCCAGTTATCTTGAGAAAAACATGAGTAGCAGCGCAGGTACTGTTCCAAGGTCTGGTTGGTACGTTCGGTCTGACCGTTGGTCTGGGGATGGTAAGCGGAGGAGAATAGGAGGTTGATCTTCAGGGCCGCACATAATGCCCTCCAGAACCTGGACGTAAATTGCACCCCTCGGTCAGATACGATATTGGCGGGGATTCCGTGGAGCCTCACAATCTCCTTGATGAAGACTCTTGCGGTCTCAGGAGCTGAGGGGGTGCCTTTCATGGGTAAGAAATGGGCCATCTTGGAGAACCTGTCTACTACCACAAAAATGGTTGTGAAGTCTTCAGAAGGGGGCAATTCGACAATGAAGTCCATGGAGATCATCCTCCATGGCTTCTCCGGGACTGGAAGGGGGTTCAGCAAGCCCCAGGCTCTTGTCTTGCTGCCCTTATTCTGGTTACACGTGGTACATGACTCGACGTATGCCCTGCAGTCCTTTAGAAGGTTGGGCCACCAAAAGGTGCGCAGGAGAAGATCAGCGGTCTTGCGGGCACCAAAGTGGCCGGCCAATTCGTGGTCGTGGCAGGATTTCAGGGCGGCCACCCGTGACTGTTGAGGAACAAAGATCTTCTCCTCATGCCACAGCAGACCGTCTCTAGGCTGCAAGGAACTGCCCGGCTGGTGAGGGATCAAAGCGGAGGCTTGTTTAATTTCGGATAGAAGATCCTCATGCAGAAGAAGGAAGTTACCTGGGGTAAGTATGGTGTCTGGAGGTGGCGGAACTGTGGACTCACTGAACATTCGTGACAGAGCATCAGGTTTGGTATTCTTGGATCCGGGCCTGAAGGTGATGTGAAATGAAAATCTGGTGAAGAAAAGTGCCCATCTAGCCTGGCGGGGTCTCAACCTCTTGGCTACTTTTAAGTATTCCAGATTCTTATGGTCCGTGTAGACCAGGATAGGATGGGCGGCTCCTTCCAGAAGATAACGCCACTCCTCGAGCGCGGCCTTGATGGCCAGTAGCTCTCTATCCCCGACATCGTAATTTCTCTCTGCTTCGGACAGCTTACGGGAGAAAAAGGCCACCGGGTGGAGGAGCGCCTTAGGGCCTTGTCTCTGGGAGAGGATTGCCCCTACCGCCACTTCAGAGGCGTCGACCTCCAAGATGTAAGGGAGTGCAGGATCCGGGTGTTTTAAGACCGAGGCCGACACGAACTGGTCCTTTAGTGTTGAAAAGGCAGACTGAGCTTCAGGAGACCACTGGAACTTGGTACCTTGCTTGGTCAGTCTCGTGATGGGAGCAATGATGTTGGAAAACCCCTTAATAAATTTGCGATAGAAATTCGCGAATCCTACGAATCGCTGAATTCCCTTCTTGTCCGTGGGGGCAGGCCAATCCAAGATGGCAGACACCTTTTGCGGATCCATCTTAATCCCATCTACTGAAATGACCAAGCCTAAGAACTGGATACTTTGACGTTCAAACTCGCACTTTTCAGGCTTCGCATACAGGCCATGCTGGCGAAGACGGGTCAAGACCTTCTTGACGTGTTCCCTGTGAGTAGTCAGAGAGGGAGAGAAAATCAAGATGTCATCCAAGTAGACAATAACAAATAAGTCAAGATAGTCTCTAAAAATGTCATTTACAAAATGTTGAAATGTCGCAGGGGCGTTGCAGAGCCCAAATGGCATCACCAGGTATTCATAGTGTCCGAAGCGGGTGCGAAAGGCAGTCTTCCATTCGTCCCCGCTTCGGATACGGACCAGGTTATATGCCCCACGGAGATCTAATTTGGTAAACACCACAGCGGTACCAAGCCTCTGGAATAGTTCCGGTACCAGGGGCAGAGGGTACCGATTCTTAATTGTAATTTTGTTCAAGTCCCGGTAGTCTACGCAGGGGCGTAGAGAGTGATCTTTCTTCTCTACAAAGAAAATCCCTGCCCCGGCTGGGGAGGTAGAAGGTTGTATAAACCCTTTTCGCAGGTTGTCATCGATGTATGCTTTGAGAGTCTCCAACTCCAGTCCTGTTAAAGGGAAGATTCTCCCGAAGGGAATTTCTGCACCTGGTAAGAGTTCAATTGGGCAGTCATAGGGCCTGTGCGGAGGGAGTGTCTCTGCCCCTTTTTGACTGAACACGTCCAAGAAACTGTGGTATTCTTCCGGGACAGCCCTACGGGCCTCAACGTCAACCTCTAGACAGAGCAGAGAGGGTGAGACGTTGGTGATCCCTTGCAGGCAGTGCTGACAGCAGTAAGGAGAGAGGAAGCTGATACTCCCCGTGGGCCAGTCGATTTGAGGGTTATGGGCCTTGAGCCAGGGTATGCCCAGGATAACAGGGAACAGAGGGGACTCAATGATGTCCAGGCGGAGTAGTTCACTGTGGTTACCCGCAATGGTAGCGTGTAGAGGAGCCGTCTCTTGGGTCACAGGTCCAGATCTGATAGCCGACCCATCGGCTAGATGTACCGACAGTCCTCTGGCTCTGGGACGTAAAGGAACTCGAAATTTGCGGGCAAAAGTCTGGTCCATGAACCCACTACAGGCTCCAGAGTCAATTATGGCGGGGACCAGAGTATTCCCTCCTGGGAGCTGTAGGGAAAGGGAAACAGTCAGGTGAGACGCATTATTAAGTACTGCGGGCAAAACAGTGGAAAACAGAGAGGAGTGTTTACAGGACTTCACGGGACAGACCCTCACGTAATGTCCGGGTTCCCCACAGTAGAGGCAAAGGTTCTGGATTCGCCTGCGTTGTCGCTCCTCTGGGGTCAGGGAAGGACGAAGGACGCCCAGTTGCATAGGCTCAGAGGGTGCAGTTGCGGTGCGGCCAGAAGGGTAAGGTACCCGGGGTAGCATCCACACCGGCCGGGAAGAACCGGTCGTACGGTCAGTCCTACGCTCCCTCAGACGCCTGTCTATCTGAGTGGACAGGTTGATTAGGTCTTCGAGAGTCTCAGGGATGCCCACTCTGGCCAACTCGTCCTTCAAAGACTCGGAGAGGCCCATACGAAATTGATGACGCAGAGCTGCGTCATTCCAGCTCGTATCGGCGCTCCAGCGCCTAAACTCGGATGCATAGTCCTCTGCCGCCCTACGGCCCTGTTGTAGGGAAAATAGAGCTGCTTCGGCAGTCCTGCCTGTTGTGGGTCTTCGTAGAGGATGCCCATGGCTTGGAAAAAGGTGTTCAGATTGCTGAGGCATTCGTGCTTCTGTTCCACCAGGCGGTGGGCCCAGGCCTGGGGCTCCCCTTGTAGCAGGGAGACCACAAACCCCACCTTGGTGGACTCAAGGGAAAAGGTTCGGGGTTGGAGTACAAAAAAGAGTTCACAGGCGTTGCGGAATGCCCTATATCTGTTCCGGGCCCCGGAGAATCTATCCGGAGTAGGGACCTTGGGCTCAGGAGGCAGCATAACCACCGAGGGTGCAGGTGAGGTGCTGAGCGCTGTTGGGCCTGAGGTGGCTAGGGTCTGCACGCGTTCCTCTAGGCGGGAGTACCCCTCTTGTAGGGAGTTGACGGCCTGTGTCAGTCCGGCCAGGTGATGGCATAAGTCCTCCCTAGCCATGGCTCCCTGCATGGGCTCAGTCATGGCTGCCCGATACTGTCACGTACCTTAAGGCAGAGCCCGTATTGCAGGGAGCGGCCACTCGCAAACCCCTGGTTCGGGAACCCCTGATAGAGAAGACAGGAGCTCGAGAGCACAGGGGAGCACAAGTGCCTGGCTGGTAAGCTGGGTAGAGGGCTGGAGATCTGTGCAGACGGGAACCAGGAGGTATCCTGTAGTCCAGCAGCAGGAAGCAAGCAGGAGATGTGCAGCAGACACAAGGAGGTGTCCTGTAGTCCAGCAACAGGAAGCAAGCAGGCAATGTGCAGCAGACACAAGGAGGTGTCCTGTAGTCCAGCAGCAGGAAGCAAGTAGGTAATGTGCAGCAGACACAAGGAGGTGTCCTGTAGTCCAGCAGCAGGAAGCAAGCAGGTAATGTGCAGCAGACACAAGGAGGTGTCCTGTAGTCCAGCAGCAGGAAGCAAGCAGGTAATGTGCAGCAGACACAAGGAGGTGTCCTGTAGTCCAGCAGCAGGAAGCAAACAGGTAATGTGCAGCAGACACAAGGAGGTGTCCTGTAGTCCAGCAGCAGGAAGCAAACAGGTAATGTGCAGCAGACACAAGGAGGTGTCCTGTAGTCCAGCAGCAGGAAGCAAGCAGGTAATGTGCAGCAGACACAAGGAGGTGTCCTGTAGTCCAGCAGCAGGAAGCAAGCAGGTAAAGTGCAGGCGGGTCTCAAACAGGCAGGGTCAAACACAGGCGGGCAGATCAGGTACAAGGGAGCATCCAAAGGGGTAGTCAAAGTCCAGAACCGAGATCGGGGCAGGCAGAAGTCAGAAGAGTCAGAGACAAGCCAGGTTTCAGCAGGGATCAGATGAATCAGGTTTTGCAGGTAGACCAAGCACATACAGGAAACGCTGTTGATCGGGCAGCAAGGCAACAGGGACTGGGTTTGGTTTAAATAGCGCTCTTGGCGCCAAACAGCGTCAGGGAAGCCGCGCCCGCGCGCACCGACAGCCGCGTCATTGCGCATGTGTGGGCGCAGCAGGCCCGTTCTGAGCCGGGGAATCCTTCTCCTCCTGGGGATGTTGGGACGTCCGCTGGAGGGGCTTTCCTGACAGTATACTCACAAGAGTGGGTGCTTCTGTCAAAATAAAATGTCCCGGTGAAGGAGAATCTGTTTCAGCACACTGAATGAAAAAAAATAACAGTCTATGGCCACCTTTAGGCCTCATGCCCATGAGCGTTTTAAAAAACGAGCTGTAAAGCTAGTACAGACACCAGGAAAAAAGTAGTGCTAAAAATACAATTTTATCCGCGTTTTGCATTGGCGTCAATGCATGTTTAGCCATGCTAGCTTTCAGCTGTGTTTCTCTGTCTCTATTTAAAATCAATGGTTCCCTATGGGGGCCCTTTGATTTGAATAGAAGTCACACCATAAGTTGATCCGGCTTGCGGTGTGACTTGTGTGCTAAGAATCTTGAATGAGAACCCCGCCAAAATTTAGCGTGGGGTTCCCCCCCAAGATCCATACCAGACCATCATCCGAGCATGCAGCCCAGAAGGTCAGGAAAGGGGGGGACAGGTGCCCCCCCCCCTCCTGGGCCATACCAGGCCACATGCCCTCAGCATGTGGGTTGGTGCTTTGGGGCAGGGGGGCCCCGTGCCCCCCACACCAAAGCACTTTGTCCACATGTTGATGAGGACAAGGGCCTCTTCCCGACAACCCTTTCCCGGTGGTTGTTGGGGTCTGCGTGCGGAGGCTTATCAGAACCTGGAAGCCCCCTTTAACAAACAGATCCCGGCACCCACCCTAGGTGAATGAGTAGGGGTACATCCTACCCCTACCCATTCACCTAAAAAAGTGTAAAAAATAAACAAACTACAAACTACTAAAGTATTTTATTAAGGCAGCTCCGGTTCTTCTCCCTCTTCTGGTGATGTCTTCTCCCTCTGCCGATCCTTCTCCTCTTTCTGGTCCTTCTCCTCTCTGCACTGTTTTCTCTCTGTCCGCTATTTTCTTGTGTTTATTTTTGACACTTTTTTAGGTGAATGGAAGGGGGATTCCAGATTCTGATAAGTCCCCGCCCACAGACCCCGACAACCACTGGGCAAGGGTTGCGGAAGAGGCCCTTGTCCTCATCAACATGGGGACAAGGTGCTTTGGAGTGGGGGGCACAGGGTCCCCCTGCCCTGAAGCACCCACCCCCATGTTGAGGGCATGTGGCCTGGTATGTTCCAGGAGGGGGGGGGGCACTCGCTCATCCTCCCCCTTTCCTGACTTTCCAGGCTACGTGCTCGTAGGTCTGGTATGAATCTTGGAGGGAGGGTTCACCTGGTGTGGGGGTTCCCCTTAAGATCCATACTAGACTGAAGGGGCTGGTATCGTCTTGGGTGAACCTCACGCAAATTTATCCAGCAGGAGATAGAACTTTGTCCGTCGGACAATCCGATGTAAACTGTCCGATGGTGCCTACACACGGTCGGAATTTACGACAACATTGTCTGATAGGACAGAATCCATCGGAAAATCCGACCGTGTGTATGGGGCATAAGAGTCCTTCTTAGAAATGTACGATGACTGTTCTATATGACTGAAAGTATTTCTATTTTTGATTTTGAACTATCTATTGACATAAAAGCATTAGTTTTCGTTGCAATTACCTGGGAGTGGTTCTTTCCATTAAGAATGTATCAACATTTTCTGCAGCCATTACATATCCTCTGCTGCTGGTTATTGTGTTGCTTGCATTGTCTTATTTCTGTTAATTTGCTTAAATCCTTTAATGCCATTACTGATTTTAATTTCCAGTGTGACAAGTTCCAAACAAAAGTTGCAGCAAAAAAATTGACAGATTCTAACAATTTCCCATTCTGCCCAATCTCAATACTCTGCCCACAATTAGACAAAAGTTTTGTTTTGAACTCCAAAAAGTGTCTTCATAGCCAAAACTTATTTTGGATAAAGCCGGAAAACATTAGAACTTTTGTCACGTTTATTAGAGTCTAACTCTAATTTCTTTAACCATTGTTGCCAGATTATTTTGGGTTTTAAACAATTTAACATAAACTAGAACACATAACATGCTTCATATTAATCACTTGCAGCATATTGTGTTTTTTTCTGATTATCTTTAATGTAATTTTCTCAAACAATACTACATCTTAATATAATTTGACCATACTGTATATATGACCTCTACCTACATTTACATTTCTAGGTCATTCTCTTCCGAGTAATTGTGTATATGGCAAGAAATATCAAATAAACTCAGGAATTACAATCTCAGGGTCTGTTCATGGTATGGTCACTTACTCTCCTGGAGAAGATGTAATCATTAACTTCACTTGGTATACAGATGGAAGATCTCCTTTCCAAGGTACTTGGCATAAAAAAAACTTTTTTTAATCAGTTTAACTCACCTAGCTAGCTGAATTGTATCCTTTACAATAAACACAACATTGTTTATGGAGTAAATATTTTATTTCTATTTAAGGATAAAAACAGAACAATAAAGTTATTGTACCATTTTCCTTATCCGGCTTAATCATTGATGACTTAAGTAGTAAAGCAAAATTACTTCAAAATCATTTTCTGTCTCAAATATATACAGTGGGGTTGATGTATTTAAAGAGAGATTCCAAAGATGTATCAAAAATAAAATGTAAAATCCATATAAATCCATCTAGGAATGTGTAAGTATATATAACTATAAATACACTCACTGGCCACTATTACGTACACCTTTTGTATACTGGATTGGACCCCCTTTTGCCTTCAGAACAGCCTTAATACTTTGTGGCATAGATTCAACAAAGTGTTGGAAACATTTGGTCCATACTGACATGATAGCACCATGCAGTTGCTGTAGATTTGTTGGATGCAAATTCATGATGAGAATCTCCAGTTCCCCCACATCCCAAAGGTGCTCTATTGGTTGAGATCTGGTGAGGCCATTTGAGTACAGTGAACTCAATGTCATCTTCAAGAAACTAGTTTGAGATGTTTTGAGCTTTGTGACATGGTACATTATCCTGCTGGATGTAGCCATCAGAAGATGGGTACACTGCAGTAATAAAGGGATGAACATGGTCAGCTACAATGCTCAGGTACGTATATATATATATATATATATATATATATATATATATACTGTATATATGCAGTATCTCACAAAAGTGAGTACACCCCTCACATTTTTGTAAATATTTTATTCTATCTTTTCATGTGACATTATACTTTGCTACAATGTAGTAGTGTGTACAGCTTGTATAACAGTGTCAATTTTCTGTCCCCTCAAATTAACTCAACACACTTTGAGTGTGTGTTGAGTGACATTAATGTCTAAACCGCTGTCAACAAAAGTGAGTACACCCCTAAGTGAAAATGTCCAAATTGGGGCCAAAGTGTCAAAATTTTGTGTGGCCACCATTATTTTCCAGCACTGCCTTAACCCTCTTGAGCATGGAGTTCACCAGAGCTTCACAGGTTACCACTGGAGTCCTCTTCCGCCTCTCCATGACAACATCACAGAGCTGGTGGATGTTAGAGACCTTTCGCTCCTCCACCTTCCATTTGAGGATGCCCCACAGATGATCCAAAATAACAAATGCCGATGATAACGAATGATTTGATAAACACACAAATAATTAATGAAACTAAAACAAAACAAAACAAATTTTTCAGTAGTTCACATGTCTAGTGCTGCATTTACGAGATGCATATTGGGTGCCTTTAACAATAAATGACACCCACGTTCATCTCACAAGGATGGCACATTCATGTGTGGAATGCATGGAACGCAACTTTCCCATACAGTATGACCTGGCCCTAAAAGAGTATTGTCTGTGGCAGGAAATTCCTAGAAACAGTCATTGGGTAGATTTACTAAGTCTGGAGAGTGAAAAATATGGTGCAGCTGTGCTTGGTAGCCAATCAGCTTCTAACTTCAGCTTGTTTAATTAAGCTTTGACCAAAAAACTGGAAGCTGATTGGTTTCTCTGCAGGGCTGAACTAGATTTTGCACTCTAACATTTTAGTAAATCAATCCCAGTGAGTATTTAGTGCCAGCGTCAACAGCAAAGTAACACAGGTGCCAGCACCACTTGTTGTAGTTAATTTAGAGGTGGGAATATAGAGGATGAGACATGAGGTAAAAGGCACAGGGGAGGAGTCACTATAAGTAGAAGGAATAGGCTAGAGTGTCAGGGCAGGTCGAGAAAAAGAACAGAGACTAGGGGGCAAAGCTTATGATGTTACAGAGACACAGTGGACAGTGTAAATGGAAAAGGAGCAATAGAAACTCCACACAAACATGCAGGTTGCATGTGAATGGGATAGAAAGAGGTAGAAAGAGTTAATAAAAAAACATACTGGGTAGAAAAGCAGGTGTTCATTCAAAGCAGCCACTGACCGGGCAAGCAGAGGGATGGGCAATGCTGTGTGTGTATCTACCAATGCCTTCCCGTGTTACCAATCTAGCTAGCACAACACTGTTTGTGAGGGATGCGTACTGTGCACAAAAATGGGGGTGGGTCTCGTGCCATAATCGGCCTACATGCAGGAGCTAAGCTGCTGGCTGTCTTCTGGAATACACCTGTTTATGTATTCTGTGCCACCTGTGGCAGGACCCATAGCAAATTTTGCCTACCTCCCCAACATTAAGTCACTGTACCCTGGACAGCTACTTCCCCCATCACTGTAACTGAACTTTTGGTCTGAGGCTCATATGCAAACTGAATGAAGTACTTTTTAACATTAACTTTATCATGTCAAGCTTTAGTATACCTTTTGGTCTAGTTTAAATTTTCACAAATTTTGTTAGATATTAGAAGCATCGGATAGGAATAGCATTTTTACTGAATAGTAGAAATGTTTTATATTGGTATTGTGTATAGTATTGTGTTATTTATATATTTCAGTGGCTTTCTTAAAAAAATCCTTTATTGTGGTCTAATTTTAAATATTGCAGTATTACTCCTCTTTATTACTTGCTTTCATTACTTATTATGGTGTATCTCTTTTTGTAGTTAGGAATTATCTTATAGTAGTGACAGTCTTTTAGTTATCTATTGTTTATTAATAATTGCATTCAACAAATATATATATTTGTCCCTATCACCTTTCCTAAATCATCCACGTCGTTTTTTTTTCCATTAACACAGTTTTTATTGCTCCACAGAACCAAGCTTGCCAATTCACCCTGCACTCTGCTGCCAAGATTCTTTAGCTTGAGCATAGTGCTTTAACATGCATATCTAACCAAACTCTCAAACCAATGACTACCTTAGGATCTGCATTGATAGGCTTAAGGCTTGTGTCGATGGCATCAGTTTGACATGCTTCTGAGATCACTCAATATTTGACCTGCAGTCAAACTCCGCCTGACCTGCTGTTGACCTGCTTCCAGCAGGTTTTGCATTCCCATAGACTTGTTTGGAATTACACAAACCTCTTGAAGTGAACAAAAGCCCCTCAGCAAAAGCCTCACTCTGTTTCTCTTACGTCTGTTTAAGAATAGAAAACTACGTTTTTTTTTTTTTTAAGGCAAAAAAAGCAATAATTTTCACAGAACAAATTATTCCATAGGATAAAGCTGAAAGATTAACCAGACCTAATTTATAATTGTGCTTTATTTAAAGATAAATAAATAAGCATGTACAGCACAATACTTTTTAACAGATTATTGTTTTATAGAAAATATGATTACTTTCTTTTGTAGGAAAACAAATATAATAACTTTTTTATCGTGTGTCTGTGCATTAAAAAAAAAAAAATGAGTCTCACAATTAAACATCTATTGTCTGTTGTTTTGATCTTGCTGATTGCAACGGGGCATTGTTCCAGTAAAATTTTTTTTCCATGCACTAATAATAAACAACTGCTATTATACACTTGCATACTTAAACCAATAACAATGCAAACCCTTTTTACCTGTATTGGTAGGGAACATAATGTAACAAACTGAGACAATAAATTGCCAACATCTCTCAATTCCAGGATGTTACAATAGCTCTGATTACCTATATAGAACTCTGGCAGTCCCTTAAAGTGTTACTAAAACCACACCAGTAAAATCAGTCTGTATATGCAGTAAAGAAAAAGGGGGGAAGGACAGGAGTTGGGACTTTAAATGAAGCACGTGGCTGCAAAGGAGTACAGTAATTGTATAGAAACATATTTATTAATTGATAAGATCAACAACATGGGTAAAAAGATAGTGCATGATGATAATAAATTCCATGATGCAATTTGTATGTACAGTCATAATAAAAAATACAGATATTCTATAGATAACAGGATAATAAACAATTATACATGATTATATTAATTGGCTTGTTGTAGCTTGTTGTTGTGATTATACACACTCATGCACTATCTTTTTACCCATGTTATTGATCGTATCAATTAATAAATAGGTTTCTTTTCAATCATTGTACTCCTTTGCAGCCACGTGCTTCATTTAAAGTCCCAACTCCTGTCCCCCCCCTTTTTTTTTCTTTGCCATTAATAGAGATGGAGGCATATGACATTTTAAGGTCATAGCCTCATGTAAAGTCCCAAACATAACAAAAATATATTGTATATGCAGTAAAGCATGCGTGTTATACTCACTGTGCAACCTAAGGGGTTAATCCTCTGCATTGTGTAAAAATGCTGTTTGATGCAGTCTTCTCAGATCCTCCCCTTCTTCACAGTCCCCAAACCATCTCCAGATAAAACAGCCTTGGGGGCAAGCTGCACATGCTCAGTTTGGTTGCTAGAGTTTTTTTTTTTTTCTTGGGAGAGTGCATGTAATCAGCACAGGGTGAATAAGCACTGTCCAGAAATAGGGTTAAGGCTCATTTACACTTGCTTCGGCTTCAAAACACATTAATGGCTAGTTTACACCTCATCGAAGCACCAAGCAAAAGCAAGGTGTAAACAGGACTGTAAGCTAATCAGTTTATTTGGTGACAAATCACTGGCATACAGAAAGCTTTAACAAAGTGTGTCCGAATCCATGTTTTGAAGCAAGTGTAAACTAGCCCTTAGAGGTCCTGCAACCTCAAATGACAATCATGGGAAAATGAAAATTCCTCCTACAAGCTTTAACCAGACTCTAATAAATGTGACAAGACTGCTTTAACTGCTGATGCAAAAAGGTATTTAGCAGTTTATATTTACTAAAACTATTGCATTTCCATGTTCTGCGTACTATGGGAGACCAGATATCATGAATGCATGTTCTTGGTATCAGTAACACTTTACGCCCTGAAATAAAATATATAACCAGCTTTTGTGGTTACTTCACCTCACTATTGTCCCATCGCTGCTATAGTCAGCTATGCTAACCAATCCTGAGGTGCACTATGTGGGAGTAATGACTAAATATCTGTTTTGATTCTACAAAAAAATTAAAAAGCAGATCATCATATCAACATACTGTTGTACTATAAGTGCAGCAAACATAATTGTAAACTCAGATGTGCTTCCTTAATTGCCTGCTCTCTAATAATATAAGGTGCCCATGTAAGTACACTTAGAAATGATTAGATGCTTGTTTTGAGCAGCATAGATTATGTTCAATGTTTGCCAAATAAATCTCTACAAAAGATAAGTACATTGGCAGAATGCAAGCATCTTTAAATATAGCTTTGATAAGTTAGTGCGGAGAGAGAGCTAAGGACAAAACACCCACGAGTAATGATAAAATTGCAAATGCCATTATCATCGTTATAGATTTTTAGTATTGCTAATCCATAATCTACAATTTTATTGTTTTTTTCATTTACTTACCTGATCATTTTTGGCTTAAATTAAAACTAAAAATAAAGGAGGGGCACAATTACTGATAAGATACAGTGGTGTGAAAAAGTGTTTGCCCCCTTCCTCATTTCCTGTTCCTTTGCATGTTTGTCACACTTAAGTGTTTCGGAACATCAAACCAATTTAAACAATAGTCAAGGACAACACAAGTAAACACAAAATGCAATTTGTAAATGAAGGTGTTTATTATTAAAGGTGAAAAAAAATCCAAAACATACTATAACTGTGGTTGTCCACACCTGAGTTCAATTTCTCTAGCCATACCCAGGCCTGATTATTGCCACACCTGTTTACAATCAAGGCATCACTTAAATAGGAGCTGCTTGACACAGTAAGGTCCCCCAGAAGATCCTTAAAAGCTCACATCATGCCGAGACCCAAAGAAATTCAGGAACAATTGAGAAAGAAAGTAATTGAGATCTATCAGTCTGGAAAGGGTTATAAAGCCATTTCCAGCTTTGGGAATCCAGCGAACCACAGTGAGAGCCATTATCCACAAATGGAAGACATGGAACAGTGGTGAACAGGAGTGGCCGGCCGCCCAAATTACCCCAAGAGCGCAGCGACGACTCATCCAAGAGGTCACAAAAGACCCCACAACAACGTCCAAGGAACTGCAGGCCTCACTTGTCTCAGTTAAGGTCAGCGTTCATGCCTCCACCATCAGGAAAAGACTGGGCAAAAATGGCTGCATGGCAGAGTTCCAAGGAGAAAACCACTGAGCAAAAAGAACATCAAAGCTCGTCTCAATTTCTCCACAACACATCTTGATGATCCCCAAGACTTTTGGGACAACATTCTGTGGACCGATGAGACAAAAGTGGAACTCTTTGGAAGGTGTGTGTCCAAGTATATCTGGCGTAGAAGGAACACTGCATTTCAGAAAAAGAACATTATACCAACAGTAAAATATGGTGATGGTCTGGGGCTGTTTTGCTGCTTCAGGACCTGGAAGACTTGGTGATAAAAGGAACTATGAATTCTGCTGTCTACCAGAGATCCTGAAGGAGAATGTCCGACCATCTGTTCGTGTAAGCTGAAACGAACTTGGGTTCTGCAGAGGACAATGATCCTAAACACACCAGGAAGTCCACCACCGAATGGCTGAAGAAAAACAAAATGAAGACGTTGGAGTGGCCTAGCCAAAGTCCTGACCTGAATCCTATTGAGATGTTGTGGTATGACCTTAAAAAGGCCATTCATGCTCGAAAACCCTCTAATGTAACTGAATTACTACAATTCTGCAAAGATGAGTGGGCCAAAATTCCTCCAGGACGCTGTAAAAGCCTCATTGCACGTTATCGCAAACGCTTGGTTGCAGTTGTTGCTGCTAAGGGTGGCCCAACCAGTTATTAGGTTTAGGGGGCAATCACTTTTTCACACAGGGCCATGATGGTTTGGATTTTTTTTCACCTTTTTAATAAACACCTTCATTTACAAATTGCATTTTGTGTTTACTTGTGTTGTCCTTGACTATTGTTTAAATTGGTTTGATGTTCCGAAACACTTAAGTGTGACAAACATGCAAAGGAACAGGAAATGAGGAAGGGGGCACACTTTTTCACACCACTGTACATGGTTTAACCCCCCCCCCCGTATGCATAGATGGGAAACTTGAGGTCCTTTTGAGTGTAAAGCAGACACTACACTAATTTCCAGTGAAAATTCAGTTTTTAAGGGGAGACTATAATGGTTTTTGTGTCAATGTCATTTACAATTATCGTAAGTTTATACATTTTTATAATGATATTTTACTATATGTATACAATGCTTGTTTTACAAATAAACATTTAATACACAGCAAAAGACTCCCAGAGCATTATGGGTTATCTAACAAAAGAGTGCAGCAGACATGCCTATTATGTGGCTGGATTTGTGTGACTGAAACTTTGGGGAACTTGGAGTCACTGCTCTGACATACATTATTTGAGGCAAATTTTTAGCTTCAGCTACTGAGGTCATTAACCACTTCAATACCAGGCCTATTCTGGCACTTCTCTCCTACATGTAAAAATCATAATTTATGTGCTAGAAAATTACTCAGAACCCCCAAACATTCCAAACATTATGTATATTTTTTTTAGCAAAAAAAATGGCGGTCATTGCAATTTTTTATCCTGCACAGTATTTTCGCAATCATTTTTCAAACGCCTTTTTTTATTATTATTGTTTATTAAAAAATAACAAAACAGTAAAATTAGCCCAATTTTTTTGTATAACTTGAGAGATAATGTTACACCGAGTAAATAGATACCTAACATGTCACGCTTTAAAATTGCGCACACTCATGGAATGGCGCCAAACTTCGGTATTTAAAAATCCCTTTAGGTGACGCTTTGAAATTTTTACCGGTTACCAGTTTAGAGTTACAGTCTAGTGCTAGAATTGTTGCACACGCTCTAACACACGTGGCGATACCTCACATGTGGTGTTTGAACAGAGTTTACATATGTGGTCGGGACTTGCGTGTGCGTTCGCTTCTGAGCGCGAGCTACCAGGGACAGGGGCGTTTTTTTAGAAAGATTTTTTTATTATTTTATTTTTTATTTTATATCATTTTTATTTTTACACTTTTTTTACATTTTATTTTTTTGATCACTTATATTCCTATTACAAGGAATGTAAACATCCCTTGTAATATGAATCTATATGACAGGTCCTCTTTATGGAGAGATGCGGGGTAAATAAGACCCCACATCTCTCCTCCATGCTGGAAAGCATGAGATCGTGAAAAAAAATTCACTGATCTTCATGCTGACAGCCGTGATAGTGGCTTTGTTGACCTCCGGGATCCCGGGCGTGACGTCATAACGTCGCGCCCGGGCCTCTGACGGTCATAGAGATGACTGGTGACCATCTGGTCACTGGAAATCTCTATCGTTGTAATCTGGTGCCGGACTATTCTTTCTCCAGCCCCCCCATGGCACGGGAGAGCCCGGAGAAGCACCGGATGGTGGTGGGAGGGGGGCGTCCCCTCCCGTCGTCTATAAGAATGCATCATTCAGCTATCCCCCCCCAAAGTCAGGACGTTTATGTACTATGGCCTGGTTTTGAAGTGGTTAATAAACAAGCTTTTTACAGATACAAACAAAGAAACTGGCTTGCCTCCAATTACATCAGCCTTCATCTGATGAGATCTGTATGGTTAGACCCTTTCTGATTGAAACATGGCAAAGTTACATGTAGGGAGTGCTAATACATCCATCGGCAGCACCTGAAGCCACAGAGATAGGCACACTGTAGGCTTATAAGCGGTAGCTTTCTTTGATATTGTTAGGCTTTTTACAGCAGGTGGTAAGAATGCAAGGGAGAACATGTAAAAAGGAGCTCAAAGTTCCATCTCCTGGAAACAGTATACACAAAATCATCATTGTGATTCCTTTATTTTGACTGCATATATAAGTAAAGCCAATGGGGTGATGTCTGCATAAAATAATTTATTATGCAGTTGTGTTTGGCAGCATGATCCCCAAATACATGTATAAATTAACATAAGCAAAAGCAATATTCTTGGAAGAAACTTAAAGCTGTAGCATCAACAGAAAAAATCTATTATGCTGTAAATTTCACTAAAGCATAAAAGATATTGTAAGCATGGCATTTAAAAGGTGAACTCATAGCAACTGTGTAAGTTTGTCCATTTCAGATATGTCAGACAGTGGAAATATTCCTGTAAAAGTTTTCCAAATATGTTTTATTTAGCATATAATTATGCAGGATATTTTACATGCTTTGTATGATGTCTGGAAGATTCTATACTCTATATTTCCTCATTTTTAACCACACTAACACAACTGAACATAGTCAACATTTGTGACTTTTGCCCAACAGCAAATAGTAACACATTATAATTGTGTAACTTACAAAATTTGCCTACTTCCAAGGATTACTTGTTTATTGTATTTCAGCATTAAATTATGGACAGGAAATTATCCTCTGTCATCTAGCTGCCATTGAAGACACACCATGCCGACTGTCATTACATATTCATCAATTGCAGTAACTGGAGATTGATTTGCTGAGTTATGAATTTAAAACATTAATTTGCTGATGTTAAGTATTGAGTTTGAGCCAGATATATAAAAAATGTTATTTTAATGTTATGTTAATGTGATGTAATAATTATTCTGAGTATTTATATTTTAGAAAGATAGGGGGGTTGATGTACTAAAGGGAACACTTGTAAGTGCAGTCGCTGTAGATCGCTGTAGATCTGAGGGGAAGCTCTGAAATGAGGGGAATGTAAGCAAAAACATTGTTTTTTATTTTTCTTGCATGCCCCGTCAGATCTACAGCGACTGCAGTGCACTTGTAGTGCAAAGTGGATTTGCCTTTTGTAAATAACCCCCAATGCACTGTATATACTGAAGGGAAATTAACAAGACTGAAAATTGTGCACTGATATTCAATGCAGCTTTACTAAAAGACTTTACTAAATGCCAAAGCTGACCAGTCTGAATCACAAGGTATGCAGGCTGGCATCTCTATAGCAAGAATGCGTACCATCTGCTATTTGGACATCATTCCATGTGCCTTTTAGCATTGGGTAGGTGCTTTGAGAGGGGTTCTCTACCCTAGAATGGGGGTACACATCCTAAGTACTGCGTCTGATAGTGTCAGACATGGATATTTTTAGCCCCCTGGTCTCTAGGGGGGGGGGGGGGTGGACAAGTGGGGACTCATGTGCTATGAAGATGGTCATCCACTTCCTGGTCAACTGGTATTAGGAGTACCTCAGTCCCCTGTCCAATATGTGCAGACAAGGAAAAAAAAACAACACACACATTAAAAACACTTTTCCTTTTTTTTACCAACATTCCTGGTACCTTTCCACATTCCAGTGATGTCCAAGGTCAGAGGAAGAGGGGACATGTGTGACATTCTTGCCCATAATTGGATAATAATGTAAAATGGAACTCCACCTGAGGGTTCCCTGGGCCCAGTACAGACCACCCAAAATAGCTCAAAGGGGAGTTTAAAGTGGCATTACCACTTCAATGCTAGGCACTTTTGGCCCCTTCTTGCAAAGGCCAATTTTCAGCTTCCAGCGCTGTTGCAATTTGAATGACAATTGTGCGGTCATGCAACATTGTACCCATAAGACATTTTTATACATTTTTTGAGACAGATAGAACCTTTTTTATGGTGGTATGTAATCACCACTGGGTTTTTTATTTTTTGCTAAACAAATTAAAAAAGACTGAACATTTTGAAAAAAAAAAAAAAAAAACTTTTTCTTAGTTTCTGTTTCTGTATACGTCTGAGTATACATCGAATTGTTTCCAAGCATGCGTAGGAATTTTGCGTGTCAGTATTGCTACAGACGATCGGAATTTCCGATAGAAACCTTTTCCGTCTGAAAAATTGAGAACATCCTCTCAATTCTTTGCTGTCTGAAATTCGGCCAGCAAAATTCCAATGGAGCCTACACACGGTCGCATTTTCCGATGAAAAGCTCTCATCAGTCTTTTTCTGTCCGGAATTCCAATCGTGTGTAAGCGGCATAACTTTACATCAGATACATTGGATTCTAAAATGTAAGGCAATGTTTTTTTTTTCATTCACCTTTCAGTGAGGAAGCCCGTTGACAGCTGATGACTCATCCGTTGTTAATGATGCCATGGCTGGCTTTCTGGCCTGCTCCTTAACAACCAGCTATGCAGCACACAGTGCTCGGCGGGCGAACATCCTGCTGAGCACCCCGCAAATTCAGGTATTCAAACATGCAATGTTCAGGCCAAACTTTTGCTCAGCTTGAACTGTTCGCCCAACTCTACTAACCTGCCACCATTACCATGTCATTCTGCCTCTACTTACTTATCCCAGTACTACAGCACTTTTTTTTGCAGCTGGGTTTCAGCTGCAAAATGTAAAGTTCTTTTCTGCAGAGTCAACCCTGCTTTGCACCATAAAGTTTCTGTATTCAGGCACTGTGCCATGCATAATGGTTCCATAGCTAGTCCACAGTTAGTTCCACTGCTCTTACAATCAAGAATATTTGTGGCTTTTGTCTAAAATATTGAAAATGTCTCTAATTGTGATTCCTTGATTAAAACCTACCTGGTCTCCGTGTTGAGCTAGTAAAAGAAAGAATGCCCTAATGTGACAGCCCACTGCCTACTACATCCGCTTTTCTGTAAATTTCTTAAACTCTATCAATTTTTCCCATACAATTTTTGAAAAAGGTTGCAAATTTAACGTGTATTCTCACAGGGTGACTCTGTGAATACACAGATAGCAGTGTGCCAACATCCCGATAATGGATATATAGATGCTAGAAAAATGGACTTTAAAGTCACACGGGTAAGCCATATAAAAGTAATTATATTTTTTATTTTGTATAAATTTATTAAAAAGTGGAAAATTCTTACATATAGATATATATAAAATTATAGTGTATAACCCACACACAGACTCTGACACCACTTTACAAAATAAAGAGTTAGAATAATGCATCCAAAAGGACAATAGTTGAAATTCGCAAAGTAGTATCCAAATAGGGATGTGAACATAGAATGATGTGGGTCAGAATGTGAATCCAGGCACAAAATATTCAATTGTTCGCTCTACATGTTGCGCGTTGTCCCTGTCCAGTGTTCTGTGTTTTTTTGGTATTCATATGTTTTTATCTAAATGTGTTTTACATAAAGTGTTTTCCATGCTGACCCATCCTTTTGTATTTTTTGTGTTTGTTCATTCTATCATCCGTGTTAATATCAAAGCATTGTAATATCTTTTTATGTCTGGTGCTGCCAAAAATCCCTGTGCATTTTATCTCTACTTAATACCGCATATTGTATCCTTGGCTTCTTATCTTGCCATATATATTTCACAATCATTTAATTCTGAGGAAGTGCTATTGGTAACATTTGAAATGTATATACTATTTTCGAGAATATGGCCATTTTTATTATATTTATCCTTCCCATCCAGGATAGCGGACGTTTTGATATTTTCTTTATCTTTCATTTAATCTCGTTAAGTAGTGGAATGTAGATCTCCACCCATGTAAATGGAAATACATTTTGTAATGCTATTGCTTCTTTCTTGCGTAGACTCAAGTTCAAAATTTCAGATTTTATTAGATTTATCATAAAATTTGATAGTTCCCCATATTTCCCTAGTTCTTTCATTAGATTTGGAAGTTATAGTCTAGACTTGGATATGTTAAATAAAACATTGTCGGCATATGCCTTATGTTCTATTCCCCCCATCTTCGCTCCCTCCACATCCATGCTTTTCCGAATAGTTGCCAAAAATAGTTCCATCGTCAATACGTATAGGAGAGGCAACAGTGGGCATCCTTGTCTTGCCCCATTGAACATCTCAAATGGTAAGGATGTGTCTACATTTATTTTAATTGATGCTGTAGGGTGCTTATATACATTTTTGATCCATTAAATAATTGTGGGTCCTAATCCCAGATTCTCTATTGTTTCCATCATGAATCCCCAGTCTACCCTGTCAAATGCTTTTTGTGCATCTATAAACATAAATAGAACTGGGGATTCCCCATTTCTCTCTTCTTTTAAAAATATTAGTGTTCTTATACCACTATCTTTACTTTCCCTGCCCAGTATAAACCCTGTTTGGTCCTCATGAATCCACTCCAGCATCAGCTTTTTTAGCCTTGTTGCTATTACTTTGGTAAATATTTTTGTAACGACATTTAACAGTGCTATTGGTCTGTAACTCAGAAGAAAAACGGAACGGTAATATTGTGCCAATATGGTGCCACATCCAGTATTAGAAGCAAAAGAGAAACCCCTTATGGTGGACTTTAAAGGCACACTCAAAAAAGATTGCTAAAGTATTGAGAGTATTATAGTACAATTTTTTTTTTTATTCATAATTAAACATAATAGCTAAAATTATGCAAATGACTGGGTGATTTGAAAACATCATATAGCCCTTAAGAGACTCCTTTGATGCCTATGTGTTTTGAAGTAGAGAATCAACAGACACAGCTCCCCATATTGTGCCACATCCAGTATTAGAAGCAAAAGAGAAATCCCTTATGGTGGACTTTAAAGGCACACTCAAAAAAGATTGACAAAGTATTGAGAGTATTATAGTACAAACATTTTTTTATTCATAATTAAACATAATAGCAACAATTATTCATATGATTGGGTGATTTGAAAACATCATATTGCCCTTAAGAGACTCCTTTGATGCCTATGTGTTTTGAAGTAGAGAATCAACAGACACAGCTCCTACTGTTATATGCATCTCTCCTGTTTTTAAACGCAATATGATGGAATGTTGAGCAAACTTTTTCTACAATTGTTTATTCTATTGTAATCCTACACTACCAGACATTTATTGTTTTCCAACTATATTATAGATATATTCTCCTCTTCATATAACCCTGAAGAAGGAGGAAAATTTGTACTCCGAAACACGTTGGGTGCAAGAGGACTGCATATATGTTTTTCTTGCAAATATTGTGACATTATCATGAACTGTCTAGACATTCCATTTTCATATGCATAATTTTAGCTATTATTTTTAATTATGAATAAATCATTTTTTGTACTATAATACTCTCAATACTTGTTCAATCTTTTTTGAGTGGGCCTTTAAAGTCCACCATAAGGGATTTCTCTTTTGCTTGGTCTGTAACTGGAACATAATGTGGCATATTTTCCCTCTTTGGGTATCACCATAACATACACCCATAGTGACTCTCTCCTCATCTCTTCCCCCTCACCCAAACTATTTAGATATTTGCATAGATTTGGAATTAGTTGTTCCTTAAATTTGTTATAATATGTAAATCTACCCGGCCCTAGACTCTTCCCTGCTGCTGTGCTATTTATTGCAGTTCTAATCTCATCTTGTGTTATTGAGTTCCAATGATTGTAGTTTTTCTATTGGGGCCTTCGGTAGTTTTGTTTTTCTTAAATAATTCTGCATTTTTTCCCTCCTTTTTTTCCACTTCTTGTGTCTCCTTCTATCTTACAGAGCAGAGAGCACTATAATAGCTTTGTAATACTTTTGCAATTTATGTTGTCTTGTATACCATCTCCCCTATTTTTCATCTTTTCTATGTAATTTGATGATTTTTTTATTTTAGGGCTTTTGCAAGATATTTTGCTGGTTTATTTCCCCATGTATATATCTATCTTTGGCTGCCTTATTAAAGACTTTTTAGTTTCCTGTACCATCAGATCGTTTAGGTTATCCCTTTTTATAATTCATGTTTAATGTGTTTCAGCATCTGGGCTTTTTTATGCTTTTGTTCTAAATCATGTATTTCTTTTGTTGTCCATTCCATATCTCTTACTCTATCTGTCTTTTTTTTGGCTCCTATGGAGATCAATATAACTCTAATATATGCCTTATGCGCTTCCCATATTGTGGCCCTTGAGACCTACAGGGACCCATTCAACAAAAAATATTGTTCTTTGTCCCTTTTTTTATACATCTATATCTTGCATCAAGTCTTCATTCAATCGTCAAGTTTTTTTTTCCCATTTTGGGTCCCCACAGTAGGGATGGACGAATGGTTCGGCCTGAGCATAAGTTTGGGCCGAACTTTGGTTGTTCGGATGTTCAGCGAACACTGAACAATATGCGCTGTTCGGGGGAAATTGGGAAGCCACAGGTTATGTAAGCGGGTGACCCGGCCCCCCTCTGATGCGATGGGGAAGCCGTGGGAAAGTTCCCGTGGTGTCAGAGTTGGCAAGTTCACCCAGGTACGTCACCGGGTGGCCCCATCCTCAGTTATATAAGAACTGTCAAAGGTGCTGAAGCGCCACACGGTGGGAGCCTCCCATGGAGGTGGATCGGTGGCCGTTTTTTTTCTCTTTTTCGGTCCATCGTAGCTTGAAGAAGAAGATTTTATTTTTTTATTTTTTAATAAAGGTCCTTGTCTTGTCATTTTTAACATTTCAACACTTTTTTTGTGAAATGGTAGTGGTACATTTGTACCCTGTTACCATTTCACACAGGGGGGAGGCCGGGATCTGGGGGTCCCCTTGTTAAAGGGGGCTTCCATATTCCGATAAGCCCCCTGCCCACAGACCCCCACAACCACCTGGCAAGGGTTTTGGGAATGAGGCCCTTGTCACCCATCAACACAGGGACATGGTGCTTTGGGGGTATAAAAAGGGAGGTAATCAGTGTGCACAACCTCACTAAGAATTGTAACCCTAAAGCACCCTCCCCATTATGAGGGCATGTGGCCTGGTACGGTTCAGGAGGGGGGGCGCTCTTTCGTCCCTCCTCTTTTCCTGCGGCCTGCCAGGTTGCATGCTCAGATAAGGGTCTGGCATGGATTTTGAGAGACCCCTACACCATTTTTCTTATTTGGCGCAGGGTTCCCCTTAATTTTCATATCAGACTCGAAGGGCCTGGTAATGGACTGGGGGGGATCCCATGCTCTTTTTTTCAATGAGTTTTATCTATATTGCCGAGACCCGACAATTCATTACAGCCGCAATCAGTTGACAATTTTTCCTTTAGAAATGTAATTTTGCTGTGGTACTGTTCTAAACACGGGAAAAATGCGCCACTTTACAGGCATACTATGGACACCACTAGACACAATATTTAAGGGAATATTTCATTTTTGTTGTTTCACTTTAGGCATTAAAAAAATCACTGCTCCCGAAAAAACATCAGTTTTTAAAACAAATGTTTGCATTGATACATGTCCCATGGGGCTGGACCCGGGTCCACAAACACTTTTTATGACAATAACTTGCATATAAGCCTTTAAAACAAGCACTTTTGATTATTCATGTTTGTGTACCATAGACTTTAATGGTGTTAGTGTGTTCTGCCAAATATTTTGCCTTTTTGGTATGTTCTGGTGCGAACCGAACCGAGGGAGGGGGGTGTTCGCCTCATCCCTACCCCACAGGTCTCAATTCCACAATTACTGTGGCATGGTCTGAGAGTGATATTATTTTGATGGATGATTTTGCTATTACCTCTAATCTCTTGCATGCGGATGTTGGGCCAGCCATACATCCACTAGCTGACATTGATGTTGTTTTTTTTCTTTACCATTCTCAAAGGGAGATTTTCTGTTCAAGGAGCATTCAACATACTGTCCATTTGAGGGTCTAGTCAAAAATTCTCCTGCCAATACTGTACTGCCCCTCTTGAAGTCCGTCAACTTATTCAAGATCTCTTTCAGGTAATTTTCTGGGCTTCTGTTATGGCAGTACACATTGGCAAGTGTACACTCCACCTCCTGTAAGTTTCCTCTCAGGAATAAGTATCATCTTTCTGGATCTACTAACTCGCTCTACTGGTAGGTGAGTCCCCATAATGCCATGTTGGGCGGATTTTTGAGTATAATTTAGTATTTGTGTTTTGTACTATATGTCTCTTGCAAATATATGATATTTGCCCCATATCTTTCCATTTCTTTTAACACTAACTACTTCCCCCCTCCCCAAAGCCCTTGTACGGTGGTATTTTGACCTTCTATGGTCATTGAGCAGCTCTATATATTTTCTATATGGGCCTCCTCTGCCCATCTGCTCCTTCTGGCCTGAGGTGGTGCTCTATCTGGCGCTCTTGCTGAAATTTAGTGGAAAGTGGATCTGAAGCCCACCGGATATCCAGTTCCCCTGTCCCCTATGCTTTGTTTCATCTTGTTTTTCCCGTTCTCCCTAGATGTAATTCTGTGTAATATTATGTTGGTTGCCTGACAATAAATTGTAATCATTCAGAAATATTGGTGTATTGAGAAATGTGACATAAATGGAGTGGCCAATAAAGTATATTTAAAACGTCAGCACTCCTACTTCTGTGATTAGGTGGGGGAGGGCTAAATAACATCTTCTAGGAGGTCCACAAAAATGTATTTATGCATTACAAGTACTTATATAGCGTTGTCAATTTATGCAACACTTTACACACATACTGTATAAAGTACATTCACGTCAGTCCCTGCCCTTAAGAAGCTTACAATCTAAGGTCCCTTTCTCCCATTCATACATACAGTACATATACTACGGCAAATTTAGACAGGAGTCAGTTAACCTACCAGCATGTCTTTAGAGTGTGGGAGGAAACCGGAGTACCTGAAGGAAACCCACACAGGCACAGGAAGAACCTGCAAACTCCAGGAAGCTAGTGCCATGGTTGGGATTCGAACTAACGGCACTAGTGCTGCTAAAAATCTGTTGCAACTCCAGCTTGAGAGGTCTGCTTTACCATTACAACAAAGATTCTCTGCCAAGGGTCTTAGTTCTTAAAAGCCAGATTCAGAAATCTTGAATCAATTTGTATGCTCGATTGGCTGGAACCCAATGAACCCAGGATCCTAATTACTTTTCATTCCTATTCCATTTTATTTGCTGTTGTATTATTGTCTCTTTTCTGTTGTAATGTCTTAGTTGAATTATTTTTCAGCACAGTTTTTCTTTTACCTTTTTTAAGAAAATAGTAACATTTGTAGCCCCATTGAGTACCAGCCTGTAAAACTAGTTTATTACTAGGACATTTTTCAGTTTTCACTAATGCTATAGCTTGACTGACAATTATTCTGTTCTGCAATATTGTATCCAAATGAGTTTTATATATTATTTTAGACAGATGAAGCTTTGCTTTGGTGGTATTTAAAAAATATGTTTATTTTTTATTTTTTTTGCTTTAAAAAGGAAAACATGCCAAACATTTTGAAAAACAAAAAACAAAGAACTGATACCTTAAAAGGTATGCCACATTTTTTTGGAAATTAAAAAACCTTCCAATACTAAGGGTGTTAAACACTGAGCTTGAGAATGGTGCATCAGATACATTAATGCACAGGTCATACACAGAGAAAGGAGGAAGTGGATAGGTAAATTTGCTGATCACATTCAGTGGCAGGATGGAAAGGAAGGGGTTATTGTTCAGTTGTGCAGAATTAGGGAGGTGAGGGGTTAATTTTCAGGTCACAAGGGACAGCATTGGGGATAGTGATGTGTTGGAGAGGAGGAGGCATGCAAGGTTTAACCCCTTCAGCCCCAGAAGGTTTTACCCTTTTCCTGACCAAGCAGTTTTTTGCGATACAGCAAAGCAACACTTTAACTGACAATTGCGCGGTCATGCAATGATGTACCCAAACAAAAATGTATGTCCTTTTTCCCACACGTAGATCTTTCTTTTGGTGGTATTTGATCACCTCTGTGTTTTTTACTTTTTGCGCTATAAACAAAAGAAGAGCGAGATTTTAAAAAAAAACACATCATTTTTTACTATAATAAATATTCCAAATTTAAAAAACAAAAACAAATTTATTCATCAGTTTAGGCCTGCATATTTTTTAAAAAAAAATCGCAATAAGATTATATTGATTGGTTTGCGCAAAAATTATAGCGTCTACAAAAAATAGGGGATAGATTTAAGACTTTTTATATATATATATATATATATATATATATATTTTTTTTTTTTTTACTAGTAATGGCAGCGGACACTTTTGACACATTTTTTGGACCATTGACATTTATACAGCGGTCAGTGCTATAAAAATGCACTGATTACTGTATAAATGTCAGTGACAGGGAAGGGGTTAACGCTAGGGGGCAATCAAGGGGTTAAATGTGTTCCCTCAGTGTGTATTCTAACTGTGGGGGGATGGGACTGACTGGGGGAGGAGACCAATCAATGTTCCTATGTACTAGGAACACACAAGCTGTCTCTTCTCCCCTGACTGAACGTGGATTTGTGTGTTTACACATACAAATCCCCAGTTTCGCTCTGTCAGGAGTGATCGCAGGTGCCCAGTGGACATCTCAGCCGCTGGGCATGTGCATCGACTCATTAGGGACGCGTCTCGCATGCCCCCTATACTCCTTAATGCGCCTTCTGTACAGCTATGGCGATTTGCGCAGGAGTGCCATTCTGCTGCCATCAATCGAGAATGGGTAGTCGGCAAGTGGTTGACCACTTCAATACCAGGCACATTTGTCCCTTCCTGCCCAAGCCAATTTTTAGCTTTCAGTGCTGTTGAACTGTGAATGACAATTGTGCGGTCATGCTACACTGTACCAAAATAAATTTTTTATCATTTTATTCCCACAAATAGAGCTTTCTTTTGGTGGTATTTGATCACTGCTGGCATTTTTATTTTTTGCACAACAAATAAAAAAATACAGAGAATTTTGAAAAAAATACTTTTTTCTTTGTTTCTGTTATAAAATGTTGTATATATATATGTTTTCTCCTTTACTGATGGGCACTGATGAGACTGCACTAATGGGCACTGATAAGGTGGGACTGATGGGCACTGATGAAGTTGGCACCAATGATTTGACGCTGATGAGGTGGCACTGATGGGCACTGATGATGGGCACTGATATGTGGCACTGATGGGCACTGATAGGTGGCACTGGTATGCAGCACGGATGGGCATTAATAGGTGGCACTGATGGGCACTGATAGGCACTGATAGGCAGCACTGATGGGTACTTATGGGTGGCACTTATTGACACTGATAGGTGGGCACTGATGGGCATGGATGGGCACTGATAGGTGGCACTGATGGACACTGATGGGTGGCACTGATGGACACTGATAGATGACACTGCTGGGCATCACTGATGAGGAGACATCTGGCCGGCACTGACTGGCAAGATGTGTGGGCACTGATTGGCATTATTTGGGCACTTACTGGCATCCCTTGTGGTCTAGGTTGGCATCCCTGGTGATCCATCTGTTGTTGGCATCCCTGGTGGTCCAGGTGGTGTCCCTGGTAGTCCAGTGTGGGCATCCGTGGGGGGATGCGCTGATTAACAGCACACACCCCCCTGTAAGGAGAGCCGCCGATTGGTTCTCCTCTACTTGCGCCTGTCAGACACGAGTGAGGAAAACCCGGCTCTTCCTGTTTACATCGTGATCAGCCGTGATTAGACATTAGACGTGATTAGCCTCCATCAGATGCTCTTTACTGAAATTGGTTTAGAAGTGTGTCAGACTGACACACCACAGCGATCGACGTGATGCGCACCCCATGGGCACGCAGCGGCTGTTATCCTGCTGAACATCATATGACGCCTAGTCAGGATAACTGAACCACCACCCAGCCATCATTCTGCTATAGGCCGGGAGGGAAGTGGTTAAAAAAAAAGATGCATCTGCAGCTGCAGACCACATCAATACTGGGCACTTTTACCTTTCCTGCACAGGCCAGTTTTCAGTTTTCAGCACTGTTGCTCATTGAGTGACAATTGCGCAATCACACTGTACCGAAACTAAATTTTTATAATTTTGTTCACACAAATATAGCTTTATTTTGGTGGTATTTAATCACACTTGCTTTTTTATCTTTTGCTAAATAAAAAATAAAAATTATGTTATAACATTTTGCAAATAAATAATTGTTCTTCTTAAATTTAGACCACCATGTAGTCTGCGATATCTCTTTGGTGGAAATAACCCAAATCAGTGTATATTATTTAGTCTGTAGGAAAGTTATAGAGTCCACAACCTATGGTATATATCTGAAAATTTATCAATCCTGATATACTGATGGCCTATCACATTTCTTGAGCACCAAAAATGTCAGGACAGTACAAATATCCCCAAATGACCTCTTTTTGTAAAGTAGACAGTCAAGGGGCAAGGAAAGTTTTTTGAGGTTGTCATTTTTGTTGTCATAATTTTTGCAAGATTTTCACAATTTTTTTATACATACTGTCACCAGTGCAGTACAGCATCATCATATAACTCATGTGGTGACAGTGTGAAAATAAAAAAAATATTTTTATAAAATGTTGTTATTTTTTCATAATTTTTTTTAGCATACTGTGACCAGAGCAATATAAGGTTACCATAGTAACATTTACTACTCTGTGGAAGTGATCAGGATTTTTTTTTACACATTATGATTGCTTATAGCAGTGAATTGAATTGCTATAAACAAACAGTTTCCCGAATGAAACTGATTAATTCAGTTTGTTTTGTTGTGATTAGCTGTGATTGGCCAGAGCTAATCGCATGGTACAGATTGACTTTGATTGGCCCTGTATGTACCATGTGATCACTGTGACCAATCACAGATAGCAACACAATTGTTCACAATGAATGGCATGAAAGGAAGCCATCCATTGTTTACAACTGTCATGTGATCTTCTGTGATTGGTCACAGCAGTCACATGGTTCCAGCAGCAAGCCGGTACGCTGGTCAGCCATTGACCGTGTTCAGTGGACACAACCGGTGACAGATCGGCGCGCTGCATGGCTCCTTCTGAGAGGAAATCATATGACATCCACTCAGAAGGAGGAAAGTCTCACCTGGCCTATAGCATATTAATAGAAGGTGTTACACATATTCCTAATAAACTAAGCCAGAATTTGAAAAAATATTTGTTTCTTTGAAGAGCGTACTATAGTGTAATTGTCTGAAATATTCCAGTCTGTATGACAGCATGTATTACAGACATTTTTTTAAAACATTTGAATTGATAGAGCAGATATTTGCTGCCAATAGAACACAAGGCGGTGGCTATTTTGGTGTGAAGGAATTAATCAAATACTTACCCAAGCCTTCTGCTCAATTCTGGCAACAAGATCATGTTCCCATAAGCTGGCAAATCTCTCTGCAGGGTGAGGTTGAGAGTATCATCTTCACATATTGGTGGCAGGACAGTGAATTTGATACTACTTTCATCAAGTATTGGAGGCAGCCATGTGTGAGGTTTACCCCCATCCATCACATAGTTTTTTCTTGTTCATTAAGATTAACAAATAATCTTTTTAATACTGTGTATAGAGTCAGTAAATTATTCAGCTGTCAATTTTCTGTGAAATAAATTCACTCTTGTTTTTTGGAGTAAATGCTGACCAGTCTCCCTCCTGTTCAAAATACTGACTACTAAAGGTCTTTAAATACTGTGTATGGGCTTATTTTCCTATGAAATAATATAGTATAATGTTTTAGTTTTTTTTTTACATAAAATCTGGCTGTTGTTTTTCCTTTTCAAAATGTAGCACAAGTGCCTAAATATTGTGCATGGACTAAAAATAATTTGTGTGTTCTTTTCCTGTGAAATAAATGTGCTCTAATGTCAGATTTATTTTAATAAAATGCTAGCTGTTGTCTCTCTGGTTGAAAATGTGGTGTAAAAAAAAATATATGGGGAGTTTGTACAATATTTATTTGGGTTTTTAAATCAAAAAAATATTTTCTAATCTTTTTTTTTTAAATAAAAGCTCACTGTTGTCTCTCCTGTTCAAAATTCAGTCAACCAAATACACTTGATTACTGTCTATGGAGTCAGTAAAATATTTCTTCCTCTTTGTGCTAAATATATACACTTAAAGTGGATGTAAACACAAAAATTTTTTTATGTCATATGTAGAGAATAAGATTTCCTTTCATTTGAGCCCAGTCTTGCCACACAGATTTACTCGAGACCTGAGCAATCCTTTTTTATTGTTCAGTTAGAAAGATCTTGACAAAGTGCTGAAATCTTTGTCAAAAACGCCCCCTTGCTGTGAGTGACAGGTGATTTACAGATCTCATGCACTAGCCTAAAAGAGGCACATCCTGTGTAATTATCAAAAGTGAGAAATCCACCCCTCCTCCACATAACAAATCCTGTGATCAATGTATCTTCAGAAACACACACTGCACTATAACAATCATCAGATCACTGCATGTTCTACTCTGCCCAGCTCTGACTACATACATCTCCCCTATATTCTTCTTGCTGTTCACTCAAATACATTTATTTTCACTCTGGTCTGTGCCTGTCTCTTAGGCTATTTTCACACTGGGGCGCTGGGTGCGCTGGCGGTAAAGTGGCGCTATATTTAGCACCGCTTTACCGTAGTTTTAGTGGGCCATTTCGGCAGATAGCGGTTTTACCCCCCGCGAGCGACCGAAAAAGGGTTAATACTGCCCGCAAAGCGCCGCTCCAGCGGCGCTTTGCGGGCGGGTTCGGAGCGTTGCCCCATTGTTTTCAATGGGAGGGAGCGCTTTAGGAGCGGTAAATACACCGCTCCTACAGCGCATCAAAGATGCGGCTTGCAGGACATTTTTCAGCGTCCTGCAAGCGCACCGCTCCAGTGTGAAAGCCCTCGGGCTTTCACACTGAAGACACAGCAACGGCTGTTTCAGGTCGGCTGTTTCAGGTCGGTTTGCAGGTGCTATTTTTAGCGCAATAGCGCCTGCAAAACGCCCCAGTGTGAAAGGGGCCTTAGGCTAGTGCATGATATGTAAATCACCTCTCACTCACAGCAAGGGGGCGTTTTTGACAAAGATTTCAGCACTTTGTCAAGATCTTTCTAACTGAACAATAAAAGAGGATTGCTCAGGCCTCGAGTAAATCTGTGTGGCAAGGCTCAAATGAAAGGAAATCTTATTCTCTACATTATGACATCAAACATTTTTTTTGGGGTTTACATCCACTTTAAAGAGGAAGTAAACCCCGGACAATTTTCTTATTTTTGTAATTCATAAATACTGTAAAAAATTGCACATGTAAATACATTAAAATCGTCAGAAAATTAGGTTGGGAAATACCTTATTTATCTTCTTTAGTATATAATTGCGCCTGACGTCACTCAAGTTTGCAGGATGATTGCTATGGAAAACGAACACAGTGAGTGCACTTTCACAAGCAGTGATCAGCTGCCTGTGCTAGCTAGATTTCAAAGAGCTAAAGTTGTATTGGAGGGTTTACAACCACTTTAAAGGGCAGTGGCAGTGTATCATTTTGAAAATGTGGCTTGTAACATAGTGTTTAAATTCTGTTTATGGCATCTGTGCAATATATCTTCCTTTATTCAGTGTAAAATGCACACAATATTGTGTTTTTTAGCCTAATGTCACGTACACACAATCGGAAATCCGGCCAGCAAAAGACGCATGAGATCTTTTGGTCGGAAAATGCGACCATTTGTATGCTCCATCAGAATTTTGCTGGCCGAATTTCCGCCAGCAAAAGATTGAGAGCATGTTCTCAATTTTTCCGAGATTCCATTCGTGTGTATGCAATTCTGACGCGTTAAAAACATGCATGCTCAGAATCAAGTATGAGATGGAACCGCTCGGTCTGGTAAAACTAGCATTCGTAATGGAGATAGCACATTCGTCTTACAGAAAATGTTTAAATCTTTCAATGCAGCGCATTCTCTTCTTCTTTATAATGCTAGAAGAATGAGGTTGTTTTGCTGCTCATATTCTCACAAACTTATTTCTTTATTATTTCTCGTGATCTCATGAATAATCTTTTTTGTTTTTAAAGCCAGATCTCCATAATAATGTTTAGAATTTGGTTTTATAGTCTTTTTTTTTATCAAGATCTCCTGTAATTATTTTATAGTGATCTCCATTTTTTTTTTATTTTGTATATCACGTTTCCACAACACCCTTATTTTCTTGTATTTGTAAACCTCAAGGAGGTTGCTTTGTGTTGGTGTCCCTTGTTAATTTGACATTGTATTTTTGAAATGTACCTGCCTACTCACAAAAAAAACTGTCCTATTTTAAGAAAATCTTATAGGCAAGTATTTTCATAAATTAAAAATCCATTTATTCTGGCTAATAATAACAAAATAAAGAAGGAAGGCAATGCTGGAGAAACTGCTGGAATTTGCAAAGCCTTTGGCCCCCAGGTCAGACATCAACTCTGTGGCTAAAAAAATTGGTAGCTTCAGAAGTCCATATAGAAGGGAGCACAATCTGGTCCAGGACTCCCTGAGATCAGGAACAGCAGCAGATGACATATATGTCCCCAGGCTGAACCCAGGCAATCACTTTCTTGTCTTCCGTGCAACCTTCCCTCCACCCTTCCCTCCAGGCTTCCCTGAAGGCTGTGGCTCTGTAGGCGGACTTGTGGCAAGAGGAGGAGGAGGATGGGTGAGCCTACATAGATGGACGTCATCCGTCATTTGGCCACTCATGCCTTATGGATGGCCTCAAAAAAAAAAATTTCCGCATTTGCGGCATTGGCCATCCTCCATTTGCTGCAAATTTGAGGCTATATAGATGCCATAGGCCTCTACAGCATCGAGGGGGGATTTCAGGGCCGCATTAGTCCCCTTAATGAGGGCCAGTGCTTCCTGATCCACGTTCTTCCCCCTCCTGGGCCTTTTGGGTGGAAGGCGGAGGGGAGGCACCTGAGATTGGGTGAGACTGGGCCCGGCCACCTCCTGACTGACACTTCCCCCTGCCTCTTCCTGTCTGCCACATTCCAGAGGGTCGTCCTGGCTGAGGTCTTCCTGTGTGTGAAAAAGGGACAAAGTTTTAATTTTTGGTTCATTAATCAGACACAATTTTCAGCTCATGACTGTTGCAAATTGAATGTTAATAAATAGAACAGACTATTATTCTGACCCCAGCATTTTTCATTCTTGTCACAAACATTTTTGGCCCCTACTGTCTATTGATATGTGAAACACTTTTTGTTAAATCATTCATTTGTTAGCAAAAATAACATCTAGTTAACAAAAATAATTTTCTCACAAAAAATATGTTTAAAAATACTATACCTGGCTCCATCTGGGCTCCTCAATTCCTTCCAGTATGGAAGGCCTAGGTTGGTCCTCGGAAGCCTCAGCTGGGGTTGATGAAAGGGTGGATGGAAGGGGGGCCGGAAGAGTCGAAAGTGATTCCCTGGCTTCAATCTGGTCATCCAGAAAACGCATCTTGTTGTAGTACGACAGTCTGGGTACATACACGTCTTCTGCTACAGCTCCTGACCTCAGGGACTTCTGGACCTTCTGATGCTCCTTCCTATACGTGCTTCTCAAGCTACCAATTTTATTTTCTACAAACGTGATGTCTGCGTCGGGGACCTGTGTCTTCACAAATTCCAGCAGTATCTCCAGCGATGCCTTCCTTGCTGGTTTGTTGCGATATAAGGGGTTTTTCACCTCCCATAAATTCTGCATAGCCCTGTATCGATCTATGAATTGGCCCATAAATTCAGGGTCTTTAAATTTTTTATTTTTTCTTAAAGACCAAACACAAGAAAAAACACTAACATCAGGCTAAACTCTCCTAATCTTATCCCAACGTAGGCCTAAATCTAGAATCAGTATAGGCCACTCATGTCCCAAGTTAAAATGTTACCTTCATTATTACGTTTGTCACTTCCATTCCTCCTTCCTCCCCACACAGAACGTAGGTACGACACACGCGTGTTAGCTTTATATACACTGCGCATGCATGAAACTCCACCCACGTCGCCCGCCCCTGATGCTCTATCTAGAATTTTCCCCGCCCCGTCTCTTTCATCGCAGTGGGCAAGAGGAACATGGCAGAGACACAGCAGGTGCATAATAGCAGTAACGAGGAGGAAAGCCCGGAGCCAGAAATGGCACGATCCAGGAGGAGATTTAAGGCCTTTAAATGTGTCCTTTGTAGAGATGTTGGAGATGGTGGACATCTTGAGGAGGAACGACTATGACGGGAATTATAGACCATACTCAAACCCAAATATGAGAAAGGCCAAGATCATGACTAAAGTTGTGAAGAGTCTGCACAGGAATTTTGGGGTACGACGATCCAAGGATCAATTGAGGAAATGCTGGTCAGACCTCAAATTAAGGGAGTAGGATCAGTACAGAAGGATCAAGAGAGTTCCTTTGAAAAAGTAAGTAGTTGTTGTGTGTTCCTATTCTTATTATTACTTGCATGCTGTGCCATGTGCTTTTCTTTACTGTTAGACATTTTAAAATGGCTACTTTCATGTTCGTGGGCACAGTAATCGATCGTAGTAAACATCATTCGTTTGCAAACTAAATACGATGTTTTTGCCAGATACAGGGTTAACTACATTTGGTCATGATAATTTGCATTAAAAGAAGTTTAGGACATTGTTGTCTAGTTGTGTTTGAAACTAGAATGAATTGCAAACTTTATTCAGTGTAATGTAAGGAGGGGACACTCAGCAGCTGTTTACACATCTGGACTCAGGAGCACTAGTGTGGGACACAAGAACAAACTTTTTAGGGTGTCCCACACAGGTGCTCCAGTGGATACTTGGTGTGTCTCCATGTGTGAAACTTGTCCAAAAAAGGTAAGTAGTCCAGCTTTGGTAAGGGAATAAATCATGTCTTGAGCTTGGAACTCTGCAAAAGCAGACAATTGTACCCCACTTCCCAGCAGTGTTTCACATTCATATTCCTGGCCTCAAATATTGGTGTGCTAAGTATACCTTTTGTTTCATTCTCATAGGGGAGCAAAGAATCGGTAAATATGAGGACACCAGCCCCCCCCCCCACTCCTGAAGAAGGGGAACAGGGGACACCACAATCTGAGGATGTGGAGGAAGGAGAAATGGTTGAAATTGACACCACAACAGGTGAGTGTCTGACACATAATAGATGTATGCCTACATATTTATAATACATGGTGTGTATTTTATTTTTTAGGTGATGTACAGGTTGTGGAATAACAATCACATCATTTCAGTGACAGTGCCCAATCCAGAACATAATTTTTTGTAGTCAGGATTTAGACTTTATAAAGCAAAAAACAATTGAGATTGAACAAAAACTGAAGAACATGATTGATGTACTAGGAATAATATAAATACCCCAAAAATGGCACCATTTTTTAATTTTTAATTTTTAACCACATGCCGACCGCGCTATAGTCGAAAGACGTCTACAGCGCGGGTTTCCCTGAGTGGACGTCCTCCCAGAAACTTGCTCCCGAGCGCCCCCTGGGGCGCGCACTCGGGAACATCCGTGACCGCCGGGTCCCGAGGACCGGCGCATCACGGATCACGGTAAACAGCCGCTGATATCGGCCGTTTACCACGTGATCGCTCCGTCAAATGACGGAGCGATCACATGTACACAAACCGGCGTCACGTCATGAAGCCGGTTCCTCCCTCCCCTCTCTGTACCGATCGGTACAGAGAGGAGAGAAGCGGAGAGGGAGAGAGACGAGACCAGCGCTGTGGGCTGGATGTGTAGTGCCCACAGCGCTGGTCAATACACTGCCACCACTGTGCAATACTCTGCCACCACTGTGCAATGCTCTGCCACCACTGTGCAATGCTCTGTCACCACTGTGCAATGCTCTGCAACCAACCACTGTGCAATGCTCTGCAACCCACTGTGCAATGCTCTGCAATGCTCTGCAACCAACCACTGTGCAATGCTCTGCAACCAACCACTGTGCAATGCTCTGCAACCAACCACTGTGCAATGCTCTGCAACCAACCACTGTGCAATGCTCTGCAACCAACCACTGTGCAATGCTCTGCCACCACTGTGCAATGCTCTGCAACCAACCACTGTGCAATGCTCTGCAACCAACCACTGTGCAATGCTCTGCCACCACTGTGCAAAGCTCTGCAACCAACCACTGTGCAATGCTCTGCCACCACTGTGCAATGCTCTGCAACCAACCACTGTGCAATGCTCTGCAACCAACCACTGTGCAATGCTCTGCCACCACTGTGCAATGCTCTGCAACCAACCACTGTGCAATGCTCTGCCACCACTGTGCAATGCTCTGCCACCACTGTGCAATGCTCTGCCACCACTGTGCAATGCTCTGCAACCAACCACTGTGCAATGCTCTGCCACCACTGTGCAATGCTCTGCCACCACTGCAATGCTCTGCAACCACTGTGCAATACTCTACCAATACTGTGCAACACTGTAATACTCTGCCAATACTTGCCAATACTCTGCCAATACTCGCCAATACTCTGCCAATACTCGCTAATACTCGCCAATACTCTGCCAATACTCTGCCAATACTCGCCAATACTCTGCCAATACTCTGCCAATACTCTGCCAATACTCGCCAATACTCGCCAATACTCTGCAATAATTTTTAATAGAAACAAATAATTTTTTTTTTTTTTTTTTACCGAACTTTCAGTATTTTTTGATTTATAGCGCAAAAAATAAAAAACCCAGCAGTGATCAAATACCACCAAAAGAAAGCTCTGTTTGTGTGACAAAAAGGACACAAAATTCATTTGGGTACAGTGTTGCATGATGGAGTAATTGTCATTCAAAGTGTGAGAGCACTGAAAGCTGAAAATTGGTCTGGTTAGGAAGGGGGTTTAACTGCCCAGTGGTCAAGTGGTTAAAGCAATTTTTAAAGCACAAATTTTTGACACAATTTAAAAGCCAAATTTTGAAGATGCACACAGTGGGTCAACATGTGCTATCTGCCTTTAGGGGATATCAATGTAAGCATTTTGTGGCTGCAACCCCTTCCTCGAAACTCAAGTAGGCGAGAGGAAGTGGTTGCACCCCCAAAACACGTCAATTTAACCCCCATGATGGGAGATAGCACATGTTGACATTAGGCATGGGGGATCAGGAGGGAAATCCCCAGTTTGGCTCCCAGTTTGTGTGCATCTTCAAAATTTGGCTTTTACAGGGGTGACTTCACCCCATCTATTATGTCTGATATTGCCTTCAGTTTTTCAATGTTGAACTTTGTACATTCCAGAGTTGTTTGTTATGTTTTGAAACATGCCTGTTTATGTACCCTAAAAAAAATATGAAACCAAGAATTTGGGTTTTTAACAAAAATATGTTTTACAATGCACATGTGTATGTGCACAGAATAAAAGTTTCTATATTCAACAATGTGTGGCTTCTTCTTTCAATGATCAATACTAGTTTTTGTGTTAAGTTGGTGTTATTTAATAATGGAAAACCCACTTGGCACAACAAGTGCACTAGGAGAACCTAGGAGACAAAATAAAAAAAAAAAATTTATCTGATAAAAGAGAAAATTGTAATTTTTTTAAAATTTGCTGGCAAAGCAATGGCCCCCACCCGTAAAATATTCTAGATATTTTTCCCGCACTTCACGAGCACTTCGCGGGGGCAAGCCAGGATGGCCCGCTTCCAGGGCCATCATTGGAATTTCAGAAATTCTGACCTTAGGTCCAACGGAGGCAACATAACTTGCATTATGTCTTTTTAAAAAGTTATGCAGGATGCAACAACTCAAAATTATATGGTTCAGTTTGTATTCCGCCATATTTATGGCTGTTTGAAACAGGCAGAACCAGCTGGCCAGGATCCCAAACGCATTCTCCACCACTCTTCTGGCTCTGGCCAGTCGGTAATTTAAAACCCTCTTCTCCGGGGTGAGGGTCCTCTGGGGGAATGGCCTCATCACGTGGTCACTCAAACCAAATGCCTCATCTGCAACAAAGACAAATGGCAGTCCTTCCAGATTCTCCTCCGGAGGTGGCAATCCCAAGCCACCACTCTCGATACATCGGTAGAGCTCGGTCCGGGCAAATACTCCACCATCCGACATCTGGCCATTCCTCCCCACGTCCACATACAGAAACTCATATGTCACCGACACCACCACCATCAACACAATACTATTGAACCACTTGTAATTATAATAGTATGACCCCGAATGGGGTGGTGGGACGATGTGGACGTGCTTCCCATCAATTGCCCCTCCACAGTTGCGAAAGTCCCAACAGGTGGCAAAGTGGGATGCCATAGTCTGCCATTTCTGTGCAAGCAGATTAGACACAAACATTCTTGGCCAACATCAGTAAAACATTTCTTTTAAGGAGTATTTAAAGGCAAAAATATAAGGCCCACTTATAAGATTCCTCCCCCCTTCTGATGGTCCCTTGGAAATATTTTAGGGGGGGATGTTTTGGACAGGTAACCGTCTCCACTTCATTGAGAGCTGAATGCATAAATAATGTGTGTTTCTTTGGCCAGTTCCTCCTTACTTACACTATTGGCAGCCCACTGGACAGGTAAGAAGTCATAATACAAAATATAAATACACACTGTACAAATGGAAGCACATTTTTACATTCTGCAATTACCTATCAAGATAATAATAGGAGAAAAATACTTCAAACAGTACCATTTGAAAGTATTCAGGCAGGCCCATTGCACTACATGCTTTGGGGAATTCATCCATAAATATGACCACAAAAGAGGTAGGTATAGTGTGTATAGGTTTGGCAAAGTCAGCAGATAGAGAATTGGTATCGGTTGACTTAGCGGTTGGGGGGAGGAAGGGTTACAAATGATTTTGGCCCCCCAAAAAAGCCTCTTGCACTCTGCATGAATTTAAGAACACAAAAAACATTTGTACACATTTTAGGGGGTGTTTAGGGTAAAGCACTACTATGGAGCTGACAATATAGGCTAGGTGTGTATGGGCCCAGGATAGCATGCTGGGGAGGTTAGTGAAGGCAAATATGCATGTAGGCCAAAAAAGGAGCATTAAAAGCTTACAGCATTCATGAGGACAAAGGGGACATTCACAGCATATTATAATCATGGTAATTAGGGAACGATGAAAGAAATACAATACATTAGCAAACATTAAATACATAGAATGTGATGTTAAACGAGAAATCTTACCTTAATATAGTCTTTCTGCAGGACCTGGATGATGGCAGAACAGTTCTCTGGAATTATGATCCCCAGAGCCTGGGGGAGTTGCCTGTTGTGAACTTGAGGTCCTGCAGGCTTCTCCCAGTCGCCAAGTACTGCAATGGGGCAACTAGCCTCTGCAAGTGATGGCTTGCCTCATGCAGGTATCCTGCCTGCTGATATAAGGGGTCAGCAAAGCCAACAGACGGTGAAAAATGGGGTCCGTCATCCTGAGAAAGTTCCTGAAATCATCAGGATTATTCTCATGGATCTCCCACAGAAAAGGCATGTGAGAGAATTGGTCACGCTGGAGTAACCAATTCTTGGTCCATGAACTCCTCCCCGCCCTGTTCCTCGACTGGGCTTGGGTCAAAGCTAGAATCCCAACACAAAGCCACCACACAGCACAAACTCTACAATGAGCATGTACCCGCAAAATGGCTTCAAAACGGTTGGCTGGTCAGAACGAACTAACAGAACGCACTGAAGAACAGCAAAGGCCTGTGAAGAGCGAGCTGAAAATCAGCAACGAGCGGACAAGATACAAACTGACTGCACGCACTGAAAAACAGATACAAGGATTATTCTCCTGGATCTTCCGCAGAAAAGGCATGTGAGAGAATTGGTCATGCTGAAGTAACCAATTCTTGGTCCATGAACTCCTCCCCGCCCTGTTCCTGGACTGGGCTTGGGTCAAAGCTAGAAGCCCAACACCAAGCCACCACAAAGCACGAACTCTACGATGAGCATGTACCCGCAACATGGCTTCAATGTGGTCGGCTGGTCAGAACCAACTAACTGAACGCACTGAAGAACAGCAAGGCCTGTAAAGAGCGCGCTGAAAATCAGCAATGAGCGGACAAGATATGAACTGACTGCACGCACTGAAAAACAGATACAAACCCACAAGCACAAACTGAACAGCAGTAAAGCAATCTGAAAAGCATGAGTCTGAAAAGCGCGAATCGTCTCTAACCAAACTTCTACTAACACGAGATAAACACGAGATTAGCAGAAGGAGCCCAAAGCGCACTTGGTATTGAACTTCCCTTTTATAGTCCCCTCGTACGTGTTGTACGTCACCGCGTTCTTGGCGGTCGGAATTTGGTGTGACCTTGTGTAGGCAAGACAAGCTTGAGCGGAATTCCGATTGTGTGTACGCGGCATTAAAGGTGAATAAGGTGTGTGAGTTTGCAAATTTGTCCCACAACAAATCGTTCATATAATTTTCATGTAGTCTGTACATTATTTTTTAATTTCCTTGTTCAATCTTTTTATTGATTTTTATAAATGCATAAAACAAAGTCTCAAACTGTAAAATTACAGTAGACCAACAAAACAAGGCACATAGTAATCCAAACAGTAAACCACTGTGGCCATAAAATAACACAGTCGATGACAGTCAAGAAGCATACAATCCAGATTGATATTCAGTAGAAGAGTCAACACGGTCTATTATTATTAATATTATTATTATACAGGATTTATATAGCGCCAACAGTTTGTGCAGTGCTTTACAACATGAGGGCAGACAGTACACTTACAATACAAATCAATACAGGAGGGATCAGAGGTCCCTGCTCGTTAGAGCTTACAATCTAGAAGGGAGGGTCAAGTGGAAACAAAAGGTAATTGTGGGGGATAAGCTGATGGAGAAAATGAAAATACAGTTGTTAGGTGTGGGTAGGGTAGGCTTCAATGAAGAGAAGGGTTTTCAAGGATCGTCTAAAAGCTACTAAAGTAGGAGATAAGCGGACAGATTGGGGTAGGGCATTCCATAGGACTGGAGAGGCTTTGGAAAAGTCCTGGAGGCGAGCATGGGAGGAGGTCACAAGGGAGCTAGAGAGCAGGAGGTCTTGAGAGGAACAAAGAGAATGAGTAGGTTGGTATTTAGAGACTTTGTATGTAGTTGTTAGTATTTTTAATTAAATTCTTTGGCCGAGCAGAAGCCAGTGGAGGGATTGACAGAGAGGAGTGGCAGACACAGAGCGATTGGTAAGGTGGATGAGTCTGGCAGCAGCATTCATGATGGACTGAAGAGGTGATAGACTATGTAGAGGTAAGCCAATGAGAAGGGAGTTGCAGTAGATGAGGCGAGAGATGACCAGTGAGTGAATTAAGAGCTTTGTTGTGTCATTGGTTAGAAAGGGGCGTATTTTGGAGATGTTGCAGAGGTTGAGGCGGCAGGATTTGGACAGTGATTGGATGTGTTGCTTGAAGGAGAGTTCAGAGTCCAGGACTACACCTATAACCTTGGCATGTGGGGATGGGCTTATAATTGTGCCATCGATTTTGACAAAGAGATCAGGGGAAGGGGCATATGGGGAGGAAAAATTATAAGTTCGGTTTTGGATAGATTGAGTTTGAGGAAGTGGTGTGACATCCAGACTGATATATCTGATAGTAAATTAGTGATACGTGAGGAGACAGAGGGAGTGAGCTGAGGGGTAGAGAAATAGATTTGGGTGTCGTCAGCATAGACAACTTGAAAAACTGCACAAGGTATGTGAATTTGCAAAATATTGCCTACAACAGATTGTTTAAATATGGTTTATATGTTCTTTACATTATTCCTTAGTCTTTACAGTGAAAAGTGTAACATTTACAGTTTTCTTAGTCCTAAAATTGTGCATGAGGTGTATAATTGTGCAAATGCGACCTATAACAGATGTTTCAAATACTGTCTAGGTAGTCTCTACATCATTCTTCACTGTGACAAATATACACGTTATATTTTTTTAGTGAATACTAAATAAACTGCGCCAAAAACCTAATTGTAACTATAAAGTGAGATTTCAAAGGAGAGCTGCTAGCCTAATTTTGATATATCATCAAACCATAGTGTTATAAACTGGACAGCACTACTCCACACATATATTTTGTATGTGTCAGAAACCAAAAATGTGCCAAAGATCAAGATTTCTGTCTTTCATGCATATCATGCAAAGAAAAGTCCCAGAATCTAAATATTGTGCAATTCTTATGCCGCATACACATGACCAGACTTTTCGGCAGACCAGGTCCGATGGGATTAGTCCGTCAGACAATACGAACGCGTGTGAGCTAATCTATTCATTTTTCGGGAGAAAAATCCCACAGACCTAGAAATAGAACCTGTTTCAAATCTATCTGACGGACTAAATTCCGACGGACTTAATTTGGGAAAAACGTTAGTCTGTGTGCTGGTCCGATGGACCAAATATGACGCAAGGGAAGATAATGGGTCCTGGCTATTCAACTTCCTTGTTTAGTCCCGTTTACGTCATCACGTTCAAAACTAACGGACTTACGAATGGACCTAGTCCGATCGTTTGTAGGCAAGTCCGTTCGTTCTGAAAGTCCATCGGACTTTCTGCAAAAGTTCGTCGGGAAGACCGTCGGACCTAGTTTGCTGGAAAGTCCAGTTGTGTGTACGCGGCATTAGGGTGAATTAATTCTTCATAACCTTCTCCTTAAAGATGTGTCCCAAAAAGCAGCCAAGGCAATCCTCCACCGTGAGTAGTAAATAAACTCAGTGGAATTATATGCTGGTAAAACTATAAACCAGCTAATGCGCCTTCCACCACCAGGGGAACTTTACAGCTGTCGATTCAACCTGGTGTCATCTTATATACTCCACATTTGTATACAAAAGAAGGCTGAGAAAATCCTTCTGCTGTGTACGAGTGTGGAGTCTATGCCTTAGAAGGTTATTTAATTTAACCTTTATTCTGGGTAGACACCATGTGACGTCCTTTCCACTCGCTCGCCTCATGCAAGTCCTCATTGCCATGCAGTGGGACGATCTGTGACTGACTGTGTCCATCAGACACACGGAACAAAGATTGTTGTACTGAGCTGGCCCTGGTACCATGTGACTGCTATGAACAATCACAGCCATCATGTGTCATTGATTGATTGATTTGCAAATTTTGTAACAGAAACTAACAAAACATGTTTTTCTTTCAAAATGTTCTGCATGTTTTCATTTATTTAGCAAAAGTAAATAAAAAATAAAAAAATAGTGGTGATTAAAGAGGAGTTAAAGCCTGGGGAAAAAATTAAGTCAGCAGCTACAAATACTGGACACTCTGATAATATAAGGACACTCACCTGTCCAGGGAGCCCACAATGTTGGCACCCCAAGCTCAACTGTCCATCAACTCCTGGTGCAGGCGCTGGCATTTTCACTAAGGGAAACAAAAAGTGAAGCCTTGCGGCTTGACAGCCTGTTTCCTACTGTGCATGCGCGAGTCACACTGCATGTTCTGAATGGTCCCGCTGTCTTCTGGGACCTGTGTGTCTCCCAGAAGGTGGTGGGGAGAGGAGGAGGGGTTGGAAGTTTTGTATATCACCACACAACAATTGCACCGATCTTACCATGAAGTGGGAGTGGACACCTTGTTTTGACAGGTATCTGCTTCCTCCCCGAAAGGTGCCAAATGTGGCAGCAGAGGGGGGAAGAAGCAAACAAGTGGAGCTTTCCCTTTTGGGTGGAGCTCTGCTTTGAATAGCACCAAAGGGAAGCTCTATCTGTCTTTTAAATCTGAAAATTTACCAGGGCAGAAAGGGGGTAAAAGTGTCTGATATTAAAGTAGTTAAAAACTGATTATATGGTCTGCATAATTCCTTAATTTTTCAAAAATATACATTATATAGTGTTTATTGGACCTTAAAAAGTGCATGAGTAAAGTGATTTTGCATATGCAGCCTATAATACCCTTTTAAAATATTGTTTAGGTAGGCTGTATAATTTTTATAGTGAAAAATATACACTTTATAGTTTTGATTGTATGCAATGTTTGATTTTTCTAATGCAGCCTAAAACAGAATGATAAATACTGGCATCTAGTCTATAAAACATCCCTTCATTTTTTTACAGTTGAAAATATACACGTCATATTGTTTTAATGCCTGTAAAGCTGTAAGAGGTATGTGAGTTTTGCAAATGCAGTCTATATCCTATTGTTTAAATATTGCTTGTGTAGTTTGTGTAATATTCCTCTATTTTACAATAGTTTTGGCTTAACAAGGTGCATGGTGTGTGTGTGACTATGCAAATGTGGGCTATACAACATTTTCAAATACTGTTTAAGTAGAAAATGCAAGATTGCAAGATAAACAATAAAACAAATGTCCATAAACAGAAAATAGATCACAAATGTTCCCAAAATGGGCCTACTGAAATGTCCTTATACAAACAGTCAGTGTGTTATTCACAATTTCAAAATATCTCTTATTAATAAAGAATAGTTCATATCCAGTGTGCTGTTATTAAATTCAATCTTCCTTGACTGATGATCCCAACACCAGTGTGAAACCATAAAATGTGCTTTAATAAATAAAAGTTGTGCCACCTCACAGAACTCTCACCTTTATTGTATGACCCACATAAAATGCAAGGTCAGAAAACACATGTACAAATAACCAGCAGGGTCTTCTAGGGCCATCTGTCCACTAGGGTCTCTGCTGCTACACTCCAATATACATCCAGGAAACAAGGGGTTAGGGTCTCTTCAAGGCTGCTTAAAGTGCAGGTCCACCCACTGCTGCAAAAATTAAAAGCCAGCAGCTGCACATACTGCAGCTGCTGACTTTTAATAATTGGACACTTATCACAGATCGCCGCCATTGCTAGTAAAAAATAAAAAATGAATAAAAATGCCATAGAACAAACCCCTTTGTTGTAGACACTATAACTTTTGCACAAACCAATCAATAAATGCTTATTGCATTTTTTTTTTACCTAAAATATGTAGAAGAATACATATCGGCCCTAAACTGAGGAAAAAAAAAAATATGTAAAAAATGTATGTATTTTTGTTTATAGCGCAAAAAATAAAAACCGCAGAGGTGATCAAATCCACCAAAAGAAAGCTCTATTTGTGGGAACAAAAGGACATCAATTTTGTTTGGGAGCCACGTCGTATGACCCCGAAATTGTCAGTTAAAGCAACGCAGTGCCGAATCACAATAAGTGCTCTGTTCTTTAGCCAGCCAAATGGTCCGGGGCTTAAGTGGTTAAAATACTGTTTATATAGTCTGTACATTATTCCTTCATTTATACAGTGGAAAAAATATATTAAGTTTTATTTTTGGGCTAAACATATGCATGAGGTGTTTAATTTTGCGAATGCATGCTACAACAGATTGTTAAAATACTGTTTGTGTACTGTGTAATATTTATTTATCTACAGTGAAAAATATAGTTTGGATTTTTATTTGAGCTAAAAAAATGCATGGGGTTTGTGTTTTCGCAAATACGGTTTAGATCATATTGTTTAATTGTGTAGTCTGCAAAGTTTTTTTCAGAGGAAATGTGGGAAAAACTGTTCCCGCACCTCCAGCACTAAATCTATGGCAATGGCAATGTAATGGTATGGCAATCTAATGGCAAGAGGTGATGGAGTTTTCTGGAGGATCTATTTATGCTGGCAGCTGTTAACTATTGTTGTTGATGGGGGTATACTGTTTCTGGAGCAGTCTACTGTTGAGGAAGGGGTCTATTGCCTCTAGTTGCTGAAGGGTCTATTGATGCTGGCTGCTGGGACATCTGGTGGGGGTCTACTGTTGCTGAGGTAAATCAATTGTTTCTTGGGGAGTATTTTGTTGTGGGAAGGTCTATTGTTTCTGGGTGAATCTATTGTTTCTGACTGCATGGGATCTATTTCACTGCCTTTCTTGATACCATTAACAAATTTCATATAAATTACTTAGTACCACAAAATGACATGATGTGTTGCCTTTTTAATAGCTGGGCCACTCCTATTGATATCCTAATGAGCCTGTTGGGCTGCTTTGCGAAGCTCCTTGCAGGAAATTAGATAGCAGGAAATAGGGGGATGGAAATAGGACAAGCCATGTGCTCGAAGGAACTAAGGAGCAGAAGTTGTTCAGGAAGACAAACTTGTTCTGGAGACAGATGAGGACAGAGTTGTTTTGAGACTTTGGAGGAAACGCTGGAAGTTTGAAAGTTGTGCTGGACTATGAGAAGCAAGGAGAAGATTCCATTACCAGGAAACCCAAGTTAAGAAGCTGATTAGCATACTTATACCTTTTCCCATACATTGTAAATGCTTATATGTTAGGAAGGATAGATAGTTTGTACATTGTACGCATATTTTGTTATACTTTGTATGCTATTCATTGTGAAATCTGTAGTTGTATGTGCAACTTTTCTGTTTAGAAAAGGAAATATTAATACAATACAGAGTTTAGTTGCTTCCTTGGCAAAGTAACCTTAACCACTTGCCCTCCACCCCATAGCACATTTACTGCTACAGGGCTGCCATCCGGGGCAGGATCACGTATATATATGTGATCCTGCACTTCTGATATTAGACCCAAGTGCGCGGCACTGGTGGCTCGCTCTCGATGTGATTCTACACAGCGGGAGATGATCAGTGCATTATGTGGTTAACTACTAGGCTTGAACATTATTCATATACTGTTTGCAGATTTGCATCTGTTTCTGAGGAAGTGGAGTGTTCTCCATGAAATGCGTCAAGCCCTTTCTTCATTACATCATGCTCTTTCATGTTTGACTTTATACATGATTTTTTTGCCAACTATGATTTTATGTTACAACTGTATATTGAGCTTTATCCACACAGTCAGCTCTCAAATCATTGTCAATATTTGTAATCATCTAGCCCAATCATGTCATCTAGCCCAATCATGATGAATATGTTCCCAATATTCAATGAATTTATGTAATTATGAATACAGGGTTTTTTATACCACATTTGTTGATGAGGCACTTGAACATAAAATTCTTCTCCCAAAACTACTGCTTTGCATCATGTTATAATCCCAACCATGTCTATATATGTATTAATTATGTTTATGTACTGTATTTACTTATTACTGACTGGATACTGCACACCTCATCTAAAGTCCCAACTCCTTTTTAACTTTCCACATTTAAAGTGCACAGTTAACCCTTTGATTGCCCCTGATGTTAACCCCTTTCCAGCCAGTGTCATTAATACAGTGCAAGTACATATTTTTAGCACTGATCACTGTAATAATGTCACTGGCCCCCAAAAAGTGTCAGAGGTGTCAGTTAGTGTCTAATTTATACACCGCAGTATCGCAGTCCCACTATAAGTCGCTGATCACTGCCATTACTATTAGAAAAAAAAAAAAAAAATGCCATAAATATATCCCATAGTTTGTAGATGCTATAACTTTGCGCAAACCAATCAATATATGGATTTGGGATATGTAGCAGAATACATATTGGCCTAAACTGATGAAGAAATTTGATTTTTTACATTTTATTATGGGATATCTTTTATAGCAGAAAGTATTTTTTTTTTTATTGTCTTCCTTTTTTGTTTATAGTACAAAACACAGAATTCATACAGAATTCAAATTGGTCGATCATTTTTCGATCAATCCAAAGTCCAATCTTTCCAAAAATATGCAATTCATTAGAAAACAAATAAACTAAACAAAATGAAACAAATTTCAACAACATTTGTTACTATTTAATTTGGAGATACGGATGTATCCAAATCTCCCAATAACCAAAATTTTGTCAAAATTTACATTTGGACTGAAACTAATTTCACAGGTCTAGTGGGCTGGTTAGGTACAGAAAGAGGAGCCACATGCTTGCTGCTCTATGCATTGTGGAGGTTGTTTGATCCTTTCTTCTGTAATTCTCCCCTAATTCTCCCCTTCTTTCACAGTCCCCAATTCATCTGCTGAGTACAGAGACCTAGGAGGCACTCTGCACATATTCAGTTTGTTGTGTATTGCTAGAGAATTTTTCTTGGGAGAATTTTTCTTTTTTTTGGGAGGGTGCATGTGATTGACATGATGTGATGTTGACACAGGGCCAATCCACACTGTCCAGACAGAGGGTCAGGGGTCATGCATCATCATAGGACAGCCAGAGGAGAATTAAAACTCCTACAACACTTTAATCAGTGCTTGGCCAGACACTGATAGAAGTCACAAGGCTGCTATATAGTGCTGATGATAAAATATATTTAGCAGTTTATATTTACTAAAATAGTTGAATTTTTATGTCCTGTGTACTATGGGAGACCAGATATAGTGAATGCAGGGTCCTGGTTTTAGTAACACTTTAAGGCTTCTTGTACACCTACATTTACCATGACTGGCGGTCAAAACATTCTTAGAGGGAGGTTGAGTGAGGTTGAAGCTCACCTAATCACAGCAGCTCCTAAATTCTGCTGAAATCCAATGTGAACATTGACACATAGGGTTTTATGTAGTTGAGTTTAGGAGCTTTGGCAAAAAAAAAACTCAAGTTTAGCAGCTGCTAGTGTATATAAAGCTTAAGGCCCCTTTCCCACTAATGCGGCTTTGTGCACTGCAACACACATTCCCAGAACAACAATAGCGCAATCAAAGTTATGGCCCATGAAAGCTTATGTACCCATTCACATTAGTGCACTGTGTTGGCGGTACGCTGTAAAAAGTCCTGCAAGCACCATCTTTTGTGCGCTGTTTTTCAAGCAGGTACCATAGTGAATGGTAACACTATTAAAAGCTCACCACATGTTGTTATTGATGCAGTGTTGACTTGTTTATATAGGAAACACAATCGTATGCTGGGAGTCCAGGATACACAATTGCATGCTGGGATTCAGGAAATTCTGTTTGTGGCCTGGAGAGAGAGGGAAGGAGCAACATGAGCCAGCACATGGATAGTGGCAGAGGCAGCAGGCTGGACATTGAGCATGAGGAATTTATCAACCAGGTTCAAGAGCATCCAGAGCTGTACAACCCATCTGAACCAAACTATGGCAACCAGGTGAAAAACAACCAAGCTTGGCAGTAATTGAGTTTGTCACTTTGAGATTGGGACCGGCTTTCCATTGGTGAGAAAGCTACTAAAGGTAAGTTCATGTCAATTCCATCCAATGTGTATATACAGTATCTCACAAAAGTGAGTACACCCCTCACATTTTTGAAAAATATTTCATTATATCTTTTCATGTGACAACACTGAAGAAATGAAACTGTGCTACAATGTAAGGCAGTGAGTGTACAACTTGTATAACAGTGTAAATTTGCTATCCCTTCAAAATAACTCAACACACACCCATTAATGTCTAAACCGCTGGCAACAAAAATGAGCACACCCCTAAGTGAAAATGTCCAAATTGGGCCCAATTAGCCATTTTCCCTCCCTGGTGTCATGTGACTCGTTAGTGCTACAAGGTCGCAGGTGTGAATTGGGAGCAGGTGTGTTAAATTTTGTGTTATAGCTCTCACTCTCTCATACTGGTCACTGGAAGTTCAACATGGTACCTCATGGCAAAGAACTTTCTGAGGATCTGAAACAAAGAATTGTTGTGCTACATAAATATGGCTTAGTCTATAAGAAGATTGCCAAGACCCTGAAACTGAGCTGCAGCACTGTGGCCAATATCATACAGCGATTTAACAGGACAGGTTCCACTCAGAACAGGCCTTGCCATAGTCGACCAAAGAAGTTGAGTGCACGTGCTCAGCGTCATATTCAGAGGTTGTTTTTGGGAAATAGATGTATGAGTGAGCATTGCAGCAGAGGTTGAAGGGGTGGGGGGTTAGCCTGTCAGTGCTCAGACCATACGCCACACACTGCATCAAATTGGTCTGCATGGCTGTCTACCCAGAAAGAAGCCTCTTCTAAAGATGATGCACAAGAAAGCTGCACACAGTTTGCTGAGGAAAAGCAGACTAAGGACATGGAGTATTGGAACTGTGGTCCTATGGTCTGATGAGACCAAGATAAACTTATTTGGTTCAGATGATGTCAAGCATGTGTGGTGGCAACCAGGTGAGGAGTACAAAGACAAGTGTTTCTTGCCTACAGTCAAGCATGGTGGTGGGAGTGTCATGGTCTGGGGCTCCAGTTTTTTGGTCACTGGGGAGCTACAGTTCATTGAGGGAACCATGAATGCCAACATGTACTGTGACATACTGAAGCAGAGGATGATCCCCTCCGTTTGGAGACTGGGCCACAGGGCATTATTCCAACATGATAACGACCCCAAATACACCTTCAAGATGACCACTGCGTGATGTCACCATGGAGGAGTGGAAGAGGACTCAAGTGGCAGCCTGTAAAGCTCTGGTGAACTCCATGCCCAAGAGGGTTAAGGCAGTGCTGGAAAATAATGGTGGCCACACAAAATATTGACACTTTGGGCCCAATTTGGACATTTTCCCTTAGGGGTGTACTCACTTTTGTTGCCAGTGGTTTAGACATTATTGGCTGTGTGTTAAGTTATTTTGAGGGGACAGCAAATTTACACTGTTATACAAGCTGTACACTCACTACTCTACATTGTAGCAAAGTGTAATTTCTGCAGTGTTTACACATGAAAAGATGTAATAAAATATTTACATAAATGTGGGGGGTGTACTCACTTTTGTGAGACACTGTGTATGTATGTATATATATATATATATATATATATATATATATATATATATATACACAAAATAATCTTAAAGTGTAACTAAACCCATGACCCTACATTTACTATTTCTGGTCTCCCACAGTACACAGAACATGGAAATGCAATTATTTTAGTAAATATAAACTGCTAAATACCTTTACTCACCAGCAGTATATAGCAGTCTTGTGACTTCTATCAGTGTCTAGTTAAAGCTTATTGGAGGAGTGTTCATTCTACTCTGACTGTCCTATGAGGTTGCCTGACGCTCTGTCTGCACAGTGCTAATTGGCCCTGTTCTGATCACATGCATTCTGCACAACTCTCTAGCAATACACACCAAACTGAGCATCTGCAGTTTGTCAATATTATGCTCTGTTCTATCAGGAGATGGTTTAGGGACTGTGGAAGAAGGTGAGAAACCAAGAATACAGAATCAAATAGCCTTTTTACACAATGCAGATGATTAACCCCTTAGGTTCCACAGTGAGTATAACAAGCATGCTTCACTGCATATACAGACTGACTTTACTGTTGTGGGTTTAGTAACACTTTAAGCATGTACTCGAGATATGTTCTTTTTCTTGGATTTTATTTGTTTCTATTGTGCATTGTCACCCAATAGTGGGTGCAAACCAAAATCAAAAAATAACATAGAGACCATATATACTCTTCAAATTATTTCTATTCATGTACACAACGAGAACATCATACTGCCCATAATGTATCTCACATGAAGGAAGCAATACAAAGAGAACAGGAGACCTCATACAAGTACATGGTACAGCAGGCACATGTCAGGAATATGAAATGTTGGGGTAAAAAAACACCTTAACAACTGTAATATTTGTCATGACAGAATAAATTAAAATCATCTCCATTTGCCAGCTCAGTTCTCCTGCAGGAAATATTCAGCAAAATGATCCCTGAACATTTGGACCACACACAGTAGGCCATTCCACAGGAGCTAAATCATGACCCAGCGTGCCCTCAAAATTTACACTATCATATTCTCTTACCACATTATGTAAAACACATGCAGCCTTAAAGGAGTTGTAAACCCTCATGGTTTTTCACCTTAATACATTGTATGCATTAGGGTGAAAAAACCTTCTGTGCTGCAGCAGCCCCCCAGAGCCCCAATTTATTTTACTTGAGCCCGATCGTTCCAGCGATGAGGAAAAGCACAGCATATCCAGCCGCTGTTTTGGGTCCTCATTGGAGGACCCAATGAGTCGTATAGTATAGTATGTTTGCCATCGATCGCCCCAAGACACTTTTCCTCCAGAATAAGTCAGCAATCTCTTCCCATTTTTTTTTTGTCAGAAGTGGGCATAAAGGTTGATTGTAGGTCTTTCTAGATAGCATCACATGTATCTCTCACTATTATACAGGTTGATATTCCAACACAAAATTCATAGTGCGTGAAGGTGTAGCTATTTTCTTTTTGCTAAATACCTAAAAAAATTTTAAAAAAACATTTTCTCGTTTCAGTTGCTGATCTAAGAAGAAGATGGAGGACAATGAAAGACAATTTCAGGAGAGAGATGAAGATCCAAAACAATACACATAGTGGTTCTGCAGCTAAATATCATTGTATCTATTGCTACGATCATGATCTGCTATTTCGAAAAAACAATTATGGATGGAGTAAGTGTATAACTATGTATAATCTAAATAAATTAATATATCCTTTAATGTTAATTATTAACTGTTCTTGTTTGATTTTTACAGGACTGAAAGTAATTTTGATGATGATGGGGGACGTGAGGATGAATCTGATCCAAGACCAGAGGAAGAAGTTATAGAGGGGTCACAGGTCCTCTTTGAGGACGAAGAACAAGGAAGTACAGTTTAATGAGGTGGTGAAGCATTTGTTGGCAAGCCAAGATAGTTATTTAGGAGAACAGGACCTTTTTGCAAAATTCCTTTCTACTCAAATGGAGTGTGTGCATGCTTCGCTGGTGGTAGAGAAATCTTAGGTGTTATTGTCTCATCTCAGAAACAAACAGCCACCCACACTGTTTTATCATTTGAGCAACAAAATACATGCACCCCATTTCAGCAACAACCAGTGCCTTTCAGGCAATCAGCATACCCACAAGCTATCTACATTCCACCAGGGCCAAATTGTGTGCCTCTGTCTTGTCCACAATTTAGCCCTTTTCAATTTTATTACAACCACCCAATCACACACCCAAATATACAATATGCTTCTCTGCAAATTAAAAGTTGTAAAACTTATGGCCAACATGTTGGTAATGTAAATTACCATGCACCTTTGAATCAAATTATTTGACAGACAACTCTTGTCCAATCACCTGATTCCGCTGGGCCAAGACGTGACACTCAGTACTTCCAGGCCATAAATGACCCACAGAGTCCATCACCTATTTTGACAGACCTATAGTATTTTTTTGGTCTTTTCCTTGGTTTAATGCCACGTGTTGCACAAGTACAGGTTTACAAAAAAAGTTTTTTGTTCCTAATGCCTATTGACACAAATTACGTAACTGTACATGTTAATTGTTTTTTTTTCCCTTTATCATGATAATACAGCTGTATTTTTTATGTGAATGTCGGTCTCAAACGTTTTTGGCTGGGTAAAGTTTAGCTTATAGCAGAATGTTTATGAAAATATATATACAAGTAGGAGCTGGCATGGTTTTTGTCATCTTGGCTGTTTAGCTATTTTTGTAAAAATAAATAAATAATATATATATATATATATATATATATATATATATATATATATATATATATATATATATATATATATATATATATATATATATATATATATATATATATGTATGTATATATATATATATATATATATATATATATATATATATATATGTATATATATATATGGCAGCGACAAGTTGTCTTTGAAATGTTTAATTTCACTGCAATTAAAAAATAAAAAAGGAACTAATGTGCGTGTCTTCTTGAAAGTTTGCTATTTTGAAATGGTGTTCTTGTAATAAATTGCCCTTATGTTGTATGGAACAAAATAGTTAATTATATGATACATATACCATTATCTACATTGTGCAAATATACTCACCTAGATGGCTGCAGCAGTGATCCAAGCATGGGTAGGGGATGGTGCTGCTTGTTAACGCTCAGTAGTGTGCAGTGAGCCTGAACCTGCAGTCCATCGGGCAAATACAGTAGCTCTGTGACATTTGCCTGCTGCCAGCAGAATGGGCTCACAAGAGTGCCGTAACAAACAGAGGAGAAGTATGGCTGTGTCCATAGTTCCCCTTTAACTTCATATTGGATAATTTGGGGTTAATAAACTGGAGAGTACAAAATCTGGTGCAGCTTTGTATAGCATCCAATCTTTATTTTGTTTCTATACAGAGCAGCCACAGATTTCACACTCTCAAGTTTAGGAAATCAACCCTGCTGTGTGTATTCTGACAGCACTGACTTTGCAGATACCATAATGTTCACAAATACAAGTAAAAATGAGAGCAAAATTTGTTGCAGCTCTCCATAAAAAAAACAGTTAGCTTCCTGTCAAAGCTAACTGAAGAAGCTGAGCTTGGAAGTTGATTGGTTACTATGCAGAGCTGCACCTTTTGCACTCTTGCACTCTTCCATTTTCTTTACATCTATATGTAGTTACCATAGGGTGATGATCAGACGCTCACATGGAGGTATGGTTTCACAAAAACTTGTATCCTGGTGCAGCTGAAGAAGATGATCAAATCTGCAAAATAAAAACATTTATCAATGGGAAAGGTTGTAAAATTTTGACATAAAGCCATAACTGGATATTCATACCTCAGTAGTTTGGTACAGTAATCCACCCTAAACACTAGATAATCCAAATCCAATTTTGCTAGCCCCACCTCTATCCTACCTTAATTATCCTAATTGTACCTGCACTTGATCTACCTGTAATCTAAGATGGCTATGTACTGCTCTCCCCCAAACCTAGCTTGATAATGTTCTAATCCCAATCCTAAACTAGCCCACTATAGTACTCTTTCTATCCCTACCTCTCATCCTAATTCCTAGTATCCTCTAAAATGCTTGCCCTCTCATATGCCTTTAATCTTTCTACGCCAAACACAAGCTTGGAAATGTTCTAACCGACCTCTATGCCAACCCTAGTAATCTTCTACCTACCCAAACCCCTACTTGTTCCCTCTCTGCTAATCATAATTCACCAATGATCTCCTATAACAAAAACTCAAGTTGAAATGGTCCTCCTTGTGTAATTCTGGAAATTTGAAGAATGTGCTCTCAGCTTGTCATAAAGCAACCAAAACTGACCCCTGGAATCCCAACGCTGTAAAATAGGATGCACCCAATATCTCCAGTTACTTCTCCTCTGTAGCATATGTTTGCAGGCCATAATAACCAGAACAATCATCCAAATTGAAAAACCCATTTCACCAGCAATGACAACACACCAGCACATGTCTCTCTCCACTCACAACCCACAAAATGGAGACCAGAAATTACGTAATAAGTATTCATGGAACGCATCAAAAATACATTAAAATCACATTAAAACACTCTAATATGCTAAAAACTGAACTCAAAATGTGTTTAAAAAACAGCTTATAGCGTTAGGATTTACTGCAGTGTGGAACAACATACGCTGCAGTGTGAAAGAGCCCTAAAGCACTCTCCAAGCACATTATTTAAAAAGTGTGTACTTTCTATTTTGCTTCATGATGAATGGTATTTTTAAGACATTTTTTGCATTGGTACATGTCATGCATGGCAGTGCCCAGCTGTCCCTGCTCTTTTTTAATAAGAGCTAAAAAAAATAGTCTTGAAAAGGTTAGAAAATTAAAAGAATTATTTCCCATGGACCTTCATAGAGTTTCATGCTGAACCTCCCATGAATCGAACTTTCCCAAGTTGACACAGCTACCCTTTAGAGTTGTATATGTGTGATAGACATGTGCATTTGTTTTCGTCCGAATGCATTTTCGTCCGAATTTTGGGTATTTTCGTTATCGTTTTAACAAACGATAACGAACGTGCAGAATCCGAAAACCGAATCTGATCCAACATAAACAAATGCTTTATTTTCGTTTTCGTTGCAACAGTTCGATATAGATAGGAGATTCGACATGACGCTGACAATAGCGATCTGTGTCCATCGAACCTGTGGTCGAATGTGCCTAACCTTAGCTCTATTAGTTCAAGATTATTCTACATAGAGAGAAAAGATTTGACACAGAGAGAAAAGATTCAACATTATAGAGACAATAGTAAAAAAGGTTGAATGTGCCTAACCTAACTCTATTAGTCCAAGATTATTCGACATAGAGAGAAAAGATTTGACATTAAGATTCGACAAAGCAGTCGCAGCGAGCTGACATTTATGGTCAAATGCTACGCCCATAGGCTATAGAAGAATTCTAATATTGGTTGACTAGTAATAATAATTAATAAATATAATTATTACTAGTGTAGCGCCGACACTTTTCTAAAGTGTGCGCTATTCTGTAAATTTTGTTTTTTCCAGAACTGTAACTGAGTTCTGGAGGTTAATTGTTCTAGGGTTTTTACTTTGGCATTAGTTTGGCTGGGCTGTACCGGAGTTCTGCCTGGTCATAGGTGAAGTGAGCACCTGTGACAGGCTGAAAACGCAGTCTGGCTGGACGCATTAGGTACCAATCTTTCTCTGAGCCAATCAGTAGGCACGTCTGGCCCCGCTGTGTATTCCGGGAAGGGGTATTTAAGATGCTGGAGTCACGTGATCGGAGTTCGGCTTGCTCTTTGATTCCTGGTTCCGGTCCAGACCAACCCCGTGAGGGGTCCCGGACCCAGGAGTGTCTGCTGCCCCTGTAAGCCTGGTCACCCTGACCAGCCCCAGAGGCTCTCATGGTCTGGGCCCTGGGGTGGGGATCCATCCATTCCCGAGTCTCGGAACTGGCTAGTTCGAGGCCCAGTGACTAAAGGAGGATTCTGAGGTGTCCCGGTGTCTTCTCAGGATTGGAGAGGCACAGCAACTCGTACAAGTGACCAGGGGAGGACTCTTCAGAGGAGGGCCATGAAGCTGGCTGCTCGGTAAGAGCCTGAGAGCTGAGATTGTATTGACACTAGTGAATCCGCATTTCCTATGGTATCGCTGAAACGGCTGGAAGATTCAGATACCATAGGAAAAGTTCCTAGCTCATCCTTCGGTTGCAACATAGTCTGTGGCAGAGACTTTCACATTGTTCACTTGAAGTTTCACAGCCTAGTCTGTGGCAGAGACTGTGCTAATTCTGAATCACTTGTTGGCTGCTAGATCTACAGACAAGGGTTTATCCAACAGTGAAGTGTCCAGTTGCGAGTGGCTACTCTCTAAAGAGACATTTATTTGATGTCAGCAGTTCTGAAGTGCCTGAGCTCACCCATGCCCTCTATTCCCAACTAAGAGACTGTGTTGTGTTTGAACGGTTATCTTTTTCAAATAAAATCATACTCAAAAGGACTTTTGAGTATCGGTCTCTAAAATTACTGGGTACTAACCCTGGGAACCCTTAGACAACGAACGACGCGCTACAAGGAGGAGGTAATCGGTAAGCCCAGAAAATACATAGCCACCCCGCAGGGATTATGGCGCTACACTAGTGTCATACAACATTAGAATTCTACTACAGCTCGACCGGAAATGTACGATTGGGGCGTCGTACAGTTTATCTGCTCCGTCAAATCTTCTTAGAACATTCGACAGACACCATAAGCCTTCAATGACAGATTCGACCATAAATTATTTCGGATTTTCAGACAAATGCATTTTTTTTAACGAAACAAAATAAATAAAAACAAATTCCTGGAGTAACTAAATGAATTAATTTTTCGGACGAAAATTAAATTCCAAAATGAAATATTTCAGCGTGCACATGTCTAATGTGTGAACTTGTATGACTGTGGTAGGGACATTAGACTAAGCTCCACCGAGGAAAGCTTTGATACTATATACTCTTTAAAACACTTTTGATAAGTCAAATCTGTATAAATACATGGATTAAATAGTAATTTATTTGGTATGGCAAAAGTAACTACATTTTACAAAAGAAACACATTTCACTTTATACTAGAACTTTTCTGTTTCAATAGTTTTTATTGGTATATCAAATAGAAAGGAAGCATTACAGTCATATAAATACGAGATGGTCAAAAATAAACAGCAATGTTGTTGAATTAATTATAAAGAATCTTAACCATAACTATTACATATACAGAATGTGCCTTGAGGCGATTCAGTTCGCATTTGCAGCGCTATACAAATCATTCATTCATTCATTCATCTAAATGACTATTATAAAATTACTATTACAAACTAATTTAAATTGGTTAAAAATGAATTATTTACAATGATTAATGAACATCTTACAGCAATTTTACTGGACAAACAATGTTCTTTTGACGAGATATGGAAACCTTGGATAGATTATATATCAAACTGTTTATAATCAATTCTCTATTGCTTGCATATTGTGAACCCCCCCCCCCCTTATATATTTTTTTTTTTTTTATTTTAGTATTTTCAATTGTTCTCTTTTCTTATCTCTCTTTTTTGACCTTTTCTTCACTCCTTTTTGGAGATGTCTTTCTTAAGATTGAATTCTACTGAAGATATGATCTTTTAGAGGAAGATCCTTTGTATACTAGAACTTTAAAAAAAAGCTGTCCTAAAATGATGAAATATGTTTTTGCCATTTGCAACTGCATTTAAATGATAGTATGCAAAACTTTTTTTATTGTGTATCACAGCTGCACAGATCCCTGTAGATGGTGACTCTTTTATGGATAATTAAGCACACATTAATTATCTTACTAAAGGTTATCAATCTTAAGAGTGACAAGTGAAAGTCACAAGTCCATGGAATTCTTCACAAGTTTTTAAATGTTCTCATGTTACATTGTTCATCTACAAGTGTTGATTAAGAAAACTGAATCCCTCATTAATTACTACAACTTACAAGTAAATAAGGTTAAATTGCTTCCAGACTATGTACACTTGGCTGCCTTTCCCCTGCCTCTGTGTACATATATATATTTGAAGCAAAAAACATGAAGTAGAAATGGAAAAAACTTGAAGCAAAAATGTTCATATAGAGCATTTATCATATGATAAATCCTTGCTTCTGTATTTATTTGTTTTATATCATATGAGCAGTAGGCCACTGTCTTTTTTCAGTTTCCTGACAAACTTGTTTATCAAGGAAACATGGGGACAGAGAGCATAATTAAAATATAAAGGACAGATAAAAAGGACAGATTTAGTATGTAAACCACATGTATTTTCTTAATAAAGCCAATGTATTGCTATTAGTCTAGTGATGAGTGAATAGGCTGGAATTCAATTCAACCCAAGTTTTCTAAATGTATTTGAAAAATGCACTGAAGTCAATAGGGAACCATTTTTCATGCTTACCTTTGACCATTTGGAGAGTCACCTAGATGGAATAGAAAGACCCCAGCATCAGTAAGGGACCTTCTTTAATTAGTAATATGCCAGCTTTGACCAAGTGAAGTAGTGATCCCAAAATAGATATATTTTTTATATCAGAAAAAAAAAAACGTATACATATACAGGTTAAACAAACCCTGCAAACATGTTTGCATGAAGCCCCAACAGGTGTGAAAAATTAATGATTCAATTAGTCTTTCTTCTGAAGCACACACTATGTGACCTTAAATACAGGGCACTGGTGGCACAGAAGCAGGGGAAACTCCAGGAGTATGGGTACTTGAGGAGTACTGATCTCTGACAGCCACTAGCTACTCACCTTTAGTCAATGCAGGGGTCCCATAACATTTTATTGTGATCCTGTTTAATAATGGTTGCTACAAGAACCAACATGGTCACCTCCCCTCACCTCTTTTTAACAAACAACTGCAAAAAAAAAAAAATACCCAGAGCATTGTCATTTTAAGACAAGTTACTTATGTGTCTGAATTTTGGCATGTTAATGCTGACAAACCATTGTGTGGTGTGGCTGCCTGTGCCTTGTGTCTCCAAATGTGCCTTTTGTTACTGCAGTCAATCTTTTACATACCGAAACCTAAGGATTGAATCTCATATTTTTTAGAAAGACACTCCTGTGTGGTCTGTGTCTCTGCATTTAGTCCTGTTAATGCTGCCATCAAATTGTGGTACCACTAGGTGATTTTTAACCAATCATTCCTAAAGGGTTGTGGCTATATTTTTTAGGAAGACTGCTACCTGCTTTTTTTTTGCATTTCCCAGTTCCAAGTTGATCACTAAGTGAGGCCTTGTGTCTTTTTTCAAGGTCACAAATGCAGTTCCTAAGTTATTTCTATGCATTTGCATTTCTCATGGGCACTCAATTTTATCAAAAGTCCCCTAACGTATACTTTATGTGTGTTCCATATCACAGTATCATCTGTTACAGTGTCAGAATTTCAATGAAAGAAGGACTGGATCTTATATTTGATCTGTTCTTTGTATACAGGGTTGCTAAGAAGTCGAGTCGAAGAAGAGCTTGGTGTGGGTCTAGTGAGCAGTTCAATGGAGACAAGTAAGCCCTCCAAGTTTGAATAAAAGGCATAGTTCCTTTCAGAGTCATGAAGACAGTGCCAGGTCCTTTGGATTAATAAAAGAGGAAAGGGCAGTAGAGCACCTTTTGGTTGTATTACAGGGATCTTTAATAGTTCCAAGACCATTCAGTTTAAAATAGAAATGAAAGGCAAAACATTTTTGAATAGATATAAAAATACATTATAAATACCTTTTTTCCCTTTTTTATAAGTGATTAAGTTCCTCCAGTTCTCAGCTGCATAAGAGACGGGGGGGAGGAGAAGCAACAGCACACTGAGCTTGCCAGTTAACTGCTGTGCAGCGGGGTATGCCAGGACAAGTCTGATCATTGGGGGAAAGCACACTGAGTTCCCAGGATAGCTACATAACTGACCATGGTGTATTCTCCTGCTTAGTGTGATCATTTTTTAATAGGAAAGCAGAGGGACTGCCAGAAACCCCAGGGGTTTCACGTAAAGGAAGCATACAAAGAGAACAGGATACTTTCTCATACAAGAACATGGTACATCAGGCAAATATCAGAAATATGTAGTTTTGGGGTAACAAACACTTTAAGTGCAGTATAGAATTTCTTTTGATGCTTATTATGGGTGTATAGCAGCCCCTCTGCTAGGATAACATGTACTATACACTGTATTTCATTTTTTAAAATTCTTGTTCTAAATACCTTATTCCCCTCGCTGATCAGCGGCCATGTGCCTCCCTGTCATTCTCTTCCGCCAATGTATGTACTCTAGAGGGAGGGGCCGATATTTCCCTCTGATGTCTGCCGGGCGGTCACATGACTGGCAGTGATTGTGAGCAGTAATATTTATACTGCTCAGAACAGTGCAAGAAGGGAAGGGGCAGATCACACACAGGAGCTGACAGGCAGGGGAAGGAGGACAGAGCAGAGCTGTGGATGATGGAGGCATGTAAACTGACAATGGTTTCAGTGCTCAGCCACCATGGTAAACCGTGGTCAGTCCTTTTTCCGGCCCTTGGGGCACTATTCCTCCCACTGATACAAGACCCTATTCTGCCACCTGACACCAAAAATGGGGGTAACTATTTCTTCCTATGATACCAAGGACAGGGCACTATTCCTCCCCCTAATGCCAATTGTGGCAATGCTTACTCCCACTGATGCCAGGAAAATTTCCACTTTCGCTGGCCATAGTCCGGCCCTCCTAGAGTCTGAAGGACATTAAACCGGCCCTTGGTTTAGAATGTTTGGAGACCCCTGCTTTAAAGGAACAGCATCTTTTTTTTTTTTGTGTAACAAATGCTTTAAGACCTTTAGCATTTATAGATGATATTTTGATTGTCTATAAGCATAGGGGGCGCTATGAGTAGGCAATCAATTACCTTAAAAGTAAAGTGCTCCACACAAATGCCATGTGCAAAAATGCAAATTACAATTTTGCACTCTACCCATAAAGGTGCAGAAAAAGTACATAAAAAGTGTCCACAATGTTAACATTTAAAGTGTCATCATAAATTCTATTTCTTCAAAAGTGCATATATGCTCCTCCAACTCCCTTCAAAGTACGCACTCACTGGAACTTTTTGACTCCTTACAGTTAAATAAGTCAAACAGCACACTTTCTAAAAACCTCCTCGAGCTACCACAGGAAACATGGATGTATGAGGCTTGGGTTTTGCACGGGTAAAATGATTTTGAATTGTTGAATATACAGTATCCCACAAAAGTAAGTACACCCCTCACATTTTTGTAAATATTTTATTATATATTTTCATGTGACAACACTGAAGAAATGACAGTTTGCTACAATGTAAAGTAGTGATTGTACAGCTTGTATAACAGTGTAAATTTGCTGTCCCCTCAAAATAACACAACACACAGCCATTAATGTCCAAACCGCTGGCAACAAAGGTGAGTACACCCCTAAGTGAAAATGTTCAAATTGGGCCCAATTAGCCATTTTCGCTCCCTGGTGTCATGTAACACTAACGAGTCACATGACACAAGGTCTCAGGTGTGAGAGGGGGAGAGGTGTGTTAAATTTGGTGTTATCGCTCTCACTCTCTTATGCTGCGTACACACGGTCAGAATTTCCGACAACAAAGGTTCGATGTGAGCTTATTGTCGGAAATTCGGACCGTGTGTAGGCTCCATCCGACATTTGCTGTCGGAATTTCCGACAACAAAAATTTGAGAGCTGGATCTCGAATTTTCCGACAAAAAAATCCGCTGTCGGAAATTCAGAGCGTGTGTACACAATTCCGACGCACAAAAGTCCATGCATTCTCGGAATCAAGCAGAAGAGCCGCACTGGCTATTGAACTTAATTTTTCTCGGCTCGTTGTATGTGTTATACGTCACTGCGTTCTTGACGTTCGGAATTTCCGACAACATTTGTGCGACCGTGTGTATGCAAGACAAGTTTGAGCCAACATCCGTTGGAAATAAATCCACGAGTTGGTTGTCGGAAATTCCGATTGTGTGTACGTGGCATAATATTGGTCACTGGAAGTTCAGTATGGCACCTCATGGCAAAGAACTCTCTGAGGATCTGAAAAAAATAATTGTTGCTCTACATAAAGATGGTCTAGGGCAGTGCTCGACAAATACCGGGCGCCAGGTCGCATTGGCGACAAGAATTAGCGACCTGGCGCCTGGGGCAGCACAGCTGGGGTTATCCTGTCTTCATAGTGCGCCCCCCCCCCCCCCGCGCGCGCGCGATCGCGATGGGCCGCGCCGGCCGGTAATTTAGGCCCCGGCTTTGCGGCCTTGTGCAGTCCTATGGTACCTTCTAGAATCTGGCGCCCTCTTGTGGTGGCCGTTGGTATGACACACAGCAATGTTAATGGAGCAATTTTGTTTTCACTGCCTGCCTAACTCCTTCACTTAGAACCCCCAAACATTATATATATATTTTTTTCTAAAACCCTAGAGAATAAAATGGTGGTCGTTGCAATACTTTCTGTCACACCGTATTTGCGCAGCAGACCTACAAGCGCACTTTTTTGGGAAAAAAATACTTTTTTTAATTAAAAAATAAAACAGTAAAGTTTGCCCAATATTTTTTAATATTGTGAAAGATAATGTTACGGCGAGAAAATTAATACCAAACATGTCTCGCTTCAAAATTTTGCCCGCTCGTGGAATGGCGACAAACTTTTACCCTTTAAAATCTCCATAGGTGAAGTTTAAAAATTCTACAGGTTGCATGTTTTGAGTTACAGAGGAGGTCTAGGGCTAGAATTACTGCTCTCGCTCTACCGATCACGGCAATACCTCACATGTGTGGTTTGAACACCGTTTTCATGTGCGGGCCCTACTCTTCTGCAAACAAGCTCGGCAGGATGGGCGCGTTTAAATTTTTTTTTTTTTTTCTTTATTTTAACTTTCACTGTTCTTTTGAAAAAAAAATTGTATCACTTTTATTCCTATTACAAGGAATGTAAACATCCCTTGTAATAGAAAAAAGCATGACAGGACCTCTTAAATATGAGATCTGAGGGTCAAAAAGACCTCGGATCTCATATTTACACTAAAATGCAAAAAAAAATAAAAATTGCCATTTGAAAAAAAATAATAAAATGTCCCTTTTTAAGAGCTATGGGCAGAAGTGACGATTTGAAGTCGCTTCTGCCCTGCAATGACTTGGAGACAGGCGGGGGCCATCTTCCCCTCGCTCGTCTCCATGTCGTAAAAAAAAAAAAAAATTGTCAAGCCCTGGTCTAGGGTATAAGAAATTTGCTAAGACCCGGAAACTGAAACTGAGCTGCAGCTCCCAAGACCATACAGTTGTTTAACAGGATAGGTTCCACTCAGAACAGGCTGTTGTCTTTGGGAAATATACATATGAGTGCTGCCAATATTGCTGCAGAGGTTGAAGGGGTGGAGGGTCAGCCTCTGAGTTCTCAGACCATATGCCGCACACTGCATCAAATTGGTCTGCATGGCTGTTGTCCCAGAATGAAGCCTCTTCTAAAGATGATGCACAAGAAAGCCTGCAAACAGTTTGCTGAAGACAAGCAGACTAAGGACATGGATTACTGAAACCATGTCCTGTGGTCTGATGAGACCAACATAAACTTATTTGGTTCAGATGGTGTCAAGTATGTGTGGTGGCAACCAGGTGAGGAGTACAAAGACAAGTGTGTTTTGCCTATAGTCAAGCATAGTGCTGGGAGTGTCATGGTCTGGGGCTGCATGAGTGCTTCCGGCACTGGGGAGCTACAGTTCATTGAGGGAACCACGAATGCCAACATGTACTGTGACATACTGAAGCAGAGCATGATCCCCTCCCTTTGGAGACTGTGCCACAGGGCAGTATTCCAACATGATAACGACCCCAAACACACCTCCGAGATAACCACTACCTTGCTGAAGAAGATGAGGGTAAAGGCGATGGACTGGTCAAGAATGTCTACAACCCCAAACCCTATTGAGCATCTGTGGGTTGGAGGAGCACAAGGTCTCTAACATCCACCAGCTTTGGGATGTCATCATGGAGGAGTGGAAGAGGACTCCAGTGGCAACCTGTGATGCTCTGGTGAACTCCATGCCCAAGAGGGTTAAGGCAGTGCTGGACAATGATGGGGGCCACACATAATATTGACACTTTGGGCAATGTGGACATTTTCACTGTGTTGAGTTATTTTGAGGGACAGCAAATTTACACTGTTATGCAAGATGAACATTCAGCACTTGTAATTGTAAAAAAAGTGTAATTTCTTCAGTATTGTCACAAGAAAAGATATAAAAAAATATTTACAAAAATGTGAGGGGTGTGCTCATTATATTACACTTACAAAACATTACAAGGATAATAGCTTATTATTGGTAACTGACTATGAGATACCCTGAACTTCAAGTTATTTCTCCTGGACTTGTCAGCAATTTTACATTTAGGTTGCTGAATATTGTTAGTGTAATGTCTGATTCATCCACTGGGGGCTCAGTCATCTCCACTATCCCCTCAGCACATTGATGAGGTCTCAGCCACATCACCTGATACCTCCTCTTGTTCTATTTAAACAGCTGCCGCCAATGACTCATCGTTCGTGCTAGGAACCTGTTACCAGGCCTAGTGCACCAGCCGCATGTTGCTGCTTACTTCTCCAAGTTTGGGCCGGACAGAGCCCCACTTCATCCTCTTCATTTTGGCTGGATAGAGCCCCACTTCCTCCTCTTCATTTGGGCCGGACAGAGCCCCACTTCATCCTCTTCGTTTGGGCCAGACAGAGCCCCACTTCATCCTCTTCGTTTGGCCCGGATAGAGCCCCACTTCCTCCTCTTCGTTTGGGCTGGACAGAGCCCCACTTCATCCTCCTCGTTTGGGCCGGACAGAGCCCCACTTTCATCCTCTTCGCTTGGGCCGGACAGAGCCCCCACTTACTACTCTTCGTTTTGGGCCAATGAACGCTTCACCACCATCTCTCCAGACCTATGGAGTGTCCCCATCAGCATAACACAATTCACTGCAAGTAAACCTGAACTGCATAAACTTTGTACTTCTGAACTGCCAATGCCTTGGTGTCCCTCCTGATACCTAAGTTATGGCTGTATATAAACTCTCTAAATAAACCCTAACTAATCCTTCAACATACCTTTGTTCCTTTATCTGTAATTTGCCATAAGGTGCAACCACTTAACTACATAGTATGTATATAAGTCCGAAGCTGTGATCCTCTACAAAAACGCTACTAGCTCACTGCCTGAGACATTAGAGTTAGTGTGGTCACCAGAGAGGGTACTGACTATTTAGCAATGTCTTTAATGCTGTATTGTTTGTCAGGAAATGCATGCTCTTGTCAGGGATTGAGGAGAGGTGCTCGTCTCTCTGCTCTGGTGCCATTTTGATAGTCCTACTCACAGACATAGAAGTCTGTGAGCCTGCGAGGACCACATTTATTTTTGTGGGGCATCAAGTGGCAGTGTAGCCATGTCTGCCTGCTCTCTAGGGATGCTGAGAGGTGGATGGAGCCACTGTGAGTTGTGGGATCCCACCATTTAGAGGCACAGCACGGAGTTCAGGCATCCATTTCTGGCTACAGCCAAGCCACCCCCCCCCCAATCAAACAATGATTTCTCTGGCCATTTTTTTCCACTCATACCTGAGGGCTCTAGTTTCACATTTTTAGGGGAGAAAGTTGCTTGTATCTTGTTTCTATAATTTATATTTTTAAGAAATATTGAGAAAAGTTCCAGGGTGGAGTTGTATGGAAATTAGGGAGATGATGTAAAGTTTTTTTTTGTTTTCTTTTGTTAGTGGAATATGCCCTAATTAAAAGAAGAAAAAAGAGAGCTAAGGGGTTAATAGTAGTCAGATAGTAGTCCTAAAAGTACTGTTAGATTCAATAAATCTTTGTGAACACAGTGTTATGCCTCCATGGCAATACATAGAACTCAATCACAGTTCACTAAATCCTCTACACTAATCTGTTTCTATTAAATGAGCTCTCCCTGTTCTGTCACTGTCACCAGCTCAAATACACTAACAGAATGATTGCTCTTAGCCCCTTTTTATAGTTATGGGCTAATCTAATCTAGATTCCATATCTTATAGGCTACTGTGGCTCTCCTGACCAAGGTCAAGTGGTGAACAGGGCATTATAGGTCAGCCCCAATAATTGTTGATCATAATATGGAAATTTGGTACAGTTCAAGATCAACTGAAATCCAGATTTTAACTCCAACTCCATTTCATGTGCATGTCCAGCACATAAAAATCAGGATGCTTTTCTAAATGTTTTTTTTTTATAATCTTTAAAGTTTGGCTAAAACAGAAACAGTCAAAATTGCCAAATTGTGTGCAATCAAATATAGTGCATGAAATAAAAGTTGTTGCTCAGCCTGTTACGATTGTTGTAAGAATTAATGGGTAAAAAATGTATTGGATGCATTAGGTCAAATGTATTAGGGCATTTATTCAGCCATGTATTTATGATTTTTCAAGTAAACACAAATATACTAGACAAGGATAGAACCTAAATATGCCACCCTTAGGACCACCCCTCAAGGATATTTGGATATGAATTCCTTAAGATCAATATGAGAAAATAAATATTAAATAAATAATATAAATTATCTTCAAAAAATAATCAAATAACAGCAGCTACTTTGGTGTAAGACAGAGTATGAAAATAAGACAAACTTATTAAAATATGAAGTTGTCCCTTTAAATATTGCAGCAGTGCTTAATGTCCTTGTTGTTCAACTGACATTAGTATAGGAGTAATGGTTAAACACAAATATACACTTATGCTGGCTAAATATGCATAAATATGCAAGTGAAAAAAAAAAATCCGAAGACCACTTTAGCCTTATCATGGGACACTCATTAATAATTCCAAAAATAGGTTGAGTAAATCAATTTAGTTGAACATTTATTTTCCCAGAACAATGTGACTGTCATGTTGAATCTCAAAAGTGGTGCCATACAGCTAAGGGATATCCGTTAACATTTTGTATGGCACACGAAAAGCAAAATATTAAAACATCAGGATTTTTAAAAACGCAGAGTCGTTCAGGGGTTCCTTGCAAATACATTTACTGCATCTGTCACCTACTTGGTAATAATAGTCATAATCAGAAAATGACATCAAGCTGTAATAATAAGCTTCAATGAGATGCAATCAGCTTCCTGAAGCTTTTTTAATTATTTTTTCCACATAAGCAGCTTGTAAACAGGTGTGAAGATATAAGTGATTTAGGTAATTTGTGACCACTTTGAGCTATTGTCAATAAAATAAATAATTTGTGTCTTTTGCATAACACAGAGGTTTATTCATGACATTTTTTAATGGTGACATAAACTTTTTTTATTTTTTATTAAACTTAAACATAGCTAAATACACTGGTACATCATCCCAGTAATCCACTTCATGACTGTTTCCCAACTGCTTGTCATTTGCATTGGTGTATGGGTATTTCTGGCTAAAGTGGAATTCCAGCCTAACAATAACTAGTCCTAAAAATGTTCCATTTCCTTTTCTACTACCTATCCTGCCAAACTTGTGTAAAAAATGTGTATCTATGGCTCTGTGTCAGTCAGTGGCAGCTGAATAAGAGAGGAGGAAGATCTGGCAATGGCTGGGACATGGGAGAATATGAATGCTCCCTCCTCTCCCTTGCAGCTGCCGCTCACTGACACAGGGGATCACATGACAGAGCCAGAGCAGAATAAAAATAGATAAGCATACACATTTTTTTAAACAGGTTTGCCAGTGTAGGTAGCAGGAGGGTGGAGGAAACTGTTTCAGGACTAGTTAATGTTAAAGAGTAACTCTGGGTGATCTATGTACATTGCAAGGGTTATAACAAACTTTTATAAAAACAAATATACATATTATACATATTATATATATAAGATGGTGTCCAAAGAAAAAAATATTAATTGTGAAGTCCTGTGCAATCACTGTGACACAAAATTCAAAAATCCTGTGTGTTCATTTAGTGGCTTCAATTGGCAGACAGATGACTGACAGACGGTGACTTTTGAAGTGCTCCCCTCCTTCAGCAGAGTGACCCCTTCCTTCAGCAGAGTGACCCCTAATGTGAATCCACTCACCAGAGTGCCTAACCCCTGCAGGGGTAATAGGCATGTAGTGTCCAAGCTGGATAATGGAAAATCCTCCTAATTAGGGGCGTCCTGGAACGTTCCACTCTCAAAAGGTAGGATGATTCAGCAGCAGATATTCCATATATTAGTAAAATATGGCACTCATAGCGTGAATACGCAAAAAAGGGGGGGTATTTTATTAAAATGTATTAAAAACAAGCTATTAAAATTAGGGCCTATAATGCCCACTAAAACATACAGCACAAAAAAAGGAGCTGGCAGCTGGTGCTTGTGATGATGGCAACACAAAACCCCGGTCGAATAGCGTGTGTTCCAATGCTACGCTAGACAAACCGGAAGCAGCGAGAACAGGAAGTGACGTAAAGCGTACCAGGGTATCACCTTACGTGTTTCGTCATTGGACGTCGTCGGAGGTGATGGCTTTCCCAGACTGTTTCCTGCTCGGAAAACCTTCTGGTATGGTGATTCATAGACATCTATCTTGGGACCACTTTTCAGCTGTTCACTATTATACCAGGCAAAGTGAATATTCATGTAGCAGTGCAAATAGTAGGGTATGCTCCACTAAACCATTTATTTAAAGTGTTGATATTCCCAGAGCTCTAAGACACACATTATCAATGTTTCCTGAAAGCTAGTTTAGTTTTGAATTAATCTCTGGCAGCTCCTATGTATAGAAAACATACTACTCTTTCAACATGTGACTCCACCTTTTAATGATAACTAATTGCAAATGTACCTTTGAAAACGGAAAATTGTTATCAAATACTTACCGTCATTTTCCTTTTCTGGACCATCCTCACATCAGCACACAATGGGTTAACACCTCCTCCGGAGCCCCATATGATCACCTGCTCCAACTGAATAAATGGCAGCCCCTCCCCCAACTAAGATGTTCGATAACCTAGCCTGTGACAGGCCACTCGGGAGGGAGTCCTGTGCTGACATGAGGATGGACCAGGAAAGGAAAATTATGTTAACTATTTAATAACAATTTTCAGTTTTTCTGGCCCACCTCATGACAGCACACAACGGGATATACCAAAGCTAATATAGGGCGGGAGAGAACAAATTAAAAGAGACAGTGACAATCACAGAAAAGCTGCTAAAGCCAGAAATAATTGATCTCTCTTGTCCCAAACTTGCTGGTCGCATATTTAGTTTGTAAGGTTAAATGAAGGCCGCACCAGACCTTCAAGCTAGCCCTTACCTATATCTTCCAAGCAATCATGGCATAACAGCCCCAAAGGCGGCCACCTCTCTAGTTAAATAGGCTTGAAATTATTTCAGAGCAGAAAAGCGTACTTTCTGCATGCCAATCTAATGACCCTGGTAACACAAGGGTGGAGGACTCTTGAGGGCCTAATGGCTACTAAATGAAAAGATTGTGAACTTTTCTTGCTTGACCGAATACACTGTTAGTAACTCGACCTATTGTAAGAAAACCAAAGTCGTACTACTGTGCACTCAGTGACTCTTGTGTAAAAACTCAGATGGACTACTTTCCAGTTGTTATGGAAACTGAATACCACTTTAAAATTGAACTTTGGAGATAGGGATACAACGTCTTTCTCTGGTAAAAAAAGAAAAAATACACCAAAGGGCCCTTGCAGGAAAGTGTTGCAATTTTAAACATCCTTCTGTCTCAAGTAGTCCCACAGGGGGAACACGGATTTCCCTCAAGGTCATATATAGATTGTTATCTGGAAGAAGCATCTGATCACTGACTTTTGCACCCATCTGCAGCCTGTGAAAAGATAAGGTACCTTAAATGGAGTTGTATGCCAGACCAACCTCTAATGCTGACTGTAAAATGTCAAGGATATTGGTTAGAGCAGGGAACAGAGAAGAGAAAGCTTTTGCTGAGCAAACAAAACAAACTTCCTTCATATCCTCTCCTATGTAGCATTCATGGATGATCTTCTGGTCACCAAGGTCTGAACAACCACAGAGGAGAATCCCTGCCCCTCTAGTGTAACCCATTCCATAGCCAGGCTATTAAAAATTGTCTCATTGGATTGGGGTGCTGTTACTGACCTTGCCATAAAAGATTTCATTCAACCAGAGACAAAGATGGCACTGTGAATCTATCTTGTATGACAGTGTATTTGCATTGGTATCCTGTTGCAAATATTAGAAGCTGCATGTTCAGTGAAGTCTCCCTGAGAACTACTGCTGGTATGAGGCACTTGGTGAAAAATATTCTGCCTAATTGAACCAATATTTGGGATTTGCTTTCCTGGCAAGAAGACCAACCTTAACTGACTGTAAGTGGTTCTCTGCCCCACAAAAAGTTTCTTTTCAAGATGTAACAAGAAAATAATTTTGGTGTCGCCTTGTCAGGAAATGTAGGTTACTACTGTCTTGTTGTCAACCTTACTCAGGCCTCCTTAAAGATTCTGAAAGGCTTGCAATACTAGAAAAAGGCTTCCTTCCATTCAAGATACTTGGGGAGTCTGCACTTCACCATGCTCCAATGGCCTTGCACTTGTTTCTTCAGATACAGATGTGGACTCCCCAGCCCCAGAGACTGGCATCAGAATCATCCTATCTCATGGGCTGAGAGGCATGCCTCCAAAAGAAGCACAGTGGCGATGTCCAAAATTCCAGTTCTTGTTGAATTTGTATAGGCACAGAGATTTTCTGATCCATAGACAGCCCAGCTCATAGGCTAAAGAAGGCAAATTGAAATGCCCTTATGTGCCACCTGGCCCAAGGTACCACCACTGCCAACAAGATCTTCAAAAAGATTCCTGGGGCTGTGCCAATTCTGTAAAAGGCAGACACCTTAACTGGAAGTGACATCTGGCCACTGTGTGAGATCAAAAGCATCAACCAGTTGCTAGGTTCCACCCTTTCCAGAAACTGTGCCAAATCTTGTAGTTCCCAGTGTTACAGTGAATGTATGGCCATGTCTGAAGGTTATATAGCAAAGTTAACTCTATTGCTGATTGGCAGACAAAATCTGTGACTGTATAGATGCTTGAACCTGATGGCCAGATCACCACAATTTCTGTGTTCCAGATGTGTTGTTGCATGAGGATTTTGATGCATTTTCAATGTGTTTTGCCACTTTCCAGATGTGTTCCATACAGAAACAATGCAACATTCTACTTTTGTTGAGTGCACTAGAATGTGCTGTACTGGTGTGAACTAGTCCACTTTCTCATCCCTTGGATCTCTGAAGGCAACCGAGTTATAAAAAGGCAAAGACACTTGCTGCCCCAGACCTCGAAGACAGCATCCACCCCTGGAAATACAGTGCATAAACACACATCAGCCATCCCATTTGGATAAAGTTTAGAGTACCTGTTACTGTAAATTGGTCTTCTGACCAGGTCTCTGTCATCCTTCATCAACGGGCGATTTATGTTCTGCCATTATGAGAAAAGACCATCCTTCATCAACAAAGGTATTTATGCACTATCATTATGGGTGTTGCTTGTGGCATGGATATTTGCAGCATACATTCTGCTATAGCCACCTTAATAGGATTTAGAATTTTGCACAACCACATCCTTGTGAGGCAACTTGTGCAATTGCATTTCTCTGCCACTGCAGACTACATTCAGGCCCATAAATGCACCCTGAGCTTGGCAAGGCATTTTCTATCATGCTGGCATAAACGCATGTGCAAATTTTCATGGATCCTGTCCCTTCACAGGGTAAGTGGAAACAACTCCTTTAGAGTGTATTGACCACATGCTTAATGAATGTGATAACCTCTTAGGTGTTGTCGCCCTGGTCAGGATAAGATGATCGTTGGTGGGTCTTATGTTTTTGGAGCATTGTGTTCACGGTTTCTGCTCCTAAAATAATGCAAAACACCTTAATTAGCATAATTTCCTTGAGCACTCTATTCAAAAAACATGTCCCACATTGCCCCCTCTTACCTTTGCTAATCTTCTGTGCCACTAACAGGTTTGGCAAGCTCATATTTGCACAAAATATATGGAAAAAATCATATTACCTCTCACCAAAAAACATGGTACCCTGTCTCTGCAAGAGCTATCTGCCTTCCTCCACTCACTTCAGAACCAGCCACAGGTGAGCTCAGACAGCATTTACAAACGCAGACAGCGGACACAGTCAGACCATCAAACCCACAGAACTACACAGCATAGCAGGGGAGCCAGGGCAGCACATCCAGAGGCAGACAGGATACTCATTCAGAATCTGAGGTAAGTCCTTTACCTTGCAGGACTGCAGAGAGAGAGGGAGAGATGCCCTCTCAACTGCAGCCCTCCAAAACCATTTACACTATTGCATGGAGACTGGCCCATCCTGTGCTGCCCATCTCCCTGCACCCTGTGACTTGATTCACAGTCACTCTCAGACTGAAAAAAAAGCCAGGAGAGCAGTGCGGTGTGCTGCATATAAAAAAAACAGGGAAAAAAACTCAAAGGGAGAGGCAATGATGACATTACAGAGCCTTTATAATACCACACCTGTACAATGTCAGTGCTGCTTAAGTATCATTTTGCTTGGGGCCTTGGCACAAAAATGGCACCCAGTTTTTAGAAGGATTTACCTTCAGCAATCAGGGTCTTCCAACTCCATGAGAGGCTAAACATGGAGGGGTAGGTTTAGCAAGGGGGGGGGATGCAACAAACAGATTACTTACCAACTGAAATCAACAGGTGACCTGGAGAAGACCAAAAAAGAAGAACATCTTAGTTGGGGGAGGGGCCATATTTTATGCAGCTGAAAAAGGTGGTCATGTGGGGCTCCGGAGGAGGTGTTAACCCGTTGTGTGCTGACGCGAGGTGATCCAGGAAAATTAATTTAACACTCTCAATAAAATACACACTTTTTCAGTTATGCTGTGTTGTCACTTTTTTCAGTGTATGAATTTATCATAATATTTTTTTTTTCCAGCATAGGAGACAGGGTACACATTATTATTGCTGATTTTGAAGTTGCAATTAAAATATCATTTGATATCATATCTGAATTTGAAATATAATCAAAAATGGCAAATGACTAATTCTCTGTATAAAACAGAGTTCTCAATTGTCACCAAAGCTTAGTAGAATTTTAGAAACAGACTCAACAAGCCACATCGGTAGAATTAAAGTAGCAGATGCTAAAGTGACAGCAATAGCCTTTGAGCTATAATGCTGACAAAGCTTGATAGTGACATTAAAGCTTAGAATGCCTCTGCCACCTGTTTGTACTGAACTGTACTTTGTTTTCATATAAATGGTGAGCATTCAAAAGTACGATTGTACATTTGTCTACAACTTAAAGAATATATGTAACTAAAAATAATACATTTAACACTAAGTTCCTAATTGTACAGTTTTTTCATATATTGATTTATTGAGAGAACAGACAGAAATGAATAAATAGATATCTACTATTGTTACCAATTTCATGATCAGAGATAATTGAAATCTAGATGCACAAACCCAGTTTTAGTCTTTATTTATTGATTATCTTGACTTATTACTGTAACTAATTAGCATAGATAAAAAAAAAAACTGTTGAATAAAAAAATTGAATAAACAGTTTTAACAGATTCCCAGTTTATTTTTATTAAAAGCTGCAAAATGGATGAGCATATTTTAAAAAGTGAACTTTACACTTAACAGCTGATTATTTAAAAACCTTTTTACATGTTTTTATTTATTTTTTACAGTCTGTATACAATTTGGTATACAGGTGAATTGTTTTGTAAACCCACCTTTGTGATCACTATGATTAACTTTCCAAGTGATTACATTGTTGGGAACCAGGCAGAATAGTCACTGTCTATTAGTCTGAGATGACTTTATTGGCGACAACACCGTTTTGGAACAAAGAGTCTGTACTGCTGAAGAATAGAATAAAGTTCCTTGATCACAGGGCATTAAAGGAACATTATTCTAAGAACTGTGGGCAAGATTGAGTTAAATCACTTTTGCACCACAACACATCTTCTCTTATATTAAACTATATTTGTACTTATGTTATGAAGTTTATTTTATTATTTATTATTAGCATTCCTTGTCTTAAAAAAATCATGTTTATAATTATATTTGTAGGCATAGGGAAAAAAGGCACTTACCAGGAGTAACACCATCTGGAGATGGTTCCAGAGTGCAGAAACTGTTATCTTAAATGTATACTTTAGAAGGCAATTCTATAAATGATCATTATCATTAATCATTTATAAAAAAAAAAAATACACACACAGGGGTTGATTTACTAAAACTGGAGCATGCAAAATAAGGTGTAGCTCTGCATGAAAACCAATCAGCTTTGAGGTTTTATTGTCAAAGCTTAATCGAACAAGCGGAAGTTAGACGCTGATTGGTTCCTATGCACAGCTGCACCAGATTTTGCACTCTCCAGTTTTAGCAAACCAACCCCACAGTGTCTGTGAATGGTCTGCGAGTGCACGTAGTTTTGCCAGTGGTCTGTGAGTGCATGTAGTTCTGCGAGTGCACATACTTCTGCGAGTGCACATGGTTCTGCGAGTGGTCTGCGAGTGCACATGGTTCTGCGAGTGGTCTGCGAGTGCACGTAGTTCTGCTATCTGCATTGTGCGTTGTAGTGTATTAGCACTTACCACTACCACAAAACATAAGTGTGAAGATTTTTTTTTCTTACCACAGTAAATAGTTTCAGTCATTTAGCAGGAACCTTCACAGATGTTTAATCGCTTTAGCCCCGGAAGATTTTACCCCCTTCCTGACCAGAGCACTTTTTGCGATTCGGCACTGCATCGCTTTAACTGATAATTGCGCTGTCGTGCCACGTTGCACCTAAACAAAATTAAATAAAGTACAGAAATGATTTTGCATTAATATACACCAAAAATTAAAAAACAATCAGGATGTATATAAATATATACACGTAACTATAGTGCACCAAGTGCTAAAAGTGTATACAGTTAATAAAACATCCAGTGTCACATATAAATGTATAGTGAATAAATACAGTAAAGTGCGCTATGTGCTAATAACAACAAACAAATTATGTGTCACAAACAAATATGAGCATAAGGTATGGTGGGTGCTAATTAATATATGAGAGATAAAATCAATAACTTGATAATAGTTGACTGAAATAATAGAGTTCAGATGGTAAATGGTTGTAACCATTGATCCAAAGCAGTCTCTAAATCTATAGGAGAATGGTAATACAAAGGCAATGGTAGTGTTGGTGTTCAAACTCCAAAGTGGGGGGCGGTGGATGTATAGAAGTTTAATCCTTCAACGTGCTCTCTAGCCTCTCACCTGAAGATCAGCATTCATAAGCCTCCAACAAACACGGGGGTATACTCTGTCTCCACTATACTCCTCCAATGGCTCCGTATCCACCGGCTTCCAAGGAATGGGATCACTTTACCTCGCTATGCTCCTTTAATGGTTCCACTCACTGGTTACAACCATTTACCATCTGGACTCTATTATTTCAGTCAACTATTATCAAGTTATTGATTTTATCTCTCATATATTAATTAGCACCCACCATACCTTATGCTCATATTTGTTTGTGACACATAATTTGTTTGTGGTTATTAGCACATAGCGCACTTTACTATATTTATTCACTATACATTTATATGTGACACTGGATGTTTTATTAACTGTATACACTTTTAGCACTTGGTGCACTATAGTTACGTATATATATTTATATACATCCTGATTGTTTTTTAATTTTTGGTGTATATTAGCGCAAAATCATTTCTGTATTTTATGTCATTTGTGGGATTGTGTTTCACCATTAGAGTTTGCTGCTTTTTTAAGAATTATTTTCTACACTTAGCACCTGTAGCTAGCACACAGCAGCTATTTATTTATTTATTTTCACATTTTTTATTGACTGTATTTATATTTATTATTTATCATTGGGTTGGTGTAGACGATCTAGTTTATTAACAGCGCGAAGGTCACCCACACCTTAATTACCTAAACAAAATTGACGTATTTTTTTCCCACAAATAGAGCTTTCTTTTGGTGGTATTTGATCACCTCTGCAGTTTTTATTTTTTGCGCTATAAATAAAAAAAGAGCGACAATTTTGAATAAAACAATATTTTTTACTTTTTGTTATAATAAATATCCCCCAAAAATATATAAAAAAAAGTTTTTCCTCAGTTTAGGCCTATATGTATTCTTCTACATATTTTTGGTAAAAAAAAATCGCATTAAGCGTATAATGATTGGTTTGTGCAAAAGTTATAGCGTCTACAATATAGGGGATAGATTTATGGCATTTTTATTATAATTTTTTTTTTTTACTAGTAATGGCGGCAATCTGCAATTTTTATCGGGACTGCAACATTTTGGCAGACACGTCGGACAATTTTGACACATTTTTGGGACCAGCGATCATTGCTATAAAAATGCATTGATTACTGTAAAAATGTCACTGGCAGGAAAGGGGTTAACACTAGGGGGCGATTTGTTTCTGTAGAGTGTGTTCTAACTGAAGGGGGGGACTGTGTAGGGGAAGAGATAGATCGCTGTTCATACTCTGTATAAACAGATGATCTGTCACTTCTCCCCTCAGAGAACGGAAAATGTGTTTACACACACAGATGCCAGTTCTCTGTGTGCCCTGAGTAATCGCGGGAGCCCGGCGGTGATTGTGACTGCTGGGCACTTGCATTGGTTCTGTGGGCGAGCAGGGTGGAGCGATGTTACATAACGTTGTTTCGCCCAGCCAAGCCATTCTGCCGCAGTGAAACTGCGGCGGCTGGTCGGCAAGTGGTTAAGTACCAGTTGCACATCAGCACTGGGTGCTGGTGTTATGAGAGATTTTTTTTAAAGGTTATCCCTCTGGGGCATGTCTGTTTCTAAAGGACAGGCATGCAGGATTATCTATATTTGCGTAAAGTATATATCTTTACCTTTGTAAACAAAATAAACCATGTAAAAGAGAAAAGTAATTTCTGATAGACTGATTAAAAGTCAGAAAATATCTATGAATCTGCACTGGCAGAAAAACAGCATATTCCAGGTCAACTTCATCTGTAATTACAAAACTATGGTTTTAATGGCACTTTTAGTATAACATCATTAAAATAATTATATCCTTAGTTGCTAAAATCAGCACTCCCAATATAATATACACAAAATTCAAAAATGCTTTGGTAGTAAAGAAAACTAGTCACATTTAAGATTATGCAAGAATCTGTACATTCAATATTTAATCATTTTGAATTGGCTAGTTTGCTCATGAAGAGTTGATATTTACAATATTTATATTTATCTTATGTAGCTTTGCTTCCTTTATCTAAATCTGACGCTTTAGTTTCAGAGACAGAACTCTGAAGTCTCTTGTTTGCATATTTTAACACATTATAGGCTTGATTTATTAAAGTTTATGTGTATAAGCCAGAAAATTGATTGTATGCAGAAAAGCAAATTACATCAAAACAACATTAATATGTGCCTGAAAAGTAACAGACATGCAAGCTCAGGCTCTGGCATGCATATAGAGAATATACAAATACATTTGGTTTGCCATGGAGTGGTTTGGTTCCCTTTTGAGTGTAAATGTATGCTGGTTAAGGGGTGGCTTGCATATTATGATGATGTGGTTGTATCAATGTTTTGGGGTTATCGGATTACTGTTATACGTGTACATGTTACATGTGTATCTCAGGTAAAAACAACACCTCATGAAGCACATACTGAAAATTGAATCTGAGTGTAAAGACACAAGTGGATAACATGTGCAGATGTCTCTGATGTGGCCCTGACTGGCAGATATTTCTTCTAATGCCACGTACACACGATCGGAATTTCCGACAACAAATGTTCGATGTGAGCTTGTTGTGGAAAATTCCGACAGTGTGTAGGCTCAATCGGACATTTGTTGTCAGAAATTCTCGACAACAAAAATTTGAGAACTGGATCTCAAATTTTCCGACAACAAAATTCCGATCGCGTGTACACAATTGGGGGTTTGACTGTACTGTATCCCAGTATCATCATTGATTGATATCAGGAGCCAAGATTTCAGTATGGGTAACCATACAACCAGGATGTTTAACAATGGGCTCAGCAAAAAGCCCCCCCCCCCTGAAAAACGGACAGGTGGATCCGATCGGTCTACTGGTGTGAAAGGGGCATATTTTTGTGTGTGTGAATGGAAAAATAAGCCATGCAATGACTTTACTTTTAAATAATTTGTCTTTATATCATTATAAAAGCAGTGATTTAGTTTGCTTCTTTAACTTGTTTTAGGCCCCTTTCACATGGACGGACCGTTCAGATCCGCCTGTCAGTTTTGACGGCGGATCTGAACGGGCGCTCCATGTTGGTCTATGGAGCGTCGGATGTCAGCGGAGACATCTCCGCTGACATCCAACCCGTATGGCTCCACGTCCAGATCCGTCGCTGGCGGATCGGATCGGATGAGATCTGATGAAAACGGACACACTGTCCGTTTTCATCCGATCTCTCCATAGAGACCAGCGGCGCTCGCAAGGCCCTCCCCGCTCAGTGAGCAGAGAGGGACTTGTCATCCGCCGGCTCAGCGGAGATCAACGGAGAGATCTCCCGCTAAGCCGGCGGACAGAGACGGACTCCGTGGAAGCGGAGTCCGCCTCGTGTGAAAGGGGCCTTAGTGTATTTTGCTGTAGTATACAGTGTGCAGCTTCTAGAGAGCAGCAATGCCTCCTTTCAGCATATTTTGAAATGAAAAATATAGGAGAAAAGTATAAAAAGCATTGACATGACATGAGATTCGGTAAGTACACATATAAAAAATATTTCAAAAATTACACTTTTGGCAGCATGAAATAAGCTTACTGACAAAACACAATAGTTACTCTTTAACAATGTACACTTTGCAGTACTATAATCCTTAAGAAAACAAGCAAAGAGAGCTGTTTGTCTTTTATTACATAAATTCTTTAAAAGGCATAAGTGCACAACATTTTAGAAGTTTTGCGTTTAGAAAAATCTTGTTTTACTTTTAAAAACATATAATTAGCTCGCTCACAGCTTTTGAGATTCACTGTGATTATAGCAATCCTTTTGTAACAGCTTTTGTTTGAGTTTTAAGAAATCAAAGTGCATAATGTTGGATAGGAGTCAGATATACTCAAGTTTCACAAATCCCTTTCAAGGTCACATGTGTGCAGATTTCAAAGAGCCTTAGCCATCCAACCACATCAACAAGAACTTTTTGTCTGATTGGAAACAATGAATGAATACATTTGCATGAACACTATATTGAACAGCCTCTTCCTTACTGTCATACAGCTATTGAAAAGCTGAGCGTTGCTTTATTCTTTAATATATAATCATTTTACAACATTTTGCAGGCAACATTCATGCTTAGCACTGACATTCAGACATTGCAGACTGTCTATAGCAGCATCAATATCCTGCAGTATAATCTGGTCACTGATCCAGCTGCTTATATGTTCTCAATAGTCAAAGGGCATAGTAATTCTCTCCAAAGGCTTTCCTTTCTACCATCACACAGTACTTCACCTGGTGCTTTGATTCTGTGTTCTAATTAAGATGACTGCCATCATCAACCCTGTGGGTGACCCTTTCTAAGCTGGTAGCTAATACCACAGCTTGTTAAGCAACCATGTCAGTATGATTCTAGGTCCTTTTCTTGCAGTTCACCACAGGCCTTTTTGAAAGCACCAGGAGTCTCAATTGAGAAAGAAAGCCTCATTGTTTTTGAAAATATCCCTCTTCATGTTTGAAGATCCAGTTTGGCTTTAAAGGCTGAAAGGGAAATCATTTAACATAGATATTATGATTCCTAATAATTTCCGTAGGTTAAGTTTAAAGTGATAAATATTCCCAGGGCAAGATTTCATTTACACTACCTAAAGAACTTATCCTGTCAGTTGACTTTAAAAGATGCAACAGTTTAAAGAATATGTTAAACACTAGCAAGCAATATCAAATAGAGAACTATTAACCGATTGCCGACCAGCCGCCACAGTTATACTGTGGCAGGGTGGCTCTATTGCGCAAATCACCGTACCGGTATTGGGCTTCGTGTAATAGATACAGTGGGCGCGTGCAGGGCGGCAGTGCCAGAGCGATGCCCCCCCTGGCCACCCATGATCGCTCCACAGAGAGCCAGAACAGGATCTGCCAGTGTAAACAAAGCAGATCCCCATTCTGTCAGGGGAGTAGAGAGAGATTGTCTGTTCCTATTGATTAGGAACAGTGATCTATCTGTACTCCCAGTCAGTCCACACCCCCCACAGTTATAAACACCTCCCAGGGAACACACTTAACCCCTTGATCGCCCCCTGGTGTTAACCCCTTCCCTGCCAGTGTCATTTATACAGTAATCTGTGCATTTTTATAGCACTTATCGCTTTATAAATGTCAATAGTCCCACAAAAGTGTCAAAAGTGTTACCGCTACTACCAGTCAAAAAAATTTAAATAAAATAGAATGCCATAAATCTATCCCCAATTTTGTAGGCGCTATAACTTTTGCGGAAACCAATCAATATACGCTGATTGCAATTTTTTTTACCAAAAATATGTAGAATACATATTGGCCTAAACACAACACAATGCACAGGGCATATGCATATGTGAATAGTGGTTCATTGAATGGCAGGTGCATCTCTTTAGACTGCATATGTATGGTGTGGCACTATTGAGAATGTTACATATTCCATATGTTGTAGTCCATATGTTGTAGTTCATGTTTGTTAATGTGTCTCATAATGCACATTAATGGACGCACATGGGTGTGAAGGAAGAATTAACCATAGCAACCCAACACCATTATGTTAATCATAACCAAAGTTGCTTTAGAAATGTTATTAAACCCAAACTTATCTCAGTTGAAGAGTTGTTTAAATAGATTTTCATCCTCATTTTTAATATATAGTAGCATGAATTCATCAACTAATGTAAATCAAGTGGAAATATTCCATACACTGGTTAATATCTGGTTAATTCCATGCATTATTTTTTTAATTCATAAGTTAATGGAATACTTCCATAGCTTTCAGTAAATGTGCCAATTGTATATCCAGCAAAAGATTAAGACCATTCAAAATTGAAGTTTACAATTTTTGGTGCAGTTTTGTAGGGTGCTTGAATAAAAACAACCAGGATGGGTTGCATGCAGGAATCAAAAAAAAAAAAAAAAAAAACATCTTAGATTGTAATGCCTATATTTTGCAGGTTTTAATTGATGCAAATAATCAACAAACAATGATGCACTTTAAATCAAAAACATATAATAATGGTACAAGAGTAACTAAAAGATGGTAATCAATAAACATATCTTGCTCAAAGTTCATATATAAAGTTCATATATTAAATCTGTGAATGATTGAAGTGAATTGAAACAAATCAATATATGAACAGTGCAAAAATCCAAAGTACTTGTGCTCTCCTCCAACATTCTCACAAGCTGCTCACCTCACATCAATCAGCAGTGTTCCCCTCTGGGCATAGTAGAGAAGGCTGGTGTTTTTGATTTATAGCGCAGCACTGTTTATTGATTATTTGCACCCTTTAAGTGAAGTGAGAACACTCGATAGCAGCTATTATTAAAAATTGCATTTTTTTACACTACTTTATTTAACGAGATTGCGCAGAGTGATATTAACTCTATACAGGTTTTAATTGATGTCTCTACCCACTTTCTGTGAGGAAAGAAAGTGATGGAGAAACTCTTCCATGCGGGCACAGTGTTTCAGCATCAGCAGAAATATGTTCCAGAAACACCATATTACAGACATTGGACACTGGATGAAAAACTCAACTACTCATCAGGCTTATAATGCTCTCTGGCAAGATTTAATTTTCTGAATTTACTTTTTATTTAAAAAAAAATGTTTGCTGTAACTGCTTATGAAATCGTAGCTGGAGTTTGGCTTCAGTTTGTTAGTGTATTTAAATCTGCTAGTCCACTTAACATTCCCCTCCCCCAGATTGACGATGCTCCTGTCCAAAGGTACCCCCTGTGCTCATTCATCCAGATACAGGACATGTGTTACTGGCCAGTAGAGATGGGAAAAACATCCCCCGGTTCAGTTTGCGCCAGAACACTCGCACATCACAAAAGTTTGGACCCGAACCATGAACCCTATTGAAGTCTATGGGACCCAAAGTCAAAATCCCCCTTTTTGAAGGCTTATTTGCAAGTTATTGGCCTTAAAAATGGTATGGTATGGTATCGGAAAAGAGTAACTATTGTGTTTTGTCGGTAAAAAGATCGTTTTTTTTTTTTTTTCAAAGTTTTTATTGGAACAAAGTACAAAGTACAACAAGAAATAAACATGAACGGTGAATGAACATCATTCACGATACATACAGAGTGTAAACGTTACAGAATATCAGGAAAAAGTGCTTTTAGTAGTTGCTGATAGGTAAGTGGGGTTATAGTATCATGATGGGGTCGGCATGTATCAGCATGTAGCGTCCCAGGAACTATGACAGCATAGAATATCAATCGTGTGGAGCAGGTTCCTGGAATGTTTACTTGGTGGAGTCATAGCCTCGAGGGCCTGTCCTTGTTGAAAAGGTAGGTGAACATAGATTCAAGTTGGGTTTGTAGAGAAGGGAAAGGATGGGAGGGTTGGGAGAGGTAGGTGGGAGAGAGGGGAGAAGATAGGGTGGGGGGGGGATCAGTGTCGGCGAGGCTGCGGCACGGCCGAGGGAGCCATTATACTTGCAGGGGCGGAGGTGAGCAGAGAATTATGGGATAAGGAGATTGTGGTCAAAGTCTAGGGGCAGAAAGTTGTCTACCCAGGGGGTCCATATTTTAGTATGTCGAGGGACCCTGTCTAGTATGGTGGCCTCAATTTTGCTGTGGATCATGGCTTGGGTTACTCTGTTCTTCATTTCTGCTATGTGAAGTTTGGGGGTTTTCCAGGCCTTAGCGATAGTTTGTTTGGCCGCTGTGGTCAACTGGAGGAGGAGGTTGATCTGACTTCTAGTGTATTCTCCCTGGATATGGTTAAGTAGGGCTAGGGCCGGGTCAGGGAGCACAGTCTCATGCAGTATTGTGGAGATCATTTGGAAGACATTTGTCCAGAATTGTTGAGCTACCTGGCATGACCACCAGATGTGAAGGTGGGTGCCATGTTCGTTGCATCCGCGAAAGCAGTGGGGTGGGTAGTTCGATATGAATTTGGATATTCTGGCTGGGACAAGGTACCAGCGCATTAATACTTTATAATTTGTTTCGAGTGCTACCACATTTTGAGAGGATGATTTCGTAGTGGCCCAGATGTCGGACCATTCTTCAGGAGAGAGGGATATATCTAGGTCTTTGGACCACTGTGCAGCATAATGGGGTAAGGCGGCGGTTGGTGCGGTGAAGTGTGTATATAGATCAGAAATGATGCCTGGGGCGTGGGGGTCTGTCATGCAAATTTTTTCATAAGGCGATTGGGTATTTAAGCCGGTACAGGAACCAATTACTGTTTTGGCAAAGTGGATCACTTGGAGGTATCGGAAGGATTCCGAGGATGGGAGCTTGGCGTTAGTCTGAAGGTCCGTGAATGTCTTAAAGGTGGAGCTGGTGGTAAGGTTGCGTATTCTAGTTATACCTGCCTGTGACCAACATGAGAAGGTGCTGGGTTCGGAGTAAGCAGGATAGAAGGAAGGGTGGTGTAGGAAAGAGAGTAAGGGGTTATGTGGGGAGATCAGTTTGAATTGTTTACGTAGTCTGTCCCAAATTCTCAAAGAAAAAGATCGTTTTTAACGGAGCAGTGATTTTAATGATACCTAATGTGTAACAATAAAAATTTAAAATATAGTGCCTTGGAGTACACCTACTCTACCTGTAAAGTAGTGCATCTGTACCATGTAAATAACCTGCTGCAGTAAAACTGACATTTATAAAGAAGAAAAAATTACATTTAAATAGATTTTTCCTGCAAGCTTTCTTTATTTAGTAAATAACGGCTATGGGAACCAGTCTGTATGATGAGGTCACATTTTAATGCACTTGGAACAAGATTAGAGATTTTTTGGATACATTCTGGTTGGATGCAAATAATACCACAGTGAGCAAGCCTTATGTGGAGAAGCCAAATTTTAGTACACGCAGGCCAAGATTAACATTTTTTTTAGATAAAATCTAGTATCTCTTTAACAGACTTTGGATAGAAGTAACATGTCCTGAAAAATTGGGCTTTGGGTGTTGGTGGTGCCCTCACACCATAACCCTATAGTATTCTTGATGAAAGCAAGAATTGGCCTTGCTGTAAAAAAATTCAATTTGATGCCCGTGTAAAACAGTTGTGGAACACTTAACTTTGGGTGTTGGTGGTGCCTTCATCTTGTAACCTTCTAGAGCAGGGGTCTCAAACTGGTGGCCCTCCAGCTGTTGCGAAACTACAAGTCCCATGATGCATTGCAAGGCTGACAGTTACAAGCATGACTTCCACAGGCAGAGGCATGATGGGACTTGTCGTTTTGCAACAGCTGGAGGGCCGCCAGTTTGAGACCCCTGTTCTAGAGGTACTCCTGATAAAAGCAAAAATTGGCCTTGCTGTAAAAATATTTAATTTGATGCATCTGTCAAACAGGTGCAGAAAAATTGATCCTTGGGTGTTAATTGTGCCCATGAAACCTATATTAAAAAAATTACTTCAAGATAAGTTCAACTCCCACAAAGCTAGGCAGCCTAGACAGTCTTGCAGAGATTTGAGACCCCAATAACTCTTATGCCTTGTACACACGGTCGGAAATTCCGACCACAAAATCCGTCCGATTTTTTCCGACGGATTTTGTCCAAAACTGGTGTTGCATACACACGGTTGGACAAAGTTGTGGGAAAATCCGATCGTGGCGAACGTGGTGACGTTCGTTGCTTACTACAGAACTATGTAGAGGCTAGTAGCCAATAGCTTTGGTCTCGTAATTTTATCTGAGCTTGCGTGGTACTTTGTCCGTCGGAATCCGTACACACGATCGGAAAAAGTCCGATCGGATTTTGTTGGCGGAAAATTTGAGATCCTGAGAAATTTGAGAAAAAGCCTGCTAGAGCCCACACACAATCAGATTTTCCAACAACATAATCCGATCTGACTTTTTCCATCGGAATATCCGACCGTGTCTACAGGGGCTTAATCAGTGACATCAGCATCAGGGGCTTTATTGCTATTGCTAATCCAGGACTGATTCATTTTGACAAATGTCAGCCCGTTAACAAAGTCTGTGGACAGACACGCTCCTTTATTTGTCACAAGGACTCTGGCAGCACTGAATGCCCCTTTACAAAGTACACTGGATGCAGGGCAGCCCAGCAGCTCAATTGCATACTGGGAAAGTTCTGGCCAGTGGTCTATTTTAATGACCCAGAAACCCAGTGGATCATCTACTGGAAAGCTCTCCATGTCTGTTTTTGCCTCTAGATAATCTTCCACCATATGATGCAGACGCTGCCGGTGGGATCTTAAAGCTGACAGCCCTGGGCGTCGGGGACTAAAAATGTTTTTTAAATACATCACTGAGGTCGGCCCCCTTCTCCACTGCTCCTCCTTTGACCAATGGAAGCCTCAAAACTAGCCTTTCCATGAGACTGTAACCTACCAGGGTCTGAAGAGGCGTTACATAAACTCTTCTTAAAGGTGACCGCAAGATATTTCATCTTGTGCTCCCTCTGCAAGGGCAGAATGAGTTCTGAGACTTTCCCCTTGTAACTGTGGTTAAGGAGGGTTGCCAACCAATAATGATCCTTCTCCTTGATGCCACTAATTCCCTGGAATCCCATAGGAATAAGCCCATGCACTGCAAGTTTGCAAAGGCATAGGAAGCAGAGTCCTCATGGTCACTGAGGATTAACGCATCTGGAACTGCCTCCTCCCAGCCACGCACTACTCCCAAGGTTTCTGGGGACTGAAAACCATCTCTTAAGGTTTGACGTATGTCTTGCTCAGCTTTAATGCCTCGAAAACTGACAGAATCCTCCTCCTCACTCTCCTCTTGTGTGTGGTGTCGCAAGAATGGTGTCGGCATAAAGTGGGCCTTGAGAGGAAAGGAAGTCCTTTTCTTCCTCCCGCTGCTCTGCCTCAAGTGCTCTGTCCATAATGTCACGCAGAGTATGCTCCAGCAGGATTACAAGAGGGATTGTGTCACTGATGCATGCATTGTCATGGCTCACCATCCTTGTTGCCTTCTCAAATGGAGACAGTACAGTACATGCATCCTTTATCAGCAGCCATTGGCATGGGGAAAAAAATATGAGCTGCCCTGAACCTACCCTTGTGTCATACTCACACAGGTACTTATTGATGGCCCTCTGCAGCATGTGCAGCTGCTACAGCATTGCCAAAATTGAGTTCCATCTGGTTGGCATGTCACAAATCAGGTGGTTTTATGGGCAAGTGGAATTTCAGCCAACCGAACACTGGCTGTGTGTGATTGCCTAAATACAGACTTTTCTGGCCTGTCTTAGAAGATCTTACAAACCTGGGTACCTGTTTAAGAAACACTGCACCACCAAATTGAGGACATGTGCCAGGCATGGCACATGTATCAACTTTCCCTGTTGAAGGGCAGACAAAAGTTTAGTGCAATTATCTCACACCAACATTACTGGCTCAAGCCTCCGTGATGTGAACCACCTCTGGGCCAGTCCCTACAAAGCTGAAAGAATCTCTCCTCTGGTGTAGCTCCTGTCCCCTAGACAGACCAGCTGAACCACAGCATGTCATATTTTAGCCTGACTCATTCAATGGCCCTTTAAACGCTTAGGGGGTACTGGTGGTTCATAGGACAATTCAGCAGAGGAAGGCATGTAGGAGGAGGAGAGGGTGGAGCTGACAGATCTCACATCTTCACCACCAGCTGTATGTAGAACGTGGTAGCAAAACAAGCTCCAGCACTGAGTTACCCAGTGTGCTATGAACAAAACATATCATCCCTGACCAAGCTTGCTGGACCACATGTCAGCAGTAATGTGGACCTTGCTGTGCAGGTAAATTTGGGCAGGCCTAGCTGTGAGCTAGGCCTGTTAGTTTTTTGATCTGGGATGTAAATATTTAAAGTGTAAGTTCACCTTTACAGAAAAATCTGTAAAGTGAACTTATACATGACCCCACCTCGCCCCCCCCCCAAGTCCAGGTGACCTGAATGGCGGTTATCGCCTGTTCTGAGCCCCGGTATAGCCGCCTCACGTCTCCGGGGCTTAGAAATTAGAAGATTAAGCTCCGGGGATTTCTAAGCCCCAGAGCCATGAGGCAGCTATACCGGGGCTCAGAATGGGCGATCACCACCATACAGGTCAGCGGGACTGGGGGTGGGCGAGGTGGGGGTCCTGTGTAAGTTCACCTTACAGATTTTTCTGTAAAGGTGAACTTACCCTTTAATTTTCATTCAGGTGCCAAAATTCTTCACTGTGCAAACTTTCTGCCTCCCCCTTGGTATGGTACACTTGATAAAATAAGGGTAACATAAGGTCCCTCACTATCAATTCATTGCTATCCATGAAAGATAGTCATCCAGGGGGCTCCAGATGGCTATCTCTCCCTTTGTAATTGTGGAAATCAAAAGTGTAACTTGTGTCTCTCTCATATCCTTCATACAACTTCACCCCCATACCTGACATTTTTTCTAGGGCATTCTGCTTTATATGAAGTCTGCTAGGGAAGTAGATGAGAGACCTAATCAATACAGACTTTATTCTTGGGTGCATACATTTATGAACTTAAAATTTTTTTAGCGGCCTAATCTTGTGGAAATCACTGGTATGCAGGTTCAAAATATTATCACTTAAATGCAAAAATCTTATTATGATTTGAAATTGTGTCCTGGGCATTCCCATGTTTAGGGTTAGGCCAAGAAATGTTTAACCACTTCCCGACCGGCGCACACAGATATACGTCGGCAGAATGGCACGTACAGGCAGGAGGGCGTATATATAAGTCCCTCCTTAATGCCTGTCTGTGCCATCGGGAGCGCGCCGGGAGCGGCGCGCTCCCGCGCCGGTCGGGACCCCGTGAGTCCGGTCGCGGGCCCCGCGGACTCGATCGCCGCGGGGACACCCGCGATCGTCTCACGGGAAGGCTGAACGGGGAGATGCCGAGATAAACAGCATCTCCCCGTTCTGCCTAGCAACTAGTGACGGCGATCTCTGCTCCTTGTGATTGGAGCAGAGATCAGCATTCACTAGCTGACAGCCACGCCCCCCCCACAGTAAGAAACACACCCCTAGGCATACTTAACCCCTACACTGCCCCCTTGTGGTTAACCCCTTCACTGCCAGTGTCATTTATACAGGAATCAATGCATTTAAATAGCATTGATTGCTGTATAAATGACAATGGTCCCAAAAATGTGTCAAAAATGTCCGATGTGTCCGCCATAATGTCACAATAAAAATCGCTGATCGCCGCCATTACTAATAAAAAAAAAATTATTAATAAAAATGCTATAAAACTATCCCCTATCTTGTAAACGCTATAACTTCTGCGCAAACCAATCAATAATCACTTATTGCGATTTTTTTACCAAAAATATGTAGAAGAATACGTATCGGCCTAAACTGAGGAAAAAAAACGTTTTTTTATATATTTTTGGGGGATATTTATTATAGCAAAAAATAAAAAATAATGCGTTTTTTTTTTTCAAAATTGTCGTTCTTTTTTGTTTATAGCGCAAAAAATAAAAAACGCGGGGGGGGGGGGTAAATACCACCAAAAGAAAGCTCTATTTGTGGGAAAAAAAAGAACGTCAATTTTGTTTGGGAGCCACGTCGCACGACCGCGCAATTGTCAGTTAAAGCGACGCAGTGCCGAATCGCAAAAAGGGGCCTGGTCCTTGGTCCGGTCTGAAAGTGGTTAAACTCTAAAGCCTAGTACACACTAGTAGTTTTTTTTTGTTCAACCCAGCAGGGCTGAAAGAAAAAAAAATGATGGCTCAGGAGGAGCAACTGTACTAACTATCTTCTATTGTGTTCTGATAGGGAGATGGTCCCCCCACCAGAACACTGGCTGAGAACCCTGATCATAAGCCAATCAGGAGCCTTTTTTTGGTCATGCCCCTTTGATGTTTACAACTCATGTGAGATGTGATAAGCAAACAAAATAACGGCCAAGCCTTTGAAGTAGAAAGAACCACAGTAACAACAATTGGCAAGCTTGAATTTATATATGTTTTTTTTTTATTATTTTTTTTTTTTTTAAGTTTGTATGAATATAGATCTTTGTTTGTCCCATACATGTCTGAATCCACTTAATCCACTTACTCTTATGGTAAAATAATATTTTTGAATGCCCAGTACACACGATCGGATTTTCCAACAACAAATGTTGCATGTGAGCTTGTTTGCTGAAAGTCCGACCCTTGTGTATGCTCCATCGAACATTTGCTGTTGGACTTTCCGCCAACAAATGTTTAATAGCAGGTTCTCAAATTTTCCACCAACAAAACTTTGTTGTCTGAATTTCCGATCGTGTGTACACAAGCCCGACGCACAAAAGTTCACGCATGCTCGGAATCAAGCTGGCTATTGAACTTCCTTTTTCTCGGCTTGGTCGTACATCTTGTACGTCACCACGTTCGTAATTGTTGGCCAACATTTGTGTGGCCCTGCCACCGCCATGTTTCACTGTGGGGATGGTGTTCTTTGGGTGATGTGACGTGTTGGGTTTGCACCAGACATAGCGTTTTCTTTTTTTTTTCCAAAATAGTTTTTATTGGTATATCTTAAACATACAATACATTTGACACATGGCTTGTGGTATGCAAATGAAGGTTCAAAGTTTACAATTGTATATGTCATTGAAAGAAACACATAGGGAAAACGTCTCATGGGTGAGACCTATGTAACATAACGAACATAGATTAACATTGTAGGCTTAACATAGTGAAATCGAACCGTGGAACTTGGAGATAGCTACACCTAACACATAGCGTTAAATTGTGGGAAGAGAGATCCCAGCTTATGTGATTCAAGTGGCTTGGTGGTCTCATCCCACGGGTACCCCCTGAAGGGATCACTACTGTACCCGTGTGACAACACCCCCAGGCCAACCGCATGAGTTAGTATCTTACATTTAAGTAACCAAAGATTAAGAAGAGAGTGCTTTGACTAATTCTGGTGAGTCAATCCAGTCAAACCATTGTTGCCATTTTTGGCGTGTTATCATCTTATTTTTCTGGCGTATTGCTAGAGTCGTCTCGTACATACAATGTTCATGAGTGGTTCGGACAACCTCGGATATGGTAGGTGCGTTTGGGTCTTTCCATTTCCTAGTGATTGTGAGTCTGGCTGCTAAAAGGATGTGAACTATGATATTCTTGGAGGGGTTGGAAAAGCGGTCGATAGTCAGGGAGAGTAGTGCTAGGGCTGGATCTACCTCAATTGTGAGTTTGGTGACTGCAGATAAAAGCTGGAATACTGATTTCCAGAAGGAAGTTAGCTTGGGGCATGCCCAGAAGGTATGGAGTATGTTACCTAAGTGACCACATTGTCTCCAGCAGGAGTTATCTGTTGCTGAGTGAAATTTAGACAATTTGTCAGGGGTCAAGTACCACCGGTAGGTTAGTTTGTAGGCCTGTTCCCAGAGGGTGGAGCAGCAGGTAGCCTTGTAGGTGGACTGAGTCGCTTTGTCCCATTGGTCTAGGGAGAAGGATTGGGATAGGTCCTTTTCCCATCTAGTAAATGCAGGCGAGGAGGACAGCGTGGTTTTAGCTTGCAGTAGATTATAGAACATCGATATGCCTTTCAAGTGTGTAGTGGGTGAATTGAGGTAGATCCAGGCCTTTTGAGGTAGGGTGCAGGTCTGTCTTTGAAGGGACTGTAGGCAATGGAGAGTACGAATGTATAAGAAGATGTCTGCGTTTGGCAGCCTGTATTCTTTCTGCAAATCTGGAAAGGGTTTGGGGATGTCGTCGTGGTAAAGGTCAGATATGTGGAGTATTCCTCTTTCTCTCCAGGATGAGAATGAAGTTGAATACATCAGTCTCTGTAGGGCTTCTATGGGAATAGGGATTGTTGAGTGTGTCCCTTGGGACGTGGGGATCTGTAAGAGGTGGGACCATGCTTTGGTGGTAGCGAGCATAGTGGGCGGTAGGGATGATTTTGTTTTAGTTCCTAGCGAATTGGCTAGTAGCCAAGATGATAGGCTTATGTCTTGATGTATAGAAGCTTCAGTGTTCCCCCATATTGTACGGTGGGGAAAGCGTGTGAACCATTCTTTTGTTTGTGTAAGTACGCATGCTGTGTGATAGTCTTGAAAATTAACTAGTCCTAGACCCCCTGCCTTGCGATGCTTGGTTAGTTGGGCTTGGGTACATCTGGGTTTCTTTCCTTGCCATATGAATTTTGAAAGGATTGATTGCAATGAGTTGAAGTATGAGATAGGTATAGGGATAGGGAGGGTGCGGAAGATGTATAGGATTTGAGGAAGATGTAGCATTTTGAACGCTGCTAGTCGGCCCAACCATGAAAATTCAAATTTCGCCAGCTTGGAGAGGTCGGATTGGAGCTTGGATCGGGTTGGTATGTAATTAGAGGTAAATAATTGTTTGGTTGATGGAGTCAATTGTATCCCTAGGTAGGTTATGCTGTTGGCCGACCATAAATATGGAAATGTTGCTGAGAGTCGATCTTTGGTAGCCTCATCTACCCCTAAATTGAGGATATGGGATTTGGTTTCATTGACCTTATAGAAGGATACTTCACTGAATCGAGCTAGAGTATTCTGTATCTCAGGGAGGGAACGTTCAGGGTCAGTTATCATTAAGATGACGTCGTCTGCAAATAGGCTTATTTTATGTTCGGACTTAGGCAGTCGTATGCCAGAGATGCGAATATTGGATCTTATGCTTTCAGCTAGTGGTTCCATTACTAGGTTGAATATAATGGGAGACAGGGGGCAGCCTTGTCTTGTACCATTCGATATCTGGAAGGGTGAGGAGAGGGTGTCGGCAGCAAGTACTTGGGCAGATGGGTTGGAGTATAGGGCCATTATTGCTTTATGGATATTGCCTATTATACCAAATTTATTCAGAACGGCCGAGATGTATCCCCAATGCACTCTATCAAATGCCTTTTCGGCGTCTAGGGATAGTAGTAGGGCAGGGATCTTGTTGGTTTCTACGTGGTGTATAACGTTTATCATACGACGGGTGGCGTCAGATGCCTGGCGCCCCTTGGTAAACCCGGATTGGTCTGGACATATGAGGGAGGGTAGAATATTTTCTAATCTATTGGCGATAATTTTGGCATATATCTTTACATCAAGATTCAATAGGGAGATGGGGCGGAAATTTTTCGGGGAGGTGGGTTCTTTCCCAGGTTTGGGGAGAGTCACTATTCTGGCAGAGAGCATTTCTGAGGGGAATGATGCTGCTGTGGCAGAAGAGTTGAAAGTTTGGACTAATGTAGGTGCAAGGATGTGTTTGAATTTTTTAAAATATTCCCCGGTGAAGCCGTCGGGGCCTGGAGATTTATGACTTGGGAGTTTGTCGATCGCGGCGATGACTTCTGTGGTGCTGAAGGGTGTGTTTAATTCGGCAAATTGTTGTTGGGTGATGGTTGGGAGATTGATGCTGTCTAAGAATGTTTGGATTGCGTTTGGTGTGGGTTGGGGAGTCGTTTGGTCTGACTTAAGGTTATAAAGATCTTCGTAATATTTGCTGAACCCGTTTGCTATTAGATGGGGTTTCAGTAGTTTTTCATTAGTGTGTGGGTGGTGGAGGAATGGTATCTTAGTTTTGTTTCTATAGCCTTTTATTCTCAGGGACATTGCTTTGCCTGCTTTGTTACTAGTGGTATATGATGTGGCTTTGAGAATGTGGTACGATTTTTCATGTTTGGCAAGTAGGAGGGATCTTAACTCATGTCTTAGTGTGAAAATTTTTGCTTGTAGATGTGGGGAGGGATTAAGTTTATTCATGTCTTCGGTCTTAGCTATGTCCGATGTGAGTTTGTCTAGTCGTTGGGAAGTCTGTCTTTTAGCTCTAGCACCTATTTGTAAGAAAACACCTCTAATGACTGCTTTGTGAGCATTCCACACCACCAGCGGGTCAGACACAGATGTCTGATTGTTTGTAAAGTATTCTTCAAGATTTTGTTGGATTAAGGTCGAGTGTTGGGGGGAGTTTAGTAGATAGTTGTTTACTCTCCAGATGTAGGAGTTAGAGTGAGGTGAGTTGTCATCTATGGTAATGCTTACTGGGGCATGGTCTGACCAGGTGGTGGTGTGGATCGCAGAGGACGAGACTCTCTGTAAAAGCCATTTTTCTGTAAGGAACAAGTCGATCCTTGAGTAGGTGTTGTGACGCGGCGACAGAAACGTATAGTCTCTCTCATCCGCGTGACAACACCTCCACACATCAAATAAATCATTTGAAAATATCAAAGCGTCTAATGGAGAAGCTGCACGTTTAGAAACTGTTGTTGAGTCTATTGAGACATTGGGAACTAAGTTGAAGTCGCCACACAATAGTAGGTGGCCCGTTTGAAATTTTCGGGCTGCCCGGAGTGTCTTCCTTAGGGAAGTCATTTGGCCTTGGTTGGGAGCGTAGATAGAAACAATGGTGTATGGGATATTGTTAATCGTGCAGTTCAGGAAGATGTAGCGCCCTTCAGGGTCAGATACACATTGTTGGAGGGAAAAGAGGACGGTGTCCTTGACAGCTACTATTACTCCCCTTTGTTTCCTAGTGTAGGATGCGGAGAATATATGGGGGAATCTCCTGTGCTGAAAATGCGGGGTCGAGTTGATATCAAAGTGGGACTCCTGTACACAAAGTATGTCGCAGTTGAGGGATATGGCTGATTTCCATAAGGATGAGCGCTTAGCAGGGTGGTTGAGCCCTTTAGCATTGAGGGATAAGACGGTGATTCCCATGGTTGGTGGGATGTGTGTGTAGAATAGGTACAGTACTCACAGTTAAAGGCGTTCAAAGGTGTTGGAGAGTGACGTTAGGTGCAGGTCAGTAGTGTCGTAGTATCTCCAGTATCCGCTGTTGACCGTGTTGATTGCAACTCTTAGGGAGGGACTTTGCAGTCTTCAGGTGATGTTGGATGAGAAGGTTATCTGGTAAATACAATGAGGAGCTGGGAAAAAAGCAGGAGGTTAGCTATCTCAAAACAGAGTAAAACAGAGGTGGATTAACGAAGCAGAGTTATTCGTGTTGGGGTGTTGTTGTAGAGGTTGTTCGGAGCTGAAGTGGAGAAAAAGAAAAAACAAAATAGCCAGTGGTCGGGCTCAAGGGAGCAACTGGCAAGTGGTGGGGTAAGTTCTGTAAGCCGGTGACAAAGTGCAGATCCGGACCAGACTATGAAAGTCGCATGGTGCAGATGATGAGTGGGCTAGTTAGCGCTGGATGTATGCAGTTTTCTCTCGGTGGCCGCCGAAGGAGAAAGGGTTTGGTTTCCTTTGTGGGTCATGATGGGCAGGAGGCGGCTCTAGTAGGATCCCCCATGCATGGAGAAGTTTCAGACCACCCTCCATTGTGGATATGGAGTGTGGAATGCCATTGTAGGTGGCTAGGATGGTGGCCGGGTGGCGCCACTTATATGCGATTTTATGGTTGGACAAGGCCTTGGTGATGGTCTTTAGTTGCCTGCGGAGTTGTAGGGTGTATTGAGACAGGTCAGCATAAAGTTGGATTTTGGTGTACGGTTCCGGTAGCGGAGCTAATTCCCTGGCTTTCATCAAGATCTGTTCTTTAGCCTGGTAGAAGTGGATTCTGAGCAGGACGTCTCTAGGGACATCTGCTTCCAAATGGCGGGGTTTGGGGAGTCTGTGGATGCGATCGATTGTTAGTTCGATCGGGGACAAATCGGGTAGCATGCTGGAGAACATAGTGCTGGCATAGTTGTGGAGGTCTTTGGGTACTACTGATTCTGGGATGCCACGGATTTTAATATTGTTGCGTCTGGAGCGATCCTCGAGGTCTGCGATTTTCGCTTTAATCCAGAGTGTGTCATCTTTCTGCTCTGTGTAAGCATCTACCAGATCATTGACCGTGTCTGTGCATTCTTCCATTTTATTTTCAATACACTGTACCCTGTTGTCCATATGCTTCATTTCTAATGAGAACCTGCTGATTAATGCTGACAGGTTGGTCATGAGAGAGGATTGCAGGGACACTAACATGTCCTTCATCGTGGTGTCTAGCACTGGTTGTCCTGATGTGGGGAATTGTGCTATGGAGGACTGGAGGGCTGATATTGCACTATCATTATGGAGGCCTGTACTCACTGTTTCTGAGGATGAGGCCTGGTCAGTCACATCCATCCGCATCTTCGACTTGGCAGGGCTCTGTGAGGACGAGGATTCAAAGAAGAAGGAGCCTGGGGGTATAGGAGGTGGGGATCCATCCCTATGTTCGTTGTTGTGATGCCTCTGTGAAGCGGTGCTTGTCTGGGAGAGCCGCGCTGCATCTCCGGCGGCGCCATCTTGGGCCTTCCCCTGTGTGCGGCGCGGCTGGAACGAAAACGATTCCAGCCGCTTCGGACCCTTGTCCTGGATCCGTTTCCTCGACATGTCGATCGGTCGGGTGTGGAGGGGTGAGGGAGGCCGATTTTGTGTCGATGGGTGGTCGAGATATGCCCGGGAGTCGCGGTAGTCTGGTCCGGTTTTGCGGAGCTCACAGCTCAGGCGTCCATCTCCTCTCACGCGCAAGCCACGCCCCGCATAGCGTTTTCTTTGATGGCCAAAAAGTTCAATTTTAATTCCATCAGACCAGAGCACCTTCCTCCATACATTTTGGTAGTCTCCCATATGCCTTCTCGCAAACTCAAAACAGGGCATTTTGTTTTTTGCTGAAAGTAATAGCTTTCTCCTGGCCACTCTGCCATAAAGCCCTACTCTATGGAGCATACCGCTTATTGTCATCCTATGTACTCCAGACTCTGCTGTGGAACTCTGCAGCTCCTCCAGGGTTACCTTAGGTCTCTATGCTGCCTCTCTAAATAATGCCCTCCTTGCCCGGTCTGTTATTTTTTTGTGTGTGGCTGTCTCTTGGCAGGTTTGCTGTTGTGCCATGTTCTTTATATTTGGTTATGGTAGATTTGATGGTGCTCCTAGGGATCATCAAAGATTTGGTTTTTTATAACCTAACCCTGACTTGTACTTCTCAACATTATCGTCCCTCACTTGTTTGGAGAGTTACTTGGTCTTCATGGCAGTCAGTTTTTAAATTGCGTAGACACCAAGGCCATGCTTTTCATATATGCTGCAATATGTAGACTTGATCTGGGACAACTGTGAAAATTTCATACAGACTTTTTGAAAAATGGAACAGTTTTGAAGGACACCTTTTAAGCCTTTATCATATATGGCACATTTTTTTTTTTTAAAGCAAGAGAAATCTAATTTCACCTTGAAATCTAAAATGTATGTCTTTTTATGACACTTTTTGCAGAAGTTATTAAGCCTGTATGGACAGGCTGCAATTTACATGTAACTGAACAGCGTTTATTATCATTTGTTAAAAAAAGTGTATTTTTTGGACACAGACAATAGAAATAGTATGCCAGTTTGCTCCACAGCTAGCCTGTTTAATCACAGTTTCTGGGAGCTTGAACAGGTGTTTAACATTGTTAAAAAAAATATATTGTCAAAAGTTTTGGAACACCTGCCTTTACACGCACATGAACTTTAATGGCATCAGACTCTTAGTCCGTTTGGTTCAATATTGAGTTGGCCCACCTTTTCGTCCAGCATCAGTGCCTAACCTCACAAATGCACTTCTGGAAGAATGGTGAAACATTCCCAAATACACACTTCTAAACATGCATACATAAAAGAGACTGGAAAAAAGTTCTCCAATGCAAGTGAGCAAAATGTGGTTCCTCACAGTTAAAAAATACATACAGATCCATAAAAATCCAGGTACCCCTGATGACGTCACATATGACAAAACGTTTTTCGGGATGCTGCACACACACATTCTGCTCATGTGCGATTTGATTTTATGGATCTTTATGGATTTTTCACCTGTAAGGAACCACATTTTGCTCACTTGCATTGGAGAACTTTTTCCAGTTTCTTTTATGTATGCAGCGTTGCGGCATTTTTACCAATAAAACACCTTAAGAGATATTCTACACTATTAGGAGTTATTTTTTTCCCTTTTTGCATATTCTCACTCCCTGCCATTGGTGCTGTTTGGGTACCATCTGACCTCTATTGCGCAAAATGATTTTGTGTAATAGATACAGGGGGCATGCGGAAACGCGGTGCCGGAAGCGCAGAAGCCGATGCATATGGCCAGCAGCCGCAATGTCCACTGGCCACCCGCGATCACTCCTACCAGAGGCAAAATGGGATCTGCCTATGTAAACAAGGTAGATCCCCGTTCTGACGGGAGAGTAGAGAGAGATTTGCTGTTCCTATTGATCAGGAACAGCGATCTCTCTCTACTCCCAGTGAGCCCATCCCCCTGACAGTTAGAAAGCACCTCCCAGGGAACACTTTGCCTTTTGATCACCACTAGTGTTAACCCCTTTCTTGCCAGTGCCATTTATACAGTAATCAGTGCATTTGTATAGCACTGATCACTGTATTGGTGCCACTGGTCATCAAAAAGTGTCACTTAGGGTCAGATTCAGATTTGTCCACCGCAATGTCGCAGTCCCGCTAAAAATCACAGATCGCCACCATTACTAGTAAAAACAATAGAAAAATTCAAAGTCTCTAAATCGCTCCCTTATTTTGTAGCCACTATAACTTTTGCGCAAACCAATCAATATAAGCTTATTGGGATTTTTTTACCAAAAATATGTAGAAGAATACATATTGGCCTAAACTGATATAAAAATATTTTTCTTATTGGATATGTATTATAGCAAAAAGTTAAAAATAGTTTTTTTTTCAGAATTGTTGCTCTTTTTTTGTTTATAGCACAAAAAATAAAAACAGCAGAGGTGATCAAATACCACCAAAAGAAAGCTCTATTTGTGGGGAAAAAAAGACATCAATTTTATTTGGGTACAGCATCCCCTATCGCAAAAAATGGCCTGGTCATAAGGGGGTAAATCCTTCCGGGGCTGAAGTGGTTAATGATAATGCACTGCAAATTAAGAAAAAAATAATGGCCGATACAGTATTTACCTAGCCCCCAACATTAAACAATTTCTATCTATGTGAAAGAATCTTTTAAAAAATTTGGTTTCTGGCATTATTAGAGACAAAGCACCATAACCCAACATTAAAATTTGAGAGGATCGACCCTTGCCAAAGATTGTATGTTTTGTGCTATCGTCACACAGCCCCAAAATATTGAGCTTTGGGTGTGGTGTTGGTACCCCACCACCATAATCCTACAGAAAAAATCCTGCAGAACACAGGATGAACTGTGCTTTAACAAACATTCACTGTATCTGCAACTGTTATACAGTTTCAAATAAATGGGTTTTGGGAGTTGGTTGTACCCAAATACTGTAACCCCACAGCAAAATTCCTGCAGAACACAGGATTTTTTTTAGATGTAATTGTAGTAGGCCTATAACAGTGGCAGGAGATGTACTCATCGGGACCAGATATGACCATTGAGTGACAGCATGTGAGATCATTTTTGTGGCTACAATGGTAAAAATAGCAGTTGTAGCACCAAAAAAAGGACAGTTGATGGAGATAAGGCAGGATGGATGAGGCAGAAAAGTGTGCTTTGTCTGCTGTGGTGAAATGCAGGCTAGCCTGCACCTGGGTGACAGTGGAGGAGGATGATGATGAAAACTTACCCCCTCCACCTTCTTATGATCTGGCTGTATAGCATGCTCAACACCTGAAAAAAAAAGCTATAAACGTCTTGCCTGCAGATGATACATGCCATCCAAGACCTCTACTTTGGCCCAAGGACACAAACACTGCTTGCTTGCTCATTGCTACATGAGAACTTCTGCCATTCCCTTGGGTCAATAGGCAAGATGATGATGTGGGGATTAATCTCTACTTTTTTTGAAGCTATTAGAAGAACTGTGTGAGGAAAGTGGTTCTTGGGTACACTGTAAAATGTAATGCTTCTCTGCACTGTAAACTATGATGCTTGAGTGCACTGTAAGCTGTGATGATTTTGTAGACTAAACATGACCTCAATAATCTGCAGTTCTCTGGTGAAAACAAGAGGCACCTGATTCAAGCTGTTGTTGCTTCTGCTGACAACTTAAAAAATAAATGAAAGATAATAAAAAAATTAAATTAAAATAAAATGAAGTTCAAACACAAAGAAGGAGAAAAAAATCACCCCAAACACTAATCAAAAACACTACACGCAAAATAAACCACTTGTGTATTTATGTATGTACAGTATGTGTATGTACAGTATGTATTGAATTGTACTGTGATTGTGCTGTCCCCTCTCTACATTGTAAAGTGCCACGTAAACTGTTGGCGCTATATAAATCATGTATAATAATAATAATAATAAATTTATTAAAATGGTTGTAAACCTTAGTCATGGAATCTAAGCAATGCACATATATCTGTAGTGTTTACTTATCTCTCTCCAAAGCTCTAAGTTTTGTTTCTCTCTGGTGCTTCGTTACTCTGTTATCAATATGATTCCCTTCTGATAAGTTTTCCCAACACATGAGCAGTAGCATCCTGCATCCTTCCCAGCTGCCAGCAGAGTTACCCAGTGCACCATGAAGGAAAGGTAACGTCCCTGCCCATGCCTGCTGGACCATGAGTCAGCCGTAATATGCACCTTACTGTTGACCGCCCTGTCCAACGAGGCCAAAACATTGCCTTCCACATGCTGGTAGAGAGCCAGAATGCCCTTCCGTGAAAAGAAATGGTGTTTTGGAACCTGCCACTGAGGTACAGCACATTCCACAAATTCACAAAAGGGGCACCAGCTGAAAAGGCAACAGTTGCAGTGCTAGAAATTTGGCCAAGCTAGCATTTAGACGCCAAGCATATGGATGGCTGGGACCTAAATTCTTTTTACGGTTCAGCAACTGGGGTAGGGAAATTTGCTCAGAAATTTGCTCAGATGGTGGTGTGCTGCTAGCAGATGGCTGCAAGTACTTGGGACACCTATTGCTATACCTTCATTCCTCTCAGTGCAGGTTTTTGAGAGGACTGGAGGTATAGTAGGGTTGGAGATCCCTGATGAGGAGCAAGGAGAAGTCTGTCTTTTTCTTTGATGTGGGTCTTTCAAGTGCTGTTGCCAATGGACTGCATGGCAGGTCATCACATGTCTGGTCAAGCATGTGGTGCCCAAGTGGCTGCTGTTCTGGCCACGCTTGATCTGCTTCAGACATAGGTTGCAAACAGCAATGGCGCAATCTGCTACACATGTGTTGAAAAATGCCCACACCAAGGAAATTTTAAAAGTTAGTGGGGAGTCAGCAGCATCCTGCACCTGCAGAGCTCTGCGGTGTGATGCAATAGGGTGGCTGCCCTTAAGCTGCCCCTAGAGGACATCCTGCTTTATTGGAGTTGTGCCTCCTCCTCCTCATTCTCCTCCTCTCTTCTCTTAGGCACCCAAGTACAGTCAGTGATCTCATCATCCCCTCCCTCCTCATTACTGGAGCAAACTTGGCAGTTTGCTGCAGCTGGGGGAACATGACTGCCAGTTTCCTGTCCTTCTTGGGCACCCCCTCTCTCTAGGCTCATGTTACTCCCTTCCCCAACCTGGGAGGCAACATTGGAGCCTTCAAATCGCTGCACATCTTCCAGCAGCATATACCCAACACAGTGGTCAAACAATTCTGGGGACTTCTCTGTGCATGATGGTGCATGATGAGAATGGGACTGCAACACACAAAAAGTCTGTCAATCTTAAAACTTCCTAGTAGATATGTACAGAGTTGCAGTTACGACAGGGAAAACTTAATGTTTAAATATGCAAGACATTTAGAAAGTCAGGAGTTGACTCAACATACCAAGCTCCACTGTAACTAAAATATATCTTTTAAGGGCACCTTTAACTCCCAAATTCAGAAACTTATGCTTGCATACTCCTTGTTGAGTAAATTATTGGTATGTAAGAACTAAGGATTTGTGTATTGTAGTTTAGCTGTGGTGTATATCTGGCACCTTTTTATGAGTTGTGTTATTATTATTATTATTATTATAATACAGGATTTTTATAGCGGCAACAGTTTGCTCAGCGCTTAACAAAACAAAATAAAGGCAGACTTTACAGTTACATTACAATTTGTTACAAGAGGAATCCGAGGGCCCTGCTCATTAGGGCTTAAAAAGGGAGGGGCAATTGATACAAAAGGTAATAGCTGTGGGGAATGAGCTGATGGAGGAAGTAAAACAGTGTATTAGTTAGAAGCAGGAAAGGCTCCTTTAAAAACTGATGGACATGGGGACACTGTTTGTGCTCCACCTGCGTTCCACTGTGGGCATAAGTGACCACACCCAACACATTTCGTCAGCAGGTCTGACGTCATCAGGGGTCACATGACCGAATACATCACCTCCATGCCCAATGAAGGATATCCAATCCAATCCAATCCTTCCAAATCATATAACTTTTTCTTAAAATAAGCATTGAACTAACCTACATGTCATATAATTACTAGCAAATTTAATTAAAACATTAAACTACAATAAATACATTTTAAGAATTAGGAATTTTACCTCATATGCGACACCTAGTGGTGGTGGGAAGTGAATGGCCAATACCCAAATTAAATTAAACACCAGCCATGATGCCTGACTTATATAAGTGTCGCCATCATGTGGCGACCAACAGTAACAATTTAGCTCAACATAAAATATATCTCATACGGCTGAAATGTTTGGATTGGGTGAGGAACACCTTTTACAATCATGGTAAAAAACAACCCAATCACTAATAATTTGACAAGAAACTATTTAGGTCTATTTCAACATAAATAACCACAGGATTGAGTGTATTTAATCTAAAAATCCCTTCAGTTTTGTTTTTCAAAATCCTCTGGGTCATGTTCCCCCCTCTCCAGTTGGGTTCCACCCTAGTAATGGCAAAAAAGGTTGCTAAACTCGGGTCTTTATTGTGGTACATTCTAAAGTGGTTGGAAAGGGTGTGTTTAGGAAACCCCTTTTTAATGTTATTAAGGTGTTCAATTATTCTTGCACTCAAATGTCTCGTGGTGCACCAAATATATTGTAACCCACAAGGACAGGTCACTATGTGTGGATTTACAAGTAATGAACTTCTTGATACTAAATTCCTTACCCGTACTGAATGATTTAAATTTATCTATTTTTATTAAATTTTTTCTGGTAGTTAGGCATGCTTTGCACTTCCAAAAATATTAGAAGCCATTTCTTTTTAGGGGTGTCGTGGATGTTGGGAGCTAATCTCAATTCTTAAATTAGGTGCTCTACGGTAAATGAACTGTGGACGTGTGGGGAATAAATTAAATGAGCGTTTTATCCCTTAATACTATTGGCCAATGTTTTCTCATGATGCATTCTAATGCCTTATAATCTCTGTTAAAGTTAGTTAAGAAGGCCACTGTTCACCTATTCTATTCTTTTTGGGTTTGTCTATCAATAATGCCCATTTCCATTACCTGCTTCTGCAATGGTGCTCAACTTCGCTCATGGTACCCTTTTTCTTTGAACTTATTCACAACTATGTCTGACTGTGATAAATAGTCACCCATACTGTCACAGTTGCGTTGCACACACATCAGCTGTCTCTTCAGGATCCCCCCAACCATTTGGGATGGTGGCAACTTGGGAAGGATCCCTAAGGGACAGCTGATATATGTGTGATGCAATTGTGACAGCATGGGTGACTATTTATCACAGTAGTATAAATCATGGAGGGTATGTATCTGGTCATATGACCCCTGATGACATAAGACATGCTGACAAAATGCGTTGAGTGGGGTCGAGCGTGATACGTCACTTCCACCAACAATGGGACGCAGGGGGAGCACAAATTGTGTCCCTGCATCCATCTGTTCTTTTTCATTTTTATCCGTGTTGGATTGTGTTTAAGCGCTATAGTAAAATACATTTTCGCTGATATACTTCACCATGGGAGATTGTTCCTTGTTTATTTTTGATCCTGATGCCTGAGGTTCATGTGACCTTCCCCTATATGACCTGTTGGTACCATCAAGTCTGCTGAGATGGATCATCAGAATATCTTATTCCAATGCTATTATGATCGCTGTAATGGGGTCATCTCCATCTGGTGAGTGGGCTGAGTGATTGATGTTGGTGGAGGATTCCTACAGTCACCCATTCATTGGATTAATGAAATCACTGCTTCACTGGAAATGTTTGATGAAACTTGTTGGACTTAAATCATTCATAATCATTAAATTATTCACAGATTCTTGGACATTGTTGTTTTGTGGTTCATTATTGAACCAATTAATTCACATTTTGATTGTAGTTTTTATGTTTGTAATGTTTATATTTGAGTTCATGGTTTATTTTATTTAGTGTTCACTCACATAATGTTTTTCCTACCGGAGACATTCCAGTGGTTAATCATTTTTAGCAACCTTCCAGAACACCATCATTATCTCCCATTTACATGTTCATCATATTTACTACTTGTACCATCACAGAGTCAGCAGCAGAATATTATATGTGTTTCAACAAAACTGCATTGAACTACATCCAATTTTAGTCTACAGGTTACTTATCATCCTAAAGGTTTTAAGAAAAACAATATAAACTTTCAGGGACAAAACTTTAAAATTGTAAAAACTGACCTTCCTCAAGTTTCCAAGGTTACAGCTTTTATTCTGTAGATCTGAAACTGTACAAACAAATTAAAGGAGGGAGACATGTTGGCAGTCATGTGCGCTTTATAGGCACGAAGTTTATGTGATCTCAAAGATCTATTAATATTGATGTTGGTCTTTCATCTATGCAAATGTTATTCACCTTGACTATTATCTGTGCCAACTGAAGGGTATCCAGTTTTCCATTTAGTTATATGTGAATAGGCATTCAAATGCATACATTAAAAAGTAAGCACCAGAAACAGAAAGACAGCAATCCATGTCATCCACCAACATAACTTTTATACTGAAACAGAGCAAGCGCGTAAAAATATACATACTAAATTTGATGTTTGGCTACTTTCATTTTTATACATCTTAGTACAAAATCTAAAGTTCGCTTTAAGCGTTAAGATGGACTCTGTATGTAGTATTATTATAGTCAGTGTAGATCAATAAAGGCTAAGCTCACCATTATATTTTACTCAAGTATTTAGGGTACAACCTAAAACATGTTACTAATTCCCAGTCCCCCTCACCCCCTGAGTCCCCTTCATGACAGTGGGTGGGTTCCTCTTCCCTGCAGCTGCTGTCACATATAAAACTGGTGTGGCTGTGATAGGCTCCTCATGTATAACTAGTATGCTGTACTTCTTTAATTAATAAGGTTAATTTATGTACTGTGCCCTGAACAATTATCTAAACCGCTATCTTTCATTAGATTGCAACTTTGCTTTATGTGCAATGTTTGATTTATTTTGATATGAAAGTCAGCTTTTATTAACTTACAATAACACTTTTATATTGACTGTAGGCAATGGAAGCACTATTAGTAGAAAAATAATTTGAAGCACCAGAAAAAGAACTAAAAGTGTAACATGTGGCATCAACTTGACATGAAATTAAGTATGTTAATTTTGAACTAATTATAGTCACATTATCATATTTAGGTAAACAATTATAATTTGCCTATCAACGAGTTCATGTAATGATAAAAGCTGACACTGGAAGATTCAACAACAGAACATTAGCAATTTATGGCAATTAAAAAAGTATGGCATAACCTAAGTGGATTGTCAAGATAATGATTATTTTTTTAATTCTATATTTAAAAATACTAGAAATTCACAGTGGAATTGTGCTCTTTTGCTATGTAAGAAATTAAACACTGATCAGTATATTACAATTTCATATGAACACTTTCATAAACTGAAAGTAAGTACACAAAACACTAACTGATTTTCTTTGAGCTCAGTGCTCACGTTCAAAAGACACTGCTACCCTGCCTTTAATCTTTAGTAGCCACCTTTTTGAGAAAAGAGGGTTGAGGCGAGTTCCAAATAGGCTGAGTTTAAACCAAAACCGGATAGTTTGAGATCAAGGAAAATATGCATCCAGCCCAGCAACAACAGTGTCATTGCATGTGACATTGTGCAACATACAACATTGTAGGTGTCAACATTGGGAGGTCAACAAACATTTAGAGATGAAAAATTACCCAGGTTCATTTTTGCGCTGTAACATTGTCTATTGCACAATACAAAAACAATGTATTGCAAGCATAGTTTTCGTATGTAGGCACCCCAACATGTGAATTTAAGTTCATGTGTGCATGCATGGGTGGGTGGGTGTGATGTTATTGGAATACAATTTTCAATATTCATGTATTTTATGCAACAACTACATAATTAATATCAGTATTTAGTAGATATATATTCCTTAACCAGTAGATGGCAGTGTTATAGGTTTGTAGCTGCATCTATGGTTAAACCCTACAGTATGTCTTTTCTCTATAATATAAAATACCTGTTTCCTTTCTACAGTTAAACAGCAAAGCCCAAGTGGACTGTATAATGTCTGTCTCTTCTGTAGGTCTATAACAAACTTTCTCACAGATGCACTATAATATTTTAAAGACAGGTTATCTTTAATGAGAAATCAGGGGGCCAACCCCATGATTAAGTCGTAATAGTGACGAAACATGTCGGGGGCATGGCTAAGCGGCAGTTGTTTCTAAATCGTTTGTAACTAGCACCAGCGCCATTACGAACAGGAGGAATATTTGCACTTTTTCTTGGAAGTCTGAGATACGAGGAGGGGGTGAGGCATTATAGTATCTGTTGCACCTCGAGTCTGCCGTGACTATAGACTGTTTGCAGTGATTGTAATACTTTCAGTAAAGCCTGCTGTGGAGACTACCTGTTTCACGTTTTGCTAGTTTTATTTGAATACATTGTGAGTGAATTGGTTGAAGCTTTTCTGTTGTGTGTTTTTAATAAAAGTGGTGTTACTTTATCACACTATTGGAGCACTTTTTTGTTTACATGAGGATTATCGCAACATCATTGAGTGAATAAGTGTGAAGAAACTACCGGAATTTTTTTGTTTGAGTCTTTAAAGCCCCATACACACGCTCGGACAATCCGCGGACCAGGTCAGTCGGACTTTGTCCGACGTACTTGTCGCCGAGTTCGTGCTGTACGCGGAATTGGTGTCGGGCTTTTAGCTTTGACCCAAGACCCGTCCATGAACAGAGTGACGAGGAGTATGTGGACCAAGAATTGGTTGCTTCAGCGTGACCAGTTCTCGCACATGCCTTGTGCTTCGTGAGATCCGGGAGAATAATCCTGATGATTTCAGGAACTTTCTCAGGATGACGGACCCGATTTTCACCGTCTTTTGGCTTTGCTGACCCCCTTTATCAGCCGGCAGGATACCTGCATGAGACAAGCCATTACTCCGGAGCAGAGGCTTGTTGCCACGTTGAGGTACTTGGCGACAGGGAGAAGTCTTCAGGATTTGAAGTTCTCTTCAGGTATCTCTCCCCAGGCCCTGGGAATCATTATTCCAGAGACCTGTTCTGCCATCATTCAGGTCCTGCAGGAGGACTATATTAAGGTAACATTTCTACTTTACTATTCCCTTCTATGTATGCTCTGTTTGCTAATGACTTGTATTTTTGACCTCCTTCCCTAATTACCATGATTGCAATATGTTCTAATATGCTGTGCCCCTTTTCTCCTTCATGCATTTTTCCCTTCACTTACCTCACCAGCATGCTCTTCTGCCCAATAGACACCTATGGCCTAGTCACTTAAGCAATGTCTTTTGTCTGCTGCATAGTATTGTTTGCCCCAAAACACCCCCTTAAATATGCACAAATGTTTGCTGTGTGGTTTACTTCATGTAGAGCCCCTTTTTTTGTTCTTTTGGTGGGGGGGGGGGGGGGCAAACTCATTAGGAACCCCCTCCCCCAACTGCTCTGTCAGATGGTACCAATCCTTTATCTGCTGGCTTTCCCAAGGTCCATACACACTATATACCTACCTCTTTATAGTGCGCATCTTTAGGGATGAATTCAGCAAAGCATGTAGTGCAAGGGACTGCCTCCATACATTCCATTTCCTATTTTTTTTGTCTTCTTTCCCTCCTATTAGCTTGCTTGGTAATTTAATAATGTCACACTGTGCCTGCCTTTTTTGGGGGGGGGGGGGGTTGAAATGTTATTTGATCTTTCCTGTGGCCTGCCAATAGTGTTAAGTACAGAGGGTCTGGCCAAACTAGCCCACATTATTGAGCCATTTGCCAATCAATGAAGTGCAGAGGGTTAGCTGTCCACCACCCCCCCCCCCCAAAACCCCTAGTTATTGCCAATGGCCCATCAGAAGTGGGGGGATTGATGGGGGGGTGAGTAATCTGTGAAGGGGAGCCTCTACTTTTCTGTGCAAATACTTTCCAGCCTCCAATTTTAGACAATGCTCTTGTTCCAAGATGTTGATTGTCTAATCTGCTTGCAATGTTTAGGTGCAAAGTGACTATTTTTTTTTTTTGTTTCACTCCACAGTTCCCTTCCACGCCACAGGAATGGCAGACTGTGGCCTCCCACTTTGCCAGCCGTTGGGACTTTCCTAACTGCGGAGGGGCAATTGATGGGAAACACGTCCGCATCGTCCCACCGCCCAACTCGGGGTCCTACTATTATAATTATAAAGGGTTTAATAGTGTAGTGATGTTGGCGGTGGTGTCGGCAACATACGAGTTTATGTATGTGGACGTGGGGATGAACGGCCGGATATCGGATGGTGGGGCCATTACGCACACGGAGTTCTACTGGCGTCTCCAAAGTGGCAGTCTGTGCTTGCCACCTCCAGAGGAGAATGCCGAAGGACTCCCCTTCGTCTTTGTCGCAGATGAAGCGTTTGCGTTGACTCCCCATGTGATGAGGCCGTTCCCGATGAGGACCCTCACCCCGGACCAGAGGGTCTTCAACTACAGGCTGTCCAGAGCCAGAAGAGTTGTGGAGAACGCTTTTGGCATCCTGGCCAGCCGCTTCCGCCTGTTCCTGACGGCATTTAACTTGGCGGAATACAAACTGAACCACATAGTTCTTGCCTGTTGCATATTGCACAACTTCCTCAAAAGACATAACAGGAACTATGTGGTGCCCGTTGGCCCAGATGTGGAGGGCCCTCCAAATGCCGAACTCACAGCCCTTCGAGTGGCACGTCCAGGCTTGCCCCCTCTAAATGCCCGTGTGGTCCGGGACCAATATATGGAGTACTTTGTGGGTAGGGGGGCCATTGCTCTGCCTGACGATGTGTGAGAGGCATTTTTTAATAAATCTGATATTTTAACCAACCTATGATTTCATGTCATTTCAGTCTTCTTTTTAGCTTATTTTACTTTGACATTTTTTCCCTTTGCCTTCGACAGTGGGAATGCACTTTCTGGGCAAAGGAGGTAACAGTCTCTTCTTCCAAAAAGATTATTCTCATGTTGTGTGTTTGCTACCTAATCTTTGGTCTAGAGAAGGTTTGTACTGCATAACTGACACCCAAAATACTCCTTTTCATCACCAGGTCTGACATGTGTGTATTCTCCAAAATGCTGTGCTCCGTGTTTTCGTACAAAGCACTGTGGGTGTCATTTACATAAGTCAAATCCGCTATGCTCTACAAGTGCATTGAAAAAGTTCCCCGGGAAAGAAAATTGGAGTGCAAAGTGGATTTGCCTTTAGTAAATAACACCCATTGCCCCCATATCCTTTTCATTTTACATACATAATGCATTGTGTTTTTTAAATAAGGAAGCCACACATTTAGAAAAATAAAAGTTTACTAGGAAAACATTCCAAGTGCGTTTACAATCTTCACGCCAAAACTGACAACATCTTGGTTATTTACAACATTGTTTACAAACATTCCGCAATTGGTAAAACCAGGCATGGAGCAAAACAGAACCTAGGAACTTGGAAAGTTCAACTTTGTAAAGTGAAGACAAGATCAGACATGACTATATGTTCAAAGTGTGTTTGATCTTGCCTTCATCACATGGGGGGGTCACCCCCGAAAAGTGGAAATTTGGAACATGCACACAATTTGGGACTGAAAATGGTCATTAGATGGTAAAAACACATGCCTAGAAGCTTCAAAAGTGCCATTTTCCATCATGGGGATGAATGGACGTTTTTTGGGGGTGCAACCCCTTCACCACAACCACTTTCGTAGTTCGTAAAGTGTTTGCACCCCAAAAAAAACGTTGCCATTCATCCACCATGGTGGGAGCTAGCACATGTGGACACAATGTGTGCATGTTCCAAATTTCAGACAGTTTTTAAGTTGCAAATGTGTTCTGAAGCTGGCACAAATGTGTGTTAATTACTTGGTGCGTTTTCATATTTTTCCTAAAATATCAATGATGTTCTTCAATTTTTGTTGAACATCATTGATATTTTGCTTTATGTAATCTAGATCTCTATTGCAGACCATTATCTCTCCGATGAGTACGTGGGCACTCTCTGTGGTAAAGTGCGATTTTTCTTCCACAACATCCACGTCACCTAAAAACCACAAACAAACAAAAATGGGGTGTTGGAAATGAGGCAGCCATACATGGATTAGCTTACCAGTAGCTGTGTTCTCCCACACTCACCTGTTGTGGTGACAATTTCTCCAAGTTCGATGATCTCTCCTTCCTCCTCCTCCTCCTCCTCTGCTTCTGCTCTTTCCCCTTTTTTGGTAGGTGTTGGTTTGGGGGTTTCCTCAGATGGCCCAAGTTTTCGCTCCCCTATGAGAATGTCCAAAAGGAAGATTTAGCAACACAAGCTATTGAGGGCAGAAATAGGAAATGACAAACATTGCTTGAAAGTGACGGACACTATTTTAGTTTGGCCAGTTACAAATGTCAACTACATGAATGAAGTCACTTTGTAAAGGTGCTAAACTGACTAGCTTTTTGGTAGAAGTTTGTGTGATGGAGACCCCCCTCTAGTATCCACTGGAGCACATGTGTGGAAAAGCATAATAAAAAGGGGGTTTGGGTGTCCCAGCACTAGTGCTCTAGAGTCCAGATGGGTAAACAGCTACTGAGTGACCTCTCCTTTACATTGAATAAATTGGCTTTACATTCTTGATGACATTTCTAGTGAGAACAAACTTCCTTTCCCCAAAAAAAACACCAAACATCGTATTATAAGTGGCCGAACGATCGAGGTTGCGTACGATCGAATGCACACACACACGACCATGACAGTGGCAGAAAGATCGAGGCTGAGTACGATCGAATGCACAGACGAACCTGAAAGTGGCCATTTTGGAATGTACAACTTGGTAAAAATCAAAACACAATGGAGCAGTATGCAAGCAAGAAATCAAACACAAAACACAACTACTTACTTTTTTGAAGAATTCTCTTGATCTTTCTGTACTGATCGGCCTCCCTCAGTTTCAGGTCTGACCAGCGTTTCCTGAGTTGCTCCTTGGATCGTTGTACCCCAAAATTATTGTACAGCCTTCTCACAACTTTAGACATGATCTTGGCCTTGCGGACATTGGGGTTGAGGTAAGGCCCATACTTCCCATCATAGTCGCTCCTCTTTAATATGTCCACCATCTCCAACATTTCTCCAAATGACATATTGGAGGCCTTGAATTTCAGGTTCCGGGATCGGGACGTTTCTGCCTCCGGACTTTCCTCGTCCTCCTCCTCGTTGGTGGGATATTTGTGGCGCACCTGCTGTGTCCCCGCCATGTGCTCTCCCCACTACGCCGTAAAGAGAAGGGGTGGGGAATAGACGAGAAAGATCGTCAGGGGCGGGCGGAGTTTGAAGCATGCGCAGTGTATATAAAACGTCACACGCCTGTGTCGTAGCCACGATCTGGGAGACGAGGGGAGAGAAAACTCACACGAGACGATCGCTACAAACGAAGGTACAATTTAACGTTGGTACATAACTAGCCTAGACTGATTTGAACTTGAGGCTTCTTTATGGAGAAGATTAGGAGAGTTTAGCCTGACATAATTTATAGGGTTTGGTGTGTTGTTGTGTCTTGCAGAGATTGATATGAAGGGATTCAACGACATGAGTTTTCTCCCCCTCTTCATTGCCAAATACAGGGATTTTCCCATATTGTGGCAGGGTATACACCCACATTACACCAACAAACCAAAGAGGCACGCAGCCCTGGAGGAACTTGTGGAATTTGTCAAGCCAAGGTTCCCCACGGCAACTGTTGATGATATTAGAAAGAAAATTGGCAGCCTGAGGAGTGCGTATATCAGGGAGAGGAAGAAGGTCGTGAAGTCTGAGGAAACTGCAACTTCAGCAGATGAGGTCTATGTCCCCAAGCTCTGGTACTATCAGAGTCTCCATTTTCTGAAGGACCAGGCTGATGTCACGGAGCCAACCTCAACTCCTCCTTCCACGCTTCCTTGCGCACAGCCCACCCCTGATGAGGCTTCCGAGGAGCAACCTGGGCCTTCCAGTATGGAAGAGGTGGAGGAGCCCAGCTTGTTCCAGGTATAGTAGTTTTGTTACCATTTATGAGAATAATGAATGATGTTCACTTAATTCAGGATCGCCAATTGCTTAGTTCCTAACGTGTTTGACATATCAACAGACAGTGGTGTGGGAGACATTTGGGGCCAGAATCTAAACTGCTGGGCTGAGAATTGTATGGTTTTCTATTTGTAAACATTTTGCACCAGTCACTAGATGAGAATTGTGTGTGTTTGATGAACAAATAACTGAAACTATGTCCCTTTTTCCTACACAGGAAGACCTCAGCCAGGAGGTGGCTGTGGAAGGTGGCAGTCAGGAGGAGGCAGGGGTTAGTGGCAGCCACCAGCTGGGTAGTGGCAGCCAAGAGGGGGCTAGGCCTCGGAGCCTGACTGACACCCAAACCCCTCCGCCCTCCGTACAAAAGGGCGAGAAGGGGGGGTTATGCGGCACAGTCAGCGCTCCGGATGATCAGAGAGGCTTCAGACTCCCTACATGCCACACCCGCCGACGAGGAGACCTTTGGCTCGGTGGTTGTCACAAAAATGATGGGTATGGAGGTGGGGCAACGCAACATGTGTGAGGGGCTCATCCTCCATGTCCTAAATAAGGGTAGGGCTGGGGAGATGACCCCAGGCACACATGTTTGCCATAGCTACCATGCTCCGCCTCCTCCTCCTCCTCCTCCTCCTTCTGCCACCCCACCAGCACGACAGCCACAGCGTGGAAGGAAGCGTGGAAGGAAGACCTGAGAGTGACGACCTGCAATCAGTCTGGTGTGAGAGAAGATGGAGCCTCTTGTAGTACCAGAGCCTGGGGACCTAGATGGCATCTGCTGCAGTTCCGGATACTTTGGACTTCACGACCAGATTGCACTCCCTTAATATACGTACTCCTCAGGCCCCCAATTTTCTACGCTTGGACAATGATGGTTGCCGTGGGGGCCAAGACTTTGCAAATTCCCCAAGTTTCACCATGGCTGCGTTCCTCTTTGGTTTGTTGGTGTGACCTAAATAAAGGTTTTTTTGATTTGAAATAATCATTGACTATTGTGTTTTACTTTGCTACAATGACAGTTTTTCTTTGAGTAGGCTGGTACATTTCACTAATCCTAAAGTAGAATTAACAAGGGGCAACAACAACAAACAACCTCCTAGTAAATTTAAGCAAGAAATACAAATGTAAATAATGTGTTTTTGGTAATTTGAGACACACAACCCCCCTCCAAAAAAAAAAAAAAAAAACATTCAAATATGTATTCCACAAAGCACAGTTACACACGCTCGATTTGGTGTGATCGGACTGTGCTGTGTCGATTAGGAAAGTAGTTTTACCTGACCGAGCGCTTCCGTCACAGAATTTCTTCTGAGCATGCGTAGCACTTTGTCCGTCGGACAAGCGTACACACGCTCGGATTTGGTGTGATCGGACCGGGTTGACGGCAAATCTTTCCAGCAGGAGATAAGACTGTCCGACGGACAAACCGACGAACACTGTCCGATGGTGCATACACACGGTCTGATTTTTCAACAACCTTGTCCGATCGGACCAAATTGATGAAAAAGTCCGACCGTGTGTATGGGGCTTTATTTGGGAGTGGTCACATAAATATACACAGTGGTGTGGTGGAAGAAGATCATCATCATTATTTTTCATTATTGGCCATCATTATCCAGCACTTTTTGAAAGATATTATTAAGGGATATTTTGATGAAGCATATTTATATGGACTATATTTGATCACTTATTTTTTTCACAGTATTGTGTTATATATATTTTATGTATCATTATTTCATTCATCCACGATTTTATATTTATATCACATCTATTGGATATAGGTATTCATTATTTTTTGGTGCTAATATAGTCTGTGTCACTATCTCATATTCACTTATCACGAGGTGGTATCTGATTATTTTATACACAACTATATATATATTTACATATTTTTTTCATCACATGGTAATTTGCTAACGCATGCTACTTTTTGAGAACAGTTTAGAGGTTGAGCGAGCGCTACTGTTCCAATTTAATTACATTTTAACTTGGACATACATTTTTCATGATATTGTATCTTTATGTAGCAGCTGCTAGTTAGTTAGATCTTTTAATATTTTTCCTTTGGCGCAGTGGTGGACATCTGAATTGGGGCGGTATTTCAGATTCCATTTTTTTTTTCATATAATCCAATGTTGACAATGCATACCCAATTTATATTGTCAGTGAAAACAAAATATGACATAGATTGAATTAAATATAAAACTCTAGAGTATGGTTAATCCAGATCAAGATTATAACTAAGAATGTCCACAAGATCAAATTGCTTATTCAATAAGTCCTCATTCAGGTGAAATAAGATCATATAAGGTTAGTGCTTTCACGCCACACCGCTGTGCTCCACATCAAAAAGGGTGCCACCACCAGTATATAGGCTGCTTACCAGATGGTAGATATAAACTGACACTCAAATTTGACGCTTAGAGGAGACACACACCTTAGGGATTATATCCAGGATTTAGCCACTCTGTACCATATACTCCAGGGAAGCCACAGCGTGATGAATATAATAATGATCACAGCACTCAGCGGTGCATCCAAATGTTAGCATAAAAAGAATAAAAACAGACCATCGTGTGATACTGTATGGTGAACTAAGACCTTTTATTTAAAATAAGATTGTACTCACATTTGCAGTGAAAAAGATAAGCATAAAATAACGTTTGAATGATATTTAGCAGGACGCCGGCCGGCATCGATTCAAAACCCTTCCTCCTTCCTGAAGCGAACGCGATGACGTCACTGCACGCCCTCCAGGCGCGTTTCGTCGTTACATAGACGTTTTCAATGGGGAAAACGCCTGTATGCAGCCTGGGTGGCCAGGAAAATGAGGGCAGCAAGAATGCAGTCCCACTCCCTATACCATACTGGACCACCTGCAGTTCAATATTTGGGAAATTTGGGAATATTTGGGAAATTACCTTGCAAAGAGGGGTGACAAAGCCTTCCCTCCTTGCAAGGCACCTTGTCCCAACGTTAAGGAACAAGAGCCCCCCCCCCCCAAAAAAAAAGGATGTGGGAGTTTGTAGAGGGAACATTTACAAAAATCTGAAAGCTCCCTTCCCAATAAGAAGGTCACTCAGATATGGGAGTAAGAACCAGTGTTCAATCATACCCCTTATACATTCCCACAAATATAGATACATGCCCATATCATGAAAAACCCTTTACTGATATAACAAACCGGTTGCTAATCATTTCATCCAGTGAGGTAAATCTATCACCATTCACCTGACGCCAGACAATGTGTACCCACTATACTCCAATAGCTAAATGAGAGATGCCTTGCACTGCGGTAATGTAAACACAATGTTGGTAATCCAGGGTCACATCATTGACCAAATATGGACATGAGCATTGGGGTACAGTAGTGAGAGTTTTTTTTTTTTATTGTATTCTTTATTGCAATATCATTAGTGATTGTTTTTCACAGCATATGCTTTCATTTCATAACATCAGAATTGTATTAGTAATACAAAGGTTAGCTATTTTTGCCAATTCAATATAAGCTTGCTTGAAAAATTATCTTTTATGTTGGGATTGTTGTTTGCCTGATGGCCATCTCTTTCCACAACCTGGATTCTCTCCACGCTTTGCCCTAATTACAATTTCTATGGTGCATTCATGCCTGCAAGCAGCAAATCCTGCACTGATTGTGCCTCCTGAAACTCCTCCTCTCTGAGCTTTTGTAGTTCAGAAGGGAGGCTCTGAGAAATGTGCTACACATGCAGGGCATATGTTTCATAGAATTCAGGGAAGTAAATATGTGGGGATCTTCAATTAATAGGAGTATTGTATTAATTGTATTAAAATACATATTTATATATTTATATATAAATATATATATGGAAAGCACACCAAGGATCTTCGAATTGCATCCAAAGATTTTATTTTAAAAATACCACATCACAGTGGAAGAGTGCAACATTTTGGGGCTGCACAGGCATGTGAAAGGTAATGTGACCATTGTTGAATAAACCTGTTGTATCCACCTTTCCTGGCCACTCAGGCTGCATGCTTGGATAAAGGGAACCCCATGCCACTTTTTAAAGGGACAGTGCACTTTTAAAAATGAATGATTGCTGTTCCTGTCATACCTGTCATGTTCCTGTCATGTTCCTGTGTATTTAAACCCAAGAACATTTATATATCACAGCACACCAGACCTTAGATGTGGCGGTTGCATTCATATTGTATTTAACTAAAACAAAAGAAGTAAGCACTAGGCATTTAAATATCTGGGCGGCTAAAAATCAAGATTTGACATTCAAAACCCCCCCAAAAGTGTAAAAAGTGAAAATGTAGCACTGGAAAAACAATAAATACTTATTCTACCCAATAGTGTGAAAAAGTCTCTTTCATATTTACCTTCAGTATATTTCCTTCTTTACCATAATATGTGCATCGAATGAAGATCCATAAAACTCCAATATCCCATCAAATGTATGACTCACCAGAATCAATGGCTGCAAGAACTACAGGCAGCAAAAATACATGTCAGTAATAAGTAGGGTTCCCCTTTAAATCTGCAGCTCCAGCTCCTCCAAATCTTTTGCTCCACCACAGGTGTATCAGATTGTTGTATAGATAAAGCTTACATACCGCAGCAACAAAAGGGGGACCATAGTGTAGTATTTAAAGGTGAGTGAAAAGTCTCTTTCAAATTCTATAATTCCTTCTTCACCATAACACGTACATGGAATAAAGATCCATAAAACTTCAATCACCCATCAAAGTGAAGACTCACCAGATAAAGAAGGCAAGGCTGTGCCTTAGAAACGCGTTCTGATTGGCCAGGCAGCGTGTGGGCGGCTCACCAGTTTGACAGCCCTGGACCGCTCCCACCCAGAGGCACACAGCCGACGTCTCCATGAGGATTATCGAGGCTCCAGCTGCGGCTAACACACGGCGCTCGTGGATCCTGTAGACTTTACAGTGGTCCTGTGGTCCAGTGTGCTTCTGTGACACTGCACGTGGAAGCTTCCACCAGCTCTAGCACTCTGCAAGTGCTCCAAAATTTTTCACACAAAAGTCTCTTTCATATTTACCTTCAGTATATTTCCTTCTTTACCATAATATGTGCATCGAATGAAGATCCATAAAACTCCCATATCCCATCAAATGTATGACTCACCAGAATCAATGGCTGCAAGAACTACAGGCACCAAAAATACATGTCAGTAAGTAGGGTTCCCCTTTAAATCTGCAGCTCCAGCTCCTCCAAATCTTTGGTTCCACCGCAGGTATATCAGATTGCTGTATAGACAAAGCTCACTTACCAGAGCAACAAAAGAGGGATTATACAAGGGGTCTTCAAACTTTAATATTTTTGTTGGAAACGGTGAGGGCGGGAGGAGTACCAATTGGTCATGTCTGAGAGTGTCATGTGACTAATCTGTCTGGCAAGCTGGCTGATCTTCCAGTTTAGTATAAGAGTTGTCATGCTGTGGTGTAGATGGCTGCAAAACTTATAAAAAAATGCGGAAACATTTTGAAGAACCCTTGTAGTTTAGTATTTAGATCAATAGTAAATACACTAATTGCATACACTTGCTTAATTACACACACATGTTATGGATTTTTTTTTGATGCCCATGTTTTGGTGAGGAAGAAAATATATTAAAGCTGAATATGAAAGAGACTTGTTTATACCTTTAAATAGTACACAATGGTCCCCCTTTTGTTGCCTGCAACTTTTACCATGTTTACTATACCTGTGCTTGTAAGTCCAAATCAGCTAAGATAAAATGATAAAAAAGGTAAAGCAGGTTTGCTTTTTTAACATAAACATTATGCCTTTAGCAAATATGTCCTATTATCTTACAAGAAACACAAAATGTTGCCCCATGCTTTCAGGATTCACCATCATTTATATTAAATTTGGAAGTGCTGTGCTTCTTTCATTAAGGATGTACTATAATGCTTACTGCTAACTGACATTTGCCCTGACCTATAGTTCTAACCTGCTTTTATGTAATTTCAGTAGTCATTTCTAGTCTAGCCTGAAATCACAAAACTCATTTATCCATCAAATGCTGTAAAACTTAAAGTTTTACAATAACATCAAAAATTAAAACATAAGATTAAACCAGCTACCGCTAGATGTAAAAAAATTCACACATTTTTACAGATTTCCTGATTTCCGCTGAGGCAACAATGGATATATTTTCTGGAGAGTTTACTGAAAAGAAATGATAGGTATGTTAATTTTAAAAGTATGGATAATTTTAACCAGTATGTGTGCCTTTGAAATCTTTTTTTTATGTCTTGGATGTTTTCCAGAAAATATTTGTCAAGAAAAAAATGCTTACACAGTGAAATAAAAATCCCAAATATCCCAAAGGACGGTGATAAAATATTTGTAAAACGAAATACTTTAATGCTACAGTATTGCATTGCTGAGTGCTGAAAATCATTATTAGATCTGGCATCAGAGGAAATGATTGAGCTGTTCAATTTCAAGTTGACATTACTGATTGAAAATATTATAATCCCTGTTGTTAACCCTTCATGATGAAAGAAAAATTGGATTTATTTTAAGCATGATGCTATAAATTAAAAATGTACTAAGGTCTTTTCTGTTTATTTTTTAAATAATTTTAAATACCAGGCTTAATTAATGTGATATAAGAACAGACAGGTAGATCCTAATGTCCTATATAACTAATTGAAAGAAAAACATAATCTGTTTGTAAGCAGACATCTCCTGGCTGACACTTCTCAAGGGAAGGATAGTATTTTGCCAGTCAATGGCTATTGTACCAGTGGTGTTATTTATCATTATTTCTCTCTCGCTCTCTTTCTCTGGCATAAACATGCATACTCAGCCAGTCTGAGAATGCATGTATACCAAAAGCCAAGAATTCCTGCCTCACAATTGAAATCCCTTTTCCAGCTTGAGCTCCTGTACCTGCATACCCCCTATGAAACATACCATTTTTATATTTGTGCTATTTGTTTGTGAGTACTTTTGTGATTACTTACATTGCCAAAGCAATACATATGCGGCAATACATATAGATTTTTTCCAGACAGATAAGACGTTCTTTTGTTTGTATTATTGTGCAATATTTTATTTTCTATGTAATCCAAGGACAATTAATTTCAACAAAGCAATTTTTTTCTAGTTTCACCAGTTTTAGATTTATAACACCTTGTAGTTGATTTACTAAAATTGGAGAGTGCAAAATTTGCAGCTGCTCTGTTTAGAAATGAATCAGCTTCCAGGTTTTTTTGTCAAAGCTTAACTGAACAAACTAAAGTTAGACCCTGATTGGCTACCATGCACAGCTGCACCAGATTCCCCACTCTCCAGTTTTAGTAAATCAACCCCCTAGTCTTAAAGTAGACTACATTTTAAATTAGATTCTGTGGTTTCCATGGACCCACTTACAAAACTAACTTTCTGTCACAAAGCATTATTAAGTCATTTGCAAATTAAATTAATGTGTACATTATTTATTTATTTTTTTGGTGTAGAAAACAAATCCTTCCCTCTTCCCTTGTGTTTTGGGCATGTGTTTAATCACTTGGTCAATTTAATTTTCCAGAATAAAACATATGAAGTTAGAGGAGTAATAAAGAGAACATTTACTCAATTTTAAACTTTTAAAGGTGAGGTTCTGGATGAAATCACAAACCATATGGATACCTCTTATTAACGTTATTAGACCAAAAAAGCTTCATCTGTGCTCCTCACTGATATAGTTTTACATGAAAAATGGTGGGTACTGGCTATAATTGCTCACAAGGAACTGTAAATGGTGCTTCTTGTTATTGCAATGCCATAATGTACAGTAATGACATATACTCTACACCTAGGGACAGGCCAGGTTGACTGTCTGTCAATTTACAGGATGCAGAACATTGGTATACAGACTATGGATGGTATGACAACAAGAAATTACGAAGTACTTTTATTTAACTTTTCAAGACGAGCTGTGGAAACATAAGCTGCTAGCAGGATCGTTAGGTAATTTTAAAACAGTGCAAGAGGATTAACATAAGGTCCATATGTGGTAAACTTATTTACGAGTACTTATATAGCACCATACATTTATGCAGCACTTTACAAACAGAATACTTTATTAATCCCAAAGGGAAATTGTTATGACACAGACACACTTAACAAAGACAACACAAGATCACAACAATAAACTGAACAAGATGCAAAAACACAACAAAATTACCAATAACAGCCATTAACACCAAATAACACAATTAAAACTACACTACAAATAAAACATTCATACAATTAATATACAACAAAGTATAAATAACACAGATTAAAATAACAGGCAAACTACCAAATACAAATAATACACCACCTTCTCTAACACCACCCCAAATAATAATCAACACAATACCAACATATTTTAAAAACAACACAAAATCCTGATCGTAAACCAGAAGTAAATCTTCACCTCCAGCCTTCACAGAAAATAATTAAATATCTTGATCGCCACAGGCAAAAATGATTTCCCGTGTCTCTCTGTGGTGCATTGTGGGTGTAACAATCTGTCACTGATGGTACTCTGCAGACTGACCAGTGTATTGTGGAGTGGGTGGGAGGAGTTCTCCAAGACTGAATGGAACTTGAACAACATTCTCCTCTCCACTGGCCTTGTGAATCAGTTTGTTGAGTCTGTTGGTGTCAGACACAGTAAGCCTGCTTTCCCAGCATGCCACAGCATACAAGAGAGTGCTGTCCACCACAGATTCAAAAAACATCTTCAGCATCGTCCGGCAGATGTTAAAGGACCTCAATCTCCTTAAAAAGTAGAGGCGGCTCTGGCCCTTCCTATAGAGCACCTCAGTGTTCTTGCTCCAGTCCAGTGTATTATCTATGGGCACCCCCATATACTTGTAACTCTCTACTACCTCCACATTCATTCATTGGATGAAGATTGGGGTCACTGGTGGCTTCCTCTTTCTAAAATTTTTCTGAAAGTTCAGAAAGATTTTCAGAAAGATTTCCTCTATCTGAAATCCACAACCAGCTCCTTTGTCTTTGTCACATTTAGATACAGATGATTATCTTCACACCATGGGAGGATAAATGGCCTTGGCCAGTGCACATTCTCCTGTCCACTTTCCTATCATCCTACACCTGATCTTCATGTCCCCGCAGACCCAGTACATGTCTCCTAAAGACTGGACTTGATTTTGCACCAGATCTGCAGAGGCCTCACTATAAGATCCACAGTAACCCTTAGTGAAATTCCCAAGGGGTTCCTCCCGTGATATCTTCCATAACATGTGTAATTGCCAGGGTATATGGTGATACGCTCTCCTGGCTTGGGGGTCTTGGTGACTATGGGATATTCCTTCTTCCAATGTTCACACAGGGAGTGGTTAGTGGTTGTGTTTATTAAATAAACTGAGGAAACATGTCTCATGTTTGGGGGGTATGTTCAGGGGTACCATTCATAAATGTGGTCTAGCACCCCCACACACATAGCAATTAGTTTTATTGTGCTTTCCTGCACTGTACCTCATCCACTCGAGCCACAAGTTGACATCTGAGAACCCGGTCTCTGCAGCCATGGTGTCCTCGAAAGTAGGGTCTGCTATGGCCACAATGATATGACGTTTGCCAGTACCATATGCTGAAAAACAGCCCCACACCATGATGTTCCCATCTCCAAACTTCACTGTTAGTATGGTGTTTTTGGGTTGATGTGCAGTGCCATTTGATCTCCAAACATGGTGTGTATTATGGCATCCAAAGAGTTCAATTTTGGTCTCATCTGACCAGACTATATTCTCCCAGTATTTCTTTTGGGCAGCAAACTTTAAACAAGCTTCAATATAATTTTTCTTCAGCAATGGAGTCCTGTGTGGTGAGCATGCATACAGGCCATGGCAGTTTAGCGCATTACTTATAATTTCCATTGAAACAATTGTACCTGCTAATTCCAGGTCCTTCTGAATCTCTCACAAATGGTTATTGGCTGTTGCACAACTCTTCTGATAATTCTTTTCACTCCTCTATCAAAAATCTTGTGAGGAGCACCTGTTCATTGCCAGTTTATGGTGAAATAATGTTCTTTCCACTTTCCAAGGATTATGGCCCCAACAGTGCTCAGTGGAACATTCAGAACTTTAGAAATCCTTCTGTAACCAATGTCATCAGTATGGTTTGCGACAATAAGGCTGCAAAGGTCTTGAGAGAGCTCTTTGCTTTTACCCATCATGAGATGTTTCTTGTGTGACACCTTGGTAATGAGATGTCTTTTTATAGGCCATCAGTTGAGACGGAACCAGCTGAAATTAATTTGCACTAAACAAGGAGTAGGATTGCTTTCTAATTACTGATATATTTCAGCTGGTGTCTTGGCTTTCCATGTCATTTTGTACCTCCATGTGTTCTCCTGTGTCATTCCATTTTATTACACATACCTTCATTTCTGAACTTATTTGTTTTGGTTTCTCAAAAAATTAGAATACCTTCAAAAAGTTAATTAATTTCAGTAATTCAATTCAAAAATTGAAACTCATACATTAAATAGATTCATTACACATAGAGTAATATATTTTAAACATTTCTTTATTTTAATTGTGATGATTATGGCTTACAGCTAGTGAAAACCCCAAATTCTGTATCTCAGAAAATGAGAATATTACACAAGACCAATTAAAAAAAAGGATTTCTTATACAGAAATGTTGTCTTACTGAAAAGTATGTCGATTTACAGTATAGTATGCACTCAATACTTGGTAGGGGCTCATTTTGCATGAATTACTGCATCATGTGTGGTATGGAGGAGATCAGACTGTGGCAGTGCTGAGTGTTATGGAAGCCCAGGTTGCTTTGAATGGTGGCATTTTCTGGGTGCTTTTTGATGTGTGCTTTGGGTCATTGTCCTGCTGTAAGACCCATGACCTCTGACGGAGAACCAACTTTCTGACACTGGGCCCTATATTGCAGTCCATAATTCTTTGGTAGTCTTCTGATTTCATAATACCATGCACATGGTCAAAACATTCAGTGCATGAAGCAGCAAAGCAACCCTTGAAACATAAGTGAACCTCCATCATGTTTGACATGTTTGACCTCCATCATGTTTGACTGTAGGGACTGTATTATTTTCTTTAACTGCTTAAGGACCACCCCACATACATATACCCCACCAATGTCTGGCAGAAACCCGGTGATCGTTCTGAGAGAGGCAGAGCGACGGGCAGGAACACGGATCTCTGTCTTCATACAGTTAAACCATCTGCCACACAGTAAGAAACACATTTAACCCTTTGATCACCACCTTGTGTGCCAGTGTCATTAGTACAGTGACAGTGCATTTTTTTTAGCACTGATCACTGTATTAGTGTCACTGGTCCCCAACAAGTGGCACTTAGTGTCAGATTTGTCCAATGTCACAGTCCCACTATAAATTGCTGATCACCACCATTACTAGTAAAAAAAAGTCCATAAATCTATCACATAGTTTGGTTTGCACAAAAGTTATAGCATCTACAATCAAAATACGCTTATTGGTATTTTTATTAACCAAAAACATGTAGCAGAATACAGTTGTGCTCAAAAGTTGAAGCAGAAATTGTGAAATGTTGGCATTAATATTGCAAATATGACTGATCATGCCAAAAAATGTGTTTTATTTGAGGATAGTGATCACATGAAGCCATTTATTATGACATAGTTTTTTGGATCCTTTTTAAATCGTAATGATAACAGAAATCACCCAAATGGCCCTGATAAAAAGATTACATACCCTGGAATGTTTGGCCTTGGTACAGACACAGAAGGTGGCGCACACAGGTTAAAATGGCAATTAAAGGTTAATTTCTCACAATTAGTGTCTGTGTATAAATAGTCAATGAATTTGTTAGCGCTCACTTGGATGCCCTAAGCAGGCTAGACACTGAGCCATGAGGAGGTAGAAATGTACAGTCAAAAGACCTGCGTAACAAAGTAATGGAACTTTATAAAGATGGAAAAAGATATAAAAAGATACCCAAAGAATTGAATATTCCAGTCAGTACTGGTTAATCCTTTATTAAGAAGTGGAAAATTCAGGGCTCTTTTGATACCCAGCCAAGGTCAGGTTGATCAAGAAAGATTGCAGCCACAACTGGCGGAAGAATTTCCCAGGATACAAAGAAAAACCCACAGGTAACCTCAGGAGAAATACAGACTGCTCTGGAAAAAGATGATGTGGTTGTTTTTAAGGAGCACAATAGTATGATACTTAAAGTGGATGTAAACCCACTCTCATCAATTCTAAACTACTGCCATAGTGGTGATCTATAAGGATATACATGCCTCCTGCATGTATCCTTACCTGTCAAATGTCCCCCCCCTTTAGCTGTTAGAAACCCCAAAAAAGTCCAGATTCAGTGGGCGGGTCTGTTGCTCGGAGCTTGGTGGGCGGAGTCATGATGTCAGCAGACTCCCCGCCCACCTCTACTTGCCCCTTGGCCAGAGCGTGCAGGAGAGGCAGAGCACGTTCTGGGTAAAAGCAGAGCGCGCTCACGGCCCCCTGTCACATCTACACAGTGTCAAGTGACAGTGGGGAATGATCGGTGCGATGGGACAGCTGCACCGATCCCCCCTGCATGGCTTTTCATCATCTGTTTCACTCCCTCCCGTGACTTTCACCTGAAAAGCTATGCAGGGGGGGTCAGTGCAGCTGTCCCATCGCACCGATCATCCCCCAGTGTACTCCTCTGCCCCCCTCCATGTGTCCAAAATATCCCCCCTGTGTCTTCCTCCTCCGCCCCCCCTCGTCCCTCTCCGCAGTGTGTAACATCCCCCTCTGTCTTCCTCTTTTGCTCCCCCTCCCTCTCCGTAGTGTGTAACATCCCCCTCTGTCTTCCTCCTCTGCCCCCCCTCCCCTGCAGTCGGCTTCCCTCTCCTTTCCTCTCCCGTGGGCTGCGACGGGGGAGGGGGTGCGGTGGATCTGTCAGGATGGAGAGCGGAGAAAGTGGTCGGTATGTCAATTACCGACCCCTTTCTTTTCTGAATGGGACACAGAGCGTTCGTTACGGATTGCTCTGTGTCCTATGATAACTGAGCAGAGTAACCTGTGTGTAACTCTGCTCAGTTTATGAATGGAGAGGAGCTGCTGTCTTCCCTCCATTCAATTTCAATGCAAAAAAAGGAACTGGGGAATCTGTATACTCTGTTCCTTTCTCTGTGTCAAATGGGAGATGTCAAGGGTCTCTGTTTAGACCCCTGACATGTCACCAAAGCCCCCAACAGGGCTGATAAAAAAATATTCCAAAATTGTAAAAAAAAAAAAGATAAAAAAATGTAACCACTTCCCCACTGACACCAACCACTGCCGCACTGACACCGTCCACTGCCCCACTGACACCGTCCACTGCCCCACTGACACCAACCACTGCCCCACTGACACCAACCACTGCCCCACTGACACCGACCACTGCCCCACTGACACCGACCACTGCCCCACTGACACCGTCCACTGCCCTACTGACACCGACTACTGCCCAACTGACATGTCCACTGACACCGTCCACTGCCCCACTGACACCATCCACTGCCCCACTGACACCGACCACTACCCCACTGACACCGTTCACTTACACCAACTGCTACCCCACTGACACCGTCCACTGACACCGTCCACTGCCACACTGACACCGACCACTACCCCACTGACACCGTCCACTGACACCAACCACTACCCCACTGACACCGTCCACTGCCCCACTGACACCGTTCACTTACACCAACTGCTACCCCACTGACACCGTCCACTGACACCGTCCACTGCCCCACTGACACTGACCACTAACCCACTGACACCGTCCACTGACACCGTCCACTGCCCCACTGACACTGACCACTAACCCACTGACACCGTCCACTGACACCGACCACTACCCCACTATCACTGACTCCATCCACTGCATCACTGACACCGACCACTACCCCACTGACACTGACTCTGTCCACTGCCCCAATGACAACGTCCACTGCTCCACTGACACCGACCACTGACACCGACCACCCCCTTTCCCAAAAGCACTGTGAAAAAATATATTTAAAAAATAAAACTCCACCCTCCTATCATTGTTAGAATAGTACAAAAATAAATAGTAAAAAAAAATGTAATTGTAAAACATTATAAAAATAAAAAAAATCCACTGGTCCCAAAAAACCTTTTGAAAAAAATAAAATAAAAAAATAATCTAACACTGTTCACTATCCTGACACCATCCTGCACGTACTACCCACCACTGTACACTCCGCATTCCTGTGATTCGCACCGCATTGCTGTTCAGATCACATGCGATGTCCGTGCAATGTGATTTTAGCCATACAAACTGTATGGCTGAAATCGCATCACATTCGGACCAAACTCGCACAGGACCCTTTTTTTGGTCCGCACCAGAATCGCATGGGTGTTTACATCTATGCGATCCGATTCATGTACTATCTGTCAGTTCGCAGTATGATATGCGAGCTGAAATGGGGGTGTAGTTAACATTGTATGACACTCCCCAGCAGTTCGCATATGGCAGTGTGAACTGTCGTGCGATTCGGATGCAATGTGGGAACCCGCAGTGGATTTGTAGGGTTCCCGAATCGCAGCCTTCGTGGGAGCAGTCAGGTGACATTTGTAGGATGTATGCTTTGAGGCTCGGTTCACACTGGTGTGATGCGGGAGCCCTGCAAATCCACTGAGAGTTCCCACATCGCATCTGACTCGAACGGCAGTTCACGCTGCCATATGCAAACTGCTGGGGAGTGTCATACAATGTTAACGACACCCCCATTTCAGCTTGCATATCGCACTGCAAACTGACAGTGAGGACATGAATCGTGAAATCCCATGCGATTCTGGTGTGGACCAAAAAAAGGGTCCTGTGCGAGTTTGTTTGTAATGCGGTACAATATCATCCATACTATCTGTATGGCTGAAATCGCACTGCACGGACATCGCATGTGATTTGCACTGCAGTGCGGTGGAAATCACATGAAATCTCGTACAGCGCACTGGTGTGAACTGGCCCTAAGCTCATTCAGCCTTACTGGGTGTAATTATACCCCACATAACAAATCCTGGTGATGGAAAGGCAGCCAATCCTGGGAGAGCTGGAGGGGAGGGGAGGGGGATGTGAATTGTGAACTTTTTACACAGGATGTGCCTGTCTCAGGCTAGTGCTTGAGATATGTAAATCACCTGTCACTGACAGCAAGGGGGAGTTTTTGACAAAGTTTTCAAGACTTTGTCAAGATTTCTCTAACTGAACAATAAAAATGATTGCTCAGGGCTCGAGTAACTCTGTGTGCCAAGACTGGGCTCAAATGAAAGGAAATCATATTCTCTACATTATGACATAAAAAATCCACTTTAAACAAAAAAGAGCTGCATTGTTGAGCAGCCAGAAGGAAGCCTTTACTGTGCTAATGCCACAAAAAAGCCCAATGAGGCATGTCAAGGTGTTGTTGGGCATGTTGTAACCAGGCTTTTTTGTGGAACTTGTCCAGTAAAGGCTTTTTTTCAGACAACTTGACCATGCAGCCCTTTTTTGTTTAAGTACCATTGTATTGTGCTCCTTAAAAACAACCACACCATCTTTTTCCAGAGCAGCCTGTATTTCTCCTGACATTACCTGTAGATTTTTTTTTTATCCCGAACAATTCCTGTGGTAGTTGTTTCTGAAATCTTTCTTGATCTACCTGACCTTGGCTTGGTATCAAGAGATCCCCAAATTTTCCACTTCTTATTAAATGATTAAACAGTACTGACTGGCATATTCAAGGCTTTGGATATCTTTTTATATCTTTGTAAAGTTTCATTACCTTGTTACGCAGGTCTTTTGACTGTTCTTTTCTTCTCACCATGGCTTAGTATCTAGCCTGCTTAGCGCATCCATGTGAGAACTAACAAACTCATTGACTATTTACACAGACACTAATTGTGATTTAAAAAGCCACAAATGTGGGAAATTAACCATAAATAGCCATTTTAACCTGTGTGTGCTACCTTCTGTGTCTGCACCAAGGCCAAATGTTCTAGGGTATGTAGACTTTTCATCAGGGACATTAAGGTGATTTGTGATTTCTGTTATCATTATGATTTTAAAAGGAGCCAAAAAACGATGTGATAATACATGGTTTCATGTGATCACTATCCTTGAATAAAAGACAGTTTTTTTGTCATGATTAGTCGTATTTTCAATATAAATGTCAAAATTTCACAATTTCTGCCAAGGTGTGTAAACTTTTGAGTACAAATTGGCCTAAATTGAAGAAAAATTTTTATTTTTTACTTTTTTTTATTGGATATGTTTTATAGCAGAAAGTAAAAATATTGTTTTAGCGCAAAAAAAAAAAAAAAAAACGCAGAGGTGATCAAATACCATCAAAAGAAAGCTCTATTTGTGGGAAAAAAGGACATCAGCTTTATTTGGGTAAAGTGTTGCGCGACCGTGCAATTGTCAGCTAAACAAGGCAGTGCAGTATCGCAAAAAAATGGCCTGATCAGGAAGGGGTGAACCTTCTGAAGCTGAAGTGGTTAAAGGCAGGAACATCTCTAAAGATGGTCTTGTAACCTTGCGATTGTTCATGCTTTTCCGCAATTTTTGTTCTCAAATCCTCAGACAATTCTTTGCTGCTCTTTCTCTTCTCCGCAGAGAAGGCACACATAGACGCACAACAGAAAGTCAATTCTTTACCATTTTAACTGGTTGTCAGTGTGATTTCTATATTGACAGCACCTGTTAATTAATCCAGGTGAGTTTAATTAGAAATTACAGGAGCATCACAGTCTTGAAATTCAATGTTTTTCTTACAATTTTCAGAAGGTGCCAATAGTTTTGTTCAGTCAATTTTTGGAGTTTTGCGTGTCGGATTTGACTTTTTTTATTCTCCACTTTTTTGTGTCATACCAATACAAACAAAATAAATAAACATGAGAATGCCTAAACATTTGTAATTGCAACAATGTTCTGGACAAAGAGGTGCATTATCTGACAGAAATGCAGGGGTGCCAATATTCTTGGCCATAACTGTATATATACTGTGTATATATACAGTATCTCACAAAAGTGAGTACACCCCTCACATTTTTGTAAAAAAAATGTTATTAGATCTTTTCATGTGACAACACTGAAGAAATTACACTTTGCTACAATGTAAAGTAGTGAGTGTCCAGCTTGTATAACAGTGTCAATTTGCTGTCCCCTTAAAACACCTCAAAACACAGCCATTAATAACTAAACCGCTGGCAGAATAAGTGAGTAGAAGATAAAAGAGCAGCGCCTTTTAAGTGTAGCAGGAGACATTTTAATGAATAAGAAATTATATGAAAGCACTTACAAATGAGTGATAATTTCCAGCATTATATATAAAATAATCCGTGCTGTCCCGGGATAGTGCCTGGTGTGGTTAGCTAGTGGTAGCTGTATGCGATTTGGCCACACTGTCGGCTCCCATCGCTTCCGGAAAACGCTGAGATTGAAATCAGTGGTGAGACTCGGTGATGACGTCACTTCCGGGTACAGGGTCAGCGGGCAGTGCACGCATTCAGAGCATGCCTGCTCCTTTCTTAAGAGTACACCCCTAAGTGAAAATGTCCAAATTGGGCCCAATTAGCCATTTTCCCTCCCTGGTGTCATGTGACTCGTGTTACAAGGTCTCAGGTGCGAATGGGGGAGCATGTGTTAAATTTGATGTTATCGATCTCATTCTCTCCTACTGGTCATTGGAAGTTCAACATGGCACCTCATGGCAAAGAACTCGCTGAGGATCTGAAACAAACTAATTGTTACTCTACATAAAGATGACCTAGGCTATAAAAAGATTGGCAAGATCCTGAAACTTGCCTACAGTCAAGCATGGTGGTGGGAGTGTCATGGTCTGGGGCTGCATGAGTGCTGCCGGAACTGGGGAGCTATAATTAATTGAGGGAACCATGAATGCAAACATGTACTGTGACATACTGAAGCAGAGCATGATCCCCTCCCTTTGGAGACTGGGCCACAGGGCAAGATTCCAACATGGTAATGACTCCAAACACACCTCCAAGATGAACACTGCTTTGCTAAAGAAGATGAGGGTAAAGGTGATGGGCTGGCCACGTAAGTCTCCAGACCTAAACCCTATTGAGCATCTGTGGGGCAATCTCAAAGGGAAGGTGGAAGAGCGCAAGGTCTCTAACATCCACCAGCTCCGTGATGTCGCCATGGAGGAGTGGAAGAGGACTCCAGTGGCAACCTGTGAGGCTCTGTTGAACTCCATGCCCAAGAGGGTTCAGGCAGTGATGGAAAATAATGGTGTCCACACAAAGTATTGACACTTTGGGCTCAATTTGGACATTTTCACTTAGGAGGTGTACTCACTTTTTTGCCAGTGGTTTGGACATAAATGGCTATGTGTTGAGTTATTTTGAGGGGACAGCAAATGTACACTGTTATACAAGCTTTACACATTGTAGCAAAGTGTAATTCCTTCAGTGTTGCCACATGAAAAGATTATATATATATATATATATATATATATATATATATATATATATATATATTTATTTATGTATTTAGTTATATCAGCACAGTTATATCAGCACAGGCACGGCCAAATTAGAGTTTTTTTCTTCTATTATCAAATGTCCTACTTTTTTTCTATTTGCCGAATTGTCATGTGCCCATGTATGTCCAGCTCAGGCAACAGTGCAGCATAAAAATTTCCCCAGCAAATGAAATGAAGCACACAATGTGTATCTTTTTCTGACATTTGTTGGCAGACTTATATACTGTATAAGCCAATAATCATCAACGAAAGACTGCAACAAGTGTTCTTGGCCAATCTGGTCCATATAAGGACATCTTAATGAAGCACTATAGTTTGACTAGCAGGTCATTTGGTACTGAGTGCCATCTAGTGGCCAAATACAATATTTTCTGTTTTAAACCCATAAAAAAATTAAATCAACACAGGAAATAGTCTAATAACACTAAAGCCTCATACACACTATCAAATTGTTGGCCAACAAAACCGTGTTCTTTTGTCCGAAGGGCGTTGGCTCAAACTTGTCTTGCATACACACAATTGTTGGCCAACAATCACGAACATAGTGACATTTCACTACTACATTTCAGCTCTTTAGCCCCACCCTTTGGGCTCCTTGTACTAATTTCGGGTTAGTATAAGTTTGGTGAGTGTTGATTCACTCTTTTCGTGACGTGTTTTTAATTTCACACTTTTCATTTCACGCTTTTTAATCATGCTTTTCAGTTCGTTTCTGAATAGCCGTTCATTAACCAGACATGTTGGGGAATCGGAGGAGATAACGTGTTATTTATTATAGGCCTTGGAGTTATTGCTTTGACATTATTTTTTTGGGTTGAATAATGATTTGATTTGGTATATTTTCTATATTTTTGGATGCATAGAATGCACTTTTTGGTTAAGTTCTATTGGCAGATAGCATGTCTAATTTTATTTGTTTTCTTTTTTTAATGCACAATAAAAAAATTGTGGAGAATAAGGCTGCATTCACACCTGAGCGTAGCTTTTCAGGCAGAAAATCGTGCGAATTGCGATGTTTTTTGCAGTGTTTTTTTACCGCAATTTTTACCGCATTTTGCCGCAAATTTTGTGCAGAGCAAAAGGTCACTAATGTAAAAAGAATAAAAACGCCCAAATCTGCCCGATTCGCGCAACAAAAAAGGGTCCGGAACTTGTTTGAGCTTAAGGCCCGGTTCACACTGCTGCGGTGTGGGAGATCGCATATGATTCGCACCGCACTGCAGTTCAAATCATATTCGATCTCTGTGCGATGCAAATTCAGCCATACAGATAGTATGGCTGAATTCGCATCGCATTCGGCCCAAAATCGGACAGGACCCTTTTTTTTCGCTCTGCAGCAGAATCGGATCGCATGGTGTTCTCACCATGCGATCCGATTCCTGTCCGAGTTTGCAGATCGCACTGCAATATGCGAGCTGCTATGGGGGTGTCATTAACATTTCATTGACACCCCCAGCAGCTCGCATAGGGCAGTGTGAACTGCCGGCGGGAGACATGCGGTGCAGGAACTCGCAGTGTATTCGCAGCGTTCCCGCACCGCAGCAGTGTGAACCCAGCCTTAGGCTGTATTCACACCTGAGCGTTTTGTAGCTTGAAGCCTGAAGCTACAAAACGCTAGAGGGGAAAAAATACATTATTCTCTATGGAGATGGTTCACATCTCCACTCCAAAACGCCTGAAGCCCTACGCCTGAAGCTCAAACAAGTTCTGGACCCTTTTTTGTCGCCCGAATCGGGCAGATTTGGGCGTTTTTATTGTTTTTACATTAGTGACCTTTTGCTCTGCACAAAATTTGCGGCAAAACGCGGTAAAAAACGCAGCGAATTGCGGTAAAAATCGCAGTAAAAAACGCTGCAAAAAACGCCACAATTTGCGCGATTTTCTGCCTGAAAAGCTACGCTCAGGTGTAATGCAGCCTCAGGCGTAGGGCTTCAGGCGTTTTGGAGTGGAGATGTGAACCATCTCCATAGAGAATAATGTATTTTTTCCCCTCTAGCGTTTTATAGCTTCAGGCTTCAAGCTACAAAACGCTCAGGTGTGAATGCAGCTTATGTGTTTTACTTCAAATGACAGTTTGGGAGTAGGCAGTTACATTTAAACAAATACAATGTAAAATTGACAAGGGAGACAACCATAGTTGTATCTTTGATCTTAAAAACTATGGGATAATGGTGTTGTGGTAACTTGCCCAAAAAATTTATAAATAAATAATAATATTATTTTTGATATCACTAGAAAAAAAAGTCTTTGAAAATTTGTTTGCAATAACTCCATTGGCATCACCAGCAAAGCAGCTTCATTATTATCCCATTAAAGAAGAAGAGAATGTGCGCTGCATTTCGAAATTTCATAATTTTTCACATCACAAATGTTAATTCTCCATTACAAACGCTAGTTTACAAGACCGACTGCTTCTGGCTCGTCCTTGCTTCCGAGCATGCGTGTTTGTAGTTTGGACTTTTGTCCGACGGACTTGTGTGTACACGCTCGGAAAATCTGACAACAGATTTGTCCGCAGAACATTTTAAAACCTGCTATCCAACATTTGTCCACGGAAAATCCGACAATTGTCCAATGGAGCATACACACGGATTTTCCGCCAACAGCCTGTCATCACACATTTCCCATCGAAAAATCCAGTCGTGTGTACGAGGTTTAATTGTTTTCCCCATTTGCACAAAGAACTAGTACATACCCATTTACTGGGTGAATTGCTATGAATTGTTTTTAATAAATACACCCCTTTGTTTTTCATGTTTTATAGTCATCAGCTAAGCAAATGTTTTTTTGTTTTAAAAAATGCATTTAAAATTAAATGCCATTCCCACAGAATGAAACATCCACAATGAAGAAATAACCTCCAATAACTGTCATAGTGCAATATAAATATTATTCAAAGAAATAATTTCAAACCATTTTAAAGGTGCACAGCTAAAATGAGGGTAGGGGGAGCAAATAGCGCCTCCTACCTATGGGATTAGGGACAATAAACAAAGTGACCAGTATTTGTGAAAAATTAATATTACTATTTGATTGGTTACTTACCTTCAGCTAGTCAGGTGATCCAAGGAACCTATAAAAATTAAACAGAGGTTATAAATACAATCTATCCAACGGTGTTTTCTCAGAACGACGGTTGCAGCAAAAGAAAAGGCAGCCTCTGTGTCGTTCTCTTACCTGCTATGGATTCCCTGCTGCGTCAGCTGTTAGAGAGGGCCTCTGCTCCGGATGGCGATGCCTGGATGAGGTCTTGCTTGTCCTACGATCCATCCGCGGTGTCAGCGCCTCTGGTGCCTTCTCTGTTGACGGCTGGGGCTTCAGCATTTCCCTCTTTTCCCTCAGTATTCTCATCGGCTCCTTCTCTTTCCATCCCGGCCCTTTCTTCTATCCCCCCTGCTGATTTCCTCTCCGTTCCGGCTCCTCCTATTGTGCAGCCGCATATGTCCTCCTCCCAGACTTCGGCTGCCTGTGCTTCAGTTCCGCCTGTGTCTTTTCTTTCCTCCCCTCCTCAGACGTCTTTCGATACACAGGTCGACGAAGGCATTGCAGGAGCATGCGCAGTGCCATCCGCACGTCCTCAAAGGAAAAAGAAGAAGCCTGTTCGCTGGATCGAATCCAGGAGCCAGCCAGTGTCAAAAAAGACAAAATATACTGGTAATAATGCTGTAAATATCCCTGATATTTCCAAGAATTCAAGATCATTGCATAGGTCACATACAAATTCATTGGCTATGCATGATGTTGCTGTACATCCTAAATCTGTTGCTTTTAATACTAATGCATTAAATGTTGCTGATGCAAATAATTTGATTAATTTAAATGCTGATTGCCAGTCCGCGACTGGTTCTGTTTCAAATGTTTTGCCTGCCGTCTCTTTTCCTTTTGTTCGTTCTGCAGGTGCAAATGCCACGTCTTCTCCTGCTACAGTGTCCTCACAGGTTTCCATTGCACAGGATGTTTCTTCTCAGGCTCCTATATTAAACAACGGGAGCGGTGAGTCCATTCAACTGCATTCCTTGTTATCTTCTTTTGCTTCTTTTACTGAACAATTTAAACGTTGTGTCGACAATTTGCCTGTTACACCTGAAAATCCCCTTTTACAAGCTTGGAAGGATGTCGCTAGGCCCGATCCGCCTTTTGTGTCTCCTAATATGGTGCCTTCGGTACTGGAGGTGCAAGTTTCGGATCATGTGGCAAATCCTTCGGTCCCAGAATATTGTTTTAAAGAAGCTTTAGTTTGCGAAGTTTCACCACTCGGTTTTCATTTGCCGACTTCTATCAAAGAAAAAATTTGGAGAGGTGACTTCATAGATATTCTTTCTCTCCTTCCTTCGTTTAAAGAGAACAGGTCGGATAAACGTGATTTTGATAAATTTGAGGATAACAAAGGAAAATCTGAGCCTCGTTCTTTTAACAATTGGCTTCAGGCCTTCTGTATCTATGCAAGTGTTATGGGTGAAAAACACCCGGAATTGTGTTGTGGTATGTTCCAACATGTCGAGATCATTCTTGAAGCATTCAAAAATTTTTCCGGGCTCGCATGGTTTTTCTATGACGAGTCCTTTCGCCAGAAATTGGCGATTCATAAAAATCTAAAATGGGGTACAAAAGACGTGGGACTGTGGCTGAATCTGCTGATTCCTAAAAAACAGTCGCTTCCTTCCCAGTCTTCACAGCCGGCTCCATTCAAAAAAGGCTTGTGTTTCGGATTTAATGAAAGTCAGTGTAAGTGGCCTAATTCATGTCGCTACAAACACGAATGCGCCACATGTGCAGGCAATCACCCGGCTTTTCGCTGTTTTAAGAAGTTATCCTCTGCAACTGTGTCTCATTCCAGGGATAATTTTCGTCCTCAAAGTAACTCCGGTGAAGTTGGACGAAATGCTGCCGTTCCTTCAAATTTGGCCAGATCGTCGGACGGCGGCTCTCATAATTGATGGTTTTTCTGCAGGCTTTCGCTTGCCAATTTTTTCTGGCAAGGGTTGTTTATGTCACGATAACCTTCCTTCCGTTAATCGCTTTAGTGCGATTGTCGCTGGAAAAATCGCTAAGGAGGTTCAAGAAGGCAGAGTTGCTGGGCCTTTTCTTACTCCTCCTTTTAAGGATTTTAGAGTTTCACCGCTTGGTTTGATCCATAAAAAAGATAAAAATAGTTTTCGTTTGATTCATCATTTGTCTTATCCTTTGGGTGCTTCTCTAAATGACAGTATTGATCCTGACGAATGTTCGGTTTATTATTCTTCTATTGATGATGCGATCTCAAAAATCCGTCTCCTCGGTAAATCGGCTTTATTGGCTAAAGTGGATATAAAATCTGCCTTTCGTCTACTTCCTATACATCATTCCGCGTTTAGTTCTTTAGGTTTTTCCTTTGCTGGTGCCTTTTATTTTGATAAGTGCCTTCCGATGGGCTGTTCATTATCTTGTAAATATTTTGAGGCTTTTGCGACCTTCCTTGAATGGGCAGTCTCATGGCGCACAAATTCCACTAATGTGATACATTATTTGGACGATTTTTTGTTTATCGGTCCGGCGGATTCTTTTCTTTGTTTTCTTTTGTTTGGTGAGTTTCATGTTATGTGTGAGCGTTTTGGCATCCCACTAGCTGTTGAGAAAACGGTTTGGCCTACCACCTGCCTGGAATTTTTAGGTATCACTATAGACACTGCTTTAATGGAATGTCGTCTTCCTTCTGCTAAAGTTGAACGTTTACGTGCATTAGTTGCTTTGGTTATTGCTAAAAGGAAGGTTACGGTACGAACCTTACAGTCCTTGTTGGGTATGCTGGCTTTCGCCACTCGTGTTATACCTATGGGTCGAGTTTTTTCCAAAAGGCTGTACAAGGCTTTAGCTGGTTTTCGATCACCTTTCCATTATGTTCGTGTTTCGGCCGACCTGGTTTCGGATCTCCTAGTGTGGGATGAATTTTTAGCATCTTATAACGGTCGTACCTTGTGGCAAGCTCCGTTTCGTGACTAGTCGTCTTTCTCTTTATTTACCGACGCTTCGGGCTCTGTTGGTTACGGTGCTTTTTGGAACGGATGTTGGTCTATGGATTTCTGGCCTGCATCTTGGGTTGTACAAGGCCTTACCAAGAATGTGGTGTTGTTGGAGATTTTCCCTATTTTGGTGGCTCTGGAGCTTTGGGGTGACCATTTCAAGGATTCTCGTATTCTTTTTCATTCGGATAATAAGGGTGTGGTTTTTGCGGTGAATTGTTTGACTTCTAGGTCGTTGCCTGTTTTAGCTGTGTTGCGGAGATTAGTTTTCATTTGTTTAAAATTAAATTTATGGATCAAAGTTAAGTATATTCCGGGCAAGGTTAACAATATCGCTGATTCTTTGTCACGTTTTCAGCTCGATCGGTTCCGGAAATTGGTGCCAGAAGCGGATCTCGTGGGTTGTCCTTGCCCAGCAGCATTGTGGTCGGTGGTTTGCCCTCCGTGATTTCATCTATCACCAACTCTTTGGCTCCTTCCACGTGGGCGCAATACAACGCCGCGTGGTCAATGTGGTGCTCCTTTTTACAGTCTGCACGTCTTCCTTTAGAACATTTTTCGGAACCTTTGGTTTTGGCATTTGTGGAGGCTATGATGGGAAATTGTTATTCATATTCACATATTGTGAAGGTGTTGGCTGGCATTTCCTTTTTTAGTAAACTGAAAGGTCGACCTCCTTGTTCTCATTTCTTTTCAGTTACCCAGGCTCTTAAAGGTTATCGCAAGGTGCATTTTCGTATTGACAATAGAGCTCCTATTACTCCTGATATCTTGCATCGGATTCTGGCTGTTACGCCTGCCGTTTGCTATTCTGATTATGAATCTTTGCTTTTGCAAGTGTCTTTTTGTCTTTGTTTTTTCGGCGCTTTTCGCATTTCTGAATTGTTGCCAAAATCTTCCTCAGCCTCTGGTGGTCTTTTAGTTTCCGATGTTTTCATGCATTTGGACCACGTGCGGATTTTATTGAGATTCAGTAAAACTGACCAGTTGGGTAAAGGGCGCTGGGTTGTCATTCATGAAATACCCAATTCTCCACTATGTGTTTTTTCTTTGCTGAAAATTTTTTTCGTGTCGCGCCCTACATGCAATGGTCAATTTTTGATTCATTTTTCTGGTCTCCCTCTTACGCAATATCAATTTAAAATGGTTTTACAGAAATGCCTACACCATCTAGGTTTGTCCCATTTGCATATTACTTCCCATTCTTTTCGCATAGGTGCAGCCACTGCTGCTGCTAGTTTGGGTTTGTCTTCTACTGCAATAAAAAGTTTGGGTGGTTGGCAATCTAACTGTTTCAAGTCATATGTTAGGCCTAATTTGTGTTTTTCTGCTTTGCAGGGCCGCCCTATTGTGTATGGATATTAGGGCATTCGTTCGTTTTCTGGGCTGAACAAAGAGCTTCAATACGTTGTTATGGCCTCAACCTGGGCCTTGAAGCATCATCCTATGAGGTATGCTGGTTCGGCAGAAGAGGCATGTCCTGGTTTGACCTTCATTCATCGTTGAATGGTCTGCTTGCTTCTAGGCCTCTACCATCTGTTATTATTTTTCATTTAGCAGGAAATGATTTGGGCAATTATAAGACTTTGGATTTGGTTGCCCAAATGAAATCTGATCTCACTCATTTACATACTGTTTATCCTTCTGTTGTTTTAATTTTCTCTGAAATAGTGCCCAGGTTAAAATGGTTGGATGATCCAACGCATTCCTTTCTCGAAAAAGTACGTAAGAGGGTTAATAGGTTTATGGCTAAATTTATGCCTTTGATTGATGGACTATCCTTCCGTCACTTTGAACTGGAAGGTGGTTTGCCTGGCTTGTATCGTTCTGACCAGGTACATCTATCAGATATTGGTAATGATATACTTAATATGGATTTTAGTTCTTGTGTGGATCTGGCCGTGGCCCGGGTGGGGTGCCAGGCTCGTTTTAATTAAAAGAGCCTGGCGTGTGGGATAGTGTTTTTCTTTATGGTTATAGTTGGTTCGAGCTTTTATAGCTGGACCAGTGGTCTCATAATCTTTGTAAAAACAAGATTATGTAGGTAATATCGTCAAGTATGTGTTTATTTGGTTATATCGTCATTAACTTTAATAAAGGGCCGCGGCCATTCAACCACAACTTAAGTCTTAATTGTTTTTTTTTACTTATATCATCATTAAATTACTATGTTGGCATTTGTCCTCTAGTCCCATGAGGGTAGGGGGAGCAAATAGCGCCTCCTACCTATGGGATTAGGGACAATAAACAAAGTGACCAGTATTTGTGAAAAATTAATATTACTATTTGATTGGTTACTTACCTTCAGCTAGTCAGGTGATCCAAGGAACCTATAAAAATTAAACAGAGGTTATAAATACAATCTATCCAACGGTTTTTTCTCAGAACGACGGTTGCAGCAAAAGAAAAGGCACCCTCCCTCCCCCCCCCACAATTTGTCGCGGTCCTTTTTCCCCTCCTTTCCTTTGGTAATTATCCCCAATTATATTGGGGGATAGTGTTTTTCTTTATGGTTATAGTTGGTTCGAGCTTTTATAGCTGGACCAGTGGTCTCATAATCTTTGTAAAAACAAGATTATGTAGGTAATATCGTCAAGTATGTGTTTATTTGGTTATATCGTCATTAACTTTAATAAAGGGCCGCGGCCATTCAACCACAACTTAAGTCTTAATTGTTTTTTTTTACTTATATCATCATTAAATTACTATGTTGGCATTTGTCCTCTAGTCCCATATCCTTATAGGTTAACTTGATAACCAACTAGACAAAAGTCAGATATATTGCAAAATATCTGCATCGCTTGCCATAGATACTAAAAGCAGACATCTATAATTAATAGTATTTTTATCTTCAAATACAGTTTAGTGTGGTACAGAAAGCAGAAAGGAATTTGTTATCATGTAATGTAATACATTTTTTTACATCAATGTAAGAGAAAGAGTTAACCAATCAAGGATTAATTTCATGTGAATTATATATGAACCACTGACATTTATGCTGAATTAAGTAAAAATCTACTGTAGGATTCATCCTAATCTATTGGTCATGATGTTTCATTATTTTATCACATAAACACAGGCAGAGGAAATAAGTACTGTATACCCTCTACAAGGTTACACAGGAGGAAAAAGAAACATATTCTAATGGAGCAATAATTACAGAAGTTTAGTGCTTATTTGAATTGCCAGGTTTGTTGCCCTAAAAGAATAAAAATAATAATGTTAAATTAGCTTTTTATCTGTTATCTATAAACATTTCATGCATATTTATCAGAAAGTATGTTATCAACTTACTGGTACAGAGAAGCTTTGGGTTCAGGAACCCAGCCTGCTGCTCACAGTTCAGTGAATGGGTGAACAAGCTGGCCATATTTGAGCAATTTGACCAACCAAATCCCCCACCTGATGTTTGGTAACAAACATCAGTCAGAAGCCTTTCATTTAGTGGTGGTATTGCTGCAAACCAAGCAAAAAACCTTTGTTAAGTACTTTTAATTTTTTATCAACTTTTTTTAAATGTTGCATTTTTCTTGTTTTTCTGTTTACATTTCATATTTAATATCTTTTCTGTATGCATTTTTCTGCACTGTTTGTCCTTTTACTTTTTAATCACTTCAATACCAGGCACTTAGACAACTTCCTGCCCAAGACAATATTCATCTTTCAGCGCTGTCGCACTTTGAATGACAATTGCGCGTTCATACAACACTGTGCCATATCAGAATTTTTATCATTTTGTTCCCACAAATAGAGCTTTCTTTTGGTGGTATTTTATCACCTCTGCGATTTAAATTTTTTGTGCAACAAATAAAAGAAGACCGAAAATGTAGAAAAAAAAAGTTTTTCTTTGTTTCTGTAATTTTTTTTGTAAATAAGTACGTTTTATTCTGTTATGGCTGGGCACTGATATGACTGCACTGACGGGCACTGATGGGCCCCAATGAGGTGGCACCAATGAGGTGGTACTGATGAGGTGGCACTGACAGCCACTGACGATGGGTACTGATAGGCGGCACTGATGGGCACTGATAGGTGGCACTGATGGGCACTGATAGGTGGCACTGGTATGCAGAACTGATGGGCACTCATAGGTGGCACTGATGGGCACTCATAGACAGCACTGATGGGTACTTATGGGTGGCACTGATGGGTACTTATGGGTGGCACGGATAGGTGGCATGGATGGGCACTTATGGGCACTGATAGGTGGGCACTGATAGGCACTGATAGGTGGCACTGCTGGACACTGATGGGTGGCACTGATGACACTGATGGGTGGCATTGCTGGGAATCACTTATTTTTTTTTGGTACATGATGGTGTCAGTCAGTGCCCATTTGTGGGCACTGACTGGCACATATTGGGCATCATTTGCACATGTGGATGGCCATGGGGGACATACCTGGCCATCCACATGTTGCCCACTTCCTTGGTGGTCCTAGTGGAGTCCTTGGTGGTCCAGTGTGGGCATCTGAGGGGGGCTGCGCTGATAAACAATCAGCGCAGACCCCCACTGTCAGGAGAGCCACCGATCGGCTTGCCTCTACTCGCGTCTATCAGACGCGAGTGAGGAAAAGCCGATCAACGGCTTTTCCTGTTGACATTGTGATCAGCCGTGATTGAACACGGCTGATCACGTGGTAAAGAGCCTCCGCCGGATCCGATCGCTGTGGTGCGCACCCCTACAGGAGCGCATCGGCATGTTATCCTGAAAGACGTCATATGATGCCCAGTCAGGATAACAGAACCACTGCCCTGCCGTCATTCTGCTATAGGCCGGGTGGGAAGTGGTTAAACAATATTTTAAACTCTTTAAGCTGTATTTCTAATGCACTAAACAAGAACTTAAAGAACTCATATCTCTTTGAAGAGCTCTACTATATTTGAATCTCTGTTATCCTTGTCTGGTGTCACAGCATGTACTAAAAGTCAGAATTGTTAAAGCAGATACTGCTGGGGCATGTTCCAGTGTTTTTGTGTGTAAAGTTTTAACGTCTGATATAACCAACCCCATTGATCACAATCTATCTGCTGGGACGTACAGTATATTGTTGTCCTGCGTGCTTGAAAATCTCTGGGCAGAGAGGGTGCCATTGTCACACTGGCAATGGTCACAAGTAAGTGAAACCACTGCGGTCATATACAGTATAAACAGTGGCTAGGATCTATATCTGCTGCCTGTGACAGTAACCAGCACAGATAAGCCAAACATACTATAACTGTTCAGTTTGAGGCAGGTTTGCAGAAAATTATTGAATTGCAAGTGCCCAATCCAAACCCTATCAATGTCAATAGGAGCAGAATGTTAAAAAAGTAATTACCATTTTCTATGCTAATAGGCATGGGATTTTCAAAAAAAGTGCCATTGCAAGCTAAGCACTGCCCTATGGGACAAAGTAAAGCCATTTGGTGGGGAACAGTGATTGCATTAATGCTTTCAGGTCAACATCACCAATGCAAAATCTATTTAAATAATAATTGATTTAAATAACATGCCTAACCTACTACAGAAAAACATTTACAAAGAGAAAAAAACCTTGTTTAACCCCTTTCTGCCAAGCGTACACATATACTGTGTGTGTGGCCTCAATGAAACAGGTCTTCTTATGTAAGGAGCATATATGCGTACGTGTCTTTGTGCTGGGAGCACACCACACAGCGCGCTTCTAGCACAGGGACTGTGCTCCAGGTCCAATACTAACAATTGGAAATTGTAAAGCATCACCTGATCACTGTGCTAGCCTCTGGTTGGCTATCACAATGATCATTCAAGCTGGCCAAAGTGTGTGCTTTTTTTTCTGAATGGAGAGAAAGCTACACTGTTTCTTTCTCTCCTTGCCAGAGGAGAAAAATGGGTTTAAAAAAAAAAAAATAATAATAAAAAATAAAAATAGCTAGATCAAAGCTTAATCTATATATAAAAAAAATAAAAAATCAATGCTTGTGCTGAGATAATATTGCTGCTGAACACTATACCCTGATACCAGGCAAAATCATAAATGTAAAACAATCAGTGTAGCACATTTACTGTCATCTACAGTATGTCATTTGAAGCAACAAAAAATTACAATATAATAAAATGATACAAAATTATTGGGACACTGTCAGCAATGTATAATGACCAATAAGTTTGTGCAGTGATAAACAATGACACATAAACCCCATTTTTTTATATTGTGAAAGATAATGTTAAGCCAAGTAAATTGATACTTAACATGTCACGCTTCAAAATTGCTCATAGAATGGCGACAAACTTTTATCCTTAAAAATCTCCATAGGCGACATTTAAAAAAATTCTTCCGGTTGCATGATTTGCGTTAGAGGAGTTCTAGGGCTAGAATTATTGCTCTCGCTCTACCAATCGCAACGATACCTCACGTTGGTGGTTTGAACACCGTTTTCATATGCGGGCGCTACTCACAAATGCGTTTACTTCTGCACGTGAGCTCAGCAGGACGGGCGCGTTTAAAAAAAAAAAAGTTTTTTTCTTATTTATTTTACATTTTATTTTTTATTTTTACACGGTTTTAAAAAAAATAATTGTGTCACTTTTATTCCTATTACAAGGAATGTAAACATCCCTTGTAATAGAAAAAAGCATGACAGGACCTCTTAAATATGAGATCTGGGGTCAAAAAGACCTCAGATCTCATATTTGGACTTAAAAGCAAAAAAAAAAAAAAAATTTGTCATTTTGAAAAAATTACAACCAAAAAAATGTGCCTTTAAGACGTATGGGCGGAAGTGATGTTTTGACGTTGCTTCCGCCCTACTATGGTATGGAGACAGGTGGGGGCCATCTTCCCCTCACTCTTCTCCATACCTAGCAAGGAGACAGACGCGATCGCCTCCGCTGCTGTCGTAGGCCCCTGTAAGCGCGGAGGGCACCAAATCGTGGTGGGAGGGGGGCCCCCTCTCCCACCACCGATAAAAGTGATCGCACAGCGAATCTGCTGCAGAGACCACTTTTATCTTGTAGCCGACCGCTGGCCAAACACGGGGATACTGGGGTTATGGCAGCTAACTGCTGCCATAACAACGATATCCATCTCCAAAGTAGGGATGTGCATCGGTGTGCGGCAGTTAATACTACTTTAAGCTTTAATTATAAGAAGCTTCCACGGTTTGAAAAACAATAAAACAATAAACTAAAGACTTTGATGTTCTACATCTTTAATACAGATATTAAGAAGATGGTACACTGCTGGTGTTTTTGTGGCTGTTGGTATCTTGAGCATGGAGGAATAGCATGCCCTGCATGACCACAGGGAGGTGTTACAGACAGTATTTAAGCTTATTGATAAGTCTTGTGTTTGAATGGAGTGTAAATTATACTCTGTGTTCCATTATCTTTTTTTGTTCCCAGTTTGCATTATCTTGACTTGTTTTTATTATAAATTGCAACCTTTCAAATAGTAATAGGATTACATAGATTGATGATTTCACAATCCATCCATATTTCAATAATAACTGTCTAGATTATGTGTAAAAGTATACGGAAAAATAAAAATAATCTGTATTTGGTTAAATACATTTTATAGACATGTAGCTGAAAAAGCTGGTCTTTAGCAACAAAAAATGTATCTTAAGATTTTTCTTGGCAAAGAAATTCTGAGTTATTGACGTTTTGTTCTATGTAATACATTGTTTAATCAAAGCAGTTTCATTCAAAGAATGAATTGTTTATTCAGGTAATGTATTTGTTCATGAGAATTGTATAAATCCTTAATTATGTTCTTTATTTCTTTATTTATGTGAGAAAAAAGATAGAAAAGACTAATTCGATTTAACTCTATGGCATCTGTTAAAAAGTTTAACCACTTCGCATCCCGCCCATAGTCATATGACGCCCACAAGGTGGATCTCCCATCCTGGGTGGGCGTCATATGACATCCTCCCATTCCCGGCCGCCTAGGACCAGGTGCGCGTGCCCGGCGGCCGCAATGTCCGCCGGGCACCCGCGATTGCATGTGAAAACAGCGTGACCGTGCGGGACCGTGGAGCTGTGTGTGTAAACACACATCTCCACGTCCTGTCAGTGGAGAGGAGACCGATCATGTGATCCCAGTACGGAGGAACACCGATCGGTCTCTTCCCCTTGTGAGTCCCCTCCCCCCACAGTTAGAATCACTACCTTAGGGAACACATTAACCCCTGCAGCGCCCCCTAGTGTTAACCCCTTCTCTGCCAGTCACATTTACACAGTAATCACTGCAATTTTATAGCAACGATCGCTGTGTAAATGTGAATGGTCCCAAAAATGTGTCAAAAGCGTCCGAAGTGTCCGCCACAATGTCGCAGTCATGAAAAAAAAATCGCAGATCGCCGCCATTACTCGTAAAAAAAAAAGAAAAATGCAATAAATCTATCCCCTATTTTGTAGACGCTATAACTTTTGCGCAAACCGATGTATATACGCTTTTTTTATTGCGATTTTTTTTTACCAAAAATATGTAGAAGAATACGTATCGGCCTAAACTGAGTAAAGAAATTGTTATTTTTTTTTAAAATGGGATATTTATTATAGCAAAAAGTAAAAAATATTGTGTTTTTTTTCAAAATTGTCGCTCTTCTTTTGTTTATAGCAAAAAAAATAAAAACCGCAGAGGTGATCAAATACCACCAAAAGAAAGCTCTATTTGTGGGAAAAAAAGGACGTCAATTTTGTTTGGGTGCAACGTTGCACGACTGCGCAATTGTTAGTTAAAGCGACGCATTGCCGAATCGCAAAAAGTGCTCTGGTAAGGAAGGGGGTAAAATCGCTCGGTGCTGAAGTGGTTAAACACAAATATAAATAAAATCTTGCTTGTTATTTTTTATATAATACTTAATTGTAATTATTGTATATTCAAAACAATATTGACAAAAGCAGGACAGTTAAATACTTGGAAATATTAACTTACCTATGTTTTTAGGAAAATTTATTTTTGTATCTGAAAACTTGAAAATGTTCCAACATTTATCATGTACATCAGATCTAGTTAGTGGACAAAAAATGTAAAGTTTATCTTAGTTTTTTCTCCATTGATCGTTCCTAAAGATTATGACAAACATGTCAAACTATAGTCATGTAGAAGGATAAACAACCTCAAATACTCAACAACATTTCTCAGTTGTAAGCAGTCAGACTTCTTAAAAGCCAGTTTGAAATATATTGTTAGAAAAGGAAACCTTCAGTGTGAGTAGTTCAAAGCATGTGTGGCGTTGTGAGAGAGGATGCAAATCTCTAAGAAGCAAACATGTTTTGGGCACTCCATGTTGATATAATAACAATATAATAGTTTGAGATTCAAGCTATGAGATAATAAACCCTAGTGTTTCAGATTAGTCCCTTTTCTGACAAAACACTTTCTTAAATGACCTCTATTAAAAAGCCACATGGGGAACCAGCAAACCAATAAAACTAGTTAAAAGACTCCAATAGAAGAATCTGTCTGCGGGCTGAATTTAATTTTCTTTTTGTTAATTTCTGTACACTGCATTTTACTGAAGCAAACAACTAAAATGCACATTAGAGAATATTAATACTTCAGCAAGCCAGAGGGCATAAAATTATATCTTAAACTGATGTCTCCAATAATAGACACCTTTGTTACTAACAAAGCAATCTTGAAGTTTTAGAATAGCATATGCAAAGCATAATAATGTGCTTTAAATATTAATTATATATGCAGAAAAACTAAAATGTGTTAAATTGCAATCTCACTGAGCATTCATTACTTAATATGGCAATGCAAATACAAAAACATTACTTTTCATTATTCTTCTATGGGCAACTGTATAGATAATGTAATGATTTTGGCAAACAAGTTGATGTTTTTTTTAATACACTACAGTAGACAATTTATCAGTTAAAGTGGCTGTAAATCTCAGACATGAAATATAAACAAAGCATATCCCTCTACAGTTTTTAGTTGTCTTTTTCCAAAGCATTGTCATTTCTCTCTGCTGTCTCATCCCCCTTCTATCAGCGTGAGTCACTCCTGACAAGTTTTCCTGACACCAAGAGATAAAAGGTGACAAGAGAAGGATCAATCTGTGACTGATTGCCTCAGCTCTATTCCTGTGTGAAGGGGGTGTGTCCCTTCTTTCCAATCAGCTCTCAGAGCTCTTTTGCAGTGTGTACCTGCAGCTCGACCCCCCCCGTTGTGTGAATATGAGAAAAATCCTTTTCATCTCTGAGTTTTGAAAGTATGGATAGGACAAATAAACAGGTACAACTTATGTAGGAGGATTTTTTGAATCTCTGAGTATAACCTGAGTTCAGTCACTTCACTAATTATATAAAAGGGTTTACGACCGCTTTAAAAGAAGATACATTTTATTAAGTTAACAAACAAGAATGCAGAGATAACAAGAGCACATGTGAGTTGCAATAGTAAATCAGCGTATACAAGTGATAACAACTAATCAACTAGGTCAAATATAAACCATTGATACATTCAATACAAAGTGGGAAGAGGTACTGTTTAATGTTACATTTTAAGGATGACAAAACCTTTTGAGAGCAATTCATTCCACATGAAGCTTATATCTAGCATTTGTTACCCCTAAAAGTAAGGCATTGTAAAAAAAAAAAATATTCTATACAAGGGGGTAGGGATACATGTGTAGTATGATCTTGTTTTAATGTTGGTGGTCGACCCATGTATCAGCGTCAGTGTATTTCAGTAGTCTTGACTGTCATCTCATGGGAAGAAGTTTGTCGGTTTGTTCATGTGCCATATAGTAAAACTTTTCCGTATCCAATTATATGATGTTAGTAAGTAACTGTGGACCTTTGCGGACTTATATGTGCAGTAATGTAAGGGGTGTGCCTTTTTGTTCCCTGGCACAGCCTTGAGATAACCGGATAGCACCTATTATCAGGGGCATAGGAATTGTCTTTCAGGTGTGGAAGCGTAGTAGACCACTTACTTTCAGATGTAGGGATTGTGGTCTCATCCCTGTCTATGTGTGCTTATTGTCAAGGGGCGGAGGGGGGGATGGGAGAGGGGAGTACTGGGTTAATATATCATGTCCCTGACATTGTTCAGTGTTTCAATATATGATGGTAGAATTGCTTGGTCTCTATCATAGACCATAATCATTATTTGAGGGGAATTTTGAGTGTTGGAAAGGAATACAGTAGGTGCCGCCGATATTGTGTTTCCAGCGAGATAGGATCGTGCTGGAAATCACCACTGCGAGCTGTGCTTTTCGCACTCGCCACCCCCACGACATGCCGCGCATCCATAGGAATGTATTGGGGGCAGCAAGCGGGAGGAGCGACATAGCTTGGCGCTGGCCCCCACGACGGGGCTCGCGGGTGTCAATCTGCCGCTAACAGCGGCGAGATTCGCACAATATCGGCGGCACCCACTGTAGCAGATAGGTGGCTTATGTCCAAGTGAAACCAGTGGGGGGCTGAGGGAGTAAAGCCATAGTAGCATGTATTCGTCTCTGCCCCTTTTCCTCCTTTAGTGTTTCATTCTGATGTGTCGAGACCTCTAACATAGAAGTTAGTTGTATTAGGAAGTTGTTTGGAAATCTTGCCAACAGGCCCTTGTGTCTCTATATGTGGCAGAGGATTCATGAGCCTGGTGTACAAGTTCTTCCATTGTAGCTATTTTCTTTACTCTCTTAATCCAGTCTGCTATTGTAGGCAGGTTGGGAGATTTCCAGAGGACTGGGATACATAGTTTTGCAGCGTTAAGGAGATGTAGGGCCAAAGACCGATGGTATGTTTTTATCAGTAGTGAGAAGTGGTGGAGAAGTGCTTGGGCTGGACAGAATTCTATGTGGAGCATTGTAATTTGGCAAATGAGGTGAAAGATATCAGCCCAGAATTTTGGGATGGAGGGACATTCCCACCAGATGTGAAGAAGCAAACCTTCCTTGGAATGGCATCTCCAACAAGTGGGTGGGATCTCTGGGTTGATTTTGTGTAATTTGAGGGGAGTTTTATACCATCTGGAGAACAGTTTAAAACCATTTTCTTGGGCTGTCACATTGATCGATCCTTTGTATATGTTAGCATATATTTTCCCCCACTCTACATCTGAGAGGTTGATGGAGAGGTCTTTTTCCCATTGTTTGCTTGCAATATTTGATTTAGGATCATGCTAATCAAAGATGATGGAGTAGATGATGGAAATCAAATGACGTTGAGGTTCAGTGTTGGTGCAGAGTGATTCAAATTGTGATTGTTTTCTCGAGAAAGCTGGATGTGTACGGGGGTCAGTGGGAAAATGTCTAAGTTGCATATAAGACCATAGAGGGACCTGGTGGTCGGTCCTCTGTGCAATCAGTGTGGATAGCGGTAAAAATATCTCCTCCAAGAAGATGTCTCCCACTCTCAGGTTCACGTGTGGCCCTAATTCTGGAAGAAAGGGGCCATCAATATCAGGTGGGAATTCAGGGTTATGTCTGATCGGCGTGAGCGGGCCTGGGGAGGACAAGATTCGAAATTGGCAACACGTTGCATTGAAAGTTTGCAATGTGTTACCAATTAGGGGGTGTTGTTTGCATTGTTGTAGAATGTGTCTTGTGTTGATCCAGGGTATGTGTTTGAGTGGTAGATGTGAGAAGACCTGTTCTATGTTATGCCGTGTAAACACGAGCAGACTTTTCAACGGACTAGGTCCGATGGTCTTCCCGACGGACTTTCGGCAGAGTTCCGACGTACTTTCCGAACGAACAGACTTGGCCACACACAAGCACACCAAAGTCCAATGGATTCGAACGTGATGACGTACGACCGGACTAGAATAAGGAAGTTCATAGCCAGCAGCCAATAGCTACCCTAGTGTCGGTTTTCGTCTGTCGGACTAGCACACAGACGAACTGATTTTTCTACCGGACTTGAGTCCGTCGCAAAGATTTGAAACATGTTTTATTTCTAGGTCCATTTCTAGTCCGCTAGAGCCCACACACAATCGAATTGTCCGATGGATTCCGGTCCACCGGACCTAGTCTGCTGGAAAGTCCGATCGTGTGTACGTGGCATTAGTCCAGGATTTGGCATCTGCGTGGACATTCCAATCTACTATTCTGGTCAGTTGACAAGCCCTGTAGTATTTTCAAATGTCAGGCAGACCCAGAACTCTCAATTTGGGTAGAGTCTGTCGAAGCTCATTCTAGCTCGAGCCCCACCCCAAATGAATTCCGTACAGGATTTGCGAAAGGAAGTAAAAAATGTTTGTGGTCATTTTGCTTATAGAAGTTCTGCCGAACCAGAAAAATAATCCTGTCGACCAAGCTTTGAGATCTTTCTGAATATTTTGGAGAATTGGGATATAATTCTTGCTGTATAGGTCGGATAAAAAGTCCAGTATGTTGATACTTAATTGAATTTGGTTGCCTTGCCATTTGAATGGGAAATTAGTTTGGCATTGCATTTTGATCTCTGTTGGCAATGATATATTTAGTGCCTCAGATTTAGGAGGATGCCATCCGCAAATGCCACCAGCTTGTAAGTGCTATTGAGATACCTTTAATGTCCTAGTTGTTTTTTAAGTGTGTAAGACAGGGTTCTAGCATTAGAACAACAATTAGCGGGGAGAGCAGGTATCCCTGACGTGTCCCGTTAGATATGGAGAAGGTTTCCGACAAGTGTCCGTTGACCCAATCCTTAGCCGTCGGATTTGAGTAAAATGCTAGTATAAATTGTAACATCCGATCCCGTATGCCAATCTGTTTGAGGACTTCTGCCAAATCCAAGGAAAGAAAGAACCCATGTTGTTGTGTTGAAGTCAGCCATTTATGTATAATAATTGCTTTCAGGGTGTTGTCTCTTGCCTCTCTCCCTGGAACGAATCCTACTTGGTCTAGGGAGATAAGGTTAGGTAGGAGGGGCAAGAGTCTATTAGCTAGGATTTTTGCGTAAATTTTTAGAGCCACATTCAGTAAATAAATTGGCCTATAATTGCAAACTGAAGTTGGGTCTTTGTCGGGTTTTGGAATTACAGTTATATGTGCAGCAAGGAGGTCTCGGGCGGAGGGTTGTCTGATGAAAGGGAATTAAATGCGTTCAAGAAATGTGGGTGAAGCGTGTCAATAAACGCCTTGTAATACCCTACTGTCAGGCTGTCTAGGCCAGGGCTCTGGCCTGGTTTTAATTGTTTGAGTACAGCTTCTAATTCGTCCTTAGACAAAGGTTGTTCCAGGTTTGATGCTTCTGCATCTGAGATGGGCTTGGGGCCGTGTTGGGCGAGAAAGTCTTTAATCAATTGTAGTCTATGTTCTGTGTCTTTCTGGGTGGGTTAGAATGAATTAATGTAGTAGATTTTTTCGCCTGGAGTGCTCTGGCAAGTAATTTACCGACTTTATTACCATATTCATAGAAAAGTTTTTGTGACAGTATATAGTTATGTTTCATTTTCCTGTTCAGTTCATTTACCAGTTCGATTCTGGCTTGAGTGAGTTCTTGGAGGGTGGAGATTGCTTGGGTCTTTTTGTGTGTATTTTCTAATTCGTGAATACATTTGGCGAGGTTGGAAATGTGCGCTTGCCTCTCACGCCTTCTTTTGGAGGCGATCGCTATTAGATCCCCTCGTATAGTGCACTTATGGGCCTCCTATTTTAGTATTGGGGAAATTTCAGGTGCATCATTATCATGAAAGTATTTTGTGAGCCTATCGTGAATGGCGAATGCTATTAGAGTGTCCGTAAGTAGTGACGGGTCTAGGCGCCATATCAGGGAATGAGACAGAGCTGTCGAGAATTCAATCGACATGGGTGATGATCCGAAATGTACATTGGCTCAATGGTGGTTTTAAGGAGCATGGGCAGGTGATAGAAAAATATTGTCAAGTCTGGATTAACTTCCATGGGGGTTAGAGTAAAAGGTGTAGTCATTAGTCTTTTATTCTAATTAAATCCAATTAGGATTTAATGTGCGCCAGGAGTCGTGTAATGTTAAATCGTTGAGACATTTCTTAATTGCACGTAATGCTGTAAAGGGTAATTTAGACAAGCCAGAAGATGTGTCCAAGAGAGGGTTCAGAGGGACATTAAAGTCTCCCCCTACTATCAAGATACCCTCTTGAAACGAAGCAAGCCTTATCAATGTGCACCTAAAACAGGGAACTTGTTTGACAATTGGGGGCATAAATGTTAGCTAGTGTTAGGCGTTTACCAAACAGTGAGCCTTTGATGAATAGGAAAACTTCCCTCTTCATCCAGGAGTAAATCTGCCATTTGGAAAGGGTAATTTAAAAAACTAAAGAATAGATACCCTTTTTGCTTTGGATTCCTTATTTGTAGTGTTCAGTGCTGTTGGATAATAGAGGTGTAAGGGAAACCCGGGCAACAAGCGTACAGTGGTGAGCAGGCGTGGACAATCCAGGAGATGCTCAAGAAAGGACATGTACTGGCGCATGCACGAGTGCGCGCGGGCGCACTTGTGTGTGATGTCGGAGATTGAGGGAGGGGCTTCGCTTATGGAGTCGCTATGCCAGCAACTTGCCTCTCTGATAAGGGTCTGTTATGGATTATGGGGATTTTCCTACGCCATTTTTGAAAAATAAATTAGCGCAGGGAAATAAAAATTCGAAGGGTAGGGGACCCCCATGCCATATTGTTTAACATTTTCATATTGCTGGAAATTGTTTTGTATTTCTGGTAATTTAAATGTCACCCCCAGGCACTATATCTAAATACATTTTTCATTTTTATTGTTGTACTTTAAGCTTTATTAAAATCACTGGTTCTGTAAAAATTATCTTTTTAAAAAACTTTATTTGCATTGATACATGTCCCCCAGGGCAGTACCCAGACCCCCAAACCCTTTTTATGGAGAATTGCTTGCATATAAGCCTTCAAAATTGGGACTTTTGATTTTTCAAGTTCAGGTCCCATAGACTTTAATAGAGTTCGCCGTTGGGGTCAGAACTTTTTCTCTGTTCGGGAGTACTGGTACAAATCAAACAGGAGGGTGTTCGGCCCATCTCTAGTAAATCTATTCCTTTATAGATTTATATATACTGTATTTAGTACAGACTAATATAATTATATATATATATATACACACATATACATATACATACATATACATATATATATATATATATATATATATATATATATATATATATATAAAATTAAATGCCACTTGGGCTTTAGTTAGAAGTGTTTTCTAGACATTTTCTTATTTTGCTGAAAAATAATATATTTTTTTTTTTTTAAATCTTTATTTAATAAATTTTTACAAGGAACAATCATAACATAATATCTATATAAGCGCAAGCAATTGTAATTTCATGTCTAGTCCCTTTTATACCCCTCACCAAACCCCCCACCCTCCCCTCTTTGCATGACATAAATTTAGGCTATCTCCGACGCTCCTAGTTTTATCCTATATTCCCGGCATACAACGTACGGGCCGTCTATCGGGTAATCTCAATATAATATCTCCATGAGTTTCTAAATTCGTTCCATTCTGACCACTTGTTTCTTTGTTCCACGTTTTCCCCTTGCCCCCCCACTTGTGGTTCAATGCTGTCTAATCTTTGAATCGCATTTACTCCAAGAATCCAATCTCGTATCGTCGGGCACTCAGGCCTGCGCCACTTCAACGGTATTAGATTCTTGGCTTCATTTAAAAGGGTAGGTATTAAGGATGATATATATTGTTTCCCTGGGGTCTCAGTCCCATGGAAGAGTACCACCCAGGGATCCTCTGGGATCTTTTCCTTAGTAATATAGCAAATTAATTCTAATATTTCTCTCCAATATTTTACAATTACAGGGCATCCCCACCATATATGAGCCGCCGTTCCCTTTATTTTACATCCCCACCAGCAGTCCGAGGCGGAGCTCCCCTGTATCTTACTAAACCTATCGGGGGTGAGGTACCACCTAGATAAACATTTAAAGTTCGTTTCAACAGATTTCATGGGAAACGCAAAGCTATGTGTAATCTTAAATATTTTTCCTAAATTATTGTGTGTGCAATGTGAACCTAACTCTTCCTCCCATTTCATGACGTATGGAGGTACACTCACTGCTCCCTCACTTATTAATAATTTATATATCCGAGATATATTATTCTTGGAGGACTCCCGTACGCATAAACTCTCCAAACTGTTCAACTCGTCAATTCCACGTAGCGGTTGAGGAAGACTCCCTACAAAGTGTTTTAACTGTGTGTACCTCCAAGGGTCAATGTGCATTAACTCAGTGTTTAAACTCAATTTGTGAAATGTGCAAATTTTCCCGTTTTTTATAATGTCTTTTAATCGTGCCCCTTCTTGTTTTATCCAATTCCCCCCCACGTCCCTCCTACCTGGTACAAAAAGTGTATTATGTTTTAAAGCTATTAGAGGTGAGTTGTATTTCCATTTCTGCCTTCTAAATATATTATCCCATAGATACAGTGTTACCCGTGTTATTTCATGAGTTTTATCCCCCAATGTACAAGCTTTTGGTGGATTCCATAATTCGTGTCCTAAGTGAGTGCTACTTACAATGTTCTCTAGGCTGTTCCATCTCTTATCCCCGTCCTTCGCCCATACTATAGCCCTTGAAATTGATACTGCCATAAAAGTTTTTTCGAAGTCCGGGATAGCGAGCCCTCCCTGTTTTTTTTCCCTGGCTAGGATCTTAGCTGAGATGCGCGGTTTTTTATTAGACCAAATAAATCGTGAGATTATTTGATTCAAGGTTTTGAAGAATGTTTGGGGTAAGGACAGAGGGAGCATCTGAAACTTGTAGTTAATTTTAGGGGCTACTATCATTTTAATTGCATTAATGCGGCCTATCCAAGAAAGAGGCCGAGATCCCATTCTATGAGTTTTATTCATTTTTCAGAAGGGGAATGTAGTTTAATAGGTACATTTTTGTTGTTGTATCGGCTAAGGTTACCCCCAAATATTTTATGTTTGCACGCCAGGGAAAATTAAATTCTTTTGAAAGCAGATCTACCTCCTTCTTATTGATGTTAATATTTAAGATTTCCGACTTGTCAAGATTAATTTTCAGATTTGATGTCCTTCCAAATGATTTTAGCACCTTCAGCAAGTTGGGCAGTGTGGTCCTAGGATTTGATATAAAAAAAAGAACATCATCGGCAAAAGCCGCAATTTTGTGCTCTTCACTACCCGCTCTTATCCCTGATATATCCCCGCAGTCCCGAACCCTGCAAAGCAAAGGCTCCAGGGACAGAACGAACAAGAGTGGTGAGAGGGGACACCCCTGCCTCGTTCCGTTCCTCATTGTAAAGACTGCGGAGGACATCCCATTAACCCTTACCGAAGCCTGCGGCTGCTGGTACAAGGCTCCAATCCATTTCAATATTTTTGGGCCGAACCCCATTGCTTCCAACGTACCCATCATATGTCCCCAGTCTACCCTGTCAAACGCTTTCTCGGCGTCAATCGACAGGAGTAGACTGGGGACCCTCCCCGTCCTCGCGACCTTCAGGAGCAAGAGGGCCCGCACCCCATTGTCGCGTCCCTCCCTCCCCGTTACAAATCCGACTTGGTCGGGATGCACTAATTTAGTAATCTTTTCTTTGAGCCTATTAGCTAGTACTTTTGCAAGTAATTTGGTGTCAACGTTTAATAACGCAATTGGGCGGTAGCTAGAACAAAGGGTCCTATCTTTACCTTCTTTATAAATTAGTGTAATAGAAGCCAGGAGGGCCTCCCTACCCATAGAGCACTCCGTCCCTAGTTTATTCCAGAAGTGACATAATTTTGGGATCAGAATTTCTTTATATTTTTTATAATATGCTAGAGAGAAACCGTCAGGGCCCGGGTTCTTCCCATTAGGGGAGCTACCCAGGGCCCTAAGGATTTCCTCTTCAGTTATGGCACTGTCCAGATCAAGTCTGTCATTGTGGGAAAGTACAGGGAGGGCACACTCTCTCGGAAAATCAGAATCCCCTTCTGTGCCAGACGGGATGTTACCCCCGTGCCTGACGTCATATAATTCTTCGTAGTAGGCCTTAAATTCGTTTGCTATTTCTTTTGTAGAGTTTACCATCAACCCAGATTTGTTCTGTATCTTCTCAATATAGTTCCTTTCTCTTTTCTTTTTAAGCATGTTTGCAAGGAATTTACTGCACCTATTACTCCCCTGGTATTGCTCTCTGGCTATTTTAAAGAACCACTTAGAGGACTCCTGCTCCATAGCTGTTAACATCTCCTCCCTTTTATTAAGCAGACTATGAAAGGTTTCTTGTTTATCGTGAACCGCGCTTTTATGTTCCTGTTCTAGCTTAGATAGTTCAACCGAGAGGTCCTGAATCCTAGCCTGCCTTTCCTTTTTTTTCCCCACTCCGATGGAGATGAGGATACCCCTAACGTAGGCTTTGTGGGCCTCCCAGAGTGTCGCAGGAGAAACGTCTCCTGTTTTGTTATTTTCAAAAAAAAACTCTATTTCCCTTTTAATTATCTCAGATGATCCAGCATCCGAGATAAGCTTATCATTAAGCCACCATGTAAATGATTGTCTCTGGGAGTCGGGGGTCTCCATCTCCATCGAGACCGGGGCGTGATCCGATAGCGTCGTCACCTCGATCTTAGTTATCTTTATTTGGTCCAGAAGTCTATGATCGATAATGAAGTAGTCCAAGCGGGAGTGGGTCCCATGTACCGGGGAGAAAAAGGTATAGTCTCTCTGTTATGCGTGGAGCACGCGCCAGGCTTCTACCAGCTGGAGGTTCCGCATTTTATTTTTCAATTTTTTTAACTGCGTATAACTTGGAATCTTGGCCTGTGATGTAGTATCGTGGTTGGGGTCCAGACAGAGGTTAAGGTCCCCCGCTAAGATCACACCCCCCTCCTGAAACCTTTTTAGCCGTCCCAGTATCTGACTCATGAATTTAATTGGGTTTTTATTAGGGGAGTAGACGTTAACCAGAGTGAACAGCTCCCCTCCCACGCTTCCCTTAAGGAAAAGATATCGCCCCTCGGGGTCCACCTGCCTATCTATCAGTTTAAATCTTATATTTTCCGAAAATCCGATGGCCACCCCTTTGGACCCCCTAGTAGTGGAGTCGCTGTAAAACCACATCGGGAAGTTCCTAGAGTAAATCTTAATATTGTTCTCATGGGTCAGGTGCGTTTCCTGCAAAAAGACTATATCTGCATGGAGCCTCTGGAGTTCTCTCAGAATTTTATACCTTTTCACCCCCGAATTCATACCCCTCACGTTGTATGTCAGGAATTTAATACCATGCTTAACCACTTCCTAGCAAGAGCGCCGCGAGAAGCCTTTTATTATTGCCTTTAATCCTTTTATATGATCTAGCAAAGAGGTTACCCCCCTCCCCTTCTCCCTTTCCTCCCCCCACCCCTCGGACCCTCCCTCCCAAATTCCCCCCCCCCTCCCGGCCGCCTCTCGGCCATATGCCAACTTTGGGGCGTCTGCATAGAAACCCCCCCTGTCTGCCTCCGGAGCTAGGGTGTAGCTCAGACCCTAAGGCACCCTTCGGGCTCCCCCCCCCCAGACCCTCAGCCGCTCAAAACCTCCCCCCACCCCAGCCTCCCGACCATATCCCTCCAACACACGCATAATACGTTATGGACCACAATAATGGGCCCCCAGTAAAAACGGTAAATAATGAAAATAGAAAGGCAAAACGAAAAAAAAAAAGAAAAAGGACGCTACAGTTATGAAGGCCACCAGCCCTGCATCCTTTATCAGCAGTCCAGAATCCCCACCTCCCCCCCACTCCCCCTCCACACACTGATGGAGGGGGAGGAAAGAATTACAGGGACGGGAATCCCCACATCATGACAAAAATTTTGGAGTTCGTCTAAAAATTTCAGCTGAAACATCTTCCCTTCTTTAGTGACGATTAGTTAAGCCGGGAAACCCCAGCTGTATTTCAAATTTGCAGCTCTTAGTGAGGCCAATAGCGGTTTCAGCTGGCGCCTTCGCGAGAGTGTTCCAGCAGAAAGGTCTGAGAAAATCTGTAAGTCCGCAGTCTCAAATTTCAAGGGTGGAATAGATCTCAGTTTTGTCCAGATTTTAAATTTGTCATCGTATGCATGGAATTTAATAATAACGTCTCTGGGTATACCGTCCCCTAGGCCAGGGGGCTTCCTAATGCGATGTACTCTGTCAATTTTAAATGCTGATCCCTCCGGTCTACCCAACACTGGGTTGAATAAACATTGCATTTTTAATACCAAGTCTTCCCCCCTGCTGTTCGGGGATGCCCCTAATCCGCAGATTCTGCCTCCTGTTATGGTTCTCTTGGTTTTCGATTTGGTACTGCATATCTCTGTGTTTTAGGTTCAACTCCGTCATTTGTGATTTCAATTCCAAGATTTCCTGGGCTTGAATTACCGCCAGGTCCTCGACTTTCCCCACCCTGTTCAACACCTGGTTCATGTCTGTCCTGACGTTGGCAATTTCAGTTTTGATAACATTTTCAAGCTTGGTAAACATTTCTATTATTTCTATTTTTGTTGGGATGGGAGAAGTGATTCTTTGCTCCCCGGTAAAGCTGGCGTCCCGGGTCCCCTCCGTACCACCAACTGCTCTGTCCTGTTCCGCTTGCTCAGCCCTCTGTTTCTCAGCTTCACGTTTTTTATCTTTTGGGGCCTGTTTTTTCTCCATCTCAGGGCTTTTAAGGCTAATGTCTTTTAGATATTTCTGTATTGTACTCGTATTAAAATTTTGCTTGGGGGTTTTAGGCTCCGTTCCCCGCTGGGGACGTCCCTTCATTTCTGATACAAAAGGAAAGAGAATATAGAAAGAGACAACCCAATTAAAGCAGGAGTGGGTATCCAACGGGGGTTCCGCTGAACCCCTCCCTCCTTACTTTCTTATGCCTGGCTCTCAAGGTATCTCCAGATGTCTCCAGATATGCTTTGCAGGGTTATACTGGAGGAGTGTACAATGAACAGTAATTATCCTCTATTAGGACCAGAGCTTTCACAGAGGCCAAGGCTCTAAGGGCTGGGATAGGTAGTGGAGACAGGGCTATTCAGGGGACCTCACCCGGGCATCAGTTTCACAAGATGATAGAGTTTGGGGGGAGATGCCCCTAACAGGCGAATATCTTCGCTGTATTCCCCAGGGGAGCGACAAAAAGAGGAGGAGAAGCCACAAGGTACGACGTCAAGAGAGCTCCCAGTCCCCAGCAGAACAAAGACAACAAAATGCCTTGGTATATATACTGTTACAAGTAAGTATAGGCAGTAAATTAAGTCAGGTATACAGTCTTGGGGAAGGGGGGTCCCCTCCTGGAAAAAAAAGAAAAAGAAGTACCCACTTAAGATCTCCAGCCAATCGGGTCAAAGTTCTTAGCATTTACTACACACGTTCCTTTCTAAAGATGCTGCATCTTCACTGAGCAGGGGGGGTCGAGGTAAGCATATAATCTTTCTTTCTACACGGTTATTCAGGAGTGTAAAATGGTACCTGCGGGGGGGCCCGCCACGGCCACCCCCCTGTTGCGGGAGATCAGGACGAGTGGGGTGGAGAGGAGGATGACGGGAGGCGGGTGAGAGGCACAGAGGGTATCCGTGTTCTTCCCTCCTTCCCTTCCGAGTACTGGATAAACAGCGTTCCGGAGTTGCGCTGAGGAGAACAGGGACAGGTGCCAGCCGGAATCAAAAGTCCCGCCAAGGGCTCTCAGCAGTAGGAATCTGGTCGTCTTTCCCCAGGCGCATCACCGCGGGATGATCTGTGTGCCCAGCTGGTATAGGGGGGGACTAACCGGCGGCAAAGTGCGGGTATACGGCCGGGTGGGGAGAAGAGCCCGAGCAGCGATCATAGGACGGGGCGGCGTGGGCTTACACATCCAGGCCGGCTCCCGCTGTCTCCGGGTGAGAGATCCCCGCGTCCCACATGGTGCCGGCATCTGGCCCCTCCCCTAGCGCTGGCGTCTCACGTCAGCATCCTGCGTCCCCTTCGCAGCATTCCATCGAAAAATAATATTTTTAGAATGTATTTTTAGCATGCCACTCTGGATTGGCAGGGTTTGTTTTTAGAAAATGACTTTCCAATTTGTTTTTATATTGTATTTTTCAATCTTTTTTGTTTAAATAATTTGTGTTCATGTTACATTCTAGATATTTTCAATTCCCTCCTGATGCAGAAAATGTGCTATCATTGGCAGTGTCATTACCGTGACAAACTGCTGATAGAATAATGACTATGGAAATCATCATTGACTTATAATGAATCATCATTTCTTTCTAATCAATTTCATTGGTTTTGTTTTTTTGAATTAAGCTTTATTTAAAAAAGGCATCTTGCTGTAAAGCATGTCCAGCAAACCATTAATATGTTGCCTTCCTTCGGCATCTCATATAAACAATCACTAAATTACTCTACTGCCCCTAACATATTAAATTATAGAGGATGCTTGGAAAGCACAAATCCCATTGTTATCTTACAGTGGTCATGTGACAAGGGACAGAATATTTTGATCTCAGCACACATTCTTTACATTTATCCCATATACATTTATGATGGTAATATGTAGCATTTGTGTTTAGTATCAGCTACAGATTAACCACAGAAACTCTAAAAAAAAGTATCATTAGGGCTTCAGTGTCTTTATCCTTAAAGGGTAACTCCACTTTTGTGGGGGGAAAAAAGAAAATAAAGAAAAAATAATATAGCACATATAATTGTGACACTATTTATATGGTAATTAAATGTTATTAAAAATTACCTTTTCTTTTCAATCTGCAGCCACTGTAATTTTCTGAGAATGCATTGCAATATGGCTACCTGAGGTTGTTCTGTACACAGAGTGTGTACTGACCACTAGGGATGGGTGAACGGTTTGGCCCAAGCATAAGTTTGGGCCGAACTTTGGTTGTTCGGACATTCAGCGAACACCGAACAATATCCGGTGTTCAGGGCAAATTCAAAAGCTGCGGAACACCGTTAAAGTCTATGGGACACTAACATGAAAAATCAAAAGTGCTAATTTTAAAGGCTTATATGCAAGTTATTGTCATAAAAAGTGTTTGGGGACCCGGGTCCTGCCCCAGGGGACATGTATCAATGCAAATAAAAGTTTTAAAATTTTTTTTTTTTTTCGGGAGCAGTGATTTTAATAATGATTAAAGTGAAACAATAAAAATGAAATATTCCTTTAAATATCGTGCCAGGGGGTGTCTATAGTATGCCTGTAATGTGGCGCAGTTTTCCCGTGTTTAGAACAGTACCACAGAAAAAGATTTCTAAAAAAAACACAAAAAACACAAAACATAAAACCTTTCTAAAGGAAAAAAGTCATTTAAAACCGACCGCGGCTGTAATGAATTGTCAGGTCTCGGCAATATAGAAAAAACTCATTGAAAAAAACGGTATGGGTTCCCCTCCAGTCCATTACCAGTCCATTAAGGGGAACCCCGAACCCAAAAAAATAAAAATTCCGTGGGGGTCCCCCCAAAATCCACACCAGGCCCTTTGGGTCTGGTATGGAAATTAAGGGGAACCCTGCGCTAAATAAAAAAAATGGTGTAGGAGTCCCCCCAAAATCCATACCAGACCCTTATCCAAGCATGCAACCTGGCAGGCAGCAGGAAAAGAGGGGAGATGAGAGAGTGCCCCCCTCCTGAACTGGTACGGCCACATGTACAGGCCACATGCCCTCAACATGGGGAGGATGATTTGGAGTAGCCCCCCAAAGCACCTTGTTCCCATGTTGATCGGGGCAAGGTCCTCATCCCCACAACCCTTGCCCGGTGGTTGTGGGGGGATCTGTGCCGGATGCTTATCAGAATCTGGAAGCCCCCTTTAACAAGGGGACCCCCAGATCCCGCCCCCCTCTATGTGATTTGGTAAAGGGGACATTGTACCCCTACCATTTCACAAAAGAAAGTGTAAAGAAATAGTAAAAAAGACTTTACACTTTACAGGCATACTTTAGACACCCCCAGGCATGATATTTAAAGGAATATTTAATTTTTATTGTTTAACTTTAAGCATTATTAAAATCACTGCTTCTGAAAAAACGCCCACTTTTAAACATTTTGTTTGCATGGACCAGGGTCCCCAAACACTTTTTATGACAATAACTTGCATAAAAGCCTTTAAAATTAGCACTTTTGATTTTTCATGTTCGTGTCCTATAGACTTTAACGGTGTTTGCTTGTTCGTCCAAATGTTTTGCCTTTTCGGATGTTCTGGTGCGAACCGAACCGGGGGTGTTTGGCTCATCCTTACTGACCACTCCCTAGAAACATAATTTCCTGCTTGTGTGATTGCCTCACCAGTTTTCCCAGAAGTCTGCCTAAGATACAAGTCAGATTTCAGGCATCCCCTGCAACAAAAATTTCATTTTTGGAGAGATACTTTCAAGAGCACGTCTAAGGGGATGCAGGCCCAGCAGATTTCTTCATTAGTGCCCTGCAGCTGTACACTGACAGTTAATTATGAAACCACTCCCCTTAGACCCACTCAGAGGCACAGACAAACACACATGGATTTCTTCAGAATAACAAAATGTAGGAATCTGCAACAAAGGTTGTTATAATCCTTGCAATGTACATAGATCACCCAGAGGGGAATGATTTTTTCTCAACACAATTGGAGTTACGCTTTACTGGATTTAAACTTATTTGATGGATTAATAGATAGTTTTCCTCTTTTGGTTGTGTATACTGATTGAGTGTATGAAAAGTAAAGCTCAGATAAACACGGCTAACACACAGGAGAAGTTTAGGAGAAACTGGAAGTAGCAGGAGAAGATTAATTTTACTAAAATCAGCCATTTATGGGTCGAAATGCAGCTGGTTTGGCAGGGACTGGTTGATATTTGATCCACGTATGGGCACACTGGTTGTACACAAGTTTTTTTCTAGGCTAATTAGTAAAGCTGGCTAAAGCCGGCTGGCAAAACACAATAGCACTGTAAAGCCCCATACACACGCGCGGATTATCCGAGGACCAGGTCCGTCGGATCATGTCTGTCATACTTTGTCCGATGTTGGTTTTGCGTACACACGGTCGGACAAAGTTGTTGGAAAATCCGATCATTCTGAACGTGGTGACGTTTGTTGCCTACGATGGGACTACGTAGAGGCTAGTAGCCAATAGCTTTGGTCTTGTAATGTGATCTGAGCATGCGTAGCACTTTGTCCGTCGGAATTCGCTACACACGATCGGATTTGGTGTGATCGGACTTTGTTGTCAAAAAATCTATCCAGCAGGAGATAGGATTTTGTCCGTCGGACAATCCGATGGAAACTGTCCGATGGTGCCTACACACGGTCGGAATTTCCGACAACATTGTCTGATAGGACAGAATCCATCGGAAAATCCGACCGTGTGTATGGGGCTTAAGAGGGATTCCCCCATGAACACTGACAGTGTTGCTGGGGGAATTAAGCAATTGTCTTTCCCTCCACCCATGAAATGTTACAGTCACCAGCCTTGACCCTCTCTTTAGCATTTGCCACTTTAGAGTGGGTGAATCTTTATCAGTGATCTGCCTATTGATTCCTATATAGGAGAACCTTTTGCTTTCTGTGGAGGACTCCCCCCATTTACTCCTTAAACCCCTTACACACACCTGTTGAACCTCAGAGGAACTGCAAATAAGAATTGTAAAGCTGAACTGTAGCATTCTAGAATAGGATGGGACATTCTGCTGGGCTATTTTTTTCATTCTTCTAAAAATGTAATTCCCAGCTCTTCAAGTGTAGTTAGCACAGTTCCACGGTTACCTTGACAGCTAGTTTGCTACAATGTATGTATCTAGTGTGCTTTTACAGCTCCCAACACAAAGTAGGACTGACTGTCACACTCTGAGATTTTGTTTTTTGCATCCAGGTCTTGCACAGTGCAAGAGTGCCTTGCATTTCTCCTGCTCAATTCCCCCTACTCTCACAGCACATCTCCTGCCTCTACCTTCATTTGGCCATGTGTAGCCACAGACGGTCCCCTACTGTCCTTACATCCAATAGGGGAATGTGCAATTAATTTAAAATATAATAATTTATATACAGTATTTCTGACATTTGCCCTTGACAATTACTAGGACAAATGTCTAATGAGTATTGTCAATTGCAGCTGAATATATGTAGATTCACCTGTTCGTAATAAATGTTTCCCATGGTTTAATACGTTGGCGCATTAATGCTTGTATGCTCTGAACAGACAGAACTAGCTAAACAAACAAAATGTTTCAGACCAAATTCTTTACTTTATATAAGTCTCATGTCCCAATTTTCCTATAAATGATCTGATATAAGAACATAAATGTGTACTAACCACACCATTTTAAAGATCTTGTTTTATTAACATGATTACAAGTAAGGCCCCTTTCACACGGGACGGATCCGTATTGATCCGCCCCGTGAAGATCCGCTGCTCAGCGGGGGTCGCTCAGCTGATCCCCGCTGAGCGGGCTGATGACAGGGCAGTCCCTGCACACTGCTATGGGGGATCAGATGAACACGGACCATCTGTCCATTGGACAATAGCGGAGGCGGACGATAGCGGGTGTCAGCGGATGCTCATCCGCTGACACCCGCTATCCCATAGGGATGCATGTATGTCCGTTTTTCATGAATACACCCCGTAGCATAGATTGCGCTCATTCCCACAGCCGGAGACCCCCCAACACTTGCAATCCCAGCGGGTATGTATAAGAGCCACAAACCAAAGGGGAAATCGCAGCTACAGCAGAAGTCCTCCCCCGCTGTGAAGCCAGCCAAGATGGCGCCGGAGCCTCCAGCTCATGACGAAACCACGTGGCTCTCACCTTCTGGCGATCTAGCCACACAGGATGATAGTCTGCAGCAATTCTCTTCTGAGCTGGTAAGTACCCCTGAGCCCTCCACTGAAACCATGCTACAGAAGCTCCGTTCCATAGTCTGCAAGGAAATAGGGGTGGCTTCTTGATTGTTATTATTATTAATATTATTACTTTTCAACAGTACATTTTTGAGATATGCAATTGTTGATAAAGTATTGTGCACTGGGTATTGTTATTATCCACTCGGGTGGGTGGGGCCGTATGGATGACAGGGGCTGCTAGCTCCTCCCCCTCCCACACTTATACTTCTGGGTCATTTTCCCTATTTAATCTTCAACTAATCAGTAACCTGAAGAAGGGGCGTGTCCCCGTAACATGTAGTGTCTCCAGTCGGTGATGTGTGACTCTCTTTGCTCCCTTGGCATTGTCAGTTCTTAATTGGCCCCAACAGCAGGGTTTGAACATACTCTTCGGATTCCCTTGGCCGACTTACGCCAGGCTGTGACATCACTTCTGGGCTTCGTACACAGTGCGAGCAGCCGCTGTATACTGGCCCCAACAGTTTCTGTGCCTACAGTTTGGTTCCCCCTTCATTGGACCCTCGCCTTACTGTCCTGGAAGGGCCCCCCACCAGCGGTGCTTCTGTGTTCTTTGTTCAACGACTTTGTGTTGGGTTTCCCTAAGCCCCTGTGTCATCCATGCGGCTCCAGCCTCCAGGTACTGTCAGTTTTTAATCCAAGTTTCTGCATGACCATCAATTGACTGCTGTATGCCTTGGTGAACATTTTATTATTTTTTTAACAATAATAAAAAGTTTTTACTTTGCCTCTGAGGGTCCTATTTATGTCTGGTCTTTCCCATTTAAAATAGCTTTCTTCCACCAGCAATGTCAGTTCCATGCAGTTTCTTCAGCTGAGCTACGCTGCCACTTCCAAGATTTGAACTTTGACCTCCCACCGTAACAAGGTTCCACATCTTCACCAACTCAACTGCCTCGCTCTTCTCAATCATTACCAACCCGAGCTTCAACTACCCACAGGCTGTCTCAGTCATCTCTCCGAGGCTCCCAGGCTCTCCATTCTTTGCAAGCTCAACAATTCCACGACGTCCCTCCTGGCTAAGTACAAGCCTTTAAACCCTTGTGTTTTTTCACCTTAATGCAAAAAACTTCTGGCAGTGACCAGCCCCCTAGCCCCCACGTTTTACTTACCTGAGCCCCTTCATTCACTTGGCAGAGATGCGCTCTCCCTCTCTGCACGGGGTCCTGACTCTTGATTGGATCGATAGATAGCAGCACAGCCATTGGCTCCCACTGCTGTCAATCAAATCCAATGACGCGGGCACCGGGGGCAGGGCCGAGTCCGGAATTCGTGTCTAAGGACGTAAATGCTGGACTTACAGCGCGCCTGCAAGGTAACCCCCCTGGTAGAGTGCTTCTCCTAGGGGGTTATCTGATAGGAGAAGGAGCCGCGAGAGGCGCCGAGGAGTCGAGGATCAGGGACACCGTGCAAAATGAGCTGCACAGTGGAGGTAAGTATGACATGTTTGTTATTTTTTTAAAAAAAGATGAAGCCTTACAATAACTTTAAGGCCTTTTTTTTCTCTATCTGCGGTCTGTACACTGACCTTCATTGATAGGCAACCTGATCTGGCCTGACACATGATCATAACATTTTTTCCCCTCCCACCTTTTTTTTTTCTCCTGCTACTTTTCTTGTGGACCTGTTGCTAACACTTTAGTTCCCCTGGGACCAACTTCTCTCTTCTATATCGTTTAGAGTAAATGGGAACAGCTGGACTTCGTTTGATGACTCTGATAATTTGGTACACTCCACTCTTCAGTCTACATATGCACGTTTGGTGCATGTTGCAGATATTGTGCTTTTTCACAAGATTTTAGATAGTCATCTGTTGATTTATGTGTCTAATCTAAATCTCTGCCTCTTGATTTACATAGCCTAAATGTACAAATCACTACATTGAGCTTTACCACAATAAACCCAGAGGCCTCATTCAACCCCCCTTCCATTTTTGACATGTTAGTAAATTTATTGAGCTCCTGGCTTCACCTGCTCAGATCTTTTTCACTACCTTTTTGAGTCACTGCAAAGGGCTGCTTCTATAGCCTCCCGATAGTCACTATCAGAGTGATTTTTTTTTAACATTTTTTTTGCCCTTCCTTGGGTCCAGCGACTCTCCAAGCAGATGCAGCCATGGTCAGGTTTGCAACTTGTTTCTGTTGTCTCCATGAATATTATTAAACAATTGTATGCCCATATTAGCGTATAAGTTTACCATGTTTTATTACTATTGTTGCTACGCAATTCAGGTGGACACATGCGCCCCACCACCTGGCTCTTGGATATGATGGTAGTCCTTTCCAACAGTCATCCCCTTAGTGGGGCGTATGTGGTCCCAGAGGATACCGCTAATGCAGTCCGTTTTTTTCTCTGCAATGTCACTTAACTGGTTATCCCTCAATGTCCAGGGTTTGAACTCACCGCAGAAACAGGTGAAGGTCTTTCACTATCTTAGAAAACATTGAGTTAATGTTTCCTGTTTGCAGGAAACCCACCTGTCACCTCTTCTCATCCTTAATATTTTGACACATGTTATCCCCTTGTGTACCAAGCTAATGGCCCTACAAAGCAGTGAGGTGTTTTGGTGGCTTTTCATAAATCCACCCCTGTTACATGCAAAAAACAAATAGCTGACCCTAATGGGAGATATTTATTGCTCCACGGCTTAGTTCAAGACACTGAAGTCACAATCCTGACATATTATGCCCCCAATGTAAACCCGGGTCCCTTCCTCCCCCACATTTGCTCACTTCTTGGAACATTGTTACTGGCTGGTGATTCTAATTTAGTTCTGAATCCCAAACTAGATAAATACCCAGCTTATATCTCAGCTCCATCGGCGAATGCTAAAAAATTCCTACACTCACTTGGTGATCTTGATTTGGTTGATCTATGGAGGGAACTTCACCCATTAGCAAAAGATTTCACACATTATTCCCATCCGCACCACTCTCAGTCCAGGATAGACCATGTTTTCATGCAATGCAAACATCTATCTTTAGTGCTTACACCGTCTATCTTAACGGCACCTTGGACAAACCATGACCCAGTGCTAGTTACTTGCCGCTTCCTGCTTTGTAGACCGCAATACTCCCCATGGGTCATGAATGACTCCCTGCTGTCTATAAAAGAAATCAAATCGATCTCTTGCGCAGATCTCAGGAATATGTTTAACTCAATTTTTGGTTGGTTTCCTCTCCAATTACCCTATGGGAGGCCTACAATTCAGTTTTACGTGGCCATATCATTCAGATAGCAGTGAAGCGTAAGAGGGAATGTCTGCACAAGCAACACCAATTAGAGGCTAGATTAGAAGCTACTCTGGAACAATTTAAAAAAGCCCTCACCCTCTCTAATCGTAAACTTTTATATCAAGTTTGCACTGAATTAGACCTTTGCCTGATGGATTCAGCAGAAGGAATCTTACGATGGAATCATCAAATATGGTATGCAAAGGCCAATAAGCCTGATAACATGTTGGCAAGGCGACTTCACACTTTTGCTCAAAATCACTCTCCAATCTCTTTGAGAACCAGACATAATGTTCTCACCATCAATCCTATTCAGGTACTGAGTTTAAACACCGTCTCACTTCCTTGTACGCTGCTTCCGCTCAGGCAACTGATCAGGCTATAACCCAGATCAGAAACTTGCTCCAACACATAGAATACTTATGGACCGCACTATTTTGGATTTGGAATTACAATGCATTAAGGACTTAAAACTAGGCAAAAGATCAGGTCCGGATGGCTATTCTGCGCTTTTTATAAAAAGTTTGTAACAGTCATTGCCCCTCACTTAACAAACATGTATAACGCAGTACGAGATGGCCCTGCCTTTTCTTGCTCCCTCTTTACCGCCAACATTGCCATGATTCCCAGACCCGATAAAGATCCCCATACTTGGGTAAACTATCGCCCTATCTCCCTGATTAATATAGAGCTAAAATCCTCATAAAGATTTTGGCAAATAGACTTAACTCCTTTTTGACTTGTCTCATCACGTCAAAACATCAAGCGGAAGATGACACCTGCCTAGTCCTTCAATTGCTCCGCATACCCAAAGTTCAATCCTTAGAAATTATGCTTTTGTCATTAGACATAACTAGGGCCTTTGACACCCTTTCTTGGCCCACTTTTTATGAAATGGGTGGCGGCCCTGTATAGTACACCCTAAGCTAAACTTAAATATCATGGGTTTGAGTCCTCAGTCTTTCCAATTTACAGAAGCACTAGACAAGGGTGCCCTCTCTCACCACTCCTGTTTATTCTGGCTATGGAACCACTGGCAGATGCAATTCGTAGTAATGCAGATGTGAAAAGTGTGGACGTTGCAGGATCTCCTCACAAAAAGTATTTGTTTGCGGATGACATCTTACTGTCATTGACATCCCCTCATCTTTCTCTTCCAAACTTGATGAAAACTTTAGACACCGTTGCTCTGTTCTCCAAACTTCACGTTAATCCTGCCAAGTCCAAGGTGCTGTCGGTGTCCCTTGCATCACAGACTCAGGACACTCTACGACAGTCTTTCCCATTCCAATGGCTTGATTCCCTCCCGTACCTGGGGTTCCGTTTAGCCCCAACCTATGAGGGTCTATATCAAGCTAACTTACCCTCTTTGTTCAAAACACTATCTGACTTGCTGCTGTCTTGGAGCCACCTTCCACTCTGCTGGTTTGGCAGAATCAATGCAGTTAGGATGCCATACCTACCTAAATTGTTGTATGCTTTCCGGGTCCTACCGGTGCCTGTCCCTCCCCATATACTTCAAATTCATCAACATAAAATTTTAAGTTTTCTCTGGGGTTCTTCCCGACCTATTTTGTTCACTCGTAGGATCAATGGAGGCCTCTCAGTTCCTAATCTTCCTAATCAATTCCTAATATATCACAGCCAATCTCGCTCCTATATCGCACTTACATGAGACTTACCACTTACCCTTATGGGCCACTATTGATATGGTGGACTTGCATCTGATTCCCCTTTCTTCTTTACCGTGGCTTCTTCCAACTTCCCGTCCAACAGGCATAAGCCCCTCTCCATCCCATACACTCCACCTTTGAGATTCTAGCAAATACTTGCAAGCTTGATCCCACCTCATTTACCCCTTTTACATCTATTACACTGCCCATTATTCCCCCCTGGTATAGAAGCTCCAGGCCAGTTCAACTGGTTAGTGGAAAATAGGTTTTCAGATGTACACTCCTTACTAGCCCCAACTAGGATCATGTCATTTGATGCGCTCCGCTCGTCACATAAAAATACCATTACGAGAACACTTTCACTATTTACAGTTCCATCATTATATCCAAAAATTTCTTAGGCCTCATCCAACACCTGACCTACTTTCAGCTTTCAAAAACATATGCAGGGCTCTCCCACACTCCACAGGCATAATCTCTTTGATATATACATCAATTGTCTCCTCTAGGAAACCACCACTGCGCTCCTTCCCGAAACATTGGGAGACACAAATTGGCAGTGGAATTGACACTGGAAGACTGGCAGATTATGCTTCAAGCTGCTTCAAAGTGTTCTAGAAATGTCACTACTTTAGAAAATGCATATAAGGTCATAAACCGCTGCTATTATACTCCAGCTCGGTTAGCCTGCATAATTCCCCAATATCCATTGACTTGCTTCCATGGATGCACCCAGCCAGGGACAATGGCTCATATATGATGGTACTGCCCTAGGGCGACTAGACTTTGGATCCAGGTTTACACATTATTGAGTACATTGCTACACTCAGATGTTAAGAGGTACCCCTGTGAAGCCCTTCTTTTTAAACCTATCGAAACATTATTGAGGGCTGAACGCAAACTGGCAATGCATCTTTTTCTCGTAACTAAGCTCACTATAGCGAAGGCCTGGAAAACTCCTACTCTCAGCTTCAAAGCAGTTAAAAATTGCATGAACAATGTTATGATCAATGAGAAATTAATATCTATACTGTCTGACTCTCATGAACAATTTCTGCGTGTTTGGCAACCCTGGATATCCTATGCTCATTTCCTTGTTTTGACCATACATTACTGACATTATGACTTTGTCAGGTGCATTGTCCTCTGAGACCACTCTTACCTTTTCTTCTTCTTCTTTAACCTTCCTCACTTTCTTCTCTCTATTCGTTTAACACCCTCCTATATGTATCTGTAGATATACTTCCTATATACTCCTGTATACCTTATTTAACTACCATTCCTCTGATTGATTGTTCCCCGTAGCCTCTGAGATCTGGCCTCCCTCATTCTTCTTTTGGTTTTTGTTACTGCCGATAACTATCTGTTAGAAACACTTGAATTTCACACATATTCTAGGGATTGGTCTACATATCCTATGTCTTTCTAATTGTAACTGTCATTTAACTCAATGTATCCCAAAGCTAACGTCTGAATTATGCTATGCACTCTGGATGATGGTTATGGTCAGTTGGCTCTGTAAGTTTTTTTTTTTTTTTTTGTATTTTGTTAATAAAAAACCTTTGTAAAATAAAAGAACTGAAACATAAATGTAGATTTTGTCCACAGGGTGGTGTTTCTAGACTGCTTCCAGAGCAGAAAATGTGTTGGAAGGAATTTTTCATCTAAACCTTGAGAGGTGAATCAATACAGTGTTAGAAGTTGTCACATTTTGTTTTTATATGAATTGTTGTCATTTTCACATTTCATGCAGTTTTAAATGTCAAAGGGACTGGAAATTAATGATTACAATTCAGTTTTAAAAAAGAGCATGCTTGAATTTGTTTTGAAGTAGAAGTGAAATAGGTTTTATTTGTATTATTTATTTAATTTCATGTTAAATTGACACCATAAATATAATGTAGATAGAGGTATTCAGCAGTGATTCGGGAATCATATTAGGATATGATGATAATTTCATATGTAAGATGCACAATTACATTTTTATTGAAAATGGACAAATGGAAGCATAATAAAATGCTTTTTAAGCTTGCTATTCCAGGTTTAGCATGCTGCAAATGCTATAATTTTTTTTGTGAAAAAAATATTAAACAAATAATTACAAAAATAATATCTAAAATTAAATTGTGCCTGATTAACTTCTATATTAGGGAGAGGTAATAAAATATAGTTGTACCACAGTAAAATCTATACTTTGCATACAAAAAAAATGAAAAATATACAGGCTCTAATTTTTTTTTATAAAATAGGCAAACACTTTCGCAGCCAAAGAGATATTCAGGTATTACGACTTAACTGTAACTAGTAATGAAGCTATTACATTTTACTGTCATTTTTAGGTGCAGTTTAAAAAAAAATAGTGCATACCCTAGATATTTCTTTATATAGTAACAGATATACTGTATAAGTAAATCAGTGTTTTTGTAACTGGTCATATAAAAACATGTAAACTTATCATATTAGTGAATACAAAACACTTTATTAATACTCATATTAAAAAAAAAAAGATTGTGTAACAAATGTGTGATACATAGAGCAAAAGCATTATAGCCACTTTCTTTGTTAATGACATACCTTACCTGGAGTTATTGATCACACAATTATAGTAAATGTGTAAAATATAGCATAGAAGATTTAATTCTCTCCTTATAAATGTCAATAGTTTTACATGTAAGCATATACTGCTAATATAATGCAATTAAAATGCAACTGCCAGTGTAAATTTACCCTAAACTACCCTTAGATGAACAGACCTCTTTCTAAAAATAACACGTGATGCGAGGTTCATCTGTCCTGATCCCGATACCAAAATTCTGAAGCCAGTGCGCCATTTCTGTTCAGCTCAAATAATAGTTCAAAGGATCATTCCTTTTATTACATGGAAAAATCTCTCTGAGCAATAACTAACGTGTATAAAGCTTGCAAGTGCTAGTAAGTGTTAAAGCATTAACCCATTTACTGCCCGATGTTCTTAAAATGGTTGTATGCAACCATTATTCATTTGATTAATTATGTTCATTAGTACCTAAAGAAAAATGTAGATGCAAGATAAATAACATGTGATTAGCATTGTGCATACCTTAATGTGTTTACACTCTCCTTGTTTAAATATGAATGCAGTTTTAATAAATTAAACGTAAGTAATGCAAATATTGATTACCTGATGGGCATAGTTAACTGGCCTCCTTTACATTTTAAGATCACAACAGGAGCACAGCGACAGTACAGTCAATCAAGGCTGGGAATTGACTACCCGTGAGTTAGAGCACTCATATCGTCTTCTACATCAGGGAACTTAGCTCATTTGTCATTTTGCCAGATTATTACCAGAGAACTACAGACTATAGTTTTTAGTTTTTTTTTTTTCATACTGCGATTTCCTAAAGGGCACTTATGGGACTGTTAAAATTGAATCTGTAAGCTCATGCATTTAACTTTGCAAATCAGTGTGAGAAGTGCATAAATTATTATAATCATTATTATCAGGCACAGCTTAAAAACATCTGGATCTCAGCTTGTTTTATCGTATCATACTGTTTTATTGTATTGCACACTGACATAATTTTTATGTAAATTTGTGAATCTTTGTTAATGTTTCAATGCCAAATCCAGTCTGCCTGGTGAGAACTCCTAGGCAGATTGATTAGCAGCTAGTGGTTTATGGCTATAACAACATAAATTTTCAAAACCTTGGGCTCGGCAGCCTTCTAGTCTATTAAAGATGTCTGGTCCCAGCTGGAAACAGCACTTAACCTATAGTAAACAAAATGGATTGGTTCACTGAACAAACAGTTTTTATCCATGCATTTTATTTTTGAAAATGTCTTTTATTGCTTATTATCTTCAATATTTGTCAGCATTGTGTACATTATATGGGTTAATCCGACAGAAGAAATCATCAGACTTTTTTAACACTTCAGATCTAAAACCCTAGAACTTTGATTTATGCAGAAAAACTAATCTGACAAGAACATTTTCCTTTTATCAAATCTGTTTTCTTTCTTTACTTCTGTACATCGCTTTTCTTTCTTTTCATTTTTTTTAATCAGGTACAATGTTATTGAAATGTTTAGCAATTTACAAGAAAGAAAAAAAAAACACACCCCAACACTTACCCTCCTGTCCTAACTCAAAGGACAAATATGCCTTTATGGTTCTACAATTGATAATTTCAGCAAATGGCAAATAATATTTAACAATTGAAAAATATTTAACAACACTGTTGTTGGCTAATGCCTTTTCAACTAGCTCATATAATCACATCAGCATTATACAATATTAAAAGCATGGCATGTTGAAATGGAATGGTTGTATGTAAAATACACAGTAGTGTGGTCATTGAAAATCAAAAAATCAAACAATCCATGTAATAAAAATATATATTTACAAAATATGCTGGAATACCAGCAATCTATTATCACATTCAGAGCATAAATGTAATTATAATATAGTAATAAATTAAAACAGATTATGCTATTTCAGATAAAAATGTCACTTACAAGTAGGGGGGGGGATAAGACTCGAGATGTCAATTCACAGATTCCTTATGGATTTAAACTTAGTAGCTCATCCCCTTTGTTGCATGATACGTTTTTCAAGAGCAGAATCCCTTTCTCTACTGAGGTTAGTGATCTCCAAAACGTGTTATTTTCCAGTGATAAATCTGAAATACCCAGTATGCATAATTGGGATCTGGGCTCAAATTGAGGAAACAAGTCTTATTTATTAGATTAACTACCTGGGTGCAATATTGGAACAACTTTGGGTAATGCCACAAAATATGAATCATATCACTAGAGGCAGAGGCATAACTATAACCTTCAGGGCCCCAGTGCAAGAAACCATGAAGGGCCCCTGAACCGTAGTATGATGGTGGGTATTGTGAATAGATGGGGGGGGGGGCAGTGTGATGGGGCATTTTGACATGAGAGGGGCAGTGTGACCAAAGAAGGGTATCTGGAAAATGTGACCAGAGGGGGGAGTGTGAAAGAAGGGGGGCAGTGTGACAAGAAGGAGCAGTATATTGGGGGCAGTGTGACAGGGGGATATTGTGACAAGGGGGGGGGGGGGGGCAGTGTGACAGGAAAAAAAATACCCTGGGAAGTATGACAGGAGGGGGCAGTGTAATGAAGGAGCACTGTGAAAGGAGGGGGGCTGTGTAACAAGAGGGGGCAGTATGACAGGACAGTGTGATAGGTGGGGGGGCAGTGTCACAGGTGGGGGGGCAAGTGTCACACGTGAGGGGGCCACTGTCACACGTGAGGGGGCCAGTGTCACACGTGAGGGGGCCAGTGTCACACATGAGGGGGTCAGTGTCACAGGTGGGGGCCAGTGTCACAGGTGGGGGCAAGTGTCACAGGTGAGGGGGCAGTGTCACAGGTGGGGGGAGTGTGAGGGGGCCAGTGTCACAGGTGGGGGGGCCAGTGTCACAGGTGAGGGGGCAGTGTCACAGGTGAGGGGGCCAGTGTCACAGGTGAGGGGGCCAGTGTCACAGGTGGGGGGAGTGTCGCAGGTGGGGGGAGTGTGAGGGGGCCAGTGTCACAGATGGGGGGGCCAGTGTCACAGGTGGGGGGGGGGGAAATGTCACAGGTGGGGGGGGGCAAATGTCACAGGTGAGGGGGCCAGTATCACAGGTGGGGGGGCAAATGTCACAGGTGGGGGGGGCAAATGTCACAGGTGGGGGGAGTGTCACAGGTGGGGGCAAGTGTCACAGGTGGGGGCAAGTGTCACAGGTGGGGGGCAAGTGTCACAGGTAGGGGGCCAGTGTTACAGGTGGGGGGGCCAGTGTCACAGGTGGGGGGGCAAATGTCACATGTGGGGGAGGGGCAAATGTAACAGGCGGGGGGCCAGTGTCACAGGTGAGGGGGCCAGTGTCACAGGTGGGGGGGAGTGTCACAGGTGGGGGCCAGTGTCACAGGTGAGGGGGCAAGTGTCACAGGTGAGGGGGAAAGTGTCACAGGTGGGGGGGGCAAGTGTCACAGGTGGGGGGGCAGTGTTGGGCTTACCTTACATGAGGAGTCCCAACAGCAGCCCTTGTACATGCTTCCTTGTGACATCTGCAGGATGTCCCCCCAGCCAGCACAGTTCACTTCCTGAGTGTCAGTGTATGCAATGGAGAGGGGAGGGGCCTCTGACCCGAGCAAGACTCAGAGTGTGCAAGCAGAGGGACAAACTTGTGCACTGACTCTGGTGTCTGCTCGGGTCAGAGGCCCCTCCCCTCTCCAGTATACACTGACCAACACTCGGGAAGTGAACTGTGCTGGCTGGAGGGACATCACAGAGCTGCCGATCGCCCCCCCTCCCCCTGTATAGTTAGAGAGGTACAGTGAGAGCTGCTATTAGTGTACCTGTGCTGTGCTGCTGAGCCAGATTAGAGCGGGGGCGGCGGCAGCATAACTATTCTTCACGGACAGTCTGTCACTCCCGGCTTCAGTGCCCTCCTGGCGCCCGAGCAGCTGTCTTTCGCTAGCACCGGCTATGTGACTGTGACACAAGGAGAGGAGAGAGGGGAGCAGTCCTGACGCTTCGGCGCCCCCCCTCTGCAGCGCCGGGGTGCGGAGCGGACTTCCCAGTGTACTGTACTATCTCCCGGGCGGCGGCGGGCCCCCCTACAGTGGCGGATCCAAGGGCCCAGTCGCAAATGCGACTGGTGCGACCCTGGTAATTCCGCCACTGACTAGAGGAAATTATACATCTGATGCATAAAGGAGTGTCTCTTCAAGCAATTTCATATAGATGTTTGTGATTGCAATCTGTGCTGTAGAGTACAAATAATTGTGTGAGGAATTGTGAGGCAGGAAGGGATGCCTAGCAGTTATCCTTAGGCAAGTGTCCTATATCATTTATCCATTTCTACCACGAATCATATGCAGGTTGCTGGTAATGTTTATGCCTTTATATGGACTTATGCCCATATTTAGTCATTGTTATGGGGACACGTCCACATAAGGGCACTGATGTCACAAGCAGCCTCCCTTTTTGTTTACATGTTATGCAGGGAAAATATCTGACCTGCAACTGATTAGACTAGAAATAATGCAAGTTGGAAGTTCAGACAGAATTTAGAGGACACCCTAGCTCATCTCTATTAACAAGCATCGGCATGTATTCTTTTCACCAAGTATATTTCCTAATTGTTGCTGGCTGCATTATTTAAAGGCCTTAAAAAAGTGTAATATTCCTGGGCAATTTGAAGTTCATTCTTTCTTTTATGACAGCATGCCACAGGGTTATTTACAGCAGACAGGAGATTGTGGAAGACAAGAGAGTTTTCATGTTGTATCATTAAAAAAAAAAGTTCAAGAGCAATGTGCTTCTAAACCCCCTCACATTACATCACTTACACACCCTATACCCACAGATAAAATAGGATTTAGGCATACATGGATTATACCTATTATCTCTGTTTAAAATTGTCCGGCTGCTGGGCATTTTTAAAAAGCTGTATGCTCTTCGGTATTGTTATTCTTCTGGACCAGCACTTGGATTTCAGTACTATCAAAGGTATTGTTACTGGTCTTTCTATTTTGTTTCACAGACCATTAACTTATTATTCCTTGATTACAAAGGTTCCCTCTGAACTAGGGAATTTTCTAAAGGTAATGCATAACTTGCATTGTCATCCCTGCCTATATTTTGCTTCAACAAGTCAAGAATGGCCTTATGGTAGCAAAAAAAATAACTAATTAAAAGGCATAAACAATTGTGTACATAGTAAAATATGTAAAATAATTGTATATACCAGTCAAAAACAAAACACAAGCTTTATGCCGTGTACACACGGTCGGAATTCTCGTCAGAAAAAGCTCTGATGGTTTTCCCGTCGGAATTCCGATGGAATTTCACTCAAACTGTCTTGCCTACACGCGGTCACACCAAATTCTGATGGTCAATAACACCACGGCATACAACACGTTCGACTGCACTATAAAAGGGATGTTTAATGCTTCTGAGCATGCGTCGAATTGTTTCCAAGCATGCGTCGGAATTTTGCGTGTCGGAATTGCATACACACGATCGGAAAATCTGATAGAAAGGTTTTCCGTCTGAAAAATTAAGAACAGGTTCTCAATCCAAAGTCCGTCGGAAATTTCGACAGAAAAAAATACCGATGGGCATACACACGGTCGGAAAATAAGATGAAAAGCTCCCATCGGACTGTTTCCATCATAATTTCCGACCGTGTGTGTGCACGGCATAAGTCTTTTACAGATTGTCACAGTCCAGATCACCTCTCTTATTTGTTTTATCTCCTTATAGAAACATTTGGGAGAAAGCTATGGCTGTAGGATTCTATGGCTATCTTTTTTGCTAATTACCACCACTCCTCCTGACCATATAATTTCCTCCTGCCTGCCTGTTCTCCTGCTTTGTGGAAGAGTGGGTCATATTTTTTTTATCTTAGCAAAGGATCACAGTAGGGTTTAGTCCTGGGACTTAATTATTCCCAGTGATGTAAGTAAATGAGTTAAAATAAACAGAGTTACTTAACGCAGTTACTTTAGAGGGTAAAAGTAATCTAACTGATTACTTTTCCCCTCATGGTAACGCAGTTCCCATTACTTGGGCAGCGTTACTGCAATTACATCTACCACCACTAGATGGCAGTAGTGTAATTCCGGTGTCCTGCCTAAAAAGTTCCCTGCCGGATAAGGACCCCCTGTACTGCGCAGCGCTTGCGCAGTACGAAGGACTACGGAGCTTACGAAAATTGCTGAACCTAAACAGCTCTGAGTGAACTCTACACTGCGCAGGCGCAGTTAACATGTAATTGTATGAGGCGATGCTGCACGTTCCCGATGCTCGTGCTACTCTGCAAGGGGCATCTATCGTGTAACTAAGGGGCAGGTCTAGTATTACTGTAACCAAGGGGCGCATTTATTATTATTGTTATATATCGAGCTCTGCCCATTAATTTAACATTCACCCTCTTCTGTAGCCATCCGCCCCTTACACAATATAATAATAATAGACCCCTTGCTTACACGCTATAACAGATATGCCCCTTGGTTAGAGTAATAATAGAGCAGCCCTTTGGTTACACGATATATAACAATAATAATAAATGTGCCTCTTGCTTACAGTAATACTAGACCTGCCCTTTAGTTACACGTATAGAATATAAAAAAAAAGTCACAGTTACTTTGCTGCGTAACTAATTACTTTTCCAATGTAGTAACTGAGTTACTAACGCAATTACTTTTCGGGAGAAGTAATTTGTAACTTAACTAATTACTGTTTTAAAGTAAGATGACCAACACTGATTATTCCTAAAGGTAGTGCCAGTTTGCATTGCTATCTCTGTCTGTGTTTGATTACCAAAAAAAATGGCCTTTACGAATGAAAATATTTTGTAAATATAGAAATAATGAGATGTATAACAAAATTGTATATACTGTTTAGTATTTACTCATTTATATATTTATTTAATTTATTTAGCAATGCGTATGTGGGAAGTGTTTAGCAACTGTTCCAGATTTCAATGCTGCTGCCAAATTGGTTATCTGAATGGTCATATTGAGAACTTGGTGTGGCTCATGTTTTGAATGTAGACCACCCCTGCACATGTTGTAACTGAACTGCAATACATTATTTCCAGTAGCTAGACCACCCTCTCGTAGTTCATAAAGATTTTAGTTTGATCCTGGACTCTAATCTTTTCCATATTAGTTACCTAAATAAAGTATCTACTGTATTGTTGAGTGAACTGAGGAAAGTTTAGCTGACTGAATGTTTGCCATAAAATTGAACAAAAAAATAAAACAAAATAAATCCAGAACATAGCACCTGAACCACACTGGGGTCCATAGAGACAAATCTTGTTATTTTTTTTAATGGCCCGCATGTGATGTGGCGAACCTGCATGATAAACCAAAAACAAAACTTATATTTAGAAAAAAATATAGCTAAATTACACTTCCAGGTTGCTTTGTTCTACTTGTAAAACAAAGTAACAGGGGATCCCCATCAACATACATAGCAATGCTAATTCTTGAAGAGGATCTGCTGAACAACAAAAAATAAAAAACATGTCCCCCCCCCCCCCCCCCAATACATACCAGACCCTTTTTCTTGATTAGAGTCTGGCATGGATTTTAACAGATAACGCCACCAAAAAAAGTTTAACATCTCCCCACAGTCTATACCAGACCCTTATCTGAGCAGGTAGCCTGGCTGGCCAGGAAAGAGGGTGCCAGCGAGTGTGGAACCTTCCTTCTGAACCATGCTTCAGCACAGCACCTTGTCTTTATGTTGGTGGACACAAGGGCCTTTTCCCCATATCATTGGACAAGTGGATGTAGTGGTCTGAAGCGGGAGGGGACTTATTGGAATCTGGAAATTGCCTTTAAATAATAAATAAAAACACAGACACATTTTAAAAAGTATTTTATTTTAAAAATCCCCAAATAATGTCCAATCATCTAGATCCAATGCCAATCGCATTGTCCAGCTATTTAGATCCATTGGCAGTCATCATGAATAATGTCCACTCGACACAAAAATAGTGACCAATGTTGGCAGGTGACTGCCATTGATTCTTGATATTCTTGAATGACTTTTCCCAGGCTAGAAGCTAAATGTAAACAAAAATGTCAGAGATGCTGGATGATCTTATTGACCAAATTTGTGGATCGTGATCATATTTACCTGGAATGCCCACCTGCTGGCTTGTTTACAAGTTCAAACAAGCTGGCTACCAGTGTTTCTAGGACTCTGGCAACTGTTGTGTGGTCACCTGCATCCAAGAAACCAATGATGCCTGTGATTCACATTGCCTTTGGTTGTTAGGATGCTGCTGGCTAGGGTCACACAGCACCATTGGTTATTATTGTGCAAGTGGCCACCAGCATCCTAAATGCCAATAATGTGACTGGAATCTGGCATTTGGTAGTGGTAGTGTTACTGACTTCCAGCTGCAAAAGTTGGAAGTTCAGGTAAGTGAACTGGCCAAACCTGGCCATTTTTTATTACATGTTCAGTGAAAAGGAAACTGGGTTCAAACTCAAAGTCATCATAAAGCTCATCCCTGATAGTGTAAAATATGGTAAACCAATCAAACATGATAAAATCATTGTTTTGAAATCTAAAAAGGGAAGTTATGTAAAATATAGAGAATTTTTAAACTTGTCTATATTGTAGATTGCAAAAAATGAGCTACATACATTTGTGCACCCTACTGGGTTTATCGTGCAGCAGACTAACTCGTCCTTCTTAGTTTCCCCTTTGTTCTGTATTAGCAACAACTGTTCTTGCTCACTTGCTAGTCTAGTTATAGTTTCATTTAATCTTTTATATTTTAATTTCTTCTGCTACTGTTAACAAATTTGCAGGCTTTTGGTTTGGGTGTATATACTGTGTGTGTGTATATATATATATATATATATATATATATATATATATATATATATATATATATATATATATATATATATATATATATATATATATATATATATATATATATATATTGTATTTATTGGCGTATAACACTCATTTTTTCACCATGAAAATCGGGTGCAAATAGCATGTGCGTGTTATACGCCAATACTTTAATTTTAGCTACCTCGGAGGGGACAGGGAGGGGAGCGAAATGAGTGCCATCAAATTACATACAGTGAGAATCTCCTGTTTACTTGGTGGCCTCTGTAATAGGAAGTCCCATCTCCTGGGCCACCATTGGACCACTGTTCTGTCTATCATAGGAGATTCTCACTGTATGCAATCGGTTGGCACTTGTCCCGGCCCCCTCCCTGTCCCCTCTAGGCTGCAGATGGGCATCGATCCAACTACACTGATAGCAATGGTGAGGCTGCTGCATTGATGGCAATGGCGAGGCTGCTACATTGATGGCAATGGTGAGGCGCTGCATTGATGGCAATGGTGAGGCTGCTGCATTGATGGCAATGGTGAGGCTGCTGCATTCATGGCAATGGTGAGGCTGCATTGATGTGGACTGATGAGGCTGCATTCATGGCACTTGTGAGGCTGCAGATGGGCATTGATCAGGCTGCATTAATGGCAATGGTGAGGCTGCAGATGGGCGCTGACCCTTATTTTGCTTCAATAGTTCCTTATTTAAAATTAAAGTTTTTTTTCCTGAAACTTCCCTCTTAAAATGAAAGTGCGTGTTATACGCCTGTGCGTGTTATACGCCGATAAATATGGTGTGTGTGTGTGTGTGTGTATATACATATATATGTATATACTGTATTATCAAAAGTATTGGGACATGCTATAACAGCTTCAATTCTTCTGGGAAGGCCCCTTAAAAATACCCTTAAAAAGCCATACCAGATCCTTAATCCAAGCACATGATCTGACTGCCAGAAAAGAAGGAACTCCTGAACTATACTAGGCTATATGTCCTAGGGGGGCTTGTCAGGGGTCAAGGGCCTTATCCCCGCAATCCTGGACAGTAGTTGTTGGGGTCTGCAAGCAGGGGAATTATCAGAATCTCGAATCCCCCTTTAATAATAAGAAGGCCTCTAGATACGGGCTCCCTATGTGGATGAGTATGGGGTAATACTACCCCTACTCATTCACAAAAAGGAAAGTTGTAACCTAGACATAAAGACATCCACATGTTTGGAAAGTCCTTTATTAAAGAAAAATTCCTTAAAAAGTGTCCATTGTCAATAGTGACTTGCTAAAAAAAAGAAACAACAACAACCTGGCGCAAAGGACTGATCCTAATGGTACAGTAGCTGAATGACAGCTCTCAGAGCTGTCATCATCTGTATAGAGGAAAGAGCAGGAATAGTGGGGACATCATAGAACAAGTATGGCCATGGTCAATTTCATTGCCCAAATATGGCCACTGGCAAGGTACCAGTGACAGCAGGAAGTTGTCATATATAGAAGCAGTAGAAATACCACTTCTGTTTATGGTGCTTGGCTACCACCAGTTATGGGGCCAAAAGGGCTTAAGTTCAGGCATTCATCTAAAAGCCCGAACAGCCAAGGTTCAGTCTGAACCGAAACATTTTCAGACCGAAACATTGGCTTATCCCAACTTTACAATAATTCATCAAAGAACAAAATATTTATCTTTATTTTGTCATAGTTTAGTGAAAACTAGGCATTCCATTCAACCCCCACAAAACTACTACAATGAATAGCAGGTTTAAGATGAGAGGCAGAGGTGCTGTGTGTGTTGGTAGTAGTAGGTGAGCCAACCAATACAGTCACAGCAAACCCATGGGATAGTTGATTGGCTGACAAAACCTTTTATACCCACGTATATCCTCCCAAGTTCAGAGCATCCAGATGTCTGCCAGTGTTACTAATTCCTCCTCCCAGAGGCTGTCTGTGAACGCTGTTCTGTAACACTGTGTACATGTTTACCATATCCCCAACCCTGTTCTTTAAAGGATTTGTATATCTTTAATGTAGCCCTCATAGCAGCACAAAAAAGCCCTCTCCCTACCCTAGTATATCTTAATTTTTTTTCCATTGGTGTATGTCCCGCATAATGGTGTACACCTTCGTATGTAAAAAAAAATAATCCACACTCTGGTTGTTGCTCTTAAAATTTCTTAATTTTATTGAATAGCCACAGTGAACAAACGCAGATTAAGTCAGTTGACGCATCTCAGCCTATAAGGCCTTAGTCATACCATGATCGAGCACCTGGGAGCTCTGCTATCTATGTGGTGTATGGGTAGTAGCAATAACTTTTCTGTTTATACTGTACACCTTTCTATGCCTATTTTTTTGCCAATAGTATTTTTCTAGTGCACAGTGTGAACAATTTGAATGTAAATATCCCCCCCCCCCATTATAGACTTCTAGGGGGTTTTGGTAAAAATTTGGATTTTCTGAATTTGGAAGACATTTTGTGAATCTGGCTGCAAATCACACTCCTGCACTCATTATTCCTAACTGACTGGTCTTTAAGTGTATGCTTTGAAATTACTTAAATAAGGTAGTTTGCCAAAGCTTTGGCCAAGATTTGAGTATGCATGTGAGTTATGATATTGTGCTATATGTGTAATCTTTTGTAAGATCTTTGCTTGGGTAGAGGCTACAGAACAGATGCTTTATGTTTAGAACATGTTACAAGATGATAATGAAACATTTCAACAATAATACCCAGTGCCTCCCTCATAATCATCCTGATTATGACAAACTATTCAAAATTAGAGTTGAGCGGACACCTGGATGTTCGGGTTCGGCGGGTTCAGCCGAACTTCTGAAAAAAGTCCGGGTTCGGAACCGAACTTGACCCGAACTTGACCCCGAACTCCGAACCCCATTGAAGTCAATGGGGACCCGGACTTTTGAACACTAAAATGGCTGTAAAAAGGTAATGGAAAGGGCTAGAGGGCTGCAAATGGCAACAAAATGTTGTTAAGAGCATGGCAAGTGATCTGCAAACAAATGTGGATAGGGAAATAACTTAAAATAACATTAAAAAAATAAAAAATAAAAAAAAATGCTGGAGGCCCCCTTCTCAGCAGAAGAGGTACAGGAAGTCATTAAGAACCTCAGAAACTCAACGGCACGATGCCGCACATATGGTGGGAATACCCCAGAATACGCACTTTCTGGAAAAATTATTCAATTTAATGGATAAGATAGTGGGAAAATAAAATACTTGGAAATTAAAAAAAAATGAAAAAAAATTATAATCTTGACCTAGGAGGACGAAATTCAAATGGAGTAGGAGGTTGAGGTGGCGGTGGATGTGGCGGTGTAGGTGGAAGCGGTGGTGGAGGAGGACGAGGTAGCCAACACTGGTTCAAAAATACAACAATGGCTGGGTAAGGCTAGTGGTGAATGATGTGTCGAATTCAGTCCCCCGTCGCATAGTGTCCGCCCTGTACTGCGCTTGCTCAGTCCGTAGGACAAGGGGATTTTGAAACTCTCCGAAGACGATGCGCGGTGACTCCAGGTTCAAGCCACATCATCCGAGGTTGAAACCTAGCCAAGCGAGCCCGTGAGGGGACCTGTTACTATGTGCTACCGTATGTCCACTTGGATGGTCGGGCTTGAACCTGCACTCACTGCGCAGGCGAAGTTCATCTTTGGAGATTTTGTGAATCTCCTTGTCCTCCGTACTGCGCAAGCACTGCACCTGCGCAGTAAGTGGCCGGACACTATCCGATAGCAAGACAGTTTACGTCAGAACACTGGTATATGTGTCTATTCTGCACAAGGTACGGCCAAGTCCTGTGGGATCCATGCCTGGTTCATTTTAATGAACGTGAGCTTGTCCACATTGGCTCTGGACAGGCGGCTGCGCTTGTCTGTGATAACGCCCCCTGCCGTGCTAAATACACGTTCAGTTAATACACTGGCGGCAGGGCAGGCTAGCACCTCCAAGGCGTAAAGGGCAAGCTCAGGCCATGTGCCCAATTTGGAGACCCAGAAGTTGAAGGGGGCAGACCCGTCATGCAGTACGTGTACGCGTGTGCACACATACTGCTCCACCATGTTGGTGAAATGCTGCCTCCTGCTAAGACGTTCCATCTCAGCTGGTGGTGCTGGTTGTTGTGGCGTGCCGACAAAGCTTTTCCACATTCCGGCTATGCTAACCCTGCCTTGCGAGGTGCTGGCGGTGCCCCGGCTGCATTGGCGACCTCTTCCTCCTCCTCTGCCTTCGCCTTGTGCTTCCACCGTACCCCCGCTTCCAAGTGGGAATGCCACCAGCAGCGCGTCTACCAGCGTGTGCTTGAACTCGCGCATCTTACGATCACGCTCCAATGAGGTAATTAAGGACGGCACGTTGTCCTTGTAACGGGGATCCAGCAGGGTGGCCACCCAATAATCAGCACCCGTTAAAATGTGGGCAACTCAGCGGTCGTTGCGGAGACACTGCAGCATGTAATCGCTCATGTGTGCCAGGCTGCCCAGAGGCAAGGAAAAGCTGTCCTCTGTGGGAGGTGTATCGTCTGTGTCCTCTGTATCCCCCCAGCCATGCACCAGTGATGGACATGAGTTGGTCTGGGTGCCACCCTGCTGTGAACATGGTTCCTCCTCCTCCTCCATCTCCTCCTCATCCTCCACCTCGTCATCCTCCAGAACAGTGCCCTTACTGCCAGACAATTGTGTACCTGGCGCTTGTTGGTGCAGGAACCCACCCTCGTAGCCACTTGTAAATGACTGCCCTGAAAGCCTTGGAAATGAACCCTCGTCCTCCTCCTCCTCCTCCTCATCCTGTGCCACATCCTCTTCCATCATCGCCTTAAGAGTTTTTTCAAGGAGGCATAGAACTGGGATAGTAACGCTGAGAACGGCGTCATCCGCACTGGCCATGTTGGTGGAGTACTCGAAACAGCGCAACAAGGCACACAGGTCTCGCATGGAGGCCCAGTTATTGGTGGTGAAGTGGTGCTGTTCCACAGAGCGACTCACGCGTGCGTGCTGCGGCTGAAACTCCACTGTCGCCTGCTGCTGCTCGCACAGTCTGGCAAGCATGTGCAAGGTGGAGTTCCACCTTGTGGGCACGTCACATATGAGATTGTGAGCGGGAAGGCCGAAGTTACGCTGCAGCGCTGACAGGCGAGCAGCAGCAGAGTGAGAACGCTGAAAGTGCGCACAGACGGCCCACACTTTCTGCAGCAGCTCTGGCATATCGGGGTAATTCTTCAGGAATCTCTGGACCACCAAGTTCAGCACATGCGCCAGGCAAGGGATGTGCGTCAAACCGGCAAGGCCCAGAGCTGCTATGAGATTTCGCCCATTATCGCACACCACCAGGCCGGGCTTGAGGCTCACTGCCACCAACCACTCATCGGTCTGTTGTTCCATGTCCCTCCACAACTCCTGCGCGGTGTGGGGTTTTTCCCCCAAACAGGAAAGTTTTAAAACTGCCTGCTGTCGTTTAGCCCTGGCTGTGCTGAAGTTGGTGGTGAAGGTGTTACGCTGACCGGATGAGGAGGCGGTAGAGGATGAGGAGGCGGAGTAGGAGGAGTTAACAACAGGAGGCAAACTAAAGTGTCCTGCAATCCTCGGTGGTGGAAGGACATGCGCCAAACTGCTATCCGCCTCAGGCCCAGCCACTACTACATTTACCCAGTGTGCTGTTAGGGAGATATAACGTCCCTGACCGTGCTTACTGGTCCACGCATCCGTAGTTAGGTGGACCTTGCCACAGATTGCGTTGCTCAGTGCACACCTGATTTTGTCCCCCACTTGGTTGTGCAGGGAAGGGATAGCTCGTCTGGAAAAGTAGTGGCGGCTGGGCACGACGTACTGTGGGACAGCCAATGACATCAGCCTTTGAAAACTCTGCGTCTCCACCAGACGGAATGACAGCATTTCAAAGGCGAGCAATTTTGAAATGCTGGCATTCAGGGCCAGGGATCGCGGGTGGCTAGGGGGGTACTTCCTCTTCCGCTCCAGTGTTTGGGAAATAGAGAGCTGAAAGCTTCCATGGGACATTGTGGAGATGGTTGGTGACCCAGGTGGTAGTGTTGCTGGCAGATCCTCTGTTTGCGGGTTGGCAGGTGTCACTGTCACTACAGAGGTGGATGAAGAGCCCGAGACTGCAGCAGAAGAGGAAGCAGGAGGAGCCAGAGACCTTTCTTGGTTTTTGCGGTGTCTACTCCACTGCATCTCGTGCTTTGCATGGTCATGCAGGTTGTTCTCAGGTTGAGAACGTTTATGCATCACTTCAAGCTCTGATTGCACAGCGTGCAAACCACTGGTGTCTTGTCATCAGGACATTGTCTGAAGAACTGCCACGCTAGGGAACTCCTTGCACCTGGCTTTGGTGTGCTCGGTCCCTTGCTGCGTTGGGCAGTAGCAGACGTACTGTCTAGGGGACGGACGCTCCGCTTTTGCACCCTGCTCCCTCTTCTGCTGTGCTGGTGGCTCTGTGCGACCACCACCTCTTCCTCTGAACTACACTGGTCACCTGCATGACGTTGATTCCATTTGGGGTCAAGGACCTCATCATCCTCCACATCATCTTCCACCCAAAATTCACCCCTTCCCTCCTTGTCGGTCTGCACAATGGCGAAAGCAGCAGCAGTTGGCACCTGTGTTTCGTCATCATCCGAGACGTGCTGCGATGGTCCTCCCATGTACTCATCATGAAACATAAGTGGTTGGGCATTGGTGCACACAATCTCTTCCACTTCTGGGGCAGGGCTAGGTGGATGGCCCTGGGAAACCCTGCTAACAGAATCATCAAAAAGCAGAAGAGACTGCTGCATGATTTGGGGCTCAGACTGATTGGCTGATTTGCAAGGGGGTGAGGTGAAAGACTGATGGACATCGGCTGCAGGTGCCAACTCTGAACTTTCATCAGGAGACTGGGTGGGAAAAAAAAAAACGTTTATATTTTGTCTGGCACTGGCCTCATGGCACTGTTACTGTGACTGTGCACTGCACCCCAGCCAGGGTACAATTGATTTAGGAATCTCTTCAATAATTATCTCTGCCTCTTTCTTTTGCTAAATAAAGAAACTCCCTACTGTAGCTATCTAGATCGCTCACTGATCTAACTAATTAGAATAAAATTCAAGGAATGTGGACTGACTTTAGCACACTAACTCCTAAAATCCTCTATCTATCTGCAGCACAGGAACCTGTCTTACAGTGTCTGTCTATAACAGAATGACGCTGTGTGCTGTGTGTGTACTATTTATAGAGACTGGGTCACATGCTGCACTGGCCAATCACAGCCATGCCATTAGTAGGCATGGATGTGATGGCTTCTAAGGGCACACTAGTGAAACGATCATCCATTGGCTGCCCTAAAGCTGTTAAAAAGGCGCCAATACAGCGCCGAACACCAGACCCGAACCCGGACTTACAGCCAATAGTTCGGGTTCGGGTCCGGGTCCCGGACACCCAAAAGTCTGGTACGGACCCGAACTTTACAGTTCGGGTTCGCTCAACCCTATTCAAAATGTGGCCACTAATCAACTTTTTTTGCTCTAGCTTCAAGCTAATTTTTACACCCAATATACATATTTGTGTGGATGAATTCCTAGTCCACTTCAGAAGCGGAAGACTTGGCATCAAACAATACCTACCTAGTAAACAGGCCAAATATAGGGTACAATTCTACAAGGCATGGAACATGGCCATGGGTTATACCTAATAATTCAAAATTTATGAGGGAAAGGACAGCCAGCTAAAGCCCCCTGGATGCCCTACCTATATGGGAACAAGTGGCAAAATTGTTTGGCAACTGATAGAGCATCTGTTTGGAAAGGGTTGTCACCTTTATGTACATAATTTATACACAAGTCTTCCACTATTCCACCATCTCTATCTGAAACAAATTGTGGACAGAACAAGGCCAACCGCAAGAGCTTCCCACAGAGATTGGACATCACAAACCTGAAATGGGGAAAAAGCCAGTGTGCGGAAGGAAGAGGTACTAGCCCTAAAGTGGCGAAATAAAAGAGACGTGTATATCCTTTCCACAATACATGATGACACCTCAGTGGAACTTCAAACAAGACGAGGTCCCATCCAGAAGCCAAATGCATACATGAATATAACCTATTTATGGGGGGGGGGGTGGATATGAATGACCAGAAGTTACAGCCCTACTTGGACACCAGGATATCATTTTTTTTTGTATAAAAAAGTTGCCATTTACTTGTTTCAATTAGCCCTGTACAATTTGTATGTTATCTTTTCCAATTTCACGCAAAGATCCCTAACCTACCTAAAATTTCTTATCACAGCCCCTCTCTATCTGCATGGCCATGCACCTGAACAAATTTGCTCTGATTCATTGACCAGACTTCATGAAAAGCTTCCCCGATATCCTCCCTCTTACCTAAACAGACTGCAAACCCCCCAAAAAATTTGTATGTTCAAGTAAAGGAATTTGCTGTGACACCTGATACTACTGTCCAGAATGTCCCTCCCAGAGCAGTCCTCTGTATTGGAGAGTGCTACCAGATTTATCACACATCACTACACTGTTAGTGAAGCATATGTGAAGTGAAGATATGTTTCCAGTTTCTGCTATCTGCTATTTTTTTTTGTATGACCCGGACTGTTTATCGTCTATGCCTCTGCGAGTCGCTTCAACTATCAACAAAAATGTTTTGCTCCAGGGCCTTCAAAAATGTGATAGGTAGTCAGGAAATTAGATGTGTAATGTATGCCTTTAGAACTCATGATGGTGCTACTTGGATGGTGGGCCTCTGTATGTAGCCAGGCTGTGTAAAAGTCTCACACATGTGGTATTGCCATACTCAGGAGGAGTATCAGAATGTATTTTGGGGGTATTTCTTGGTATGGACATGCTTTGTGTTAGAAATATCTTTTAAATTGACAAACCCGACAAACCCAACAAGTACTGCTACCTTGAATTTAAGTTGTCAAGTTGGTGGAGCCTAATGCCACGTACACATGAGCGGATTTTCCGTCGGAAAATTTTTGGATGTTTTTTCTGACGAAATTCCGCTCAAGCTTGTCTTGCATACACATGGTCACACCAAATTCCGACCGCCAAGAATGCGGTGACGTACAACACGTATGACGGTACTATAAAAGGGAAGTTCAATAGCCAGTGCACCATCCTTTGGGCTCCTTCTGCTAATCTTGTGTTTATCTCGTGTTAGTAGAAGTTTGGTGAGAGACGATTCGCGCTTTTCAGCCTCATGCTTTTCAGATCATTGTTGCTCTTCAGTTTGTGCTTGTGGGTTTATATCTGCTTTTCAGTGCATGTAGTCAGTTTGCATTTGTTTGTCAGTGCGTGCTATTTATAGTACCGTATTTGATTTTCAGTGCGCTCTTGTCCGCTCGTTTCTGATTTTCAGCTCATTCTTTCAGGCCTGTTTTTCAGTGCTTTCTGTTTAGTTTGTTCTGACCAGCCGACAGTTTTGAAGCCATGTTCCGGGTACGTCCTTGTCATAGGGTTCGTGCTGCACGGGGGCTTGGTGTTGGGCTTCTTGCTTTGATACAAGGCCACTCCGTGAACAGGGCTAGGAGGAGTTCATGGACCAAGAATTGGTTGCTCCAGCATGACCAATTCTCTCACATGCCTTTGCGGGACCAGGAGAATAACCCTTATGATTTCAGGAATTTTCTCCAGATGACAGGCCCCGTTTTTCACAGTTTTTTGGCTTTGCTGTCCCCTTACATTAGCAGGCAGGATACCTGCATGTGGAAAGCCATCACTCCCGAGCAGAGGCTAGTCGCCACGTTGCGGAACTTGGCAACTAGGAGAAGTCTGCAGGACCTCAAGTTCTCGACAGGCATCTCCCTCCAGCCTCTGGGGATCATTATCCCAGAGACCTGTTCTGCCATCATTCAGGTCCTGCAGAAGGACTATATTAAGGTAAGATTTTCCCTTTAACATCACATTCTATGTATTTAATGTATGCTAATGTATTGTATTTCTTTCATCATTCCCTAATTACCATGATTGTAATATGCTGTGAATGTCCCCATTGTCCTCATTCATGCTGGAATTTTTTAAAGTTTCTTTTTTGTCCTTCATGCATATTTGCCTTCACTAACCTCCCTAGCATGCTATCCTGGGCCCATATGCACCTAGCCTAGTCACTTAACAATGTATTTTGTCAGCTCCATTGTAGTAATTTACCCTAAATACTCCCTAAAATGTGTACAAATGTTATCTGTGTGCTTAAATTCATGCATAGTGCAAGAGGCTTTTTGAGGGCCCAAACTCATTTGGAACTCTCCCTCCCCCCAACCGATAAGTCAACCGATACCAATCCTCTATCTGCTGACTTTGCCAAACCCATACACACTATACCTACCACTTTTGTGGTCATATTTATGAATGAATTCCCCAAAGCATGTAGTAAATGGGCCTGCCTGAATACTTTCAAATGGTACTGTTTAAAGTTTGGTATCTTGATAGTTAATTGCAAAATGTAAAAATGTGCTTCCATTTGTACAGTGTGTATTTTTTATTTTGTATTATGGCACTTCGTACCTGTCCATTGGGCTGCCAATAGTGTAACTAAGGAGGGGCTGGCCAAAGTAACACACATTATTTATGCATTCAGCTCTCAATGAAGTGGAGAGGGTTACCTGTCCAAAACATCCCCCCAGACTATTTCCAAGGGGCCATCAGAGGGGGTGAGGTATCTGATAAGTGGACCTTATATTTTTGCCTTTAAATACTCCCTCAAAAATATACTGATGTTGACCAAGAATGTATGTGTCTAATCTGCTTGCAATTTTTATGTGCAAAATTACAAACTTTTATGTTTTTGTTTGACTCCACAGTTTCCTTCAACGCCACAGGAATGGCAGACATCCCACTTTGCCCATCATTGGGACTTTCCCAACTGCGAAGGGGCAATTGATGGGAAACACATCCACATCATCCCAACACCCCATTCAGGGTCATACTATTTTAACTATAATGGATTTCATAGTATCATGTTGATGGCGGTGGTGTTGGTGACATATGAGTTCCTCTATGTGGACGTGGGGAGGAATGGCCAGATGTCGGATGGTGGAGTCTTTGCCCGGACCTTAGTCCTATCGATGTCTCCAGAGTGGTGGCTTGGGATTGCCACCTGCAGAAGAGAACGTTGAGGGACTGCCATTTGTGTTCGTCGCAGATGAGGCATTCGGTCTGGGTGATCACGTGATGAGACAATTTCCCCAGAGGACCCTCACCCCGGAGAAGAGGGTTTTTAATTACTGGCTGGCCAGAGCAAAAAGTGTGGTGGAGAATACATTTGGGATACTGGCCAGCCGGTTCCGCCTATTTCAAAATGCCATAAATATGTAGTATACAAACTTAATCACATTGTGTTATCTTGCTGCATCCTGCACAACTTTAAAAAAAAAATAATCCTAGTTATGTTGCCTCAGTTGGGCCTGAGGCCGGACTTCATGAAACACTTACGGCCCTGGAAGCTGGCCGTCCTCGCATGCCCCACCCCCAAAGCGCCTGTGAAGTGCGTGAAAAAAATGTTGAATATTTTACGGGTAGGGGGGCCATTGCTATGCCAGGATAATTTGGAATAAATGTTCTATTTTATCAGATAAAATGTTGATTTTCATTTCCTGCCTGTGTTTCTTCTTGATGTCTCCTAGTGCACTTGTAGTGCCAAGTGGTTTTTCCATTATTAAATAACACCCATTGTCACTGTAAACACCAACTTAATACAAAAACTGGTATTGATCATTGAAAAACCTAAGGCAACATCAGACATAATAGTGTCCAACATGTCTTGATCTTGCCTTCATCAGATGGGGTGATGTCACCCCTGTCAAAGCCAAATTTTGAAGATGCACACAAATTGGGAGTCAAACTGGGGATTTCCCTCCTGATCTCATGCCTAATGTCAACATGTGCTATCTCCCATCATGGGGGATCAATGGACGTGTTTTGGGGATGCAACCACTTCCTCTCACCTACTTGAGTTTCGAGGAAGGGGTTTACAGCTATAAAACGCATACATTGACATCCCCTGATGGCAGATAGCACATGTTGGTACACTGTGTGCATCTTCAAAATTTGGCTTTGAAAATGCATAAAAAAGTTGACTGCAAAAAAAATTGAAATTTTTGGGGTATTTATATTCTTCCTAGTACATGACTGATGTTCTTCAGTTTTTGTTCAATCTCATTTGTTTTTTGCTTTATAAAGTCTAAATCACGACTACAAAACATTACATCCTGGATTAGCCCCTGGATTAGGCACTGTCACTGGTGAAATTATGTGATTGCTCTTCCACAACCTGCACATCACCTAAAAAAAATAATACACACCATGTATTATAAATATGCAGGCATACATCTATTACCTGAATCTGTGGTGTCAGACACTCACCTGTTGTGGTGACAATCTCAACCACCTCTCCTTCCTCCACATCCTCAGGTTGTGGTGTCCTCTGTTCCCCTTCTTCAGGAAGTGGGTGGTCCCTGGTGTCCTCTGATGTCCCATGTCTTTTCTAACTTATGAGAATGAAACAAAAGGTATACTTAGCATACAGATATTTGAGGCCACAAATAGGATTATGAAACATTGCTTGGAAGTGGGGTACCATTGTCTGTTTTGGCAGTTCAAAGCTGGAATACTTACTTTTTTTTGACAAGTTTCACACATGTAGACACCCCTAATATCCACTAGACATGTGCGATTAGTTTCGTACGAATTCGGAATTCGTACGAATTTTTCGAAATTCGTACGAATTTACGAATTCATAGTACGAATTTTTTCTAATACGAATTCCGTACGGAATACGAAATTCCATTTACGAATTTTGTTGCCGAAATTATTCGAATCCGACTACCAAATATCGAATTTCAACTAATATGAAAGAAATTATTATAGCGGATATAACGAATGATTCGAATAAATTTGAATGAATTCGAATGGATTCGAATGATTCGAATGACAAAGTATAATTTTTGCAGGAAAAATTCCGTTTACGAATTTCAGCTCCAAATTATTCGAATCCAACTACCAATATCGAATTTCAACTAATTCGAAAGAAATTATTATAGCGGATATAACGAATGAATTTGAATGAACACAGAGAACAGTCATTCATTGATATAAAAAAAAAAGCGTAGGGGTCCCCCCAAATTCAATAACCAGGCCCTTCAGGTCTGGTATGGATATAAAGGGGAACCCCAGCCAAAAAAAAAATGGCGTGGGGTCCCCCCAAATATCCATACCAGACCCTTCAGGTCTGGGATGGATTTTAAGGGGAACCCCGACCAAAAAAAAATGGCGTGGGGTCCCCCTCAAAATCCATACCAGACCCTTTATCCGAGCACGCAACCTGGCAGGCCGCAGGTAAAGAGGGGGGGACGAGAGCGGCCCCCCTCCCGCCTTAACCGTACCAGGCCACATGCCCTCAACATTGGGAGGGTGCTTTGGGGTCCCCCCCAAAGCACCTTGTCCCCATGTTGATGAGGACAAGGGCCTCATCCCCACAACCCTGGCCGGTGGTTGTGGGGGTCTGCGGGCCCCCAGATCCTGGGGACCCCCAGATCCTGGCCCCCCCTGTGTGAAATGGTAAGGGGGTACAAAAGTACCCCTACCATTTCACCAAAAAAGTGTCAAAAATTGTAAAAATGACAGGAGACGGTCTTTGACAATTCCTTTATTAAAATCTTCTTTCTTCTTTCTTCTGGTCTTCCTTTCTTCATCCTTCGGTTTCTTCATCTTCTCCTTCCGGCATCTTCTTCCATCTTCTTCTTCCTACGATCCGCTTCTTCTTGCTCCAGTCTTCTTGTCCTTCTCGTCCGGCATCTTCTTCCATGGCGTCGGCGTCTGCTCTCGGGCCGCTCCTCGCAATGGGAGTCTCCCGCTGTGTGAGACCCCCAAAGCACCTTGTCCCCATGTTGATGAGGACAAGGGCCTCATCCCCACAACCCTGGCCGGTGGTTGTGGGGGTCTGCGGGAGGGGGGCTTATCGGAATCTGGAAGCCCCCTTTAACAAGAGGACCCCCAGATCCTGCCCCCCCCTGTGTGAAATGGTAAGGGGGTACAAAAGTACCCCTACCATTTCACCAAAAAAGTGTCAAAAATTGTAAAAATGACAGGAGACGGTCTTTGACAATTCCTTTATTAAAATCTTCTTTCTTCTGGTCTTCCTTCTTCCTTTCTTCATCCTTCGGTTTCTTCATCTTCCATCTTCTTCCATCTTCTTCTTCCTCCGATCCGCTTCTTCTTGTGTCGGTCTTCTCGTCCTTCTCGTCCGGCATCTTCTCGTCCAGCATCTTCTTCCATGGCGTCGGCGTCTGTTCTCGGGCCGCTCCTCGCAATGGGAGGCTCCCGCTGTGTGAGGCTTTGCTCCGGCTGACAGGTCTTGGTCTTTTATAACGGAGGGCACCTGGTGACCCCGCCCCCTCTCTGACGTCATGGGAAAAGCCATAGGGAATTCCCCATGATGTCCCCGTGCGTCAGAGGGGGCGGGGTTACCAGGTGCCCTCCGTTATAAAAGACGTAACGATTCGTAACTTTACTAACGATTCATAAAAATCGTACGAAATTCGTATTTCGTACGAATTCGAATGGAATTTCGTACACGAATTACGAATTAAGAATTTTTTTATATACGAATCGGAACGAAACAAAACTAAATAAATTTTTTGACAGTTCCCATGTCTAATATCCACTGGAGCACCTGTGTGGGACACCCTAAAAAGTTTGTTATGGTGTCCCAAACTAGTGCACCTGAATCCAGATGTGTAAACAGTTGCTGAGTGTCCTCTCTTTACATTACACTGAATAAAGTTTACAATTCCTTCTAGTTTCAAACATATCTAGACAACAATGTCCTAAACTTCTTTTTATACAAATTATCTTGACCAAATGTAGTTAACCCTGTATCTAGCAAAAACATGGTATTTAGTTGTCAAACGAACAATGTTTCTTATGACCCATTACTGTGCCCACGAACATGAAAATAGCCATTTTAAACTGTACAACAGTAAAGAAAAGCACATGGGGCAGCATGCAAGTAATAATAATAGGAACACAGGACAACTACTTACTTTTTAGAAGCACTTTCTTGATCCTTCTGTACAGATCCTGCTCCCTTAATTTGAGGTCCGACCAGCGTTAACTCAATTGCTCCTTGGATCGTCGTACCCCAAGAACAGCAACTTTAGTCATGATCTTGGCCTTTCTCACATTTAGGTTTAGGTACGGTCCATACTTAGCATCATAGTCGGCCCTCTTCAATATGTCCACCATCTCACCAAAGACATATTTGAGGCCTTAAATCTCCTCCTGGATTGTGACATGTCCTGCTTCGGGCTTTCCTCCTCATTACTGCTATTAGGCACCTGCTGTGTCTCCGCCACGTAGTCTCCCACTGCGACAAAAGAGATGGGGCGGGGAATATTCTAGAAAGACTGTATGGGGCAGGTGGAGATTCACACATGCGCAGTGTATATAAAGCGTAACACGCGTGTGTAGTACATACGATCTGTGAGCGGAGGATGAAGTAACAGGAGCGATGATCATTATAACCAAGGTACATTTTTAAGTTGGTGCATCAGTGGCCTATACTGCTTATAGATGGAGGCCTATATTGGGTCAAGAGTAGGAGAGTTTTGCCTGACATTATGGTTTGTCTTGTTTTGTGAAAATGGATGTATTCAATGATGAGGACTTTATGCCCATATTCATTGATATGTACAGAGAGCTGCCCTGTCTGTGGCAGGTAAACCAATAAACCAAAGAGGAAGGCAGTGCTGGATCAACTGGTGGAATTTGTGAAGCCGGTGATCCCCATGGCAGACATCCCCTATTTGAAGGCCCTAATTGGTGGCATAAGGAGCACTTATAATATTGAGCTCAAGAAGGTCCAGGATTCCCTTAGATCAGGAGCTGCAGCAGAGGACATTTATGTACGCAGGCTGTGGTACTATGACAGACTGCATTTTCTGAGAGGGCAGTCTGAACCAAGGCCAGCACTCTCCTGTCTTCCTTCAAGGCTACCTTCCCCCCAGCTGAGGCTTCCACGCCCAACCTGGGCCTTCCAGGCAGTAACATGGGGAGGAGCCCAGCTTGAGCCAGGTATAGCATTCTTCAAAATATTTCTGGTTGTCAAATTAATGATGTTAAATATATGTTAATTTGTATCACTAATTTCTGATTTCACAAATTGTTTTACATATCAATAGACAGTAGTGTCCACAAATGATTGGGACACGAATGAAAAATGCTGGGATCAGAATGATAGTCTTCTCTATTTATTAACATTCAATTTGCAACAGTCATGAGATGAAAATTGTGTGTGATTGATTTTTCATACACAGGAAAGCCTCAGCCAGGCCATGGAAAGTGGCAGCCAGGAGGTGGCCGGGCCCAGTAGCCTGCCCAAATCCCAGGTCCCTCCCCTCGGCCTTCCACAAAAACATGCCAGGAAGAGGAGTAACCTGAAGGAGGCAGCAATTGGCATATTTCTGAAGGCTACTGCAGCCCTCAGAACCCCACCCCCCCCAGTGTTCAAGAGGACTCTGCCTACATTACAGCCTGCAAAATTATGGAAATGGAGGAGGGCCAATGCCTCTTATGTGAGGAAGTTATTTTGCAAGCCCTAAATAAGGGGTTGAGGGGTCAACTCACAAGCCAAACCCACATTTGTGAGTTCAACCATGGTCCTCCTTCTTCACCTCCTGCCACACCTCCAACACCAGAGCCACAGCCTGGAAGGAAGCGTCTAAGGAAGACCAGAGAGTGATGGCCTGGATTCAGTCTGGTCTGGCAAAAGATGCAGGCTGTTGTATGACCACAGCCTGGGGACATAGATGTCATCTGCTGCTGTTCCTGATCTCTTGTAGTCCTGGACCTGATTATGCTCACTATTATAAGGACTTCTCAGGCCACCAATTTTAAATGTAAAATTATTGATGTCTGCCCTGGGGTACAAAGGCTTCGTAAATTTCACCAGTTTCTCCAGCGTTGCCTTCCTCTTTATTTTGTTATGACCCAGAATAAATGGATATTTTGCTTTCGGAAATACAAGCCTATGTGTTTTACTTCAAAAAGGACAGTTTGTTTGTGAGTAGGCAGGTACATTTCAAAAATACAAGGTCAAATTAACAAGGGACACCAACCAATCTCCTTAAGGTGAAAAAAAATACAAGATAATAATAGCGTTGTGCTAACTTGACACACAAAACGAGAAATAATATTATGGAGATCACTAGAAAAAAAATGCAGATCTTGATAAAAAAACTAAATAAAAAAAACAAAAAAAAAACATTAAAAACATATTATGGAGATCTGACGAAAAACCAAATTAATATTATTCAGGAGATCACGAGAAATAATAAAGAAAGAAGTTTGAGAGAACTCTGTGTGAATATGAGCAGCAAAACAACTGCATTCTTCTAGCATTCTAAAAAAGAAGAAAATGCGCTGCATTAAACTATTTAAAAAATGTCTGCGTGACGAATGTACCATCTCCATTACGAACAGTCATTTTACCAGACTGAGCGGCTCCGTCTCATACTTGATTCTGAGTATGCATGGTTGTTTGCGCATCGGAACTCCATACACACGAACGGAATTTCCAATAGAAACTTTTTGCTCTCAAATTCAAACTTTTGCTAGCAGAAATTTCCCCAGCAAAAGTCTGATGGAGCATACATACATGCATTTTCCGACCAAAAGCTCTCATCTGTCTTTTGCTGGCCAAATTTCCGATCACGTGTATGTGGCATAAAGGTGAACTCTAAGAGACTAGTTCCCCATCAGGTCCGCTATGGTTGACAGCAAATAGCAGTGTGATGATTTTAAATCCACCATTGGAACAAATAACAGCTTTGGAATCTGCCCAATGCCACCCACTGTCAATCGCAGGCAAAGCTGATCTGATGGGGTACTAATCTCTCAGAGTTCAGAATGAAGTTTCACCTACTGTAAGTTCATGGCGGTGCCGTTGGTTAGGGGGCTGGCGGCCTTCATCAAGATGCATTGATAAAGTACCAAACATATAACACACCCTCCCCTATACACCAACTTTGAGTTGGTATTACTTGCCAAGAGTTTGCTTATCTGTGAACTGGTGGTATCACTTTTAGACTCTGCCACAGTCATAGAAACAAATTCTAAGGGTGGCTGTATTAAGAACTACCTGAATCTGGCATACAGTACATGCAGGTACTTGTACTGAAACTGTCTTATGACTTTCATGAATTAGGTGGAGGGCATTTTAAAGGGGCCATACTACCATAAAAGTGATGTTACTTCTTTTTGAACTCCCCTAAATCTATGTTGTAAGTGTTACACTGAGTTTGATGGTTGCTGTAAAACTGGCTTCATTCATCCAGGAAGAAGTTGATCACTCTATTGGACCATGGAGTGATAAGTCTTTGGGGTACAACACCAGGGTGAAAGTTATTTTAACCTCCCTGGTGGTATGATTATGTCACGAATTTTGTACCAAAAGCGGTACAATTATTTTGCATGGAAATTTGGCGTTTTATATTGTAGGCCTGCAATTCTTACGAAATAACTCACTTAAATTTGTCCAAACCAGAGTCTAGTAGACATCTTGGGTATGATAAAGTTTGAAACACAAAATCATAAATTATAATATAATAAATAACTATAAAAATTATTCAATACTGTAATCAAATCAAAAACACTGAAATTTGCTCAGTTGCAGAATTGTCGCTGTCCTTAGATTTAGTGTTTGATGATGAATTTCCCCACAAATGGCTATCGCTCAATTCTGCAAGTGATTCTAATTTATTTTCTAGCTAGTCTAAAACCACTTTTGACATAAAGGGACACTTTTTGGTTGCTATGGACAATCTCCAAATTCCAGGCAGAATTTTTTTTATTTATAATATAAAAGTGCATGCAGGGCACTGGACAGACCACTAGGGACAAAGGGGATGTGTATTTTTTTATACAGTACTGTAATCTGTAAGTCTACAGTACTGTATGTGTTTTGTGTGTTTTTACTTTTTTGAATTTGGCGCCGATCTCCGCTCCCGTGCGTCGTAACGTCACAGGGAATGGAGCTCAGTGGCACTCGGGCACTGTGTGAATCGAGCGGAGGAGCTTGCACACACAGCGGGAGACATCGCAGGATCCAGGGGACAAGGTAAGTATCCTTTAATGCGATCCCGAGTCTGGCTCGGTGTTACCGCTTATGGTACTGAAGTTCCACTCCGAGCCAGACTCGGGAATACCGCCAGGGGGGTTAATCAGTACTGAGATGTGTTTTTTAAATTAATAAATAAACTTGGATTGGGCTTTAAACTTAAATTGAAATACTTACAAAAAAATGTTCAGTGCTGTCTATTCACACCACACTAAACCGGTTTTCAATGTTTTACACATATTAAATAAAAATATCAATGCTAAAATTCTTTACTCTATTATTCTTTATATATTTCTAGAACAAGGACTAATTTTATCTCATAATTTTTTTAAACTACTAATAGCACTTTGTGCCTTATACATTAAACTATTTTTATTGAAAGCAAGAAGGATGAATATTTTATGTCCAAAGCTTTTGAGGAACATTACGCATTTCAGTCCTAAAACACTGTTTCTGCAAGCATGCCAATCAGGGGTCTTTAACAGATGTAAAATGCATCTTGTCTTCTTGTCATTGAAAAAATGTAAGGATCGCAAGATACTGTACTTCTAAAATATTCATTGTGTAGACAAAAGTCTGGGCATGGGAGGAAATTGCTGAACACTGCTGACGGCTCTTATCTTGGTTGTTTTTTTTTTTTCCTACCTCTCCGCTTAAAGGCTTTCAGGATGAATAAAACCACAGCATCCAGTTACTTGAACATGTATTATATATATATATATATATATATATATATATATATATAGAGAGAGAGAGAGAGAGAGAGAGAGAGAGAGAGAGAGAGAGAGAGAGAGAGAGAGAGATAGATAGATAGACAGATAGATATTTTTTTATTTTCTTTTAGAATGACATGATTTAATTGTTATTTTAAAAATAAAATCTGCATTCAATAACTATTTTCTTATCTTCATATATTTAAGTTTATAGTGACAACTTTTTTACATATAATTTTGTTTAAATTGTTTGTTAACCCCAAAAAAACAGATCCTGTTCCATTAAAGCATGTTATACAGCACAGTGCTTGTGCTGTGTAATTTGACCCCTTGTAACACCTAAAAACCCTGGCTGATCCTGCCTAGCTATTAGACATGTGCATTCATTTTCGTCCGAATGCATTTTCATTCGAATTTCAGGCATTTTTCGTTATCGTTCATTAGACATGTGAGACATGTGCTATTAGACATGTGCATTCATTTTCGTCCGAATGCATTTTCATTCGAATTTCAGGTATTTTTCGTTATCGTTTTAACAAACGATAGCGAACACACAGACTTCGAGAAACAAAAGATCCGACATAAATGCTTTATTTTCGCTTTTGTTGCAACAGTTCGATATATATAGGAGATTTGACATGACGATGACAATAGCGATCTGTGCCCATTGAACCTGTGGTCGAATGTACCTAACCTTAGCTCTATTAGTTCAAGATTATTCTACATAGAGAGAAAAGATTTGATATTATAGACAATAGCAAAAAAGGTTAAATGTGCCTAACCTAACTCTATTAGTCCAAGATTATTCGACATAGAGAGAAAAGATTTCACATGAAGATTCGACGAAGCAGTCACCGCGAGCGGACATTTATGGTCAAATGCCCTGCCCATAGGCTATAGAAGAATTCTAATGTTGGTTTACTAATAATTAATAAATATAATTATTACTAGTGTCATACAACATTAGAATTCTACTATAGCTTCTAAGCGGAACTTTCGACCGGAAATGTACGATTGCAGCGTCGTAAAGTTTCGCTGCTTCGTCGAATCTTCTTAGAACATTCGACAGACACCATAAACTTTCAATGACAGATTCGACCTTAATTATTTCGGATTTTTGGACGAATGCATTTTTTAACGAAACAAAATAAATAAAAACGAATTTCGGGAGTAACTAAATAAATTTATTTTTCGGACAAAACAAAATTCCGAAATGATATATTTCAGTGTGCACATGTCTACTAGCTATATCCTCCCCCTTGTATGCTGAACACGATATATCACCCTGACACCATGTTCATCGTACGTGCCTTCATCAGCCGCAGCCCTGCTCTCCTGTGTCTGTGTCTTCTCTGTCCTCCTCCCCCCTCCCCTCTCTGCTTGTACCAGCCCCCCCCCACTCCTGCTGTTCTCTTATCTGCTACTAAATCCTGTAATCCCCTCTGTACCATAATAATAAGTGTCCCTGTGCCTGTGTTATGTAAAAGATCTGCTGGATTGTACCCATATGAGCACGGCTCCCTGGCGCTCAGCTGACTATCAGCTCTCTTCTTTCTCCTCTCTTCCCCTCCTCCCCGGCTGACAACAGCGGGGGGGGCTCGGCCGCACTCACAGGAGCTGTGAGCCAGAGAGAGAAGAGAGATGACAGTCAGCTGTGCTCATATAGGTACAGCCAATCAGCGGGTTCGGTGGCTGCGATAGTTGCCGGTCACCCTCAATTGTTCAGAGGAAAGGCAGAACTGCGCTCTGCCTATCTAAACAAGGCACACCGCCATTCTGCGAGGGAGGAAAATGGAGATCACAAACACAGATCTCTGCTTTCCTCCAGTCACAGGTTTCCCCCCACAGTTAGAAAACACTCTCTAGGAGCACATTTAACCCTTTGAGCGCCCGTGATGTTAACCCCTTTCCTGCCAGTGTAATTTATACAGTGACAGTTCATTTTTTTAGCATTGCTCAGTGTATTGGTGTCACTGGTCCCCAAAAAGTGTCACTTAGTGTCAGATTTGTCCGCCGCAATGTTGCAGTCCTGCTAAAAATCACTGATCTCCGCCATTACTAGTAAATACAATAAAAAAAATAAAAAGTCAATAAATCTATCCCATAGTTTGTAGACTCTATAACTGTTGCGCATACCAATCAATATACACTTATTGGGATAGAAAGCTCTATTTGTACGAAAAACTGGACATTAATATTATTTGAGTACAATGTCGCTCGACTGCGCAATTGTCAGTTAAAGCGACACAGTGCCATATCACAAAAATGGCCTGGTGGGGGGGGGGGGGGGGGGTAAAACCTTCCAGGGCTGAAGTGGTTAATGCTGCAAATAATGGAAGTTAGGCCCTTTGCTTCTTTCGTTCAATCATCATGCTTAAGTATATTATTAAATAGTGAAGCTTAGGTCTACATAGTTCTTTTTAAGGGCCTGTGTTAATGGGCTTTAGCTTTGTGTTGACCACTGAGAAAAGTCTAAGTGAAAACAATAAACTAAGTGTGTGGCATATAGAATATAATATATGATGATCCCTGTAAGGGATTGCCAAAATACTGAAACCTCTACCAAAACAATGTGTAAAACATTAAACATGATCACTAAAAAGTGAATATACAAATTAAAGATAAAATAATCCAATAACTTTAGACCCCTAAATAAAGGTTAATTGTGTATGAAATTGCATCTAAGAAAAAGAAAAAGGGTTCCAGCTGTGTAACTTCATACTTTCAGCATTGGTTCACACATTCAGCAAAGTATCTGAGACATCCAAGGAACCATTATACTTGCAGTTAAACCATGAAAAAGCCAAGTGATCAAGTGATTACTTGTCCAACTGTTCACAACAGTCCATATGATCCAGTCAGAGACAACAACTTAGCCTCAATTTTAAGATTGTTTAAACCTGTGTACATGCTTTTATACCTTTCCATGTGACAACACTGAAGAAATTGCACTTTGCTACAATGTAAACTAGTGTGTGTACAGCTTGTATAACAGTGTAAATTTGCTGTCCCCTCAAAATAACTCAACACACAGCTATTAATGTCTAAACCGCTGTCAACAAAAAAGAGTACACCCCTAAGTGAAAATGTGCAAATTGGGTCCAATTAGCCATTTTCCCTCCCAGTGTCATGTGGCTTGTTAGTGTTACAAGGTCTCAGGTGTGAATGGGGAGCAGGTGTGTTAAATTTGGTGTTATCACTCTCACTCTCTCATACTGGTCACTGGAAGTTCAACATGGCACCTGAGGATCTGAAAAAAATAATTGTTGCTTTACATAAAGATGGGCTAGGCTATAATAAGATTGCCAAGACCCTGAAAGTGAGCTGCAGCATGGTGGCCAAGACCGTACAGTGGTTTAACAGGACACGTTCCAATCAAAATAGGCCAAGCCATGGTCGACCAAAGAAGTTGAGTGCACGTGCTCAGCATCATATCCAGAGGTTGTCTTTGGGAAATAGATGTATGAGTGCTGCCAGCATTGCTGCAGAGGTTGAAGGGGTGGGGGGTTAGCCTGTCAGTGCTCAGACCATATGCCGCACACTGCATAAAATTGGTCTGCATGGCTGTCGTCCCAGAAGGAAGCCACTTCTAAGGATGATGCGCAAGAAAGCCTGCAAACAGTTTGCTGAAGACAAGCAGACTAAGGGCATGGATTACTGGAACCATGTCCTGTGGTCTGAAGAGACAGACATAAACTTATTTGGTTCAGTTGGTGTCAAATGTGTGTGGCGGCAGCTGGGTGAGGAGTACAAAGACAAGTGTGTCTTGCCTACAGTCAAGCATGGTGGTGGGAGTGTCATGGTCTTGGGCTGCATTAGTGCTGCCGACACTGGGAAGCTACAGTTCATTGAAGGAACCATGAATGTAAACATGTACAGTGACATGTACTGAAGCAGAGCATGAATGAAAATATTGACACTTTTGCCACGTACTATCAGGGACCTGGTCCGCCGCGCACCTCAGTGCGCAGGCGCACAGATCCGGCGCTGCGGCGCACAGTAGGAGACAGAGGCACGCTATGGCGGCGCACGCGCGCTCGCGGCCCAGCTGAGCGGCGCGCGCGCATGCGCACTAGCGCACGACCCATGTGACCTCTCGGCCGGCCTATATAAGACAGGTCTCTGCACCCAAACAGACGCTGGTTCGTCTCTCAGCTGTTCCCTTGTTCCTTGTACCTGTGCCTGCTGTATCTACTTGCCTACCCGTTGCCGACCCGGATTGTCTTGACCTCGTTACCTTCTCCAACCTTGACCCTTGGCTTGTTTACCCGGATCACCACCTCTCTCCTGTGTTTGACCCTCGGCCTGCATACCGGACTTCCACTCCTGCTTATGCAGTACTTGACCCTCAGCCTGCCTTGACCTCTTGCTTATACTTGACCATTCTATCTGGACTTGCCCTTCTGTGTTGACCTTCTGCTTGTGCCTGATTAACCTTGTGTTTGATCCTCAGCCTGCTGCCTGTTTACCCATCAGTGTTGGAGCCTCCGCCAGTCTTCCAGTATACCCCAACTATACCTGGATCCACGCCTAGCCACCACCCAACAGGTGGCTTGTGCCTCTTGGTGCCAACTGTCCCCTGTACCATCTTCAGGGGCGGTAGGCGCTGAGTCGCAAGGGCAACCGCTCTCGGCATCTTGGCCTCGGTGAGTACTTAGTTCCTGATAGTACGAACCAGCCATGACAGAGGCCAACAGAGCGGGATCTCCTCTGGAGATGCTATGCCAACAGGTATCTGCCCTCATGGAAGCTGTACAAAAGCTGCAAGAAGGCTATGTACAAGTGGACAGCCGTCTTCAACAGTTGGCAACGGCCTCTCTTCCGCCAAGCCCAGCTCCTGGATCAGCCAGTGGAAGTTCTGCACCGCAGGCCCAAGCTCCACCTGCCATGATGATGGCTGTACCCGAACCTAAGGTCCCAGTACCTGAGCGTTTTTCAGGCGATCGCAGGAAGTTCAGGTCTTTCAAGAATGCCTGCACCTTGTACCTTGCCTTACAGCCCCGAACTTTCTCTTCAGAGATTGTAAAAGTGGGATTTGTCATGTCACTGCTATCAGAGGAACCCCAGACCTGGGCCCACGGTCTCATGGAGCAGAGGAACCCCCTGCTAAACACTGTGGACTCTTTCTTTGAAGCAATGGGCCAACTTTATGATGACCCTCAGCGCTCAGCCACTGCCGAAGCCACACTACATACTCTCTCCCAGGGCAAAAGGCTAGTGGAAGACTACACGGCAGAGTTTCGCAAATGGTCAGCCGACACTACCTGGAACGAGGCAGCCCTCCGTTATCAATATCGATTGGGGCTGAACGAAACTCTGAAGGATGAGTTAGCTCGGGTGGAGACCCCCACAACCCTGGAGGAGTTAATCCAACTGGCCACCAAGTTGGACCGACGCATGCGGGAACGGCGTTCCGAGCGCCTACAGAATCCCCGACCAGTATGGGTACCCCCTAGGGCACCGCCTACATACCCTGCCTCCTCCTTTTCTCCAGGTACGCCGGCTCCGGAGGGGGAGCCCATGCAACTTGGCCTAGTTCGCCCTCGGCTTTCTCAGGAAGAAAGGCAACGCAGACGCAGGTCTAACCTGTGCCTCTACTGCGGGGGTTCCGGGCACTACCTACTGAACTGCCCCATCCGGCCCAGTAAGTTGCCATCTCAAACCACTATCAACTGTCAAACCATTAACCTTGTCCAGGCTTATGTGACTCTTTCTGTCTCCCTACAGCTGGCGGGAAAGAAGATTCGGCTCCCGGCCGTAATTGATTCAGGCGCCTGCAGTTGTTTTCTGGACATTTCCATCGCCAACGAATGGCACATCCCTTATCTAAATAAAGGAAGACCCTTACTGGTCCACTTGGCTGACGGGTCCCTTCCACACTCAGGACCAGTAGTCCAGGAGACCCCACCTATCCTCACCACTACAGACTCCGGCCACCAGGAACTGCTACGTTTTGATTTGATTTCTTCCCCGATGTTTCCCATCATCCTGGGACTCCCCTGGTTACAGGCCCATGATCCCCAGATCCATTGGGACCGGAAGGAGGTCTCCTTCTCTTCTCCCTACTGTCATCAACATTGCATCTCCCCGGCTCCGAGCTGTCATCTGGCAGTCATCACGGCACCAGAAAACCTCCAGCACATTCCGCCTGCCTATCAAGACTTCAGGGATGTGTTTGACAAAAAGAAGGCCGACCATCTACCACCTCACCGGGCTTATGACTGCCCCATTGAGCTTTTGTCTGGCTCCGAGATTCCTTTCGGGCGCATATTCCCGTTATCTGAAACTGAGTTAAAATCGTTGAAAGCCTACATCGACGAGAACCTTGAAAAAGGCTTCATTCGGCCCTCTACCTCCCCGGCTGGGGCTGGCATTTTTTTTGTAGGCAAAAAAGATGGGTCACTCCGACCCTGCATCGACTATAGGGAGCTTAATAAAATCACGGTGAAGAACCGGTACCCACTACCTCTAATTCCCGAGCTCCTCCAACGTTTCCGATCGGCCAAAGTTTTTTCCAAGCTTGATTTAAGGGGCGCTTATAATCTTGTCAGGATCCGCGCAGGTGATGAGTGGAAAACAGCCTTCAGGTCCAGGTTTGGCCATTATGAGTATTTGGTGATGCCTTTTGGCCTGTGTAATGCTCCAGCTACCTTCCAACATCTGGTGAATGACATCTTTAGGGAGCACCTGGACGACTTCTTGGTTGTATACCTGGACGATATCCTTATTTTTTCAGCCACCTTGGAAATGCATCGGAGTCACGTTAGGAGAGTACTTGCCATCCTTAGAGCCCACCAACTATATCTGAAGGCCGAAAAATGTGAATTTGAGAAAACTTCTGTACAGTTCTTGGGGTTCATCATCTCTACCGAAGGCACTGCAATGGATCCCCAAAAGGTCAGGGCGGTGATAGAATGGTCAGCTCCCAAGGACAAAAAGGCCGTCCAACGTTTCATTGGGTTTGCTAATTTTTATCGGAGGTTCATCATCGGGTGCTATCGTTGCTCCCATCACCCGCCTAACCCAACAACATGGCCGTTTCCAATGGTCCCAGGAAGCCCAGGATGCCTTCACCAAACTAAAGACCCTCTTCACCTCTGCTCCTATTCTACGACACCCGGATCCTCTACTTCCCTTTGTACTGGAGGTTGATGCCTCGGAATCTGCCACAGGTGCCATCCTGTCACAACGCCACGGGCCAAAAGCCCTCCTTCACCCAGTGGCCTTTGCCTCCCGGAAATTGAGCCCATCCGAAAGAAATTATGATGTTGGTGATCGCGAATTATTAGCCATTAAGGCCGCCTTGGAAGAATGGAGGTACCTTCTGGAGGGGGCAACTCATCCAATTACTATTTTTACTGATCATAAGAACCTCGAATATTTACGTACCGCCAAACGGTTGAGGCCTCGGCAAGCTCGCTGGGCACTTTTTTTTTCTAGATTTACCTTTCATATTTCCTATCGGCCGGGGTCAAAGAATGGCAAAGCAGATGCCCTCTACCGAATCTCTCCGGAATCTTCTCAAATGTCGGAACCAAGTACCATTTTGGCTCCCCAAAATTTTCTGCTTCTTACTCCGGCAGATCTGTCTACCTCTCTCCTCACTGCCTCAGCTCATTGTCAGGACCCCATTGTGTCTACTCTAGAGAAACGTGAAGACCTATTCTGGTCTCGGAATAAAATTTTTGTACCCCTAGAAGTAAGACCTTTGGTCTTGAAGACTCTCCATGACCACAAACTGGCAGGTCACTTCGGGAACCGGAAGACGGCCGAACTCATCTCTCGCACCTTTTGGTGGCCAGGCTGGAGGCAGGACTGCCGTACTTACATCTCTTCCTGTGTCCCGTGCCAACGAAACAAGGGTCAAAAAACCAAGCCCTGGGGGTTATTGAGGCCATTACCCATACCGGAACGTCCATGGGCAGACATTTCAATGGATTTTATTGTGGAACTACCCCCCTCAGAAGGATTTTCCACCATACTGGTAGTGGTCGATCGACTATCCAAAATGGCCCACTTCCTGCCCATGGTTGGTACTCCCTCTGCTCTCGAGACTGCCAACATCTTTACTAAAGAGGTCGTCAGGCTCCATGGGGTCCCCAGGAGCATTGTCTCTGACAGAGGTTCCCAATTCACCTCAAAGTTTTGGAAGGCACTCTGCAAAACCTTAGGAATCAAGATCTGTCTTTCTTCAGCCTATCACCCACAAAGCAATGGCCAAACAGAGCGTACCAACCAAACGCTCGAGCAGTATTTACGATGCTTCTGCTCCTCTGCTCAAGATGATTGGTCCTCCTTGCTGGCGTACGCGGAGTTCGCATACAATAATTCTTCCCACTCAGCTACCAACCAAACTCCTTTCTGGGCAAACTGTGGCTTCCACCCATCATTTCTGCCAAACTCGATTCCTGAATCACCAGTCCCTGCGGTACAAGAGCGCCTGGAGGCCATTCAAACCAACTTCCGAAAACTCCAGGAGACCATGCAACAGGCTCAAGAAGGGTACGAAAGATATCACAACAGAGGAAGGAGGGAGAACCCTCATTTCAAAATTGGAGAAAAAGTGTGGTTGTCAACGGCTCATCTCAGGCTCTCTTGCCCCTCACGGAAACTGGGCCCCAAATTCATTGGGCCATTTGAGGTCAAAAAGGCAGTGAACCCTGTGGCCTTTGAGCTTTCGCTACCAAAAACATACAAGATACATCCTGTTTTCCATGCATCTTTACTGAGACCTTTGGTTCCAAGTCCCTTCCCAAACAGAGAGGAACCTCCGCCATCACCTGTCACAATCGATGGTATGGAAGAATTCGAGGTGGAATCACTTCTAGGGTGCAGGAAGGTGGGTCGTCAGCTACAGTATCTAGTGAAATGGAAGGGGTACCCATCGGAGGATAATTCCTGGGAGCCATCGGGAAACTTCCATGCACCAAGGCTAATTAAAATTTTTCAGCAGGAACACCCCGAGCTAATGGATAGCTTGGGCGTCCGGAGTCCGCCCCTCAGGGGGGGGCACTATCAGGGACCTGGTCCGCCGCGCACCTCAGTGCGCAGGCGCACAGATCCGGCGCTGCGGCGCACAGTAGGAGACAGAGGCACGCTATGGCGGCGCACGCGCACTCGCGGCCCAGCTGAGCGGCGCGCGCGCATGCGCACTAGCGCACGACCCATGTGACCTCTCGGCCGGCCTATATAAGACAGGTCTCTGCACCCAAACAGACGCTGGTTCGTCTCTCAGCTGTTCCCTTGTTCCTTGTACCTGTGCCTGCTGTATCTACTTGCCTACCCGTTGCCGACCCGGATTGTCTTGACCTCGTTACCTTCTCCAACCTTGACCCTTGGCTTGTTTACCCGGATCACCACCTCTCTCCTGTGTTTGACCCTCGGCCTGCATACCGGACTTCCACTCCTGCTTATGCAGTACTTGACCCTCAGCCTGCCTTGACCTCTTGCTTATACTTGACCATTCTATCTGGACTTGCCCTTCTGTGTTGACCTTCTGCTTGTGCCTGATTAACCTTGTGTTTGATCCTCAGCCTGCTGCCTGTTTATCCATCAGTGTTGGAGCCTCCGCCAGTCTTCCAGTATACCCCAACTATACCTGGATCCACGCCTAGCCACCACCCAACAGGTGGCTTGTGCCTCTTGGTGCCAACTGTCCCCTGTACCATCTTCAGGGGCGGTAGGCGCTGAGTCGCAAGGGCAACCGCTCTCAGCATCTTGGCCTCGGTGAGTACTTAGTTCCTGATACGTACACACAGTCGGGATTCTTGTCGGAAAAAGCTCTGATGGTTTTCCCGTCGGAATTCCGACGGAATTTCGCTCAAACTGTCTTGCCTACACATGGTCACACCAAATTCCGAAGGTCAATAACACCACGGCATACAACACGTTTGACAGCACTATAAAAGGGAAGTTTAATGCTTCCGAGCATGCGTCAAATTGTTTCCGAGCATGCGTCAGAATTTTGCGTGTCGGATTTACATACACACGATAGGAAAATCCGATAGAAAGGTTTTCCGTCGGAAAAATTAAGAACAGGTTCTCAATCCAAAGTCTGTTGGAAATTCCGACAGAAAAAGACAGATGGGCATATGTTGGAAAATCCGATGAAAAGCTTCCATCGGACTGTTTCCATCGGAAATACCGACCGCGTGTACGCGGCATTAGGGTCCAATTTGGACATTTTCACTTGGGGTATACTCTCTTTTGTTGTCAGCGGATTAAACATTAATAGCTGTGTGTTGCGTTATTTTGAGCAGACAGCAAATTTACACTGTTATACAAGCTGTACACTCACTACTTTACATTGTAGCAAAGTGTAATTTCTTCAGTGTAGTCACATGAAAAGGTATAATAAAACATTTACAAAAGGGTGTGCGCATGCGCGGCGTTTCCAAGATGGCCGCCGTCATCTGAAGCTCCGCTCCACCACAGCCCATCACGGACCTCTGGAGCTGACAGAGCGGTCCCACCAGGCATCCGGCGGCACGATCGTGCAGGGGAAACCCCCGGGATTCACCCTAAGTCCGCGGGTAACGATCGGCGGCACCTCACGCTCCACATGACGGCCGCTGTACACAGGCCGAGCTATGCCAAAATGGCGGCCACCCCACGAGGCCCACACATAACAGAGGGCCCTGAGGACTCCATTGCGGATCAAGACCTGGCCCCTCCGCCCTCTCTAGGTACTGTGCCCTCACCTCTGCCCCAGGCATCCTCACCAGCATCCACTGAATCCCTTTTACTCAGCCTGCACTCTGGCCTCCCATCCACCCCCATGATGGATCCCCACACAGGCCTGTTACTTTCTGTCAGTGAGGCTCATGAGGCATCCCCCACCCCAACTGACTTTCCCTCTAGGATGGAAGCTTTTGCTCAAATGCTATCCAAAAGTCTGGCTCTGAATGCAGCACAAATAACCTCATCTATCCACGCTGACTTACAACAAATTGGGATGAGAGTAGATTCTATTGAACTGAAAGCTGACCAAGCAGTTGCTAGGATCAATCAAAATTCTGCAAGGCTCCAGGATGTGCAGGATCAGCTTGAAACTGCCTATGCGAAGATCGATGACCTCGAAAATAGATCGAGACGCTATAATTTTCGGGTCAGGGGGCTCCCTGAATCTGTGAAAGAGGTGCATACTGCCATTAAAACCCTCATCTCTGATCTCATCCCTGGGATTCCAGAACATCGCCTCGAGCTTGACAGGGCCCACAGAGCTCTGCAGCCCCCCCGCACAGATGGCCTCCCACGGGACATTATAGTGAAGCCTCATTTCTACTCGGTAAAGGAGGAGGTGATGAGGAAGGCCAGAAATTCTAATAACCTGACGCTGCAGGGACACAAAATCCAGATCTTTACGGATCTGTCCCCCTACACTGTTCAGAAACGAAGAGCCCTGAAGCCACTGATTCAACTGCTGATTGACAATGAAATCCATTACAGGTGGTCCTTCCCCCTGCGTCTAAACTTTTCCCACAAGAACAAAAGCGGCAGCTTCTCTACATTCGCAGAAGGAGAACGGCTCCTGCTACAGCTTGGCCTGCTCCCACAGGATCCACCATCTTCACACACAAACAGAGGGAACCCTGCCTCCACGAAAAGACCTCCTCCAGCTAGCCCGCTGCAACCCTCTTCGCTGAAACAGAACTCCAAGCGATCGAAAGAAGCTCTCCCTCCTTGACCCTCGACCCGTCGCCAACAGATCAGGGCTCTGATCTGAGTTACTACCATTTGCCTTTGTTTTATTGTGGGGGGTACCCCCCCCCTGGGTTCATGGCCCTCCTTTTCTTTATTTTATTTCTTCTGAGCAGTAGGCTGGTGCTGTTTGAGAGACTGGGACAATTTTTCTCTTAGGCTTGGGAGGAGGGGAGAGATTCTATCCCTCGATGCACATGGGGGAGCATCATACTTGTATAGTTTATGGTTAGAGCTCTCTATTCATGTTCACTCCCCTCCCCTCCTATGTTATTAGATTCAGCATCCCAGCCTGTACACGGCAAGCACACTATGGTTATTTATTTTATTTTTTTTTATTTATTTTTTTTCCCCATTTTATGGGTGTTCGATTGCCTGATCTATAGGAATTGTTCTATTATTTTTGGGGGCCCTGGGGGGGATGAGGTTTACGCTCTCACTTCACGGAAAGTATACCCCCAGGATGGAGGGTTGTTACGGGTTCTCTCCCGGACATGGGGCGCGGGTTTCCCCGGTCTCCCAACCTTTGAGGATGGGTTTCTGGGGTTACTGCGTGTTCTGGGGCATACTAGTTACACTGTTTTTTAAGCTATTAATGTTTTCTTTTCTGTCATCGGGAAGCTCTGTCTTATGATCATAATAGACCCACACAAGGTCTTTAGTTAGCATGTTATGAGGCACTGGGGCTGTGGTGGATCCAGTGCACCTCCCATTGAGCCGAGGAGTACCTTTAGTAACCTTGGACTCTCTCCGGAGTCCCTGTACTTCGGATAATCCAGTCCGTTTGGTTGTAAAGGTAGGAATGATTTATTTTTTTTTTCCTATCTTTGGGGTGGGGTGGGGTCGGGGGACCCCGAAGTTCATTTATACCATTATCACTTCGTGTTTCTTTTTTTTTTTTTTGGAACAAATTTATCAATGCTTATCTCTCTTCTCTTATTTCCTTTCATTTCTCTCTCTTCTCCCCTTCCCAACTCCCTCTTGCACTCTATTGTAGGTTCTTATGATTCTCAAGATTGTCTCTGGATTCCTATCCCAGGCCCGAGTGAGGGGTATTCTCCGTACTCTGAGCTTCTTCATAAGTTTTCTTCACTTAACAAATGTAAGACACAGATCTACTGAGTAGCTCTCTCCCCTCTGAACCATGACAAATACAAGTAACCCTCTCCTCAATCTCAAAATTATTTCACACAACACGCAGGGACTCAACTCCTCTGTCAAGCGTAGGAAACTCCTACAATCCTATCACTCCATGCGCGCAGATATCCTGCTATTACAGGAGACGCACTTCCCGTCTACCTACAAACCCACATTCCTCCATCAACATTATCCCCAATTCTTTCTGGCTTCGGCTGAAAACAAAACAAAGGGAGTAGCTATTTGTTTGGCTAAACATATTAATATGTCCCAGCCGGAGACTATGGTCGATTCGTGTTAGTATCTGGATACATAGATGGTGCGCTATACACCTTTATCTCATACTATTCCCCTAATAAGGGTCAGAAGTCATTCTTCGAATCTATGCTACGTACTTTACGAACACACCTGAAAGGGACTGTCTTTATAGGAGGTGACTCTAACACAGCCTTTGACTTCACTTTAGACAAATCAGCTGCTGGGAGACTGTTCTCAAAGCGTCCGTCAAAACAAAGTACTAAAATAGCCACCCTCCTTCATGACGAAGGGTTGATTGATGTCTGGAGGGAAGTCAATCCACACACAAAAGACTATACTCACTTCTCGGCCCCACATAACTCTTTTGCCAGGATAGACCACATTTTCACGCGTTCCCATACAATTCCACTCATAATTAGGTCTAAAATCATAGACTCCTCATTGTCTGATCACGCTGTAGTTACTGTGGAGGCCAAGAGGGCGGGAGGCCCGAGAGGACCCCCTCGCTGGCGTCTGCACGAATCCCTCCTCAGTGATCCAATCCAGTGTAAGGTTCTGGAAAAGGCCATTAAAGAGTATTTCCAATTGAATCAGACAAGCGAGGTCATCCTTGCCACAGTCTGGGCAGCACATAAATCGTTTATCAGGGGACACATCATTCAAATAACCTTGAGACTTAAAGCTGAACACAAAGTTGACCTGCTTAAACTTACTACAGATTACAAATCACTAGCGAAGGCACACAAAACTAACCCTTCTCCTGAGTCGCTGACGAACCTTGACAAGGCCCGTACTCTCCTTAACCTATCCCTGACGACAGCAGCTGAAAGACATCTGAGATGGACTGGTGCTAAATTCTATTCCCAAACTGACCGGATGGGTTCAAGACTAGCAGCGAAACTCAGTCCTAAACAACGATACCTAGCCTTTCCTAAAATAAAAACCTCTTCAGGGGATCTGACTCAGAACCCAACCAAAATAATGGAAGCGTTTTCTCACTTCTATTCAGACTTATACAAACCTCTCAAGCCCCCACCTCAACAAATACGGGGCGAATTTTTTGATAACATTCCTTTGCCCACCCTATCTAAGGACCATAGTAACCTCATGGACAGCCCATTCTCTGCAGAAGAAATATTAGACACCATCCACTCCCTTAAAACTGGCTCCGCCCCTGGCCCTGATGGCTTCTCAACAGGCTATTACAAGAAGTTTGGACCCCACCTGGCCCCTCATATGGCCAGACTTTTTAACTATCTCAGGGATGGAGCCCCTTTGGGGCCTGATCTCAACTCTGCCTATATTTCCGTTATCCCGAAGCCGGATAAAGACACTAGCGAATTGGGCAACTACCGCCCTATATCTCTTATAAACAACGATATTAAAATAATGACCAAGACCCTAGCAAACAGATTGGGGAGCTTCATTTCAGCATATATACACAAGGATCAGGTGGGCTTCATTCCTGGGAGACAGGGTCCGGGTCAGATTCGCAGGACAATAGATATCATTTCACTTCTCAAATCAAGATGGGATGGGGGCCCCCCTCAACATGGTTTTCTCCTCTCCATAGATTTACATAAGGCCTTTGATTCTGTAGACTGGGCTTACTTAACTGACGTTTTACGGAGATGGGGCTTTGGTCCTTACTTTCTGAATCTAATACAATCCCTTTATTCGACTCCAACTGCGCAGGTACATCTCTTGGGTAGGTTTTCAGAATCTTTTTCAATAGGGAGGGGGACCAGACAGGGCTGTCCCCTTTCCCCTCTCCTCTTCGCAGTGGCTATAGAGACTTTGGCAGTGGCATAACGGGTGAACCCTGATGTTAAGGGCGTGATGTGCGGTGATCAAGAACACAAATGTGCACTATACGCTGACGACCTCCTCCTTTATGTCACCTCCCCTCTTATAACTACCCCTATGATTTATAAAATTTTGCAAAATTTTAGTGCAGTTTCGGGCCTGCGGGTCAACATGTCAAAATCGATAGCTTTAAACATAACTGTACCCCCGGGACTGCTCAATCAACTCTCTAGCAACTTTGACTTTTCCTGGGCCACTTCAGATATCTCATACTTAGGGATCAAAATTACGCCAGATATAACAGGTCTTTTCAGAGCAAACTACCCTCCTATGATACTAAAATGCAGTGGTGATTTGGATAAGTGGGCAAAATGTGGTCTATCCTGGCTGGGCAGAATTCACGCAGTAAAGATGACCCTTCTCCCCGTCTTTTGTACTTATTTCGCTCCCTCCCGATCCCAATAAAGAAACAGGTACTAAGCAAATTTCAGTCAGAGATTGTCCGATTTATATGGGGTCGCAAAGGGTATAGATGTCCCTCTAGCATTCTTTATCGCATAAAAACTCAAGGGGGTCTAGGCTTACCTAATTTGTGGGGATACTACCAAGCTGCGCAACTGGCTCAAATTTCGGTGGTCTTCTCAAAGGGACCGAAGCCTGAATGGCTCTCAATGGAGCGTTATGCTATCCCTCTGAATACCATTGACTATCTTCTTTTGTGCAACCCAAAACTCAGGCCAGCCATTTTGTCACCCACCCTATCTCACTTCATGACCTTGAGCTCCAAGCTCTACTCTCGACAAATTCTGATCTCACCCATGAAACCATTAGCCCATCTATTCCATAACATGGACTTTACACCAGGAATGTCCATCAAATCTTTTCAATGGTGGACAGACAAAGGCCTTTATACGATTGGTCATTTTCTCTCCTCCAAGGGCCCGATTACGCTTTCACACTTTAGGAAGAAACTTGACATGCCAGATTCCGAAATATTCAGGTTCTCTCAAATCTCCCACTACCTACATTCCATTTGGCCGAATACACAAGATCCCCCCACAATAACTCCCTATGAAAACTGGTGCTCCAACACAGAGGTTCAGAGGGGAGGGATATCTTTGATCTATAATGCCCTTATGTCACATTCAGACAAACCAACCTACGCTCGGGCCTGGGAGGAGGACACAGACAATACCTGGACTTTACAAGACTGGTACCGTGCGTCTTCACGTGCATACAAAGGCATCCTTAACATTTCCCTTATTGAAGCCAGCATTAAGGTAATGACTAGATGGTACTATGTCCCTGTTAGACTGGCGGCTATCTTTCCAGGAACCTCCCCACTATGCTTTAGAGGTTGTGACTTAGAAGGTATGATGATCCACACGTGGTGGACTTGTCCACGCATCAGATCCTTCTGGCAGAAAGTATTCCGCACAATTAGTACCATCACGAAGGTAACAATATCTCCTAACCCCAATATAGCATTATTGAATGGCAATATTGTGGCGCTTCCTAAACATTCTCAGGTGTTGGTTTTTTTCATTTTGTTAGGGGCCAAAGTTACAATCGCTAAAGCCTGGAAGAAACCCAGAGCCTCCCTCCAGGGATTCAGGAGAAAGGTCTCCTGGATCATGGCACAAGAACAGATTGTGGCAAAACTACATGACAAAATGGAAAAATTTTATTACATTTGGGAACCCTGGGCCACACACTGTAATATTCCTCTCCTTCCTGGAATGTCATAGGAATCTGTGAGAACTCCTAACCTGCATTAAACCTACCCCTTGTCTTCTCTTTCCCCTTTTCTCACCTTTTTTCTTCCTTTCCTGCTGGGGACACTCTGCTCCCGACTACCTGTCAAGTTATTCCAGTTTCTCTTTGGAATCTGGAGAACCGTTGCGATAGTCGCAGGCATGCTACTCAGAGCCCAGGTAATGTGCTTTCGATACAAGGGCTATGGTCGACATTACCCGACCATACACTGGGAGTCATGAACACCATGGACGGCATCAGAGTAAGGTCAGCTACTCCACAGAAGTTTTGGGGTGGGGAAACCCCGGGGACTACACGCACCTCCACAGTACTGATCCCAATGGGGTGGGGTGCGTGGGTTTTGAGGTACAGCCATCCACTTGCTAGGGCCCTGACTTACAATCTTGGAATTCCACATCATTACTTCCTGATATTTCTGCACCTTACGCCCACACTGAGAAGACAGCTAATTTAGGTATTGGCTAGATACCTGTTACTATCTTGTTCCATGCGAATGTTGAAGTAGTAATGGATATTTTGATTTTCGTTTATTATTACTGTACCATGGATTGTAATGCATATTCAGTATTGTTTTGTCTGAAAATTTTTCAATAAAAATGATTTGAAGTTAAAATATTTACAAAAATGTGAGGGGTGTACTCTCTTTTGAGGGAAGGTCCTAATTAGGTCCAATGATCTGCCACGTAGATTAAGTTCAAGGGAAGAGCAAGAAGAGGCAAAGCTTCCAGGAAGAGACAAAAATAAATTCTTAGGTAACTGATGCATCATGGGAAATTAACATATGCAAAGTATGACTAACTGTGAATAAACATATAGATCCTGTTAAAAAAGGGAGGCATTTTAGCCGAGGCCTGGAAAAAACCCAGGATATTCTTCCCAGCAGTCATCAGAAAAGTCTCCTGGATTATGTCACAAGAAAAGCTAGCCCACATTAATTCGGACGCGGTCCGTAACTTTGAAACTACCTGGGAACCCTGGGCAATTTACATTGGTGCTCCTTGGCTCACTAACTCCATAATCTCCTAAACTGAATCCTATAATTGCTGCTCCGAATATCCTGCCTGTTATCCCCTCTCCCCCTCCATCTTCTCTTTAACCCCCTTTCCCTCTTTTTCTACCCCCCTCCAACTCTCACTTTTCCCGCTTTGGCTCTTAGTTTACCTCTCTTATTACAGTTTTTACATTGAATGGCAGGTCGACATTTATGGGTATCTTATTGACTACTGGTTACCTTGCGGAGTGGGTCATGACCGAAACTAGTCAATCACATAGACGGGTGGTGGAACGTCGTGGGTTTCCCCTATAGGGCACAGACAGCTCCCAAATGGGGTGCCTGGTAGTGTGGAATCCTCGCTCGTTACATCCCACCACGCTTCCTACATTGGAACATTTGGTCCCGTTTTACCTTCCTGTAACCTATTTCAAGTCTCTAGCTTCTTTTACCTAATGATCATGTATTACCCGTCGTCGTAGATGCCTGAGTTTACTATATATTTGTACCTTGTCATTTACCGTTGTATGTATTTTGACAAATTCAATAAATTACTTTGAAGTTAAAAAAGGGAGGCATTTTAGGCACTGTATAGTACCATAGGTTGTCAAAGGAGCAGCACAATGTAGTATTGTCCATATTTGGCTTAAAACTTAACATAATATTTAACATTATACTGAGAAGCAGACAAATATAACCATAGTGATATGCTTATTTTAATGATAGCAATTAAAACACCTCAATAAAGCTGAAAAATCTGATTAACTGGCTGGGGTTCAGCATGATAAGGAAGGTTCAATAAAGCTTTTTTTTATATAGGTACCTTGAATGACAGTTGCGTGGTCATGCAACACTGTTCCCAAAAAACATTTTTATCATTTTTTTTCCACACAAATAGAGCTTTCTTTTGGTGGCATTTAATCACTGCTGTTTTTTTTTTGCTAAAAAAACAAAAAAAGGACAGAAAGTTTAAAAAAAAAAACAGTTTCAAAGTTTTTTATAAAATGTTGAGGTAACTTTTCTACTCCATTATTGTGTAGTTGCAGCCTCATTACTGATGAGGCTGCAACTGATGGGCACTGATAGGCTGCACTGATAGGCTGCCCTGATGGGTGGCACTGATGGGCACTGAGAAGTGGCACTGATGGATGGCACTGATGGGCACTGATGGTTGGCACTAATCGGTGGCACTGAAGGGCACTGATAGGTGGCACTGATGGGCACTGATGATCACTGATGGGTGGCATTGATAGGCAGCACTTATCAGTGGCACTGAGGATGAGGCACTGATGGGCATTGATTTGCAGCACTGGTGGGCATTGATAGGTGGCACTGTTTGGCAAAGGTAGGTGGCACTGTGGGCACTGGTAGGTGGCACTGTGGGTACTGGTAGGTGGCACTGGTGTCTACTGATAGGTGGCACTGGCAGGTGGCACTGGTGGGCACATATGAGGCAGACTTACCGATCTTCTGTTTACATCATGTGATCAGCTGTCATTGGCTGACAGCTGATCACAAGGTAAGGGGTCGGGATATGCTTCATCTAAAGTCCCAATTCACCTTATTCTTTCTCCGATCTGTGATCATCTGAGTCTTATATACTCAGTGAACACAGAGCGTGGTGCACGTGCCCCATGGGGGGCACGCAGGCATCTCATGCAGGGGAGGACATCATATGACGGCCTCCCGTCATTTAAGACCCGCGCTGTAGCTGTCATTCGGCTATAGCGCGGGTGGGAGCAGGTTAAAATGCCTCCCAATTCTATTTATCTAGTATCTTTAGGAGCAGAGTAATTATTGCTACCTGCATTTTACATGTTACCTTATTCACAGGCAACCAACAGGTGAATGACATTTCAGGTATATCGCCATACGTTTTCCAGCCAGTATTATGCTAGTATACACCCTTTCCACTTTCTACTAGCAATATCATCCCCGAAAAGAAACGCTATTGCCTTAACTATATAAAACAAGCAAACAATCAATTATATAAGTAAAATGTCAACATTTTAAAAATATTTTCATAACGTTGATAATTTATTTACTGTGTATAAATAATATAAATACATCTGGAAGACAGTTGTATAAAGCTTATAATCGAATGTACACAGATAATACAAATGCATGACCAAAAGCCACTAAATGAACAATGACCTTTTAGTCTGACCCAAGCTAGTCACTTCATTGATCTAAGTGACTCCTCAAGATGCTTTGCTTTATGAAATCCCTTGCAGATGTGTTACTAGAGGAATACTGCATAAAAGAGAATTTCTCTGCTTGTGGAAATGCTAGCTTCTTCTGTTGTATTTATTGTGGCTTAAAAGAATTCATTCATTCAACTGTATGCATAACCAAAAATAGTATATACTGTATCAGAGTTATGTGATCATGTACTAAAATGAATTATCCAAAATATTACAAAGGCCTATGTTGTTCTATTTACAACTATCAATCATATTCTTAAAAAAATCACTTTTTAAAGGGAATAAGTTGCATTCTGAAATATTTAGAATGTTACAACAGTGATAAAGGTCAGGTAATTTGTGGATTCTGCAAGTAGCTGTGTTATCATTTAGATGGATCCCTGTTTCTATATAAGGCCAGTTGAATCATTGGACCAGGCTGTACCTGGGACTTTGACTTTCTCACTAGCAGTCTCATTCTTTCACTGAATATAAGCACCACAGAGGTATTAGACCTAATCTGAAAGTGGGGCCACATGTACAGCCTAGAATTCAGGGAGACCTCACAAGACACATGGATCAATTAAGAATAAGGTATTTAAAATGAACACAAACTGGCCATAATAAAAATACCTGTGTTTCATCACCCCCTCAATGAAAAATGTAGTGAGCTCCATAAAGCTATATTTGGAAGGTTGGGTCATAATATGATTTCAGAGGGGAAAACAGAATTGTATTCTCCCTGAAAAAAATGGGGTTACTGCATTGACAAAGCTGGTATAACACAGTGTATACAAAAGGTGAAAAAGTTCCATTCTCCCCTTCTAGGCAAAATAATGAAACATGAAACATGTGTCCATGCTAGTTCCCTTGATAATAGCTTGTCCATCTATTTTAATATCTTCTGATTTACTGAGCTGGAAAAATATTGAGTCAAAGCAGCCCAGGAGTCTTTGTATGCAAATTTGCTCCTATTCAGTTACTTAAAGTATCAATAAAAAGGGTTAGCATGACTGCAAGCCAGGAAATGTGGTCAGCACAAATAAATCTTTCTCTCATGAAAGATTTCTTATAGTTCTAAAGAAGCATAATGCACATATTATAAAAAAAAAAAAATCCAGCAAATTGTGGCAGACATTCTTTTTTTTTTAATTATAATCTTTATTAGTTTTTCCATCTATAAAACATGTTTACACCTCAACACAATATTCCAGGACCAATATCTTTTTTACATACATTTTGTACTTAACACATAGGTATATCTCTTTATGAAGATAAAAAAAGAGCACTCTATATTCCCTCCACTAAAAAGGAGGGAGCCGCTTTTTGAGTAATATTGCCTGGATTTACTCCTGTCTCATTATCCCCCCTTTCCCGCCTCCCCTCCCCCCCCCCACCCCCCCTCTATTCCAGCTGTATCTGGTGTATTCCCTCTATCCATGGTCTCCACATCCTATCAAATTCTTTCATATTATATCTCTTTATGTACGCGGCTCTCTCCTTCGGGAGGGTTTCATTCATTATATCGATCCAATTCTTTACTGTGGGTGGCATCTGTGATTGCCATCTCATCATTATCATCTTCCTGGCCTGATACATGCCCCTTAATATTGCCACTGTTGTACTTTTTGTTTCACCCTTTTCCTGTCTATACCCCAGGATACAAAGTACCACTTCCCTTTCCACTTCTTTTTTAAATATGCTCTTCAATACTTTTGTCACCCCTTCCCAGTACCGGAAGAGCTTGGGGCATCTCCATACCATATGGACCAGGTCCCCCTGCCCCTGGCACCTCGGACACTTATCATTAGGCCTTCTTCCAAATTTACATAACAGCTTTGGTGTATAATACGCTCTGTTGAGTAGCATCAGATGTGAGAATTTCTGGGCGGGCGAAACCGATATCATCGGGGCTAGTTCTAGTATTCTCTTCCATTGTCCCTGTGGAATGGCACCTAGATCCTGTTCCCATTTTTTTTTTACCTCCAGCAGCTTTACTTCGCCTAGGGTCCCTCTGTTCAGTAGTTTATATATCACAGATATTAATCCTTTAGTGGATCCTGGCTCCCCAATAACCTGTAACACTGGTAGTTCCTCCCATACCATAGGTTGGTTTCGAAACTGGGCTTCTAGGGCATGGCTTATTTGAAGATAACTAAACTGTGTATTCTGGGGGATATCAAATTCCCTTTTTAGTACTTCGAATTTTTTTATGGCCTGACCATCGTATATTTGGCTCACTTTTTTAATTCCCCTATTTTCCCACTCCCTGATTTTCCCCATTATACGTAATTCCTGTAGGTTGCTATTGTTCCAGATTGGGGTATATATGTTAGTCTCCATATATTTTAACTTTTTTTTGACGACTTTCCAAACTTTACTGACCATTTTTGTTGTTGGGTTCTTAGCCCCAAACGACCCTGCCTCTAAAGTTTCTATTATGGTCTCGTGTAGCGCGCCTGTCAAAAGAATTTTTCCATTAGGGGACCCTCCCTCTTGGGCACAACATCCCACTAATTGTTGTAACTGAGACGCTAAATAGTATATCTCAGGATTGGGCAGTGCAAGACCCCCTTCCCCTGAAGGGAGTTGCAGAGTCCGAAGCCGTATTCTTGCCTGTCCCCCCTTCCACACCAATTCCCTAAATAGACTCTCGATTTTATCAAACCATTTTCTGGGGATCCATATGGGGGCATTATGGAGCACATACAACAGTTGGGGCAGCCAAATCATTTTTATTAATGAACATCTACCGGCACTAGACAGGGGGAGGGATTTCCATGTTTTAATTTTCTCCCTAAACTTCCCCAATATTGGTATCAGATTATTATGCAAGTATTGATTGGGGTCTCTTGTTATCCTGATCCCTAAATATTTAAGGGAATCTACGACTGCTAATTTAGGGCTATTCCTTAGCATCCCTTCCCTTATTTCGGCCATCGGAAGGAGCTCTGACTTCGTCCAGTTGATCTCTAGACCCGTGAAACTACCAAACCTCTCCACAGCTTTCATTGCTTCCTCCAATGAGTGTTCTATGTCCCCCAGGAAGAGCAATATATCATCAGCATATAATGCTATACGCTCTTCTCCTGAGATCCTACGGAAACCTACAATGTCAGGGCTCCTTCTGATGTACTCCGCAAGGGGCTCCATAGCTAGCGCAAAGAGCAAGGGCGATAAAGGGCACCCCTGCCTGGTTCCCCTTTCCAATTTTATTTGATTTGAAAATCTATTGTTAATTTTTAATCTAGCTACTGGTCTGTCATAGAGCATCTTGATCCACCCGATCAGCGTGGGTCCAAATCCAAACTCTTCCAGTATACGTCAAATGTATTCCCACTCTATAGAGTCGAAGGCTTTGGTCACATCCAATGATAATATCGCCTTCGACCCTATATTATCTGTTGGCGTTTGAAGATTTAAAAAAGCTCTCCTTATATTTGTACTGGTTGATCGGTTTGCTATGAACCCAGACTGATCAGGGTGGACCAATTTTGAAATAACTTTATCCATTCTAGCTGAGATAACTTTAGCTAGAATTTTTGCATCCGTGCACAAAAGGGAGATTGGCCTATACGAAGCGGCATCTAGGGGATCTTTCCCTTCCTTATGAAGTACGATGATGGTAGCTTCTCTCATTGACTCAGGGAGATAACCCACCTCCATTGCCCCCCCTAAAACCTTCAACAGTTCCGGGAGCAGGATATCCCCATAGTATTTATACGTTTCCGTTGGGAGACCATCCGGACCCGGAGACTTTTGATTTGCCATGTCGGCTACAGCCTGTTGTAATTCGGAGAGCGTTATTGGGGAATCCAGACCAACTCTTTCTTCAAATGTTATCTTCGGAAGGGCTACCTTCCCCAAAAAACTCTCCATCATTGATCTCCCCGCTCCCCTTACTCGTGCGGAGTATAAGTCCCTATAGAACTCCTCAAAGCTTTCCAGTATACTTTTGGAGTTCGAGGTTACCCCCCCGTCTCTACTTCGAATAGCTGATACATTACTGGGGGCCCTGTTCGCCCTTGCCACCTGGGCCAACATCCTCCCCACCATCTCTCCTTCCATGAAGGCCTCCTGCCTCTGTAACAACTGTTTGGTCTCGACTCTCTGGATTACACATAATTTATATTCCTGTTGTTTTTCCAGCCATTTTTCTTTCCCTTCCATTGTTGGGGCTAGAATATAATTAGCCTCCGCTGCAGCCGCTTCCCTCCTTTTATTTTCTTCCTGTGCCCTTACCCCCTTGTTGTACTTCGCCACCTGCTGAATTAATAATCCCCTCAAGAAAGCCTTAAGGGTATCCCATATAATCCCTGATTCTGCTGTGTTTGCGTTGACTACAATAAATTCTCTCAGTGTTGGTGGGATGGTATCTATACTTCTGAGTATCTCAAACCAGCACGGGTTAATTTTCCACCCCCTCAATATTTCCTCCCTCCCTATCTTTAAACTAAGCATAAGAGGGGAGTGGTCCGAGATCCCCCTTGGCCAATACTCAACTGCTTCTACCAGCTCCAATGCCCTATCGTTTCCCATCACCATATCAATTCTGGAGAGGGTGGAGTGTGTGGCCGACCAGCAAGAAAATTGCTGAGCGTCAGGGTTCCGCACCCTCCAGAAGTCTATCCAACCCACCTCCTCCATAAACCGACTCAACTGCCCTTTCTTCATGTTTTCTGCTACCCTCTGGGCTGGGAATCTGTCCATATTGTAATCCAATACCTGGTTAAAGTCACCTATTATTATGATTGGTGTTCCCTGCTTATCCAACAGGAACTCGTTTAATTTAAGCATGATCTCCATTTTAAATGGGGGGGGGGACATACACATTTGCTATCACCATCTTTTTATCTTCAATTTGACAACAGAGAAAAATATACCGGCCCATTTCATCTGAGATGGCTTGCATGCAGGAAAAATTCACCCCTTTCTTCACCATTATGCTAACCCCTCTACTGTATGAGCCATAAACCGAGTGGTACTGAAATTGGTATACCCCATTCTGCCTTTGTAGTTGTTGGGCTGTTTCTTTTGTCAAATGGGTTTCCTGCAGGCAAGCCACATCAATCCCATAGTTCCTCATCATAGAAAACACTATTGCCCTCTTACCCGCTGTGCCTAACCCTCTTATATTCCATGACCCAATTCTTAATATTTTAGATTGCATCATTTTTCACCCAATGTATTTTAATCAGTAGTATTTTATCTCTATAGCAGTGTTTTCACCCATTATCCTAGTGGTTCCCCGTTGAAAAGCTCTATGTGTCTCCCTTTTTACTTCCCACTTCTGTGCGTCTACCGTGATTCTCTCTTTTTTATCAGTGGATGTACCCTTTTTCCCTTGGCCCTTTACACACCTTTGATCTGAAATATTACCCATACCCATCCCTCCCCCCCCCCCCCCCTCCCCACCTCTCTCGGTGAACCCCCCGGGGACTACCAGTGACCTTATCCCATACTCTTAACCCTTTCTTCACATACACCCTTATCAACATCCTCTCGTACCCGCCCACTGTGCCAACCCCCCCCCCCCCCCCCCCCCCCCCCCCTCGTGTAATCTATTCTGAGTACCACAACTTATCACAATGCCAGTAACCTTTCCCTGTTCTCCTCCACCCATTTCTCTACCCCTCCTGGATCCTCAAAGTACCGGGTTTCCCCCAGGGCCGTTACCCTCAGTTTGGCCGGGTATAAAAGAGCATATTGAATTTTAAACTTTTGTAGTGAACGTTTGACCTGGGTGAATTCTGCCCTACGTTTTTGGAGCTCCTGAGAGAAATCTGAATAGAAAGAAATTTTAATCCCATTAAAAAAGATATTCCCTCTGTCCCTGGCTTTTCGCAGAAGTGTCACTTTGTCCTTAAAATTAAGGAACTTCATTAACAGGGTTCGTGGATAGCCTCCTGCTGGTGGTGGGCGGAACGGCACCCTATGTGCTCTTTCGATGCTAAATGATCTTGAAAAGGATTCTCTCCCAAAGGTCTCAGTTAACCAGCCTTCCAAAAATTCAGTAGGGTTGGATCCTTCACTCTTCTCAGGCATTCCCACTATCCTAATATTATCTCTACGACTCCTGTTCTCGATTTCTTCCAATTTAACGGCTTGCCGGTGTAACTGCTCCCTCATGTTCTTCATCTCTTTAACCAGTGGAAGAACATCATCCTCCACCTGGCTGATCCTTCCTTCCAATACTGTGGTTCTCTCAGCTATCCTTTGCATGTCTTGTCTTACCAGTGCCAAGTCCTCTTTGACCCCCCTCATCTGTTCGCCCAAGTCTTTGAGCGAGTCATTTGAGGTTTTTACTGCTTTAAAAATGTCCATTAATGTGGGTTCTTTCTCCAGAGGTGGGGCGGGTCCTGCCCCAACCCCAATTGCTTCTATGCTTGTTTTTATATTTTGATCTGCGGCCACGGTGTTTTTACTTCCCTGTGTCTGTGTCTTTACCCCCTGGGCCCTTGGTGTTGCCGCATTTGATTGGCTCTGCCCTTGACTCTTTCTCTCTCCTGTACCTCCTTGTTGGATTTTGGACTGAGTCCCTTTTTTTGGGGGAGACGGCGGCATGGGTTGCCCCAGTGTATGCCCAGTTGTGTGTGCAAATTGCTCTAGTTTTGCTGCAGCAGCCATACCTGCTTGTTGGACACTTTTATCTTTATCTTTTGCAGATCGTAGCTGCTGCATTTTCCCTTCTCCTCTTATTTCACACAATATTTATATTTCCCTTCCCCCCCTTTTCCCCCCTCTTCTAAGCACGGGGGTCGGAGGGAGAGAAAAAAAAAAAAAAAAAAAAAAAAAAGAAACCACGCAGATGGTCAGGTAAGCGGTTGCTAAGGGGGTCCTGTATCAGCAGCAGTTCTTCTCATATAGGAGCACAAGCCAGGAGCCGAGAGGAAAAAAAAGGCTTTTTCAACACCAGGGGCCAGAGCGGCCAGCGAAAGGAGAAAAAAAAAAAAAAAAAAAAAAAAAAAAAAAAAGGGGAAAGCGGCCGAGGTTACGCTCAACCGTAGTTATGTCAGCAGCAACAGATCTTCCAAATATAGTCCTCGGGAGAGAGATCACCCTCTCCTCCTTATTTCAGATAGAACACAAACAGCGCAGTTAACTACTAAGCACTACCAGCGGGTACAGCAAGCAAGCAAAGAGATTTTTCCCGTGGGGGTATACGGGCAGCCAGCCAGGTGGTCCGTTGACATTCATGTATCAGCAGTATATCAACAGTATTACTTCATGTATAAGAGCCTTAACAGCCAGACAGGCCAATGTTTTCCTTTTACTTATGTATACTGTGTATGGGTGCAAGCAGCCAGGCACACAACATTTTTGAAATCACAGTTTACCTGCATGAAGGCACTGATAGCCAAACATGCACTCAACAGTATACAATGTCCGCTCCAGCTCTTACATACATAGCCCCTGGCAGATATATAAATAGAAAGCAAGAGGAGAGATTTTTCACGTGGGGGTATACAAACAGCCAACTAGGAGGTCAGTTGATATTCATATATCAGCGGTATATCAGCGGTATTACTTCATGTATAAAAGCCTTAACAGCCAGGCAGGCCAGTGTTTTCTTTTTACTTATGTATGTGTGCAGGCAGCCAGGCGCACAGCATTTTTGAAATCACAGTTTTCCTGCATGAAAGTACTGGTAGTAAAACATGCGCTCAGCAGTATACAATGTCCGCTCCAGCTCTTACATACATAATTGGACCTTTAGTAGGTATACATAGTCCTTGGCGGCTTTATAAATGGCAAGCAAGATGAGAGATTTTTCACGTGGAAATATACAGACAGCCAGCCAGGTGGTCAGTTGACGTTCATATATCAGCGGTATATTAGTGGTATTACTTCATATATAAGAGCCTTGACAGCCAGACAGGCCAGTTTTTTCCTTTTACTTATGTGTGGGTGCCAGCAGCCAGGCATATAGCATTTTTGAACTCACAGTTTTCCTGCATGAAAGCACTGGTAGCAAAACACCTTTAGTAGATAGTATATACTATCTCTCTCAGCTGATAAAGAAAGTCCGCCTTGTGACACCAATATGAACAATATGGCTTTCATTCACTTCATTTCATCATTAATGACAGTTTATAAGGCGCAGGCACTAGACAGCATCGCTATGTTTCCCCTTTATTCCATTGCATGTTACTCACATGTCCAGCACTGAAGGTCTATGTGGGGTCAGCAGGTAGTTTTCAATCTTTTGCAACAGAGAGTCCAAGTCACACAGTGAATCTTAGTAACAGTCCTTTGGCAAACCTTGCTGGGCTTTTTTCCTTTACCTTTCCCCCACAAGCAGAGGACTGTGAGAAGGAGATTACACACAGCGTGTTCAGCGTGGGGGGGCAGGGAGCAGGAGGCAGCTCATAGCATACCATAGCTTCTCATGACGGCTTCATCCAGAAGCTAGAAGGGGGAGGGGGTTGCACAGCAGCGTTCCTTCTCACACCAACTCTCCTTGCATCTCCTCAGCACTCCTCAGCACTCAGCCCTCTCTCCTCACATCCGGTCACACCCCCTCTGTCTGCTGACCCGCGTGGCAGACATTCTAATACCCTGCCATGTTTTGTCTGAGTGTAAACACATACATAATTAAAAAAATAAGTTAGTGTATTGATGGTGATCACTAGCTACATCACAACTAGTATTGAATAAAACATTATGATTAATTGGTGATTCTTTTTCATTGTATGTGTAAGAAACTTGCAAATTATAATAATTTGGTGGCTATTCCTTACCAGTATTATGTATAAATAATAATAGTATTACTTTATCTAGTACTTTTATCTCCCTTGGTACTTTACAAAGTAAGTGTTACAATCAAGGAGAAGTAGCATCTGCACAATTGAACAACATACTAGTATTAATTTATCTAGTACTTTTATCTCCCTTTGTACTTTACAAAGTAAGTGTTACAATCAAGGAGATGTAGCATCTGCACAATTGAACAACATGTATATAACCTTGAACATAACCATTGCAAATATGCCAATTTAAAAAAATCCAAAAAAAGTGTCTAACTTTGAGCTTTGATCACTGAAAATATGTTGTTTTTGCTACCTGTCATTTTGACTGCTGATTTACAAAATGGATAAAAATCACTTTAAGTTGCACATGAGGTCTGCACACAATACTGTAAGTATCCTCATCTATGACAATTAGCCCTACATTATGTAAAGCTAATATGTAGCAGATATAAAATTACAAATTAACACAAAAATGCATTTAATGTTTTTGTTAGTTCTTTATTTAACACTTTTTTCATGATCATACATGACATGGAATTTGAATACAGCATCACTATAAAAAGACAGTGGACATGGGAGGTAAGACTTTAATGGCAGACTTAAAGCATTTTGACTCTAAGAATTGGCTATGGAAGATATGGCTTCCCACCAGAATGAGATGGTACATTTGTGGGCCAGACAATAGAAAAGAATATCATACAGAGAGAGAGAGAGAGAGAGAGAGAGAGAGAGAGAGAGAGAAAGAGGGGGGTTTCGTTTTAGAGAAGAAGGGAGAGTAAGGGGAAAAAAAGGGTGGGGGAAGGGACAGGAATAGGGGGGTTGTGCGAATCTTCCCAGTGTCCCAATGATGCAATTTATGGATGCATCCAGAGAGAGGGCCCCTGAAAGAGAACAACAAAGTTTTACACATCCTCTGCAAGCATGAATATAGGGGTTGATTTACTAAAACTGTAGAGTGCAAAATATTGTGCCAACAATCAGCTTCCAGTTTTTTTTTTTTGCCAAAGCTTAATTGAACATGCTGACATTAGTTAGTTTGCACTCTCCAGTTTTATTAAATCAACCCCATAGTCCCAAGAGCACAAGAACAAAATCCAGTGGAATCAGGTGCTTCTGAATTTCTCTTCTCTGCCCTTGAGTGCTGCTGTTAGACTTTACATATAGTGAACCTTGACAATCTTGGACAACCACAGTGCAGGAGAATTGGGAGTCCCATGTTTCCAAGGAGGAGGGATACAGGCCCTAGCTGCATTTACTAAGTGCTTCAACATGTTCTTTTTGTAATGCTTCCTGGGTAGGTGAGATGCATGTAGCAAATATTTTGCTGGGTCAATACCCAAGTCAAAGTCTTGGAAGGGCTTGATGACAATTTGAACAGTAAACCAAAAAGTTTAGGTTGAAGTTGTTGAAGTTTATCTCATGCCCAAAACTGGCATCTCCAACAGTTGGCAGTTGATCAGGGAAATAGCTTGCGTAATACAGACGGGACCTTGTACCACGTCACCAAGATATTATTCCCCAGCTCTTAATCTCTATTCATAATGAAAGAGTATTGTGCAAAGTATAGAATATCCCCCCCCCCCCCCAAAATCCTGCTCCCATTTGAGAAGAAATGGAAGGACAAACTCCTCATCAGGAAGGATTAGGAGCTTATATGCGGCCGCTACCACATGAACAGATGGTGAAGGGTCTGTGCAAGTGCATTCAAAGCTGTTTTGGAGTTAAATTGGGGTTTTACTTTTACGACTGAAAAGAGAACGTGCTATAGTTGTTGAAGTCTCCAGGAATCCAGAGGAGGGCCAAACATCTGCAATAGAATGTAAGCTGGTTTCGGGCTTGTATCACAAACAAAGGGTCCTAAACCATAATTTTCAGTTTTCTGAAGTTCTGTAAAAGAGTGGTTCGAGAGTCCTGGAGGAAACTGGCTTCCCCAATGTTGGAATCATTCAAGAGAATCCCTCATGACGCATTAGCCTGCATGAGGGCTCAAAGAGTGGGGACTAACTAACTAATAATAACTTATGTATTACTAACTATTAAAGTGGAAGTAAACCCCCCTATCGTTTTCAGCCAAGGAAGCTGCCATCTTTGCCTCTGTTTAATCTTCAACTGCCACAGTGCTGCACATGTGATCTGTTATGACACCAGCCATTGGATGGTTTGACTGTTTGGTTGAGAGCACAGCCAATGTGCAGTTAGCATTCACGGCATGCCTTTTTCTTTAGGCTGTTAAATCGATGGGTTTACTTCCGCTTTAAATTAATACTTAGCAATACATAAGTTATTATTAGTTAGTTATTATTTCAGATTTTCAAGTTTTTAGGTCTTTTAATTTTTCGATTTTTGTTCAGATTTTCGGATTTTCGTTCTTTGGAATTTTCTGATTTTTATTCTTAGTTTTGGGTCTCCAAATTTCCAAATTTTCGAATTTTCAAATTTTCGAATTTCTGAATTTCAAATTTCTGAATTTTAGAATTTCGAATTTCCAAATTTTTGAATTTCAGATTTCCAAATTGCCAAAATGTCGAATTTTTAGCTTTTCGAATTTGCAATTTCCGAATTTCCGAAAGTTAGAATTTTCAGATTTTCGAATTTCCGAATTTTCAAATTTTCGACTTTCTGAATTTTCAAATTTAGAATTTCCAAATTTTTAAATTTTTAAATTTCCAATATTTAGAACTTTTGAATTTCCGAATATTCGGAAAAATTCTGAAATTCAAACATTCTGATATCTCTACACTAGGCAAAAACTCTAGCTAGATGAATCACCTGAAAATATTGGACTGAGTTTGGGAATGGAATACTTCTGTACAATTTAGGCATGGAAAGGTATATGTATGGAATGTGTGGGCATGAGCAAGCCCAAATGAATTGAATAAATTCTCCCTGAAGCACTTCCCTGGAGTAATTAATATTGGGAGTATCTGTACTGTAACTATAGTTTTCAAGATAGCCATTCTACCGAGCCACGTGTGAGTGAGATTGTGCCATTTTCATAGGTCCTCTTTAAAGGACCACAGAAGGGATGGCAAATTAGCCCAAACAATCCCTTCTAATAAGGAATTATTCTTCATATCCAGATATGTAATATGTCACATGGCTCACTAAAAGGGGAACTCTCCACCTAGATGTTCCGAACAGGATTGTCATGAAGATCCTGCCAGTAATCTGCGCCCCAGGCTTCTTGGCTCACGTCCGCGGGTGCCATTGAGCATGCGCGGGCGTGGGAATGTGCTTGAGCGCCCCTGTTGGCGCCAGATAGGCTACTTAAATCTGTCTGTCACAGACGGTCCCCGCTGTCTGCTCTATAGCGTTGTAACCTGATCTGAAGTACTTACCTGTGTTTGACCCGGCCTGCCTGTGACCTTCCTGTTATCTGCCTGCATCCGACCCCGACTTGTCTGTGACCATCCTCCTGCCTGCCCCCTCTGTACCTTGTTGCCAGCCTGATACCTGACACGACCTGTTTGACAATCCAGTCTGCTGCACAGTTTCAGTTTTCTGAGCTGATCCAGTCTGCCAAGCTGTTCCCATCTGCTGTGCTGATCCAGTCTTCTAAGCTGTTCCCATCTGCTGTGCTGATCCAGTCTGCTAAACTGTTCCCATCTGCTGTGCTGATCCATTCTGCTAAGCTGTTCCCATCTGCTGTGCTGATCCAGTCTGCTAAACGGTTCCTATCTGCTGTGCCGATCTAGTCTGCTAAGCTGTTCCTATTTGCTGTGCTGATCCAGTCTGCTAAGCTGTTCCCATCTGCTGTGCTGATCCAGTCTGCTAAACTGTTCCTATCTGCTGTGCCGATCTAGTCTGCTAAGCTGTTTCCATCTGCTGAGCTGATCCAGATTGCTGCACAGATCCAGTTTGCTGAGCTGATCCAGTTTGCTGCACAGATCCAGTTTGCTGAGCTGACCCAGTCTGCTGCACAGATCCAGTTTGCTGAGCTGATCCAGTCTGCCATACTCACCCAGTCTGCTGCACAGATCCAGTTTGCTGAGCTGATCCAGTCTGCTGTACTCACCCAGTCTGCTGAACTGATCCAGTTGGTCCATGCACCCAAACAAAATTGAGAGCGACCATTTTAAAAAAAACACAATATTTTGTACTTTTTGCTAAAATATATATCCCCATTTTTTATTTCTTTTTAAAGCAATTTTTTTCTCAGTTTAGGCCAATATGTATTCTTCTACATATTTTTGGTAAAAAAAATCGCAATAAGCGTTTATTGATTGGTTTGTGCAAAAGTTATAGTGTCTACAAAATAGGGGATAGATTTATAGCATTTTTATTATTATTTTTTTTTACTAGTAATGGCGGCGATTTTTATCATGACTACGACATTATGGCGGACACATCGGACAATTTTGATGCATTTTTGGGACCATTGGCATTAATACAGCGATCAATGCTAAAAAAATGCTTTGATTACTGTTAAAATTTCACTGGCAGTGAAGGGGCTAACACTAGGGGCCAATCAAGGGGTTAACTGTGTTCACTGGGAGGTGATTATAACTGAAGGGGGAGGGGACTAACTGGAGGAAGTGACAGATCGTGGTTCCTAGCTAATAGGAACACACAATCTGTCATTCCTCTCGCTCGTGGCTGGCGGTCATCGCGACCGTCGGCCACGAGCATCGGTACCCATGAGCATCGGGTGCGCACGCCATGAGCCGACATATAGCTATGACGGCTCACGCAGGGGAGCCAACCTGCCTCAGTATAAGTGCGGTGGCTGGTCGGGAAGTGGTAAAGGCACAGCATGTGGCTGAGGGTTGAGGTAAGACCCTGGGTCAACTAATTCCAGTGACAGTTTGGAAAGTGACATTTTTTATTGAGGTGCACTGCATTGATAACTTTACACTACCTCCTAATAGTGTTAATTGTGCTTTGTTAACAATGAACACAAAAATAAATATACATATGTACTGTGTGAGAAAATGAATAAATAATATATTCAAAATTACTACCTAGGAATCAAATTCTTTATAGTCTGTATAGTATTTGTTTTATTGTTCCATAATATTTTTATTAACTGATATTTGCAATTCAACAGTTTACACTCCCAAGTGTTTATCTTCCACTCCCAATGCCAAAGAAATGCGTTTATGTTCTTGTACATGTGAGTACCTGTATAAAGTGCAAGCCACTTCCACTGATGTTTACTGATTTCCCTGATCCTCACAGATCCTGGGTCTGCAGGTAGGACAGCAATGCATGGGATAAATTATGGGGCAATCAGGTAGGGGATGGTACCGTCAACAGGCTGTGGAAGTAATTGGATGGAATTACAGCTGCCTGAATCACTTCCACCAGAAAGCCTACCCATTGATGTAGCCAGGGGTGTGTTTAAAATCTCATTCTACCAGTCTTATAGACAAGTGTTTAAACTAGATCTGTTTGTATATTAAAAGATCAAAAAATATACCCTTTTGGGGGTGGGTTGCATCTACATGACATTTTGAAGTATATTTATCTCATCAGTTGAAACCAGGAAGGAGTCTCTTCTTGGACAAAACGGAACCAGGAATGCTTATGAAAGCATCAGCAACTGCTGCTGCTGACACCAGATAATACCAAGTATAATATATAGATAATGCAAGGCAATGTGTGCTTCCTGACAACAATCACTTACCTAAGTCTAAATTTGAATGTGCTTAATAAATTCAACCTCAATGTATACTATTGTTTTCAAAACTAATAATCAAATTTAAAAAAAAATCTACATTTACATTTGTTATTAAAAAAATCTGTCTATTTATCATCCAGTTCTATTTTAGATAAATCAGATATTATTAGATTGGTTTATAAATATAATTTGCCATTTAGAAGATCTTTTGGCATTATCAGTGCTTGGCTTTTTCTTTGTATTTTCTTTGTATTAACTTTGAAAGTTATTTTGTGTGCATTTTATTCTAATTATGGGTTTTTGTTGGGTTTTGAAGTAGATGAAAGGAATACATATATCAGTAACTGCGTGCTGTGGGCAGTGGAAAATCTGCTGTAAAATATTCAAACCCCTCTTACTCTGTAGGAAATATGTGACCAAATGTTCCACATGTTCCTTTTATTGAAGTTTTATATATAAGGCTGTTCCTTTATTTTGGAGTATGTTGGCAGGAACTGTTTCTCTTTTGTCTGTAAAAACATTTTGTAATCATAGTACCTATTTTAGGTAAAAGAACCTGGAAATAAAGTAAAAGAAATGTTGTTTAATAATATAGTGCTAATCTAAAATTAATGTCATGTGGGCCTTCTTATACCATTGTATTATTCCATTTATTTCAATACCCAGCAAAAGTATGTAAACCCAGGTTAGGTCTGTGATCATTTGAATTCTGTAATAATCCATAATAACACGAAAATACTGAAAATTTACTAAGCAGAGATGCGTAAATTCATTACTCTCAAGATCCATGGTGGACTAGGTTAACTATTATCTTGCAGTCACTTGCAAGTAATTCTTGATCTGATGCACTATATGCTGTATCTGCTAAAAACAATTACCATGAAAAAGGTGTTTGGCTCCCTACCAATCCCTCAAAAATGCAAGACTTGCACACCAAGTATTATGGGCTAAGACCCCTGTGTCCCTTGGCCTGGATTAGGCACAACAGAACTGAGGATTTGGATTGAATCCAGATGAGCAAACTTGCTAAAGAAGAAACGGGGAGAAGAAAACAGAGCGATAACTACTTTAAAAATGAATTGGGGTGCATGGAAAATAAAAGTGTATGAGCATGTGGAAAGAGTGAAAGAATCAGTAAAAAAAATCATTACCTTAAAAACGTGTGTGTATTAGTGTCTCCTCCCAGCGTCTCAGAGGGAGAGCAATGGAGCACTGAGAGGAGACAGGTAAACTAGGAGGCTTATAAAGAGAAAAGGGGAGGTCCGCCATGATTGTTCCTGAGGAGCAAGGAGGAGGGATCCCTGAGGTCGCTCGCGCTGCAAGGGATCCAGAATGAATCCAGGGATCTGGTGTGGCAGGAGCGGGTTCATCTGTCGCACTAGGAGAATGCGTGTGCAACCCCTGATCCTGATCCTACCGCAGTAGCTTCCTAGATGGATGCGGGGAGGCCATTCCCGCAGCCTCGGCCATAATTGGTGGTCTAGGGGAGGTGAGAGTAGAAAGGCGGAAGAAGAGAGGGGACAGATCATATCAGCGTAGCGCCTGAACTGACACACGTGGGGGTACATCAGAGGAGCTGCATTCCAAGTGAGCAGATGCCTGGGACCGGAAGCCACACAGTCCGGAAGCTGTCCAGTTCTGGTATCCCCGGACGGCTTGCCCACAATGAAGCCTCTATGGGGTCCCAGATGGAAGGGAAAGGACCCCATAGGCAATGGGCAGACACAGGCAGGGCTAGGATTCCGTCAAGGCCGGCATGTAAATCGCACCCCAACCTAGGAGGGACAAACAGACACAAGTTGGTTGCGGAAAAAATAAAAAATAAAATGAAAAAATATATATATAAAAAAATTATGAAAAAATAAATATATGAACAAAAATTGTAAATTTGTAAATTAATATCTTGGGATTAATCACATAGACTCCTGCGTTAAGGTCACAGCTGGGCATTTCCACATAAACATACAGATAAAATATCCACCTGGCTTCAACTTGAATTTTTTGGTCAAAATCACTGCCTCAAAATGATGGGTGTATCCTGGCAAGTACCTGAAATTTCAGCGAGTCTGTTTTGTAATTGTGAAAGTCTGCAAAATGTCTAGGTATTGGTTTCACTAAAAATCCATATTTGTATATCTGCGGCATGATCTTTGATGGGTCTCCAAAAATTAAGTTTGGTTTTACCCACATAGTGGTTTCCTCAGCCACACGTCAGTAGATATACAATACCAATTGTGTCACAATTCCCAAAATGATGCATAACCAAGTTCTCGCCTGTGGGCAGATGAACATGTTTTCCCTGTTTTAATAAATTTACAAAAGTCACATTTCCCACATTGGGAAGTGCCTCGTGGTAGAGAGCCACAGGGATCCACGTTCTTCTGAGGCTAGAAATGGCTTGACACCAGGATGTCTCATAAGGATTGGTTACGTTTAAATCTTAGATGTGGCTCAGATTCAATGAAGGGTTTCAGGGCTGGATCATCCCTTAGTAAGAGCCAGTGAGTGTTTAGAATATTCCTTAGAGCTTGATGTTGATTATTGTATTTTGTAATTGGACGTATACCCGATGGATGGGAAGGTGTAGATGTTTCTCCTTGGAATAGTAACAGGTCGCGAGAGTTTATGTTTTTAAAGGACTTTTTAAGAGACTTTCTGTTATATCCTCGGTCTAAAAAGCATTTTTGCAGAAGGGAGGCCTGCACTTTGAAGTCCTCCTCATTACTACAATTGCACTTTGCCCGTAGGTATTGTCCCTTAGGGATAGAATTTATTAGATGGGATTGATGGGCACTTACAAAATGCAGCAGGGAGTTTCCCGCTGTATCCTTCCGATGAAGGTTGGTGGTGATCTCACCCTTGGCATTTTTGTGTATGACCAAATCCAAAAATGGGAGGGTGTGTATATGCCAGTTGAGTGTAAAGGATAGATTATAGTCATTCTGATTGAGTCTCTCGACAAACGCCAACAGGAACTCAGATGTCCCTGTCCAGAAAATCAAAATGTCATTGATGTACCTGTGCCACAACAAAGTGTGGCACAAGTACATCGAATAAGTGTCTGAGGCAAACACCTCTCACTCCCACCCCCCCAGGTACAGGTTCCCGTATGATGGGGCACACTTAGTCCCCATCGCCACACCCTGCGCCTGGAGGTAGTGGGAGCCATCAAATATGAAAGCATTATGAGACAAAATAAAATACAGCATTTCAGTAATGAACATGTTATATGGTATTGTGTCAAGGTCCCTTTCATTCAGGAAGAGTGATGTCATTTCAACTCCTTTATGGTGGGGTATACTTGAATACAAGGCCTCCATATCTATGGAGGCCAAAATTGTATTGAGAGGTACAGATAGGCACTCCAGCATGGTGAGAACATGAATGGTGTCCTTCAAATAGGTGGGTAGGCTCTCTACATGGGGGTGTAGGTTGTCATCAATAAGGGAACTAGCTTGCTGAGTGAGGCAACCATTTCCCGCAATAATAGGTCTGCCTGGTGGTTTACGCACAAAATATTTGTGAGTTTTGGGTAGGGCATAAAATGTAGGAGTGATAGGATGGTAAATTTTCAGAAAATCCAGTGTGTTTTTGGATATTAAGTTCCTAGAGAAAGCTCCTTCAATAATCCTAAAGAATTCCTGTTGGTAATTGCGGATCCTCACAGGAGAGATCCGATGGTACCAAGCGGGGTTCTCCAGGATTTTGTGGCACATGGCCATATATTCCTCTGTGGTTTATATAATGAGGTTGCCCCCTTTATCATAGGGTTTGATCGCTATGTCATGTCTCGCTTTGATTTTATTGAGGGCCGTTCTCTGGGTAGATTTGGAATGTATTTTGTGAATATCCTGGGTCCTACAATCGACAAATAGTTTAAGATTGGAGTTGGAGAAGGCTGGGAATTTCTGGGATTTTTACTTATATTCAGGTGGTGTGAATATAGAGGCTTCTAAATCCTCGGTATTGGTTAGAACTTGATACATTTCTTTAGGATCATCCCAGACCCCCCTTCCCTCTCCAGTTGATCCAAAATCTTGCTGGTTCTTCAGTTTTCTTACTGAATACACATGGAACAAACTTTTGTAAGGAGCAATTATTGACAGCTACACAGATCAATGTATAGCTAGTACAGAAACAGTACACATGGATAGGGTAATAAGTAGCACAAACTGTTTAGCTGGATTAACTGCAGTTAAATTATTTCCAGCTTTTATAAAGATAACCACTTAAGTTCCCTACACAATTTTAAAATGACACAGGGATAGTGGCTATTCATTTCAGCACCACCTCAGTGCAGTTAAAAAGTGGTTCCCTGGTCTGAGTGGCTTCTATGGCGCCTACTGGCATTAGAACTGGAACCACCACCTGTCAGTGATGGCAGTGGTGCAGAGCTAAGCCTGGGAGCTGAAATACTCTTCTCCTGGATATCCGTTTTTGCTGCCCACTACTCATTAACAGCACCTATAGCAGTTTTTTTGCACACAATGCTACAACAGGATACAATGATTTTATTGTCCAATCATGGCCACGTGGCCACATTTAGGCAATTATGTAACCCCTCCAATCCCTGTCCACTTGGTTACATGTAAGTGAGTGGACTGGATTACGTCAGTGGTTGGATGAGGTAGGATGAGCCTGCTGTTTCCTTAGCAACCATTGACAGCCAAAAGCTGTCACTTTTGTCCATGCTAAACTCAAACCTTCCTTAATTCAGATATCACTAAGCCAAAGAACCCTCTGCGATCAAATCCCTTCAAACATCTCAGGAACCAGACCAAAAATGCTCCTCAGTACTTAACTACAAAAAATGCTTTTCTTTCTAGCCCCACATCTGGTCTATTTTCTCAACTCCCCAAAGAGGGGTGTACAACTAACACCCTAAATTGTTCAGGCAAATATTGCAATGACCCCTAAGACCACGTAAGATATTCATGGTCCTCAACACTTTTGCCACATCTCCTTGGTCAATATTGATCAGAAATGACTAGGTTAAATGTTCAAGACCAAGATTAAGAGACATCATCTCATCCTTGTTCATACATATCATGTGGGTTTCATTGCCAGGTCAGGGACAATGTCCACAAGGCGACCCATCTAATACATTGACCGAATCAGTGCAGAGTCACCAGACTTCTCTTATCTCTTGATATTTAAAAAGCATTTGACTTCCTTTCATTTGACTACCTATACTATGTACTTTAGACATGGGGTTTTGGGTATTCTGTACTATCTTGGGTCTTAGCCTTGCATGCGTCCCCTTCAGCCATGGTACAGTATGATGGATACCATTCCCAAACCCATGTCCATATATGGAGCATGTGAAAGAGTTGTCCCCTATCACTGATACTGTTTATTCTGGCACTGGAGCCCTTGGAGATTGCTATCAGGGAATTTTCAAGACTGACCAACACTATAAATGTAACCTTTTTACACACAATTTCCTTCTGTCATTTACTAATCCCCAACTTCCTTACATTTTTTTAACATTTTTTCCAATTGTATGTCCTTCTGTTCAATCCCACAAGTAAGTAGCTATGGGCATTACTCTACCTCCTGCCACTGTTTTCCATACCCCCTCAAATTTACCTCATCAATGGAAAATGTATTTATTACCACATTTAGGGGGTGTAACCCACTCCCACATACTCCACTCTATTCTCTACTAATTACTATGCATTGCTACGATCTCTGACCTCTCTACTAGACTTTTGGAACGTTACATGCTATTATCAGATAGGGCAAATGCATGCTATGAAAAGATCTTTCCTACATACAGGTTTGGTAAAGTGGGCGCTAATTTATGCAATGTATAATTCACCATCTGATTGCTATTGGGAGGAAAAGGATGGATGGAGGAAGGGGATGGATGAAGGGAGGGGGGGGAATGGGGAGGGAGAAAGGAAAGGGGGAAAAGGACTAATCAAAATTGCATTTAAACAATCACAAACTGAAAAATGACAATAAATCAAATCATTGTTTTGTGAAAGTCCATGTCATATAGTTTGGAAAACAAGCAACTTGTAGAAGGCAGCCCAGTTTGAAGACTAAGAAGCAGCAAAGCAATCCTCTGGAGACACTGGAAATGGAAACACAGGCGCCACTCTAAGTGCAGTATTAAAATTGTATTTTTAATGGAGACTTTAAAATGTAGTATTCACAAAGGTACAGTGTTTAAAGGCATGTGATCAAAAGATGAGCCGGGCATACATAAAGTTGGTACATTCCATGTACTGGAGAGCGGTGATCGTTGGTGAATCAGGCTGAGACATCCACTGCTGACACTTCTGGTTGGTGGAGCGCACGCCGACAACCAGGGGAATGACGTCACTTCCAGGGGCTGGAGCCGGTTTGACGTCAAATGGTAGATTTCCCGTCCATTTAGGGTGATGAGTAAAGAGCACTGTTTGCACAGCTTTAAAGATTTCTTCATGTGGACCAGTGGCAGTGTGTCCAATAAGGGTGCACGGGCGCCGCCCCCTCTCTCCAGCCACCCCTCTTTATGACTGATGGATAGATTCATGCATTGCATGAATCTATACCCATCACATGTAAGTGTTTGGAGAGATCTGAGGATAAATCTCACCTCCCCACTAAAAAAAAAGCTGCCAGTGACTGCATGCATTGAACTTTCCTCCCATGTGGGCTACACAGTTGTCAAATCTCTTAAAGTCAATAAAAAAATACTGTAACCAAAAGGGGAATAAAGCTCTCCTAAACTAAAATACACTGTGAGCTTTACTGTTCAATAAAAGTTGCACTAATGTGATATTATTTTAATCAGCAGACTTCTTTTGCTATATTTTTTCAAGGATTTTTGTTTTTTCAAGGCAGGAACATACAAATGAATGTACCGGCTATTAACCCTTTATACAATATTTAAAAAAAAAAAACAGTTGGGTTGTAGAATACACAAATATATCGGTAAAGCACTACATAAGAAACAGGGAGTACAATATAGATCTAGAGAGCTGGCTCTGGGTTATAATATAGTACTGTAAGTGAGTATATAATAGGGGTATACAAAGTTTTCCCTGCATACCAGCAGTCACTATCCAGGCTCAAGGCCCTTTTGCTGTAGATGTTAGAACTCTAGCTCAATCTCAGGGATCTCCTAACATGTAGAGGGTAATGTGAGGATTAGCCTGTTCAAAAGAAAGCAGAGGAAGCCAAAGAAGAAAAAGTGGTTAGATAGAGTAGAGAAGAAAGAAAGTGTGAGTCTCTGCAGGGTCTGGCTCCATCTATTTCCCAGTAAACAGGGTAAGTGGGGGGGGGGGGGTATATAACATATACACGGATCCCAGACTTCCTCATATATCCCCTGTTTGTCTTGCGGAATGCTTACACTTTTCTTGTTAAGCATGTTCCAAGTGATTTTGAATTTTGTGGTTGCAATATCAACCACTGAGGACTTCCATATAATTTTTTTTACTCTTTATTAGAAAATATCTTTGAATATAATATTGAACTGAGCAATGTTTAGAAATCATGTAGTCTCTAAATTAATTCCACTATTAAGATATTAAAGTGGTTATAGAGGCAGAGGATTTATTTACCTTAATGCATTCTCTGCATTAAGATAAACAATCTTTTGCATTCACTACCCACGTCCCCCCTAAATACTTACCTGAGCTGGATCTCAATCCAGCGATGTGCACAAGAGCAGAGGCTCTCTCTTTCCTCATTCAGTCAGACACAACAGCGGGAGCCATTGTCTCCTGCTGCTGTCAATCACAAACAGTGTATTATGGACACACAGAACACACAGAGCTGGCTTGTTATAGGTATTTGGCACTATGGTGTTGTTTTTAAAGACATTTTTATTTACACCATGCACACAGACTTGTATATCCATTGTAAGGTATGAAACAGAAACCAACTTAAATGAATTAAAAAAATGCTTGTTGAGATAAGCACAATAGTAAAGGAAAAGTCTAAGCATTTTGTCATGTGATGTCTGTTTAAGGGGAGGACAAGATGATACTCCTGCTCAGCCCTTTGATCAAATGACAAGTTTAGATTCAAATTTAAGCTAACCTGAATTTCCAAAGTTTAAATTCTATTGATTTTTTTTTCAAAATGTATGATGATCTTTTGGAGAGTTGTCATCCAAGTGGCATTAGAAGCACTCTTTAACCCACAACTGAATGTTCTCTTGTTACCTGGTATGTTTTAGAAAATGGTGTTAGAAATAACCTTGAATATTTTAAGATACAATACATCATAGCTTTTTTGGGCTATTTTTTTTGTCTGCATTTACTATTTTGGTGTGTTTCGCAACATATAACACCAAAAAAATACACCAAAAGGAAAAATCTATCATATTTAGGTTGTTATCATGAAACAGATTTTTTCCTAAAAAAAAAAAAAGCAAATAACAACCATATACACTATAAACCTTAAAACATGCAAAAGCCTAAGGAAAAACTAGTTTAAAAATGCATATTTTGACTTACCCAGTTTTTTCAATCTGTTTTGGTACTTTGAAAAATAAAAATTGCAACTTAAATATTTTAAATATTGTGAAACGCTGAGTGAAACTGAATTAAACCTTTTATAAATAAATAAACCTCTTTCATTTTTTGTTTGGTGAGTACATTTCTTTAAATCAACACTCAACAACACAACCATTGGTCCCTCCACACATGCCAGGGTCCTGGGTGTAATCCTTGACTCTGACCTCTCCTTCAGCCCCCATATCCAATCACTGGCTAAATCCTGCTGCCTTCACCTCCGCAATACGCAATATCTCCAGAATTCGACCCTTACTGACTAATGACACCACAAAGCAACTCATTCCCTCCCTGATTATTTCCCGCCTTGACTTCTGCAACTCCCTCCTTAATGGCCTACCCTTAAGCAGGCTATCCCCCCTTCAATCTATTATGAATGCTGCTGCTAGACTAATACACCTAATACAGCTCACTAATCGATCTGTGACTGCCGCCCCTCTTTGCCAATCCCTTCACTGGCTTCCCCTACCCCACCGTGTAAAATTCAAAATGCTAACCATAACATACAAAGCCATCCACAACATCGCCCCATCTACATCACCAACCTCATCTGCAGATATTGCCCGAATTGTCCCCTCCGCTCCTCCCAGGACCTCCTGCTTTCTAGCTCTTTTGTTACCTCCTCCCATGCTCGCCTTCAAGACTTCTCCAGAGCCTCTCCCATCCTCTGGAACTCCCTGCCGCAGTCTGTCCGATCAGCCCCTACCCTGTCCACTTTTAGGAGATCCCTGAAAACTCATTTATTCAGGGAAGCCTATCCCACAAACACCTAACAACAATTGTCCCCGAGCCACCCCCATCAAATCATTCTCTGCAGCTATTACCTTTTGTACTACCACCCCCTCCCTTGAATGTAAGCTCTACGAGCAGGGCCCTCCTGTACTTTTTTTATTGAACTGTACTGTAATTGTGTTGTCCCCCCTATACATTGCAAAGTGCTGTGTAAACTGTTGGTGCTATATAAATCATGTATAATAAAAAAAGTGTCCCCAATCAGCTACTGGACTGCACAATAATGCCCCTTGATGAATTTCAGTATGTGAATTCAAAAAGCCCATTGCTTAAATATATGCAACTGTTTGTTTAATTAATCAATAGGTAAGTATATCAGTAGGTTCAATCACAAAGGTTCTTACCAGATTTTTTATAGTCTAATGCCCCGTACACACGGTCGGATATTCCAACCACAAAATCCGTCTGACTTTTTCCGATGGATTTTGTCCGACACTGGTGTTGCATACACACGGTCGGACAAAGTTGTCAGAAAATCCAATTATTCTGAACGTGGTGACTTTCGTTGCGTACGACGGAACTACGTAGAGGCTATTAGCCAATAGGTTTGGTCTCGTAGGTTTGAGCATGCGTGGCACTTTGTCCTTCGGAATTCTCTACACACGATCGGAAAAAGTCCGATCGGATTTTGTTGTCGGAAAATTTGAGAGCAGGATCTCAAATTTTTTCCGTCGGAAATTCCGACGGAAAAAGTCCGATGGAGCCCACACACGGTCGGATTTTCCGACAACATGGTCCGATCGGACATTTTCCGTCGGAATTTCCGACCGCGTGTACGGGGCAAAACTGATTTTTTCATTTAATCCTGGTGGTGCACTGGTTTGAAAGTTATATACCCATATGGCCTGTCCTTGAAGAACATATTTATCATGGTCATCCAAGCTCTCATTTTAAGGAATTTTAAGGAATTCTGTCCAGTGCTATATATAGCAATGGTGTACTGCAAAAGGTCTAGCAATTGGTGATTGTTAATTGTCATTATCAATGACCTGGACATAGACATGATCTTGAATCCTTTGCCAAAATGTGTGTTTTATCTTCCCTACATAGTAGGCTCCACATTTATAGGTTAATATATAGACTATGCCTGTAGTATTGCAATTTACAAAATGTTGTGATCTAAAAGCTTGTGCCATTAGGCAAATCAAATGTTAAAATGGACAATGGACAAGCCTCACCATTCGGTAAAAATCGACATGGATTGCCCTTGTCGTATCATGTAAAATTACTGGGTAGTAGTTTATTTCAGAAGGAGCTACCTTTTATGAAATGAATGCCTTGAAATTCATCCACAAATCTGTAAATAAGCCTATCAAACTATAAAATATGCCTTGCCTACATAGAATTCCACTAAATTGAGAATATAGTTTTTTTTTCAAATTTTCTAGACTTCCCATCTTGGTATAGTAATAGATCTCTTGGACTCCCTTCCGCTCCTTTTTTTACTGATTTTAAAAGTTTGTTATATAATCCCATTCTAATAGATGTACTTGAAGTTGTTTAGCTTCCTGCTCAAAATTACATAAGTTGGTACACACCATTAGTCTATCCAAATCACATACTGGTATTTGAACACTCATATGATTTTAATCCTTTGAAGCAATTACTCAAACAAGCAAAATTTATTCTACTATATTCTATCCTGATTCCCTTTAGATGAGAACATGTTGGATGTATCTGAGGCATTTATAGATATTCAGTATGGTGCTCTTTATTGACCAACCAGGAGATGTCTGTTAAATATATAATTTTATTTGATGCATTTGTAAGTATAATTTAAACTCTGGGGGAGTCTAGAGATATAAAAGAGAGTTCAATGTAATTTGATATGGATGTAACATTTAATATGTATTGCATCTTTAGATGTGTGTACCTGCTTATAAATAATAACTACTTTAAGCTGATGATTTATACAATATATGTGTAAAGATGTGAATACTATACTATACCAAAGTATATGTACACTTGCGCCAAACTAGGATAATGAAAAATGTAAAAAAAAAAATTGATATATGGTGCAGCTGCTTTTGCAACCAATTGAGTTGATAAAGTGTTAAGTGATCCACTGGCGTGACACCGTGTGAAGAAAACAGTGCTAAGCTAATCAAAACTATACGTATAAAAATGATGAACAAGTGAAATACAATAGGGAATAAATGTGAAAAAAATTAATTCATCTGGGATTGAGTGCATTTCATATAACTAACAAGCAAATGAAAATAGTCCAAGTAATAAATCAGTCCTCTGTGGACAAACAATTGTGACATCCCATGTGAAAAAGTTATTTCAGGTGTATAGGATCATCCTAGTATTAATGGACTGTAGTGGTTGATGTATGTCATAGACAGAATAAGAATAAGGAGTCAAATCAGACCTGTCCTCAGTTGATCCATTTCTATATATCCTCCAATATGGTGGATCTTGTAGACTAGAGTTAGGGCTACATTATACAGAGTGGTTATGAGATCTCAGTATCGGAACCACGCATCATTGTGAGGAGGGGACGCAAGGACCAACCATTTTCTCCCCCTTTTTTTTTGGTCTGGTCTGGTTTGCCTTATGGCAAATAGGGTCAACAACATCCAGTGAGTAGGAATTTCTACCATATCCTGCACTGATTTCCCATTGGAAATATTTTCATTTATTCTGTCTATGACATACATCAACCACTATGGTCCATTAATACTAGGATGATCCTATACACCTGAAAGAACTTTTTCACATGGGATGTCACAATTGTTTTCCACGGAGGATTAATTTATTACTTGGACTTTTTGCATTTGCTTGTTAGTTATATGTAAAGATGTGGTTATATATTATGTTATTAATATAAAGGGCAATTTCAATGTATGCCCTCATTGTTTGGTATTGGTTTTAAATTTGTAATAAAATACTGATTTTATTACTATTATTATTATTATTATTAGTGTTATATTTTTTTTATAGAATGGTTGTGATGGTCCATTATATAGTCCCATGCTTTTCTATATTGGTTGTTAGATAATAAGAGGGTGAGGACACTCACAACTGAACCTTGAATTATTCATCCTACATGAAGGGTTTCCTATTAAGGCTATGTTCAAACATCCCTTACCTGAGCAATGGGTTTAATTTCTTCTTGCAGATTCCAGTTCCTGCGTATTCCTAATCCCTGTTTTCCTGAGTTCCTAAGTTCCTGTGATCATTGTTTCCAGCGATCCATATGGCTTTAGAGTTCCTGATGGCCCCTGCAGTTCTTTGCCTCTAGTGTCCCATGCACCCCACAGACTCTCTCACCTTGTGCTTTTTTTTTTTTTTACTCCTCTACCCTTATGTCCCTGATGACCCCTCTGTCACCCTGTCTGCTCTTGTTCCATTTTCCATGGTTATTGGTTTCAGATGTCCCTGGGTATTTCTGTTTCTCCGGTTATCAATCTTGGCCTTATATTTGACCACACAAATCTAACCTTTGGCCCATCCCTTTTTCAAAGATTGCTTATCAATTTGGTACCTCAATCTGGTTCTTTCCATAATCAGATGTCATCTGTATGAATATGTCTGAGGGCCACAGCATAGGATCCTTCCTGTACCAAAGCCCATCACCCCTTGTGGGGCACTCTGGTGAATACTAAGAGGTTCCTTAGACTCTGTACTTTGGCCCTTCTTAGGGCACACTCCCACACCTACATGCATACTGCACAGAGGGTCCACAATCCTGGCCATACATACCAGTTCCTGAGTGTATCAGATTTTTTTCAGTTTGGAAAATTCATGTCTAGATTAATTGTGTTCATTTGGTTTATTAGTATTGATAAGCACTGAAAGGAGCTTGAAGTATCATCATCTGTATTAAACATAAGTACATCAGCCCAGTTGTAATTTTTCATTGTCAATTTGCAACAAAAAAACCATGAAAACAATGAATCCACATATTTACATGTTTATCTTTTTATTGTGTTGTTTCCTAATGGAACCAAAAATGATTAACAAATGAACCACAATTATTAACCAATGATCATTTAAGCCGTTAAATACTGTATTTACCAGATTTCTGTCACTTAGTATTCCTAGTTTTTTTACAAGGCTTTGTAAAAAAGTATGAACCAAAAAGGTTAAGTTATTGTGCACAGTTAATTTATGACATCACAATCCTTTGCTCTTTAAAAAGCAGAGAATGTATAAAATTGTCAAGCATTCTCTGCTTTTTCTAGAAGCCCTTGAAATGTAACAATAAATGCAATCAAGGGAAATGCATTATTAGCTGTTTTGTTCTTTTGTTAATGTAATTAAAAAGGCAAATTAACAAATCTCTGATTAGCTGACACATACAAAATTGCATTATTATTGGAATTTGAATTTTATGCCATAACATCTTTTGAAGTTTTCAAAATGACCTCTTTCCACTTTGCTGTACTAGGGCACTGTCATTCAAGATGAAACATACAAACTGACCTCAGCCCCTCAGAGATTAACTCAAGGCCAAGACTAGAGGCATGGCTTTAGTTCTACAGATAAAAAGGAAGACTTTAATATTCAAATGCCTCTACAGAATACAGAAATAATCAGCTGCCATGTGCTATGCAACAAAGCTACTAAAAAACTGTCATATATAGAAGTGTCTGCTTGTTTAATTTCATTACATTAGACATATCAAATGTTATCAGAATGACTTATCATCACTACTTTTGAGCACTATTGTAAATGTCAGCACTTATTAATTTACAAAGAATGTGATGGTTTTAGGTCCTTTTTGGACGTTTTTTTCTAAATGTATAAACACTATTTATTAAAAAGTACATAACTAGAGGGTAGGTTGTGCCCATTTGACTGGAGTAATGCCAGTAAGAAGACTTTAGCTGTTATTTATTTTTTTGTTCTTATATGGCATTATTTATGAGTACCTATGCTCCTTGACAATAATGGGAACCAGGAAACATATTTTCTGGCACATTAGTATTTAGGTTGTACTTTTATCTCAGGTGATCACTGTAAATTGATGGAAGTCTTTGGTCCTCTGTGTTGATGCTGACTTTTTCACCTGGCCTTTAATAATAGGATGGTCAAAGCACATAAAACGTGAATATTCAAATTCACATTTCTGCATACATTTCTGCAAGCATGTGGGATTCATTTGTGAAATGGATCTATCTTTTGAAAGGCCCACCTCACCAGAATATTTACTGCCTACATTTAAGTAGCTAAGGAATAGAGGACACATAAAAAATGTGTGCAGCTCAATACCACCCAAGACATACAATTCAGCAAGAGGTGATATTTACTACCTTCACCCACATTGCAAAGGCCACCTGGAAGTGTCCCCTATGTCAAGTGCAAAGGTTTACAAATTAGCAATTTCTATCCTAATCAAAGTAATATTCACATATTTTCAGTTGCATAGCTTATCAGAACAAGTCCTGACTAGACAGGTGCAAACATGTGTAAAATATAAATGTGTGCAAATTATTGGTTATACATAGATATATTCGAATCTCCCAATGAGATAGTAAGGAATTTTGTTGAAATTTGTTTAATTTAGTTTTGTTTATTCATTCTCTAACTAATTCCAAATTTTCAGAACGATTCAAATTTGAATAGGTCGAAAAATGATCGACCGATTAGAATTCTGTGTAAAAAAATTATTGGTTGTAAGGGAGTGGGTCAGGAAGCTGTCAGCATGGACTGATCCAAATTCAAATTGTTCCAAAAATTTGGAATTTGTTAGAAAATTAATAAACAAAACAAAACTAACCACTTAATAACCAGCCCATAGCCGAATGACGGCTACAGGGCGGTTTGTTAACTCTGGGAGGGCGCACAGTGATTTCCTCCCAGAATTCTGCTCTCGCGCGCCCCCTGGGGCGTGCACCCGAGAACTTCCGTGACCATCATGGATCATACTCTGCATACCCAGCCATACTCTGCATACACAGCCATACACAGCCATACTCTGCATACCCATCCATGCTCTGCATACTCTGCATACCCATTCATACTCTGCATACTCTGCATACCCATCCATCCATACTCTGCATACCCATCCATCCATACTCTGCATACCCATCCATACTCTGCATACCCATCCATCCATACTCTGCATACCCATCCATCCATACTCTGCATACCCATCCATCCATCCTCATCCATACTCTGCATACTTATCCATCCATCCTCAGCAATACTCATCCATCCATCCATGCTCAGCCATCCCATCCACTCCCATCCATAATTAGCCATACCCATCCATACTCAGCTGTACCCAGCCATACCCAGCCGTACTCAGCCATACCCAGCCATACTCAGCCGTACCCAGCCATACTCAGCTGTACTCAGCCATACTCAGCCGTACTCAGCCATACTCAGCCGTACCCAGCCATACTCAGCCATACCCAGCCATACTCAGCCATACCCAGCCATACTCAGCCATACCCAGCCATACTCAATCGTACTCAGTCATACCCAGCCATACTCAGCCGTACCCATCCATACTCAGACATACCCATCCATACTCAGCCATACCCATCCATACTCAGCCGTACCCGGCCATACTCATTCATGCTCAGACATACCCATCCACGGCTCATCCATTTCCATTCATGGTCACCTATCCCCATTCATGCTCATCCATGCCACATCCATGCCACTGCAGTGCCTCACAAAAGTGTAATAGGTAGTCAAATTAGATTTGAAACGTATGTCCCTAGAACACCTTATGGTGCTCCCTGCATGTTGGTCCTCTGTATGTGGCCATGCTGTAGAAAAGTCTCACACATGTGGTATCGCTGTACTCAGGAGGAGTAGGAGAATCTATTTCGGGGGGTGTAATTTTTGGTATGTACATGTTATGTGTTAGAAATATTGTGTAAATGGACAAAGTTGTGTAAAAAAATGCATTTTCACTTTCTTTACACATTTTCCAAAAACTTGTAGAAAAAAAATTACATGTTCAAAAGACTCGATATGCCTCATAGATTATACATTGGGTTGTTTTCTTTCCCAAATTGGGGTCATTTTGGGAGCGTTTCCTTTGTCTTGGTTCTCCAGGGCCTTCAAAAATGCATTTTTTTTCAGAATTTTCAGTCTTTTTTCTTTTATAGCGCAACAAAAAAAAAAAACAGCAGTGATTAAATACCACAAAAATAAAGCTCTATGTGTGTGAAAAAAAGGACAACAATTTCAAATAGGTACAGAGTTGCATGACTGAGTAATTGTCATTCAAAATATGAGAGCACCGAAAGCTGAAAATTGGTCTGGTTATTAAGGGGGTTTAAGTGCCCAGTGGTCAAGTGGTTGAAGGAAATAAAACTAAACGATTTCCAAAAAGGAATCAACAAAACAAAATTAGTAACGTAACAAAATTATCCAAAACTAAACTAAACAAATTTTTCCATTCTGCACATATCTAGTCCTGACTGTAGCAATTGCCTTGATAATGAGCTATAAAGTAGCTATAGCTAAAAGCAGGAACACTCATGGCTGATACACAGCCTTATTGACCACAAGAGAGCACTATTGCAAATCACTGTATGAAATACATTATTCCAAATATAAACAGCAAACAAGTACAATTATGACAATTACGTTCAACTACATGTAACAATAATGACTGGAAATGTGTACATGAGGTTTACCCTACTAAATGTACATTGTAAATAGGTATGTATTACCTAAAAGTGCTTGTAAACTCTTACGTATATAGTATGTAGTGAAGTCACTGGCCTCAGGTGATACACAGAGATGAAACAAATTTGCCTATATACATTATACCTGTTTATCTGCGGTCTCCCCTTCTCTACAGTTCAAATTTCAGAATTTATTTTGCCTGTTTGAGCTTTCAAAAATCAGAGGGTGGGGGCTGAAGTTACACTCAGTGAGGAGAGCTGAGAACTGATTGGAGGCAAGGTACACACTCCCTCTTTACAAAGCACACGGGAACAGAGCTGAGGCTGTCAATCACAGACTGTGTGCTGGAGCTCCTACCCCTGCAGATAGCAGAGTAATGAGGCAGCAGACAACAATCACACTTAGTTCTCTGGATTGAGACAAGTGAACACTATGATTTGTTCAAATTTCATATCAGATGTTTACAACCACTTTAAACACTTGCCGACTGGCGCACAACGATATACGTCGGCAGAATGGCACGTACAGGCAGGAGGGCGTATATATAAGTCCCTCCTTTAGCCTGTTCATGCCATCGGGAGCGCGCCGGTGACGCCGATCTCTGCTCCCTGTGATTGGAGCAGAGATCAGCATTCACTAGCTGACAGCCACGCCCCCCCCCCCCCCACAGTAAGAAACACACCCCTAGGCATACTTAACCCTTACACTGCCCCCTTGTGGTTAACCCCTTCACTGCCAGTGTTATTTATACAGAAATCAATGCATTTAAATAGCATTAATTGCTGTAAAAATGACAATGGTCCCAAAAATGTGTCAAAAATGTCCGATGTGTCCGCCATAATGTCGCAGTCACAAAAAAAATCGCAGATCTCCGCCATTACTAATAAAAAAAAAATATTAATAAAAATGCTATAAAACTATCCCCTATCTTGTAAACGCTATAACTTATGCGCAAACCGATCAATAATCGCTTATTGCAATTTTTTTACCAAAAATATGTAGAAAAATACGTATCGGCCTAAACTGAGGAAAAAAAAAATTTTTTTATATATTTTTTGGGGATATTTATTATAGCAAAAAGTAAAAAATAATGCATTTTTTTCAAAATTGTCGCTCTATTTTTGTTTATAGCGCAAAAAATAAAAACTGCAGGGGCGATCAAATACCACCAAAAGAAAGCTCTATTTGTGGGGAAAAAAAGAAGTCAATTTTGTTTGGGAGCCACGTCGCACGACCGCGCAATTGTCAGTTAAAGCGACGCAGTGCCGAATCGCAAAAAGGGGCCTGGTCTTTTGGCTGCAAATTGGTCCGGTCTGAAAGTGGTTAAGCAGCAGTCAAGTAAAAATATATCACTGAAAATCTTAAAATCTTTAGAAACTGAAAGCATCACCAGGAAAACAACTGGCACCAATTTAGCTGATGCAAATATAAATAGAAAAGTACAAATGATCACTAAAGTAATTACAATCAAAAGCAAACTTTCTGAAGATTTTGAAATTAAAAGAATGCATTACATATGAAATTACTTTTTGCTGTTTGATTTGTTTTCAGGTATAAAAGACTATTATTTTCTTTTCCACACAAGTCAAAATTATACATTACAATGAAGTTAACAAAAAATAATTATTTTCTTCTTGCCATTTACCCTGACCTCTTGTCAGGACCTGGATCACCTGCTGGTGCCCCTGTGCTTCCAAGAGCAGAAAGTTGTAGTTTCAGTGTCCATCCGTGGGTGCCTCCCAGCAGCCAGCACATCCCAGTAATCAGTTTCCAACTGATGCTGGCTGTTGGGAGGATATTCAGGTCCACCCCTACTAGTGCCTCTCTCTCCAGTGTTTTGCTGCTGCCAGATTCTGTGCATCATTGATCGTGATTCTGACTTTGTTCCTGATCCCAGTTTTGGTCTCCCCTTTCTATCTGCTCTCTGCATCTCCAGTTTTCTCCTGCTATTCTGTGTTCTCCATTTTGTATATATTTTATATATAATGTACCTTGTGGCAGAGCCTGATGTGTAGAGGGAGACCTCTCATACAGCCCGGCTCAAAGACCACTGATGTTGCAACAGTGGCCGCAAGAGCACAGTGAGGTAAAAGTGCCTGCAAGGTCTTCCATTGGTCGCAGTGGTGCGTCACCAGAGTTGGGCTGGATAGCTAAAGCAGCGGATGGTAGCAGGAACAGCAGACCCCGGGCTGGTAGCAGATGCAGTAAGATTGGCAGCACACAGCAGATGGAGGACCAGCATCACCAGGCACAATGCAGAGCATGACAGACGGATGACTGGATGCAGGGTCAGACAAGTCAGGTCAGCAATGGACAATAAGGTAGAAGTAAGCAGAGAATGGTCATGATGCAGGCAGAGGTTGACAACAGGATATGTAGAGATAAACAAAGTCTTAAGGCAAGCCAAGGTCAGGAAAATTGGAGTGAAAGCATGATCAGGATAAGCCAAGTCAAATACAGGAACCAGAGGGCAGAAGGAACACGGGTAAAACTAAAGATCAGACAACAATAGACTAGTACAGCTGCTGCACTTATATAGGCCATTTGGCACCAGTGTTAAAAAAAAACGGAACCTGCAAGGCAAAGGCATAATGAGCTAGTATACATAGCATACTAGCTCATTATAAATAACTTACCTAAGAACGAAGCCCCCGAAGCGACCCTCATCCACGACCTCCGCCGCCGCCATCAAACCCAGAGTGACTTTCGGGTCTCGCCACTCCAGCGCTGTCATTCGCTGGAGCGGCGATGATGTCACTCCCGTGCATGCGCACGAGAGCGGCATATCGCTGTGATCTCGGCATGCTCAGTGCGCCTGCGCGCCGCTGTCTACGTAGATAGCAGTGTCTTTTCTTTTCTAAATATGTCCTAAACCATGTAGGTTTAGGAGATATTTATTGGACCTACAGGTAAGCCTTAATCTAGGCTTACCTGTAGGTCAAAGTGGTTTGTAAGGGTTTACAACCACTTTAATGGCGAACACATGCACAAGTATGCATTGACGTTCACATATGCATGTGAATATTTGTGCGAATGTGCATATTTATGTGCTTGTGCCTGGCGATACGGGCACCTGCAGGTCCGCACCTGAACATGCACATTTTCCTTTGCCTCTGAGCTTTGGGTGCGTTATGCACAGCATATCCCTGACAGTATATACAGTAGTTACTTGTTAGTTAGGCTTTCTGTTTGTTAGGATGATTACATAGACCAATCAACAGGTGGTTATTGTGAATTATCATGTCACTTCAATGTTGAATGATTTATACCTTGCACCAATTTATTGGGTCCTGATTCAAGACCACCTATATATTCTATTGGTCAGAATTTAGCACCTCTAATATAATTTAATTTAGGATTGACCAAATGTGACCATGGCCATATTTGGTCAATGATGTTACTACCTTTGCCATCCCCTCCTTTATATAGCTAATGACAGCTCGGGGAGCTCATTCAGCAAAAAGTGGCATTGGGATTGTACATGCGGGGTTCATTGTGTTTTTTCTCACTGCAAGTCTGTGGGTGGCAGGCATTGTGATTGAGGATGGATTTACAATGAGGGGATTTTTCGGGATTTTTAATTTTTTTTAATAAAGGACTTTTCCCCTTATTCATCCGTGTATGGGGGTCAGTATCTGAGTCACTATTTATTTTTAAAGGGGGCTTCCAGACTCCAATAAACCCCCTGTCTGCAGGCCAATAGAACCACTGGGACAGGGTTGAAGGTTTGGAGGCACTTATCCTTATCAACATGGGGACAAAGTGCTTTGACTGGTATGGTTTGGGGGATACACACTGGTATAGATTTTTATAGGAACTTCCATGCATTTTTGTATTTAGATTCACATTTAGGGGGGTCTCTATTCAAATGATTTGTGTTTCATTCTGTAGAATATGCAAAGGTGACATTTACAAAGAAAAAAAAATTATTTATGGTTTAACCATCTCAATACAGTGCATTTTCACCTCCTTCCTGCCCATTTTTCAGCTTTCAGCGCTGTCACACTTTGAAAGACAATTGTGCGGTCATGCTACACTGTACCCAAATGAAATTGTTATCATTTTGTCCCCACAGATAGAGATTTCTTTTGGTGTATTTGATCACCTCTGCAGTTTTTATTTTTTGCGCTATAAACAAAAGAAGAGGGACAAGTTTGAAAAACTATATTTTTAACTTTTTGCTATAATAAATACCCAATTTTTTTTAAAAAACTATTTTTTTCCTCAGTTTAGGCTGATATGTATTCTTCTACATATTTTTGGTAAAAAAATTGCATTAAGTGTATATTGATTGGTTTGCGCAAAAGTTACAGTGCCTACAAAATAGGGGATATATTTATTGCATTTTTATTATTATTTTTTTTTTTTACTAGTATTGGCGGTGATCTGCGATTTTTATCGTGACTGCGATATTGCAGCGGATATATCGGACACTTTTGACACATTTTTGGGACCATTCACATTTATACAGCGATCCGTGCTATGAAAAAGCATTGATTACTGTATAAATGTGACTGGCAGGGAAGGGGTTAACCACTAGGGGGTGCTCAAGGGGTTAATATGTTCCCTGGGAGTGATTCTAACTGTATGGGGAGGGGATTGACAAGGGGAGGAGACCAATCAGTGTTCCTCTGTACTGAGAACACACCATCGGTCTCCTCTCCTCTGACAGGACCGTGGATCTGTGTTTACATACACAGATCCATGATCCTGCTGTGTTACCGGGCAATCGCGGTTGCCCGGCGGACATCGTGGGCGCCGGGCACGCGCATCAAGTCCCCAGTGTTGCAGCGTGCGTGCCCCGCCGTCGGCGCGCGCCCCCTGGTGGGCCGAAAAGGCGAGGGCGTCATATGACGCCCTCCCGCGTCGAGAGCTGCGCTGACTGGCCGTCAATTGATAGCCGGTGGTCAGCAACCAGTTAAATTACCTGTAAATAAAATTTAATTGCCAGCTTTGTTAAAAAAGAAAAACAAATCACCCCTTATGTCTGCCGTATATTTAGGATTGCTTCGGAGGGGACTGTGGGTCATTTTTTTTTTTAAGAAACCAGCAAGGAAATGTTATTTATCAGCAATTTAAAACACGTTTTTCCTTTTTAAATGCCAGTGCTGCTGCATCACTTTCTGTACATCACAGATATGTGTGCCTTCACAGGCAAGGTTACAACACCCTTTAGGTATATTATTTAAAGGAATTGGGCATTTTTACTGTCACTTTACAGTGTTACTAAACCCAGAACCCTGTATTTTCTATATCTGGTCTCCCAGATTGCATATACTATGCAATGACATAGTATATAGTTACATAGCAGGTGAGGTTGAAATAAGATCCAAGTCCATCAAATCCAACCTATGTGTGTTATTATATGCCAGTATTACATTATATATCCCTGTATGTTGCGGTCGTTCAGGTGCTTATCTAATAGTTTTTTGAAACTATCAATGCTCCCGTCTGAACCTACCGCCTGTGTAAGGGAATTCCCCATCCTTGCCGTTCTTACAGTAAATAACCCTCTATGCAGTAGGTTAAACCTCTTTTCTTCTAATCTTAGTGAGTGGCCACGTGTCTTAATAAACTCCCTTCCACGGAAAAGTTTTGTCCCTATTGTGGGGTCACCAGTACGGTATTTGTAAATTGAAATCATATCCCCTCTCAAGTGTCTCTTCTCCAGAGAGAAGAAGTTAAGTGCTCGTAACCTTTCCTCATAACTAATATCCTCCAGTCCCTTTATTAGCCTTTTTGCCCTTCTCTGTGCTTGCTCCATTTCCAGTCCATCCTACCTGAGGACTGGTGCCCAGAACTGGACAGCATACTCCAGGTGAGGCCGGACCAGAGTCTTGTAGAGTGGGAAAATGATTGCTTTATCTCTGGAGTTAATCCCCTTTTTAATGCATGCCAATATTCTGTTTGCTTTGTTAGCAGCAGCTTGGCATTGCATGCCATTACTGAGCCTATCATCTACTAGGACCCCCAGGTTCTTTTCTATACTTGATTTCCCCAGAGGCCCCCCGTGAGTAGATTGCATTCATATTTTTGCCACCCAAATGCATTATTTTACATTTTTCTACATTAACCTCCCTGGCGGTATTCCCGGGTGTGGCTCAGGGTTAAATTTCAGTACCATTAGCGGTAACCCCAAGCCACACTCGGGATTGCATCTCAGGATCCTGGTGCAGGTTACCTGTCCCCAGGATACTGCGACGTCCCCCTGTTGTGTCTGCGGGCTGTGTCCTCTGCCCGATGCTCTGTGAGCTGGGCTCTGTTTACTATTTGCGACAGTAAATTAGAACACTTGCAGAATTGAGCGATAGTGAATCGTGGGATAATTAATTTTATTATTATTATATTATTATTTTTATAACTATTTATAGTTATAGTTATAGTTATACACTGTTCCTTTAAAAAAAATTCTGATCACTTTTATTGCTGTCACATGGAATGTCAACTTCCCTTGTGACCGTAATAGGCAGTGACAGGTACACTTTATGGAGAGATCTGGGGTCTCTAAGACCCCAAATCTCTCCTTTGCACTTAAAAGCATTCTGTTTTGAATGCTGTAATTTAAAAAAAAAAAAAAAAAATGGCACCTTTAAGGTTTATTCTTTTTAAATAACAAACATATCATACTTACCTGCAGCTCGTTTCGTTTTCTGGGGTCCCTCGGTGGCTCTCACGGAGCCTCCCCGCATTAGATAACCCCCTAGGAGAAGCGCTCTCGTGGGGAGTTACCTTGCGGGAACGCTCCCAAGTTCAGAATTCTGCGTCCATAGACATGAATTCCGGACTCGGCCGATTGGATTTGATTGACAGCAGCGGGAGCCAATGGCTGCACTGCTAGGTCTAGGCATTCATCACTGTTCTCTGATTTTATTGGAGAACAGTGCTATGTATATTTAATTTTGGATGGAATACACTATGACTTATTATTTTCAAAATGGTCAAATGTCATCATATTTTCTGTTTATCATCTGCTTATATTTAGAAGGGAGAGTGCTGCACTGGGGTCAGTTTATGAATGTATTATTTTTGTTCAAATATGCCTCAAACCAGAACCACAAGACAACATTGGTTAGCTGCAAGGCATTCCCTTCTCCATCATCTTCATTGTAAAAATAATTCAATTCAATTCACCATCTTTTAAAATGCTGTCACTCTTGGGAAAACTTGGCATCTGCCACATCATACATCAATAACAATATAATGGTTTAACCTTTATTGTTTCAAATGCCATTTGGACTTTTCAACAGTGTTCTATTAAACATTTTTAAGTCTGTATTTTAACACTGTATTTTCTGTATGTAATGATGTTGCTGAAAAAATTGTGAGCACTGCCAGGATAAATGTTGTCCCTCCTTTTTGCCTTCCTGTTCTGGTATACCCACTCAAACTATTAGTAAGTGGTTGTAATTATGAAGTAAAAAAAATATACTATTTTACATTTTCAATGCAGTCAGCAGAATTTGCACTTCTTCTTTTCACAGTTTTTTCAGTTTCTCCTTAACATGTGTTAAAAAAGCCTGTTGTTGACAGAGCTCAGCAGCTTAAGATGAATTTTTCAAACACAAGTAAATATGTCATAAATAGCTCTGTCTGAGAAAAAAAAGGCAATTACTTCTTTTGTGCTTGCTCATTAGCCAAGCAATAGTTATCTTGGAATCCTCTTTGATATATTAAATATGTCCTTGTAAAACAAAGACTAAAATGAATCATACCCAAAACCATAATAATTTTCCTTAACCTGTCCCAATTAACTAAGCCCTAACTGATCTATAAAAGTTAAAGATGAATTCACAGACAGTTGAAATACTTATGAGAGCTAATTTCTCTGCAAAAATGATTTTGATTTCTATCCCCACAATCCTGGGATTTACACGTTGCCACACAAGGAAATGGCAGGGCAAGGGACCTGACTTCTATTTTCTGCAGTATCACTTTTATTTACTGGTCTTCTCTCATACAGACCCTTTGATTGGGCCTTGTGATCAGTGTGATCAGCTTATCTCTTTTTCACTCTGCTCTGAACCATCACTGTGTTAATTGCACTGCAACCTACCTGCTTGGTACCTGGTATTGCTTCTTCCGCTACTCCTCTGATCATTGCAGTACAGGTAATGTAATTGATACCAAGTCAAATGAATTGTATTTACACTGCTTGCATTTGAAAACATACCAGTAAAGTGACCCTGAACTCTTAAACTGAGGAGTTGCTGTGTTATAAAGAACATATAGCATTGTTAATTGTGCCTAAGCAGTTTCCTCAAATGTTAACTTTTGTCTTCTCAGCAGAGCACTTCCAGGTGCGTGATGGTGCCAAGGCACTTTTCTGTAGCCTCATAGCTGTAAATCTGCAGTTTGAGATATAAGGCATTTTGCATCTGGTTAATATTCTCAAGAGATTTAGAGTGACATTTGGGGATGTCTGTACTATGCTTCTCACTATTCTCCGTGCTGGGGGATCTGGTAACTGCTTATTTGGCTCATCTCCCACTTTTTAATGAGGCGCTGTTGCCAGACCATGCATTTTAATTTACAATTTTCTCAAATGATTATATGTACATTTAACATAGTTTAAGCATGCTATCTACCTGTAAAAGCATCCCTTGTGTAGATATTGTAGAAATGCAAAAGGCCTGAGGCTGCTACTAGACACTGCTATCTTGGATATGATATTAGCAGTCTCAGCAGACACATAGCTGTCACTAAAGTAAAACTCTATTCCTCTTCACTCCTCTGACTGCTTCATAATAGTTTATGTAGGGAGGTGAAAGGAAGGATGGAGATACTGGCCAGCAAAGATAATAATGAAATATTCCCAGAAGAGAAGAGGGCTATGACATAATTGACAAGTTACATTGTTTACTTTAAGTAAACATTTAAACTATTAGATTTTTTGGTGCTTTTTTCTTCTGTCTATTGTGCCACAGAATTGTCTTTTATCTTTGAGTCATGTAAGTTGTGTCCATGACCCCCTCTTCCCCCCTTCCCCTTGGCTGCCTGGGTAAACCAACTCAGACAAGCCATATAAAATATGCTGTTGCCGTGTGGAGCTAAGATCTGCAAAATCTGGATTTTATGCCTATTAAAATATCAAGAAAGTTAATTTACTAAAAGCAAATAGGCTGTTCTCTGAGCAATGTAATTTTAACTTTGCAAGGGAATTTTGCATTAGCTTAGTGAATGTGGAGAAGCTCTGTTGATTCCCATTATCCAGTCATGCACAAACAATCTACTATTTTTTCATATTCCTTGCATGAAATTCAGAGTTAAAGTGCTTGTAAAAGCTAAAGTTTTTTTTTTTTTTAACCTTAATGCATTCTCTGCATTAAAGTAAAAAACCCTTCAGGTGCACCTAGTAGATTAGCTGACTCATGTAGTGATGCAGATTCATGATATATACTAGACTTCACTTATGAAGTTTCCAGAGAATGGCCCAAGTCAGAAATGTTAAAGGCCTATAGAGGGGGACACCAGTAGCTGTCATTCTATACTGTAGTGAATAAAAGGACGTAGACCAATACTCGGCGTATGCAATTCGTTATATGCTACTAATGCTGCGTACACACGATCGGAAATTCGGCCAGCAAAAGACAGATGAGAGCTTTTGGTCAGAAAATGCGACCGTGTGTATGATCCATCAGACTTTTTCTGGCCGAATTTCCGCCAGCAAAAGATTGAGAGCAGGTTCTCAATTTTTCGGTCGGAAAAAGTTCCAATCGGAAATTCCGATCGTCTGTAACAATTTTGACGTGCAAAATTCCTACGCATGCTCGGAAACATTTTGACGCATGCTCAGAAGCATTGAACTTAATTTTCTCGGCTTGTCATACTGTGGTACGTCACCGCTTTCTTGACGGTCGAAAGTTTGGCAAACTTTTGTGTGACCGTGTGTATGCAAGCCAAGCTTGAGCAGAATTCCATCAGAAAAACCATCCAAGATTTTTCCGACCGAAAATCCGCTCGTGTGTACGCGCCATAACAGTTGTAAAAAGAGTAGATTAATCCACCAAGCCAGGAAACATGATACGTGAACAGGAAAACAGAAAACTTAAAGTGGTAATAAAACGGAAAAATTAAAGTGTTATAAACCAAAAACAGTCTAATATATTGCAGCTTAAAGTCTGTAGATGTGGTGGCTGCATTTGTTTTCTTTTGTAATTCTCATTGCATGCGCTAAGCTAAATAAAAATTCCCTTGCAAAAGTGAAAATTCCCTTGCAAAGTGAAAATTCCATTTGAAAAGTGAAGATGTGCTACTCCTTTTGTAAATCAACCCCAAGGAGTCTAGATAGTTACATTTGCATAGGAAGTTCTGTTGTTGCTTATGGTTCTGTTTAAACACCATCTAAATTAAAATGACTATGCAGTTCGGTAACTGCAACGGAATTTGCTAGATGACTTGTAAAATATCAGCACCACAAGTAAATGTTGTTTTTTAATTTGTAATGCAACAGATCAGCATGCTTTTAAATTTTGGAGCTCCTATACTTCATCATGAGACCCAAACTTTGAGAAGGTATCTAAACTGCATTTAAACCCCTTCACACAGACATAACGCACATATGGGGCCTTCGGCTTGAAGTGGTTGTACTGGGGTGATGCCTGCAGATGCGCTCTTCCTCTGCCCTGGGTTCTTGGCTCTTGATTGGATAGATTAATAGCAGCGCAGCCATTGGCTCCCGCTGCTGTAAATCAAATCCAATAGGCCGAGTCCGGAATTCATGTCTATAGACGCCGAATGCTGGACTCAGGAGCGTGCCCACAAGGTAACTCCCCACGAGAGCGCTTCTCCTAGGGGGGGTTATCTGATGTGGGTAGGAGCCGCGAGAGCCAACGAGGGACCCCAGAAGACAGTGTTCGGGGCCACTCTGTGCAAAACGAGCTGCACAGTGGAGGTAAGTATGATATGTTTGTTATTTAAAAAAAATAAAACATAAACCTTTACAATCACTTTAAAGGTGCCATTTTTTTGAAGAAATTACAGCATTCAAAACAGAATGCTTTTAAGTGCAAAGGAGAGATTTGGGGTCTTAGAGACCCCAGATCTCTCCATAAAGTGTACCTGTCACTGCCTATTACTGTCACAAGGGAAGTTGACATTCCATGTGACAGCAATAAAAGTGATCAGAATTTTTTTAAAGGAACAGTGTAAAAAAAATAAAAAAAATAAAATAAAATAAATAATAATAAAAAAAATGTAAAGCACACTATTCCTCCGTTCTTGCGCAGAAGCGAATGCATACGTAAGTCGCGCCAGCAAATGTAGACAGTGTTCAAGTGAAAGCAATAATTCTAGCACAAGAATTCCTCTATAACTCTAAACTGGCAACCTGTAGAAATGTTTAAACTGTCACCTATGGAGATTTTTAAGGAAGGTTCGCTCGGTTGATTGTTCATATCTTGTAAAAGCAATAAAGTTGATAAAAAAGGTAAGAGATAGTGTAAAAAAAAGTTTTTAATAAAATAATTATTACAAAAAAATGTTAAATGTAAAGGGCCTCCCTATGTGCTTTTGTGTAAATGTGAACACATACATAAGTCGCGCACATATATGTAAATGGTGGTTGAACCACACATGTGAGGTATCGCTACAAATGTCAAAGAGTGAAAGCAATAATTCTAGCACCAGACCTACTGTGTAACTCTAAACTGGTAACCTGTAAAGGCTTTTAAAGCATTGCTAATATAGATTTTTAGGTACTTTGTATTCATTTGACGCCATTCCACAGGCATACGCAATTTTAAAGTGTGCCATGTTTCATAGCTATTTACTCAGTGCGCCATCATATTTTTTATTTTAACAAAACATTTTATAGTGTATTTTTTAAAAACAAATTGCGTTGAAAAAAATGCTGTGCAAATGCCGTGTGACATATAAAATTACAACCCCCACCATTTTATTATCTAGAGCCTCTGCTTTAAAAAATATATATAACTTCCTGAGGACGGCCAATCTGATAGGCCAAAATGCATAGAGGTTGAGTCACTTCATCGTGACACACTTCCGCCCACACAGTCAATGTCATTTGCTGGCAATTTAACCACTTGCCTAATGGGCACTTTCAGCCCCTTCCTGCCAAGGTCAATTTTCAGCTTTCAGTGCTGTCATACTTTGAATGACAATTGCACGGTCATGCAACACTGTACCCATATGAAATTTTTATATTTTTTCTTCATACAAATAGAGATTTTTTTTGGTGTTATTTAATCACCATTGGGTTTTTTATTTTTGCTAAACAAATAAAAAAAGACCAACAATTTTGAAAAAATTATTTTTCTTAGTTTCGGTTGTAAAATTTTGCAAACAGGTAATTTTTATTTTTCACTGATGTGCGCTAATGAGGCTGCACGGATGGGCACTGATAGGCAGCACTGATAAGCACTGATGAGGCACCACTAATGGGCACTGATAGACTGCACTTATGGGTAATGATGAGGCTACATTGGTGGGCACTAATGAGGATTCACTGATATGTGGCACTGTTGGGCACTGATTGGCAGCACTGATGGGCAATGATTGGCAGCACTGATGGGCACTGGCTGGCAATTATGGCAGCACTGATAGGCACTGTTGGGTCTGCACTGATCATCAGGGCACTGATGATCAGTGTAGATGTCCCCTTTCACACTTGCTGGTTACGGGCTCTTCTCTCCTCGTGCTGTGACAGTGTGAGGAAAGGAATGCTGGTAAACGGCAAGTGTTTTTTCATGGTGAACAGCTGTGATCAGACACAGCTGATCATGTGGTAAAGGGCCACTGTAAATGGTCCCTTACCCTAATCACATAGCACACCGAGTGTGCACCACAGTAGGCATACGGGAGGCATGATTCCATAGGCGCCCTCCCAGAACTGGATGACTGCACTGTAATGAACATTTGGCTATAGCATGGTTGGCAAGTGGTTAAACTGTACTCTTTCTTAGTGACTGCTTTTGCTGCAAAACATTCCACAGCAAGAATGAAAATAAAAATGTTCATAGAGTCCCACCAGGGAGGTTTACCTGATGCAAAAAAAGCATAAAAAGTGTAAGGTCCCCAAAAATAAAGACCCTTAACCCAAGCATGCAGTATGACTGGTCAGGAAAACAGAGGAAAACGTTGTATTGCATGCCCTGAGCAGGGTCCTAGACCACATGGCCTCAATGTGAAAGAGGTGATTTGACAAGGGGGACCACCCATAGTACCCCTACTAATGAAAAAAGTATCATAGAAAGAAAGACATTCAAATGGTTTACACCTCCTTTATAAAGAAACATACAAAAAGAAAAAGTTCCTCATTGTGAATTCATCATCAATCATGATGCCCACTGCTCACCAAAATTAAAAACCCAATGGACATGGTACACACAATCATGCTTAAAGTGGAGGTTCGCCCCCAAAAAATAAAATAAAAGGTGCTGCCACTGCCATTGCAGGTAAGGGAACCCGGCAGTGTAGCCTTATGACTTCATGCCGGGAACTCTAATGCGCATGCGTGAGGCCCCTCTCCTCTCTCTTACTGGGCCGGCAACAGGGGGAGGAGGAGGGAGCCCTGCGGTGACGTCATGGGCCGTGGCGCAGACTCCCGGAAGTGGGAACAGGATACCTGTCAAAGACAGCTATACTGCCCCCCGTCCCCCCTGAAAGGTGCCAATTGTGGAACCGGAGGGGGAGAGGAGACAAATGAGCAGAAGTTCCACTTTTAAATGGAACTCAGCTTTAAAGCCATGTTTCTATATTTCCAGCCTCTGAAAAGGTTAACAGATTCCTCAGCAGTACATCCTCTAGGTGTTTCATCTTTTGCTCCCTCTGCAAGGGCAGCATGAGCTTTGTGACTTTTTGCTTGTAACACTAAAGGGGTTGTAAACCCTCGTGTTATTTCACCTTAACGTAACGTAAGTTCGACTCGCCGAACAGCAAACAATATGCGTTTGCAGCAAATTCAAAAGACACTAACATGAAAATCAAAAGTGCTAATTTTAAAGGCGTATATGCAAGTTATTGTCATAAAAAGTGTTTGGGGACCTGGGTCCTGTGCCAGGGGACATGTATCAATGCAAAAACATTTTTTAAAAAGGCAGTTTTTTCAGGGGCAGTGATTTTTTTAATGCTTAAAGTGAAACAATAAAAATTAATTATTCCTTTAAATATCATGCCTGGGGGTGTCTATAGTATGCAGGGGTCTACCTAAAATCCATACAAGGCCCTTCAGGTCTGATATGGAAATTAAGTGGAACCCTGCGAGAAATAAAAAAAAATGGCGTAGGGGTCCCCCCAAAATCCATACCAGACCCTTATCCGAGCACGCAACCTGGCAGGCTGCAGAAAAAGAGGGGGGGACTAGAGAGCGCCCCCCCTCCTGAACCATACCAGGCCACATGCCCTCAAAATGGGGAGGGTGCTTTGGGGTAGCCCCTTAAAGCACCTTGTCCCCATGTTGATGGGGACAATGGCCTCATCCCCACAACCCTTGCCAGGTGGTTGTGGGGGTCTACGGGCGGGGGGGCTTATCAGAATCTGGAAGCCCCCTTTAACCCCCAGATCCCAGCCTCCCCCCTGTGTGAATTGGTAACGGGGTACAAATGTACCCCTACCATTTCACAAGAAAAGTGTCAAAATGGTAAAAAAGACAAGAGACAGCTTGGGACAAGTCCTTTATTAAAAAATGAAAAAATAAAAATGTCTCACAAAGTAAGTTCATGCCGCCCGATGGACCAAAAAAGAATAAAAAAAGCCGCAACCAACCGCCTCAATGGGAGGTTCCCGTCGTCTGACGCGTCTTCACTGTGACAGCTCTTAAATAACTGTGGGCAGGGCCACCCAGTGATCTGATCCTGCCCCCCTTTGATGCACGGGGATTCCCGATGGTGTCAGAGGGGATGGAGTCACCCGGTTACATCACAATAACTTGCATATAAGCCTTTAAAATTAGCACTTTTGATTATTCGTGTTTATTCATTTTTTGCCTGTTCGCATGTTCTGCTGCCAACTGAACAGGAGGGTGTTCAGCTCATCCCTAGTGACAGATTATTTTCTGTATTTAAGTTTGCTTACCTTGAAGAACTGTGTTTTTTATATCTCTCAAACAAAAAGTCAAAATTATTGTGTTAAAGTTTTGCTTTTAACCGCTTCAATACAGGGCTTTTAAACACCCTTCCTTACCAGAGCACTTTTTGCGATTCTGCACTGCGTCGCTTTAACTAACAATTGCGCGGTCGTGCGATGTTACACCCAAACAAAATTGACGTCCTTTTTTTCCCACAAATAGAGCTTTCTTTTGGTGGTATTTGATCGCCCCTGCGGTTTTTATTTTTTGCGCTATAAACAAAAGAAGAGCGACAATTTTGAAAAAAAACACAATATTTTTTACTTTTTGCTATAATAAATATCCCATTTTTTAAAAAAAAAAACAATTTTTTTCCTCAGTTTAGGCCGATACGTATTCTTCTACATATTTTTGGTAAAAAAAGGGGATAGATTTATTGAATTTTTTTTTTTTTTTTTTTTTTTACTAGTAATGGCGGCGATTTGCGATTTTTTTTTCGTGACTGCGACATTGCGGCGGACACTTCGGACACTTTTGACACATTTTTGGAACCATTCACATTTACACAGCGATCGTTGCTATAAAATTGCAATGATTACTGTGTAAATGTGACTGTCAGGGAAGGGGTTAACACTAGAGGGCGCTGGAGGGGTTAATGTGTGTCCCTAATAGGAGTGATTCTAACTGTAGGGGGAGGGGACTTAAGGGGAGGAGACCGATCATGTGATCCTCTGTACTGGGATCACATGATCGGTCTCCTCCCCGCTGACAGGACGTGGAGCTGTGTGTTTACACACACAGCTCCACGGTCCCGCCCGGTCCCGTTGTTTTAACGGGCAATCGCGGGTGCCCGGCGGACATCGCGGCCGCCGGGCACTCGCACCGGGTCCCGAGCGATGCCGCGGGCGCGCGCGCGCGCCGCCCGCCGCGGCCGGGAATCCGAGGACGTCATATGACGCCCACCCAGGATGGTAGATCCACCTTGTGGGCGTCATATGACTATACGCGGGTATTGAAGTGGTTAATAAGGTACATACCCATACACAGTATATACTTGTGTGTAAGCCGAGTTTTTCACCACATTTTTTATGCTGAAAAAGCCCCCCTCAGTTTATTTTTGAGTGAGGCAGAAGGGCCCGCCTGTCTGGCAGGGATGGGAGAAGGCAGGGGCGGGTGCAGGAGAGCTCTGTGGCTGTGCTGTCTTTTGGAATGTATGTGAGTTTTTATTGCTCTGACATCGGCTCTTTGCTGCCCCCTCTGGTAAATTCCTGCATGTGAACCCCTCAAGTATCCTGCACAAGAGCTGGGAGTGGGACAAGGAACACCACCTAACAAGTAAGGGCTGTTATACAAGTAAGGGGGGGGTTGTGTGTGTGTCTGTGTACATGTGTCTGTGTACATGTTGGTGTATGTGTACATATGTGTGTCTGTGTACATGTGTGTGTGTGTCTGTTTACATGTGTGTGTCTGTGTACATGTGTGAGTGTCAGTGTACATGTGTGTGCCTGTGTAATTTACCAGTAGCTGCTGCATTTCCCACCCTAGGCTTATACTTGAATCAATACGTTTTCACAGTTTTTTGTGGTAAAATTGGCTTATGCCTCGGCTTATATTCAGGTCGGTTTATTCGGGTCGGAGTATATATGGTAATTGAGGGGACAGTAAAGTAAAATATCAGGTAGCAGAGTTTTCCTCTGTACCTTTGATGTACGATGTTCAAATGCAGGTTCCCATGCATTCTCAATGGATATTATCTCTTATTTTTGTAAAAAAAAATGTCAATGCAGAGAAAAGCATGACAGGTTATATCTTAAGCAGCTATCACTTTTAATTGTCTTCAAAAGCACTGTTTATACCTTTTCTCCCTGAAATGCACTTTCTGAAGTCACAGCTGAGTTGTTTAAAAACCTGCCAAATAAATTTTTCTTTTAAGCTCAGGCAACAGCCTCCACAAACTGAAATATAAATACACATATTGTTAAGCAGGGCTCCTTATTTCTTGTGCTTGTTTAACCACTTCACATCCGGCCGTAGCCGAATGACGGCCTCAGCGCGGATGTCAATTCCCGGGAGGCCGTCATATGACGGCCTCCCCTTTCCTCGTTCCCTGTGCGCGCTCACAAGCGTGAAGCAGGGAAATTCTGTGTTAGCCGTGTCCCTCGGACACAGCCAATCACAGATCGCTGTAAACGGCCAATCACAGCGGCCGTTTACAGCGCGATCGGCGTGTCCAATGGGAGATGATCTCATATGTAAACATATGAGATCATCTCTCAGCGCCGCTCCCCCTCCTCACACAGAGACAGCGTGTGATGAGGGGGAGATGAACGGCTGCAGCGCTGTAAGTATATAAAAAAAAAAAAACGTAATGTGCCATCTGTGCCCACTGCCACCACTGCAATCTGTCCCCAATGCCATCTGCTAGTGCCATATGTCCCCAATGCCATCTGCCAGTGCAATCTGTCCCCAATGCCATCTGCCAGTGCAATCTGTCCCCAATGCCATCTGCCAGTGCAATGCCATCTGCCAGTGCAATCTGTCCCCAATGCCATCTGCCAGTGCAATCTGCCAGTGCCATCTGTCCCCAGTGCCATCTGTAGTCAGTGCCATCTGTCAGTGCCACCTGTCCCCAGTGCCACCTGTCATCAGTGCCACCTGTCATCAGAGCCACATAGTGCCACATGTCATCAGTGCCACATAGTGCCACATGACATCAGTGCCACATAGTGCCATCTGTCATCAGTGCCATCTGTCATCAGTGCCATATCATTGTCACATGTCATCAGTGCCACATATTAGTGCCATCTGTCATCAGTGCCACCTGTCAGTGTCACGTGCCATCTGTTATCAGTGTCACCTGTCATCAATGCCACGTATCAGTGCCATCTGCCATCAGTGTCACGTGTCATCAGGGCCACGTATTGGTGCCGTCTGTCATCAGTGCCACGTATTAGTGCCATCTCTCATCAGTGCCACATATTAGTGCCACGTGATATCAGTGCCACTTATAAGTGCCATCTCTCATCAGTGCCACATATTAGTGCCATCTCTCATCAGTGTCACGTGTCATCAGTGCCCCATATTAGTACCATCTGTCATCAGTGCCACATCAGTGTCACGTGTCATCAGTGCCACGTCAGTGTCACGTGTCATCAGTGCCACGTCAGTGTCACGTGTCATTGTCCTGGTGCTCCAGGGCTTTCAAAAGTGTAATAGGTAGTCAACAATTTAGATGTGTAATTTATGCTCCTAGAACACGTGATGGTGCTCCCTGCATGTTGGGCCTCTCTAAGTGGCCAGGCTGTGAAAAAGTCCCACATATGTGGTATCGTAATACTCAGGAGGAGTAGCAGAATTTATTTTGGGGTGTCATTTGTGGTATACACATGCCATGTGAGAGAAATAACCTATTACAATGACAATTTTGTAGAAAAAAAATAAAAAATAAAAAAATAATTCATTTTGCAAAGAATTGTGGGAAAAATGACAACATCAAAATGCTCACCATGCCTCTTACTAAATACCTTGGAATGTCTTCTTTCAAAAAAGTGGTCATTTGGGGGGTATTTGTACTTTCCTGGCTTGTTCGGGTCACAAGAAATGAGATAGGCCACCAGTACATCAGATGTGATCAATTTTGTATAATTCGCACCACAGCTTGTAGACTCTCTAACTTTCACAAAGACCAAATAATATCCACTAATGTGGGTTATTTTTACCAAAGATATGTAGCAGTATAAATTGTGGCCAAAATTTATGAAGAAAAATTAATAATTTCCTAAATTTTATCACAGAAACAAAGAAAAATGCATTTTTTTCCAAAATTTTCGGTCTTTTTTCATTTATAGCCCAAAAAAAAAAAAAAAAAAAGAGGAGGTGATCAAATACCACCAAAAGAAAGCTCTATTTGTGGGAAAAAAAGGACAAAAAATTCATTTGGGTACAGTGTTGCGTGACTGAGTAATTGCCAGTCAAAGCGTGAGAGCACCGAAAGCTGAAAATTGGTCTGGACAGGAGGGGAGTTTAAGTGCCTGGTAAGCAAGTGGTTAAATAAATTGAATAACTACAGTATATAATGCTTAACCACTTCTCTACCCACCCATAGACATATGACATCCACAGATGGGATCTCCCATCCTGGGCGGGCGTCATATAGGACGTCCTCGGCTTCCCGGCAGTATTGGGGGCGCGTTCGCCCGCCACATCACAGAGGAGCCGATGCGCGTGCCCGGCGACTGCGATGACCGCAGGGTACTCACAATCGCTGTGGATCTGTGTGTGTAAACACACAGATCCACAACCTGTCAGGGGAGAGAGGACAGATTGTGTATTCATACCAAGTATGAACACCGATCAGTCTCCTCCCCAAGTCAGTCCCCTCTCACCACAGTTAGAATCACTCCCTAGGTAACACATTTAACCCATTGATCACCCCTAGTATTAACTCCTTCCCTGCCAGTGACATTTATACAGTAAGCAGTGAATTTTTATAGCACTGATCACTGTGTAAATTTGAATGGTCCCAAAAAAGTGTCCGATATGTCCCCTGCAATGTCAAAGTCGCAATAAAAATCACAGATTGCTGCCATTACTAGTAAAAAAAAAATTATAATAAAAATACCATAAATCTATCCCCTATTTTGTAGGCACTATAACTTTTGTGCAAATCAATCAATATACGCTTATTGCAATTTTGTCTTGTGTTTTTTTACCATTTTCACACTTTTTTGTGAAATGATAGGGGTACATTTGTACCTCGTTACCGTTTCACACAGGGGGAGACCAGGATCTGGGGGTCCCCTTGTTAAAGGGGGCTTCCATATTCCAATAAGCCCCCCGCTCGCAGACCCCCACAAACACCAGGCAAGGGTTGTGGGGATGAGGCCCTTGTCCCTATCAACATGGGGACAAGGTGCTTTGGGGGGGCGCTACCCCAAAGCACTCTCTCCTCCCCCCTCTTTTCCTGCGGCCTGCCAGGTTGCGTGCTTGGATAAGGGTCTGATATGGATTTTTGGGAGGACCCCACATCTTTTTTTTTTTGATGCGGGGTTCCCCTTAAAATCCATACCAGACCTAAAGGGGACCCCCACACCATTTAAAAAAAAAAGGGCTTCCCCTGTGGGGGAATCCCTTGCTGTTTTTTTCAATGACTTTTATGTGTATTGCCTGGACCGACAATTCATTATAGCTGTGAGTACTTTTAAATTACTTTTTTCCTTTAGAAATGTAATTTTGCTCTAGGACTATTCTAAACATGGGAAACATGCGCCACTTTACAGGCATACTATAGACACCCCCCAGGTACGAAATTTAAAGGAATATTTCAATTTTATTGTTTCACTTTAAGCATTAAACGGCTGCTTTTAAAACTTTATTTTGCATTGATACATGTCCCCTGGGGCAGGACCCAGGTCCCCTACAGATTCCAGTACTGTATAAAAAAATACACATCCCCTTTGTCCCTAGTGGTCTGTCCAGTGTCCTTTTTCTGCCTGGAATTTAGAGATTGTCCGTAGCAACCAAAAAGTGTCCCTTTATGTCAAAAGTGATTTTAGACCTGCTAGAAAACAGCGATAATAAATTAGAATCACTTGCAGAATTGAGCGATAGCGATTTGTGGGGAAATTCGTCATCAAACACTAAATCTAATGACAGCGACAATTCTGCAACTGAGCAAATTTCAGTGTTTTTGATTTGATTAAATTATTAAATAATTTTTATAGTTGTTTATTATATTTAAATGTATGATTTTGTGTTTATCATACCGGGGAGGCTACTAGACTCTGGTTTGGACAGATTTAAGTGAGTTATTCCTAAGAATTGCAGGTCTACAATATAAAATGCCAAATTTCCATGCAAAATAATTGTACCACTTTCAGCACCTAAAATCAGAAAGAATCATACCGCCAGGGAGGTTAATGGTGTTCGCGTGTTCGAACAAATTTTTTGCCTGTTCACATGTTCTGCTGCGAACCGAACCAGGTTTATCCCTATTGTTAAACAGAGATGCAATATTACGCCAGAGACAAGTCGGGAGGGCTCTGTGGTCCTCTGATGGAAGAGCGTTCAGGCCAGGTTATTGGCATAATTTGGGTTTTAAGGACTTTGTGTAATAGATTCAGGTATGTTAGAAATAAATTGATCCCTGAATATGAGCCGTGGGGGGGCTGATAAATAGGTATGATCTTTTTCAGTGGCGTGCATACACCTAAACGAGTCATATAGAAGGTTTATTCTCAGAAAGTTTTGGAGTGGCAGACAAGATGGGAGATCTAGAGATACTGTTGTATGAGGAGGATTTCGATTTTGTGGGAATTTCAGAGACTTGGTCCAACATCTCTCATGATTGGCTGGCAACCATTCAAGGGTATTCCCTGTATTGAAGGCATAGGGGGGGGGTAAAAAAGGGGGAGGGGTGTGTTTGTCTATAAAGAATAATGTACAAGTGAATGTGAGCGATGACATCACTAGGAGAGCTAGGGAGGAGGTGGAATCATTATGGGTAGAGCCCCGAAGGGATGAAACTAAGGGGAAAGTAATACTGGGAGTATGCTATAGGACCCCTAACCTGAGGGCGGAGGGGGAGATGGAACCCTAAAACGAAATTGGATCAGTGACAAGGATGGGAGGTGTCATCATAATGGGGGATTTTAATTATCCAGACATAGACTGGGCGGAAGGAACCACACATTCGTCTAATGCCCCGTACACACGTTCGGACTTTGTCCGCCGGACCTAGTCCAGCGGGACTTCCCCACACACGCCCGGACTTCCGAGCGTGTGACTTGCCCACACACGCCCGGACTTCTCCGGCGGACAATCCGCTGGAAAAAGCCTGCGGGACTTTTGAAAATGAATGGACTTGCCCACACACGGAGAAGTCCGTTCATTTAGAACGTAACTGCAGGTAGACGTAGCTAGCGTAGGCAGTGAATGCCGCCGCGCTAGCTCCGTCACCTGGCATGGATTTAAAGGGACTCCCCACGCCGAAAAACGGCGCGGGGGTCCCCCCAAATCCATCTCAGACCCTTATCCGAGCACGCAGCCCGGCAGGCCAGGGAAGGGGTGGGGACGAGCGAGCGCCCCCCCCCCCTCCTGAGCCATACCAGGCCGTGTGCCCTCAACATGGGGGGTGCCCTGGGGAAAGGGGGGGCCGTGCGGCCTTGTCCCCATGTTGATGAGGACAAGGGCCTCTTCCCGACAACCCTGGCCATTGGTTGTCGGGGTCTGCGGGCGGGGGGCTTATCGGAATCTGGGAGCCCCCTTTTATAAGGGGGCCCCCAGGTCCCGGCCCCCCACCCTATGTGAATGAGTATGGGGTACGATGTACCCCTACCCATTCACCTAAGGTGTAAAATGTAAAGTAAAAAACCACACAATTTTGAAAAAATATTTTATTGCACTGCTCCGGGGGTCTTCTTCCGTCTTGGGGGTCTTCTCGCCGGACTCCTCCGCCATTTACCTAGCTCTTTTACCGAGCGGAAAAGTCCGGCTACCTTCTTCGTCGTCGCCGCCGTCGTCTGGGGGTCTCGATCCGCCTTCGGGGGTCTTCTGGGATCTCTTCTGTTCTTGCCGCTGTCGTCGTTTTCCGCGCCGCCGGCGCCGCCTTCTTCTTCTTCTTCCTCTTCTTCTTCTTCCAATGTTGACTCGTCGCTCTCTCTGGCCAGAATGCCAGAGCCGCGCTGTACTGGGACTTATATAGGGACAAGGGGACAGGGTCACATGCTCATGTCACATGGTGACCCCGCCCCCTTGTGATGTCACAGTACCGGAGTATGTTGGGACTGTGACATCACAGGGGGCGGGGTCACCATGTGACATGAGCATGTGACCCTGTCCCCTTGTCCCTATATAAGTCCCAGCACAGCGCGGCTCTGGAATTCCGGCCAGAGAGAGCGACGAGTCAACATCGGAAGAAGAAGAAGAAGAAGAGGAAGAAGAAGAGGAAGAAGAAGAAGAAGAAGAAGGCGGCGCCGGCGACGACAAGAACAGAAGAGACCCCGGAAGACCCCCGAAGGCGGATCGAGACCCCCAGACGACGGCGGCGACGACGAAGAAGGTAGCCGGACTTCTCCGCTCGGTAAAAGAGCTAGGTAAATGGCGTAGGAGTCCGGCGAGAAGACCCCCAAGATGGAAGAAGACCCCCGGAGCAGTGCAATAAAATATTTTTTCAAATTTGTGTGTTTTTTTACTTTACATTTTACACCTTAGGTGAATGGGTAGGGGTACATTGTACCCCATACTCATTCACATAGGGTGGGGGGCCGGGATCTGGGGGCCCCCTTATAAAAGGGGGCTCCCAAATTCCGATAAGCCCCCCGCCCGCAGACCCCCGACAACCAATGGCCAGGGTTGTCGGGAAGGGGCCCTTGTCCTCATCAACATGGGGACAAGGTGCTTTGGGGTGGGGGGGGCCGCACGGCCCCCCCTTTCCCCAGGGCACCCCCCATGTTGAGAGCACGCGGCCTGGTATGGCTCAGGAGGGGGGGGGGCGCTCGCTCGTCCCCACCCCTTTCCTGGCCTGCCGGGCTGCGTGCTCGGATAAGGGTCTGAGATGGATTTGGGGGGGACCCCCGCGCCGTTTTTCGGCGTGGGGAGTCCCTTTAAATCCATGCCAGGTGACGGAGCTAGCGCGGCAGCATTCACTGCCTACGCTAGCTACGTATACCTAAAGTCACATGCTAAATGAACGGACTTTCCGATGAGCGGCAAGTACGTTCATTTCAAAAGTCCGGCGGACTAGCCTACTAACGTCTGGATTGTCCGCCGGACTGCCAGATTGTCCGCCAGACTGCCAAGTCCAGCGGACTAGGTTTTAAAACAAAACTTAAAACCTAGTCCGCCGGACTTTTGGCGCCAAAAAGTCCGCCGGCGCCCACACACGAGGGGATTGTCCGGTGGACTTGAGTCCAGCGGACAATCCCGCGGGATAATCCCTTCGTGTGTACGCGGCATAAGGCTCGCCAGTTCCTAAATGTCTCGTAGGACAATTTCATGTGTAGATGCCCCATCTAGAAACAAAGCATTACTAGACCTACTGATTACCAACAATACAGACCTGATAACAGATGTGGAAATAAGGGGCAATTTAGGAAACAGTGATTACAGGTCAATTAGCTTCAGTATAAATCACACAAATAGGAGACATAAGGGGAATACAAAGACACTGAATTTCAAAAGAGCCAAATTCCATAAGCTACGAACCTTGCTAGAAGATATAAATTGGGATAAAATCTTAGAAACAAAGAACACGGAAGAGAGATGGCTTTTTTATATCTCCTGTACCACAGCTCATATTTTAACTGTTATTGTAATTTTTTTAGATTTTTTGATACTTTGTTACAATAAAATCTAAGTAATCTTAAATTTAATACAGTATTTTTTCACTTATTCGCTGCCTTGAAAACCCCTTACCCCATTCCCTTTTTGATACTTTTTTGGGGTTTGCAGCCTCCTTCTCCTATAAGTGTCTTCCCTTTTTATGGAAGAGAGATGGGTTTGCTTTAAGAGCATATTAAATAAGGGCATTAGCCAGTGCATCCCATTGGGAAATAAATTTAAAAGAGCAAACAGAAGTCCTGGGTGGCTTAACTTCAATGTAAAAATGCATATAAAAGCAAAGGATGAAGGCCTTCAAAAAATACAAGGCTGAGGGATCATCATCAGCATTGAGACTTTACAAAGAATGCAACAAGAAATGTAAGGGTGCAATTAGAGCGTCTAAGATAGAACATGAAAGACACATAGCAGAGGAGAGCTAAAAAAAATAAATTATTTAAGTATATAAACAGTAAAAGAGGGAGGACAGACCATATTGGCACCATAAAGAATGAGGAAGAGAATCTGGTTACAAAGGATGGTTACAAAGGATGGTGACATGGCAAAGGTATTGAATTTATTCTTATCCTCAGTCTTCACGATTGGAGAAAAGCCCATGTAGCACTGATATTTAAAAAAAAGGGCCAAAATACATCCCTTTGAATTACAGACCAGTTAACTTTACATAGTAATAGTATGCAAACTCCTGGAGGGTATGATAAGGGACTATATACAAAATGTTAGTAATGAAATATGTATCATTAGCAGTAATCAGCATGGATTAATGAAGAATCGTTCTTGCCAAGCCAATCTATTAAAATTCTATGAGGAGGTGAGCTGCCATCTAGATAAAGGAAGGCCTGTAGGCATGGTGTATCTGAATTTTGCAAAAGCATTTGATACAGTTCCCCATAAACGTTTACTGTACAAAGTAAGGTCAGTTGGCATGGACCATAGGGTGAGTACAGGAATTGAAAACTGGCTACAAGGGCGAGTTCAGAGGGTAGTGATAAATGGGAAGTACTCAGAATAGTCAGGGGTGGAAAGTTCTGTCCTATTTAACTTATTCATAAACGACCTGGAGGATGGATTAATCAGCTCAATCTCTGTATTTGCAGACGATACTAAGCTAAGCAGAGCAATAACTTCTCCACAGGATGTGGAAACCTTGCAAGTAGATCTGAAAAAAATGAATGGGGTAGGCAACTACATGGCAAATTAAGTTTAATGTGGAAAATTTTAAAATAATGCATTTGGGTGGCAAAAATATGAATGCAATCTACTCACTGGGGGGAGAACCTCTGGGGGAATCAAGGATAGAAAAGAACCTGGGGGTCCTAGTAGATGATAGGTTTAGCAATGGCATGCAATGCCAAGCTGCTGCTAACAAAGCAAACAGAATATTGGCATGCATTAAAAAGGGGATTAACTCAAGAGATAAAGTGGTCATTTTCTCCAACTCTACAAGACTCTGGTCCAGCCTCACCTGGAATATGCTGTCCAGTTCTAGGCACCCGTCCTCAGGAAGGATGTGCTGGAAAAGGAGCAAGTACAGAGAAGGGCAACAAAACTAATAAAGGGACTGGAGGACATTAGTTATGAAGAAAGGTTACGAACCCTGAACTTATTCTCTCTGGAGAAGAGATGCTTGAGAAGGGATATGATTTAAATTTACAAATACCATACTGGTGACCCCACAATAAGGATAAAACTTTTCTGCCCAAGGGAGTTTAATAAGACACGTGGCCACTCATTAAAATTAAAATGGTGGTGGGGGAATATTGCGCCAAACATACATGAAGGAGTAGCTGCTAACACAACAATTAGACGTAAATTGTAAAGAAATAAATATACATAAGTGTAGCGCTAAAATAGATAAGCAAGTGTCCCTGATTTTCACATGAGATCCCACTGGAGTAAAACAGCCTATGGGAACTGTTGTGAGCCAGGAGTATAATAATTAGCCCTATAAATGAGGGTGCCAGCTGGATTGCTCCGCTGGTGTATACACAAATTCAGGTGATTGAAAGTTGCGTTAAGTGATACGAAAATAAATAAATAAAACAACAATGATAAATGTGAAAATTATATCATATGGAGAAGAAGGGGTGGTGGTGCTGGGTGTTTAAACCCCAATTACTCGTGGGTAGAGGACAGATCACCCCGGGTCAAAGCAGGCTCCTACACGGTCTCCTTCAGGAGTCACGGCTTTGTGTAACACAGACTATTAGTGTGTTAGAAAAATACAGCAACAGTTTTCTGGGAGATGTGATAGGAATGTAACCGATGAATAAGGGGATGGTATAATACTGACCCTTAGGCAAAAATCACATGCACTACCACAGATGAGAGCGTACACTGCTAATCCAAGGGTAGCCAAGCTAAACCAAACATTTGGTATATAGCTCGTCTAGCCGTATAACCAGACCAGTGAACAAAAAGACAAGAGGAATAAACCCTTTTGTGCTGACATGGGGAATGGTCTCCTTCAACACATGCCTACATCAGCCATCTATTCAAAAGACAGTATACTCATAAGGCAATATACAAGTAGTCCTGTTAGTAAGGGCAAAATAACCAAACAGTTCAATTTGTAGTGTCTTCGCTAGATGTTGGTGTGTCACTGGAGGTATTCAGGGTATATGGTCGGCTTAACAAGCTCTAAGGGAAAACGGTAAAGGTGGGTACTCTTACCAGAGCTGATGGACTCACCCCTCTCGGAGTGAGTCGACTGGGCTTGTACCGGATACACCGGATGGATAATGGATCTGTTGCGGTCTGCTGAGTCTCACTGGACCGTTTCTCCAGATATCAATGCAGTCGCTTACCTGCGGCTTGATGGAAGTGCCAGGTTTAAAAAGTAAGCAGTGGCAAAACTTCTATGGGAGGTCCTTATCCACAGCAGCTCAGGTAGAGAAGGAAACAGAGAAAGAGAAGCAACTCCTCATAGTGTGAAACCAATTTCCCAATTGGCATTTATTGGATAAAACGGTTTAAAAACATTTGCGCAAAAAGTTAAAATGTGGCTTCGGTAGACATCCAACCCTACATGTTTCGCCTACTGTAGGCTTCAACTGGGGTATAGGGGTACACCCCAGTTGAAGCCTACAGTAGGCGAAACATGTAGGGTTGGATGTCTACCGAAGCCACATTTTAACTTTTTGCGCAAATGTTTTTAAACCGTTTTATCCAATAAATGCCAATTGGGAAATTGGTTTCACACTATGAGGAGTTGCTTCTCTTTCTCTGTTTCCTTCTCTACCTGAGCTGCTGTGGATAAGGACCTCCCATAGAAGTTTTGCCACTGCTTACTTTTTAAACCTGGCACTTCCATCAAGCCGCAGGTAAGCGACTGCATTGATATCTGGAGAAACGGTCCAGTGAGACTCAGCAGACCGCAACAGATCCATTATCCATCCGGTGTATCCGGTACAAGCCCAGTCGACTCACTCCGAGAGGGGTGAGTCCATCAGCTCTGGTAAGAGTACCCACCTTTACCGTTTTCCCTTAGAGCTTGTTAAGCCGACCATATACCCTGAATACCTCCAGTGACACACCACATCTAGCGAAGACACTACAAATTGAACTGTTTGGTTATTTTGCCCTTACTAACAGGACTACTTGTATATTGCCTTATGAGTATACTGTCTTTTGAATAGATGGCTGATGTAGGCATGTGTTGAAGGAGACCATTCCCCATGTCAGCACAAAAGGGTTTATTCCTCTTGTCTTTTTGTTCACTGGTCTGGTTATACGGCTAGACGAGCTATATACCAAATGTTTGGTTTAGCTTGGCTACCCTTGGATTAGCAGTGTACGCTCTCATCTGTGGTAGTGCATGTGATTTTTGCCTAAGGGTCAGTATTATACCATCCCCTTATTCATCGGTTACATTCCTATCACATCTCCCAGAAAACTGTTGCTGTATTTTTCTAACACACTAATAGTCTGTGTTACACAAAGCCGTGACTCCTGAAGGAGACCGTGTAGGAGCCTGCTTTGACCCGGGGTGATCTGTCCTCTACCCACGAGTAATTGGGGTTTAAACACCCAGCACCACCACCCCTTCTTCTCCATATGATATAATTTTCACATTTATCATTGTTGTTTTATTTATTTATTTTCGTATCACTTAACGCAACTTTCAATCACCTGAATTTGTGTATACACCAGCGGAGCAATCCAGCTGGCACCCTCATTTATAGGGCTAATTATTATACTCCTGGCTCACAACAGTTCCCATAGGCTGTTTTACTCCAGTGGGATCTCATGTGAAAATCAGGGACACTTGCTTATCTATTTTAGCGCTACACTCATTAAAATTAGAAGAAAAGAGGTTTAACCTTAAACTGCACAGAGGGTTCTTTACTGTAAGAGCAGCAAGGATGTGGAATCCCTTCCACAGGCGGTGGTTTCAGCAGGGAGCATCAATAGTTTCAAGAAACTATTAGATAAGCACATGAACGACCACAGCATACAGGTATATACAATGTAATACTGACAAAAAAAATCACACACATACTTGATGAACTTGTGTCTTTTTTTCAACCTCACCTACTATGTAACTGTGTAACATGGGAACTAGGTTTTGATATATCCATCGTTTGCTCTATTATGGTATTAAAGTCCCCCATTAACAGAAGTGAGCCCCATCAGATCATCTCTATTTTTTTGTAAAGAGCATTTAAGAACCTGAGCTGGCCAACATTAGGTGTATATAGATTGATAATTGTGTAGATAATTATTAATGTTGCATACTAAAATGATATAGCGTCCTTTTGTATCTGTGTGAACTTCTTGCATGGTAAAGGCCACTGATGAGCTAATGGCTATAAGGACACCATTTATCTTGACTGGGGCATTAGCTGTAAAAATGTTAGGAAACAGTCGGTGGGAGAACTGTGGAACTTTAGAGGCACTGAAGTGCCAGGATGAGGCCTGTCTCATGAGGTCGCTGCTGAGGCGGCCGCGCCATTTTGGTTGGGGGAGCTCTGGACCGCAGTGAATATCTCAGCGAGTTTGCGGGGTCCGCAGTGGGACATTGGCTTGCTCATTTGTCTCCTAGGTATGCTGGGGAGGTCTCCTTGGGTTTGGGGGTGTTTTTCGTTGCCCCTTGTCACTATGCGCCAATTCTGGAAGCCGAGATTTAACCGGAGCTCAATTACACTGTGACCATCTTCCGCTCTTCCGGCCACGCCTCCCTTACATTCACTTTTAATGATAATGGTAAAGAGAACAAAAGGAGAGGGGGAATCTATTTAACGGGTGTGCAGACAGCAATAAAAACTGGCAGGCGCTCTAATCCCTCTAAAGTGATAAATATACAAAAAATGTAGCGCTAATCGTAATTAAAAAACGTTATTTGGGGTCACCCCCACTCACATGTTATATATGTTTTTTAGTGTGGTATTCACTGTTTATGTTGTGTTTATGATTAGCGCTACATTTTTTTGTATATATATCACTTTGTTTGTTTTGTATGTTAGCTGTTTTTTTTTCACATATTTAAGGTTAGCGCAGTTTTTTCCCCAATTCACTTGCTCTAATCCCTCTCCCCTCTATCCGAAACTAAAAAAATGTGTCTTTAGGTATACTTTAATATAGTGTTATCTCTCATAACACAAACCAATATGCACAACCAATACCAGTTTATTAATACTTAAAAAAAAAATAAACATAGTTACAGTGTACATTTAAACTTTATACACAACTGAGGTTAAATACTGGACATGATTGCAAATTGCATTGTTTTATCATATTATTTATATAGCTTGCATGACATTCCATGTATGATTAATTAATTGATGATAAATAGTTGGTAAGAAAATAGAAAGTTCATCAATGAACCAAAGTCATACACTGTATATTTATAGCCATACCTACCATTCATCTCTGCTAACCAGCCAGCATGGTTTTATATACAGCAGTTCCTAATGTAATAATCCCTGATCCCTGATCCTCATTGCATTGTACATACAGGTCTTAGCACTAGTAACTGTATGTATAATATCCTTATTTGGAAATATCACCGTAGCCAGAAAAATGTTTAGACTAATATCACTTGCATACAAGTAAATTGTAAATTATTTGTCAGCATTTTTGGGAAATATCAATTAAGGCAATTTTAGCTATTCAAAAAGTTGCTCTGGGCAATTTCTCTACTTCATATTTTAACAAATGTAAAAATATTTTGATGAAATTTGAAGATTTTTAAATCTTATTTACTGGCTTTTCAATAAGGCTAAGGATGATGTACAGTGTGGGAAGCGGTCACATTAATGACAGCTTTCCAGCACAGACATACCCCACTTTGAGCACTGCTCTTAATTGCCACCAGTTTCCTAATCTGAGAACTGATAGTGACAGGTTCTTAAAGTAGCAGTAGTAGGAAATACCTGAATTTCCAGTGAGGTTTGTGATAACACCCTACTAGCATTGAATATCCATCATATGCTCACAAATTCCAAACAGCATAGCTTGTTCCTATCATTGGATGCTGAGAAGGCATTTCACTGGCTGGCCTTGACTAGCTAATGGTAGTTTTACAGGTAATAGGCTTAGGAAGCAGATTGATTCACTTTAATATGGCCTTATATGGTCACCTGTCGGCTGCCTTCACCATCCGCAATGGTACGCAGCACGGTTGCCCCATTCTCATTACTCTTCATACTCACGCTAGAACCCTTTTTGCAGCATTTGCATGTGAATGGGGACATTCATGTTTTTACAGTGGTGGATTATCAGTACGGATGACATTCTACGTTTTCTCTCAGAACCACATACTACAATCTTCTGAAAGATTTTAATTTTTTTTCCAATATACTGTATATCCAACGTAAAAATTAATTTTAGCAAATCACACACCCTTAATACATCACTTCCCACTCAGGAAGTAATCCAATGCCAGCAGAACTTCCTATTCACATAGTAGTCAGAGGCCATCACATACCTAGGCATTCAGTTTCCCAAGTGACTCTTGGACCTAAATATAAGAAACTATTTGCCTATTCTCTGCTCAATCATAGATGACCTTTAAAATTGGCACAAATCTACTCTTTCATAGTTCGTAGGGTGGCTATTGTTAAACTGTATGTGCTTCCACGACTACTATATGTCCTCCAGACGGTACCAATCTGACTTCCTCCTACTTCCCAATGCTCCTACAAACAACTATGTACTACCTTCCTATGGTTCCACAGATGTCTGAGAATAAGCTACGACCAACTGACCATACCCAAACTACAGGGAGGGATAGGACTTCCAGATTTAAGGTATTATTAATGGGCGTGCCATTTAGCGTGCATAGTAGACTGGAACGTTCAAAATTACACAAAAGATTGGGCAAGCTTAGAAGCTTCCTTTTCAGAATTACCTCTGAACACCATTCCATGGCTGTCAGGTCATAATGTCCCCAAACCTGTGCAATATTTTCTGTTCATTGAGTCATCATTATCCTGCTTCCGAGTAGCATGCAAAAACCTTCTACATATCTTCAACTCCGGGTCCAATGACACCCATCCGTATGAACCCAGACTTCCAACCAGGGATGGCTCACACCGTTCTGGCAGGAGTGAGTTCTGATGGCAAGTTATGTGCGCACCACTTTTTCTATAAAGGCATACTGCTCGACTACAACCAAATAGATACCCATTGGCCAGAAGCCCATCCATCCTTATGGGGGTATTTTCAGCTGTGCAATTTTCTTCACTCTACATCTCGAACCCCTGTGACGTCAAGACCCCCTACCTCTTTTGAGAAGCTCTGCTCTAAAGCTTTCCCCTCAAAACACACTTAATCTCTATGATTTACAATCTCCTCTGGGCAAACAGAACCTCATACTCCAGGAAAGCTTGCAGAGCCTGGGGTTGTGACAAGGTGGAGGAGATACAGTGCACTGAAGGATGTCAGCCCCAAAATGCCTTGTTGCATTAGATAAACCAATAACAATAATAATGTCCCTGGGGAAAAGTCCAATATGTAGACTTATGCCGCGTACACACGGTCGGAATTCTCATCGGAAAAAGCTCTGATGGTTTTCCCGTCAGAATTCCGACCGAATTTCACTCAAACTGTCTTGCCTACACACGGTCACACCAAATTCCGACAACATGTTGGACTGCACTATAAAAGGGAAGTTTAATGCTTCCTAGCATGCGTCAAATTGTTCACAAGCATGCGTCAAAATTTTGCGTGTCGGAATTGCATACACACGATCTGAAAATCCGATAGAAAGGTTTTCCATCGGAAAAATTAAGAACAGGTTCTCAATCCAAAGTCCGTCGGAAATTCCGACAGAAAAAGACCGATGGGCATACACATGGTCGGAAAATCCGATGAAAAGCTCCCATCGGACTGTTTCCATCGGAAATTCCGAACGTGTGTATGCGTCATTAGTGGTGGTCGCTGTGGAAGAGCTAGAAGTGACTCTGCATGGGAGACAAAAAGAAAGGCCACGCCATCCATGCCATCTAAGAGTAGCAGTAAAGACTTTAATGGCGGCAATAGTGAACAACTTACAAGATATAGTAGGTATGCACGTCAAGTGAATAAATGCCCACTGTGAGTGGCTGGGTGGCCGGAATTCCTCGCCAGGGAGACCGGAGGGCATCCTCGGCAGTGTGGGTAGACAGCGACACTTCCTGGGGCTGGTCTGAGAGTCCAGGATGGATAAAGGTCAAGCAAATGTCACAGGCGTCACTATTGGTGGGCGTGGCATGCATTCAGAGTATGCATGCTCTTTCTTCAGCATGGCCTATTCAGGAGAATCAAAACTACATTTGATTCCTCAAACCCTGACCGTTGCTGGCACTGCCCTCAAGCAGTCCACACCATCCTACACATTTGGTAGGAATGCCCATTGCTCCAAATATTTTGGGTCAGAGTACATTGGATGATTGTGCAGGTAATGACACACACTCTCAAGTTGACCCTGGCAAGGTTCCTTCTCCATCACCCCCCCCGGAGACCAGTGTTTAAATAACTGGCAATGCAAATGGTCAATTTGGCAAAAATGTCCATCCCTGTACATTGGGGCACAAAACAGGTTCCCTCCCTTCAAGAAGGGTTCAGGCAAATCAACAAGATTGTGGATACGGGAGAACTTATCTCCACGACATATAATTCCCCCTCTAAACAAATTTCTGTTTGGGCGGGATGGCTTTATGCCGACTTTCTCCATGTAGGTTATACCTTTTAAAGATATTATTCCATTCTTATTCACAAAATAACTAAATGACTTTTCCTTTGGTGGCTACAGTCCAACGGAGCAGCAGCTCAGGAGCGAGCCTACTTCGGTTTCCCCCGATAGAAAACTGCTTTCTATGGGAGCACTAGGCAGGAGGGTGTGGCCTGGAGTGCCAGTGGGGAATCAAGAAGAGGAGGATTAGGGCTGCTCTGTGCAAAACAATTGCACAAAGCAGGTAAGTATAACATGTTTGTTATTACAAAGAAAAACTTTAATGTCACTTTAAGGAAACGACCACCAAGCAAGTTCAAGTAACTGGTTCCAAATGTAATGTTACAAACACACACAATTTTCATATAGACCATCACATACAGAGTAACATATAAATATTTAGGCCTATATAATGTAAATAACGGTTCTACCTTTGTTACAAATGTAATGTATTTTTCATAGCAATGGGATATGCCATATATTTTCAATGTATACAAATCATCCTAAGTTCTGAAAGTATTTGGAATTTTTTATTGTAGTATGAAACTACTACTCTATTGAGAAATTGCATAGGTTATAGGTTATAATTTATCACCTACTATGAATTTCAAATATGCTATAGCTTCAAACAAGCAACAAATGGATTAATTTATTAGCTGTACAAAGTCATGCCAGAGATCAACTGAATATTTTCCCTGTAACATTTATTTATTGTTTATGATTTTCAGCTGTATGCCAATGAAAGGTCTGAAAGATATGTTGTATATGTAAAGACTTGTTATGAACTGCAAAAAATGAAACATGGCAGATATTTAATGAACTGGTATGAGTTGAATACTTACACAGATTTATGAAAAACTCTATTCCCAAGTCATAAATGTATTTTCTACATTTAGGACTGGAAGAGAACTGTGCTATAGAAAATGTATCAGATATTATTAAAAATACCTATACCTATCTATAAAAATAGATTATACTCCTTGTTTTATGGTACAGGCTACTAACATTTCACTATTCACTGTCACACAGATAAGCATTAGATAAGGGCTCAACATTCTTTGGGATTGGTTTGAGGTGGGTTTGGTAAACTTTCCTGAAAGTGGTTGTAACGGCAGAAGCTCCTGCTGCATTCAAAGAGAGCCAACCAAAGGGGCAGAGTCAGGGCCAAGTCCCGCTCTGTGTGTCCTATGGACACACAAAGCAGGGCTCAGGAGCAAGCATGCATGGGTTCTCCCATAGCAAGCAGCTTGCTGTGGGGACACTCAGCAGAGGGAGGAGCCAGGAGCTCTGGTGGGGGTCCTGAGAAGAATAAGAACGGGGCTGCTCTGTGCCAAACCATTGTACAGAGTAGGTAAGTATGACATGTTTGTTATTTTAATTCAAAAATGAACCCTTACGATCACTCAAAGTTCAGCTGAATAGGAGCTGAATGTTAACAACAAGCTCAATGTTAACAAGCTGCAATTTTCTAGTCTAGTCTAGGCAAGGGATTGTCAAACAAATGGCATGCGGGAGATGAGCACTGCCCTGGGGAACATGAAGCAAAGCAAAAAGATATAAAATGATATTCCGTTTTGGAGCAGCAATTTTATTAATGCTTAAGGTGAACCATTTAACCGCTTCCCGACCGACGTCTGTAGATATACGTTGGCAGAATGGCACGGCTAGGCAAAAGCACGTATATATACGTGCCCTTTAATTGCCTAGCCGTGGGGTCGCGCGCTCCGTGACCACGGCCGAGGGACCAGCGGACCCGATCGCTGCTGGTGTCCCGCGATCGGGTCACAGAGCTGAAGAACGGGGAGAGGTCTGTGTAAACAAACCTCTCCCCGTGCTTCCTTCACTGCCTGTCATTGATCGGCTGTTCCCTGTCATCGGGAAAGCCGATCAATGACGTCAGACGTACAGCCACGCCACCCCTACTGTAAAAAAAAATTTTTTCACTGATTTCTATATAAATGACAATGGTCCCAAAAATGTGTCAAAAATGTCCGATGTGTCCGCCATAATGTCGCAGTCACAATAAAAATTTTAATAAAAATGCTATAAAACTATCCCCTATTTTGTAAACGCAATAACTTTTGCACAAACAAATCAATAATCGCTAATTGCGATTTTTTTTTAGCAAAAATATGTAGAAGAATACGTGTCGGCCTAAACTGAGGGAAAAAAAATTTTTTATATATTTTTTGGGGATATTTATTATAGCAAAAAGTAAAAAATATTGCATTTTTTAAAAAATTGTCGCTCTATTTTTGTTTATAGCGCAAAAAATAAAAACCGCAGGGGCGATCAAATACCACCAAAAGAAAGCTCTATTTGTGGGAAAAAAAGGACGCCAATTTTGTTTGGGAGCCACGTCGCACGACCGCGCAATTGTCAGTTAAAACGACGCAGTGCCGAATCGCAAAAAGCGGCCTGGTCCTTTGGCTGCAAATTGGTCCAGGGCTGAAGTGGTTAAAATGCAAACTCCATTAACCTCTTGACGTCCACGCTATAGCCGAATGATGGCCACATAGCAGACCTGAATTTGGTCCCGGCCCCTTACCACGTGATTGGCTGTCAGCCAATGACAGCTGATCACATGATCTAAACAAAAGCTTGGTAATCGTTTTTTTTTATATCCGGTCCCGAAGAGGAAGAGGCGATTCTGCCTCATCTGTGCCACCCGTACCCCCTGCCAGTGCCACCTGCCATTGCCACCTGCCAGTGTCCACAGTGCCCACCAGTGCCACCTATCAATGCCCATGAGTGCCACCTATCAATGCCCACCAGTGGTGCCAATCAGTGCCACCTAACAGTGCTTGCCTATCAGTGTAACCATAAAACAATAAAATAGTGCAGCGCAAACATGAAAATAAAATATAAAATGTACCACAGGAATAAAATAAGTCCAGAAGGCAATCAGTCTCAGTATAAAGTGCTAGTGCAAAATAGCAGCTTCCTAATTACAGTGACACACTCCAAGGAGAGATCTGTGATAGTGATCAGTTCAGGAAACAAATCCAAGTCAATCACAATGAAAGGTGCTAGTGCAAATTAGCAGCTACTGGTGACAAATGGTGACACAATCCAGAGAAATTTCTGTGGTGGTGGTCCCTTTAGATAGAGTAATGTTGGCCCCTCACCTCCCTGCTTCGACCTGCAATAGGTCACAAAGCAGTATGCAGCTAAGTCAGACTCTGGTCTCCAACCGTCAGGAATCGATCATAGACGCTACCAACCAGGCCCACAATGGTATCCAGCATACATAAGATGAAAAAAGGAAGGGGACAACCTAGTGCTCTCTGTATTGATTTATAGATTTATTGCACATGCAAAAAAACATAGGAAAAGACACTCACATTAGCCTGCACTCAGTCCCGAGTGCAGGCATTGAAGGTAATGAGATCCAAAATGGCCGCGGGTGGCGTCACTCGTGCTCCCTGTCCCTCGTACGCGTTACGTCCGAAAGGACTTCCTCAGCGTGGGGCAGGGTAGCTACGAGTGGTCCCGCTGTGGCTATATGCTGTGGAGATGGGTCAGGGACCGATCGTGGACCAATCAGGTCCCGCGGTTCGTTTAGACCAATCACAGCCCTAAGAGGCTATCACATGGCTTTTGTGTTGTGGACATGTGAACCGCCGACGGGCCAATCGGGTCCCGCGGTTCACCTAGTCCAATAACAGCGTCCCAAACACATCACATGACTTTCATGTGTGTATTGAATGACGCTGTCGAGCAGAAACTATGGTGAAGAGGGCGGGAGTATTCTGATGCAATGACGAGCGGTTGCCATGGAAAAGTAGGCGGCAACCTAATGATAACACAGGCTGCATAGGACTTTGAAACATTGCAGCCTGACATTTAAAGACACATTGCAGGATTGTCCAATTAATTAAACCAGCTATAAATAATCTGCTTACAAAGAATAGGAATTGTCAGTAGATACCAATTGTAGCTGACATCCTATAGAGCATTAAAATATATAATTAAAACAATAGCGATTAAAGGGACACTCCGCCTGAAACCATAGTAGTGCATAAATAGAAATAATTCCAACAGCCATCACCCCTAAAATAGAGGGTTATTATATACCTTATAATTATTAAAACCTGAACAAGAGTGACGTCATTCAGCAGCCATTTTGGAAATAGACCATATTAATACATACATAATTATACATTTAAAAACATGATCATAGAACATCCAATCAAAAATGATTAAAATACCTGATAGATAAATTTAAAAGTATCAACATATATATTATAAATAATATATATAATAATATTATAAAAATATATATAAAATACACATGTCACATTAAAAATTAAAAATTAATATATAATATATAGGAGATAAAATATATCAAAAATTAATTAGTATGTCATCTATTGGAAATAAAACAATTGAGGTCAAAATCTACGTTTAACCCTGCAGGCGTCATAACTTTCATTTCATAGATCCAGAAGGATTCTCTGCGACTAAGTTGTCTTATATAGTGACCTCCTCTCCAGTGTTTGGGGACTTTTTCGATTCCCCAAAATTTAAGACATTTGGGGTCCCTCTGATGACAATTTCTGAAGTGCCTAGATACACTGTGTGTTTTAATGCCTCGTTTAATGTTACTAATATGTTCCCCAACACGCACATGCAGGGCTCTAGAGGTGCGACCTACATATTGTAGGCCACAATCACACTCTAACATGTACACAACGCCAGTTGTGGTACATGTGATCAGTTCTTTAATACTGTATTTTTGCTCAGTGGTATTAGAGGTGAAATCTTTACGTTTTTTCGTGTTATTTTTGGCATGTTTGCAGGTTGCACACTTTCCACACGCATAAAAACCAGATAAAAAATTAAAAAGCTTGTTAACGCTAGTTTTAGGAGGGTCTATGACCCCAGGGGCCAAACTATCCCACAATGTAGGAGCCTTGCGGTATATAAATAGAGGACGGTCTGGGAGTGCTGGTCCTAAAATTCTATCATATTTTAGGATGGGCCAATGTTTGGCGATAATACGTTCAACTTTTTTGTGTTGAATACTAAAATCCATAATAATTTTAAATCCCTGTGTACCATCTGTCGACTCTGGATTTTTTATTTTATCTGCTACAATGGAACTCCTGTCAGTAGTCCTGGCTCTTTCTATTTCCACATCTATTTCTGTCTTGGTATAACCTTTTTGTTTAAAGCGTTCTGACAGAATTTTGGACTGAGTTAAAAATTCATTTTCCTCGGTGCAATTCCTGCGTAGGCGGATGAACTGCCCTCGAGGAATATTGCAGAGCCATAGTCGATGGTGGCAGCTACTCAGAGGAATATAAGCATTGCGATCGGTTGGCTTAAAATGATTCCTAGTCTGGAATCTGTCATTTTTCTTATATATCTCTAGATCTAGGAAGGTGACCTGTTGTTTATCCACTGTCCAGGTGAGTTCGATATTTTTGTTATTAAGGTTAAGTTTATTCATGAATATCTGGAGACTCGGCTGGTCTCCCTCCCAGATCATGATGATGTCATCAATGTAGCGTTTAAAACATACTAACTGGGATGGATGATCATTAAAAATAACTTCCTCCTCCCAGTGGGCCATGAATAAATTAGCCACACTGGGAGCAAATCGGGCTCCCATTGCTACCCCTCTTGTTTGTAGAAAAAAGTTTCGATCGAACCAGAAATAATTGTTTAGCAAACAAAAATCTAAACATTCCAACAAAAACTGCACATGTTCACATGAGAGATCGGTTTCAACTAATGCCCACTTAACCGATTCCATTGCTGCCGTGTGATCGATAATGGTATACAGGGATCCCACATCAGCAGTAATAAGTATACTGTTCTCAGTGCATCGTAGTTCATCAAGGATTTGGATTATTTGTTTAGTGTCTCGTAGGTATGCTCGCATTTTTGTTACCAAAGGTTGTAGAAAAAAATCTAGATATTGGCCTAACCTGGAAGTGACTGAGTCGATACCATTGACTATCGGACGTCCCGGAGGTTGCGTGGTACTCTTATGTAATTTGGGTAAAAAATAAATAATGGGGGTCCTACAATAAAAAGGGTCAAGGTATGATGCTTCCTTATTATTTAGTATACCCATATTTTTACCTTTTTCTATTAATGCATGTAATTTATTTTTAAATAAAAACATAGGATCCCCAGGCAAAGGTCTATAGGTATCCTGATCACTTAATAGTCTCATCATTTCAGTATGATAGTACAGTTTACTCATTACCACTAACCCTCCTCCTTTATCCGCAGGTCGGATAACGATGTCATTCCTCTGTTCTAGGGAAGTGATCCCTCGTTTAATTTGTTGCGAGTCTCTGACCTTTTTAATTTTCAGGTTATCAAGATCACTACAGACCATATTTTTAAAAACATCTAGATGACGATTGTCATTAGAGGGAGGATTAAAAACCGATTTATTCCTAAGGTTGGAATGTGTATTGGTACTATCCTGTGATACAATCCTCTGGATTGGGTCTGTTAGAAAATATTTTTTCATATTCAAAGTCCGTATAAATTTCTGTACGTTAATATAAGTCTGGAATTTGTTCAAATTCCGGATAGGGGCAAATTTGAGACCCCTATCGAGGACCTTAGTCTCATCTTCTGTCAATGTTACCCCACTAAGGTTGTAGATCCCCGCTCCTATCGGGGTCTTTGCCTTTTGGGCTCGTCTCCCCCCCCTACATCCTCTCTGTTTTTTCTTTTTAATGTGGATTGGGTGGTGCTTGATGCGCCTTGTGGGTATATTGGTGGTTGTTCTCTCCAATCCCCCATCCAAGTGGGAGTTTGCGGTGGAGGATCCCTCCAAGGGATCCTCTCCTGCCCTAAAAAATGGTTGTTAATAATAGGTTGATTGTCCCATTGTTCCTGAAGGGGGGCATAATAATTGTAGGTGGGTACTGGGGGTTCTCTGGTTTGGTAATTTCCCCTCCCCCTCTGCTGTCCTCTCCCTCTGTTTACTACAGGCTTCCATGTAGTATCTATATAGTTGGTGGGGTGCTGGGCATAATTATTAGAGTTAGCGGTTTGGTTGGGTCTATTTTGACCTCTTCCTCTCCCTCTACCTCTTGCTCTATGGCCGCCCCTCCCCCTTTGTTTAGGGGTATCATTTGTATTTTGTGTCCCATACTGACCATTCGTCCACGGACTTTCTTGATTGTAAATAGGGACTGGGGGGACATTACTACCTATCTCCATGCTATCCAAAGTGGTAGGGTCAAGATTAGACTGTGCTACAGTACTGCCTTGCCATTTAAAAATTTGTTCCCCTCCAAAGTCTTTCAAGTCTCTCAAGAATTTCTTTCTTTTTTTGTCTTGGGTTTCTTTGTCCCATTTAATAAGTTTGGTTTTAAGATCACCTGATAGTTGGATAAATTCAGGAGTATCTTTAAAACTTTCGATACGGTCAGTATTTTCTTTAATTTGGCTTTCTAACCACTTCTTTTTCCTTTGCTTACGCACAAGGAGTAACCTGAGTAGTTCAAAGCCCTTTGCTACAAAAAAGTCACCCCATTCCTTATTGGACTCTTCATCGACAAGACCATCGTTGGGGGGTAAATCCCACCGCAGCCTTCTAGGAATGATCTTGGCTAGCAAATACTGCTCAAAAGATACTATATCCCACCAGGCTTTGATTTTCTTCTCAAATAAATATCCAAGTTTTCTAAAGGTGGTTCCCAAATCTCCTTGGTTGGAGTAATTGGGAATTTGGGAGAAAACATCAGTAAGAATGATTTCCCTACTCTCCACATACGAAAATACATCCATTTGACTGCTGCTGAGTATAATTGAATTAGTTGGCAATTATAAATAAAAAGAGAGTACTCAGCGCTGTCAGAACAACAGATAAAAGTAAAACGAAGATGCTTGCTGCAACTTAGGTTAATTCAAAAAATACCTCATAAGCATAAAACAATAAAATAGTGCAGCGCAAACATGAAAATAAAATATAAAATGTACCACAGGAATAAAATAAGTCCAGAAGGCAATCAGTCTCAGTATAAAGTGCTAGTGCAAAATAGCAGCTTCCTAATTACAGTGACACACTCCAAGGAGAGATCTGTGATAGTGATCAGTTCAGGAAACAAATCCAAGTCAATCACAATGAAAGGTGCTAGTGCAAATTAGCAGCTACTGGTGACAAATGGTGACACAATCCAGAGAAATTTCTGTGGTGGTGGTCCCTTTAGATAGAGTAATGTTGGCCCCTCACCTCCCTGCTTCGACCTGCAATAGGTCACAAAGCAGTATGCAGCTAAGTCAGACTCTGGTCTCCAACCGTCAGGAATCGATCATAGACGCTACCAACCAGGCCCACAATGGTATCCAGCATACATAAGATGAAAAAAGGAAGGGGACAACCTAGTGCTCTCTGTATTGATTTATAGATTTATTGCACATGCAAAAAAACATAGGAAAAGACACTCACATTAGCCTGCACTCAGTCCCGAGTGCAGGCATTGAAGGTAATGAGATCCAAAATGGCCGCGGGTGGCGTCACTCATGCTCCCTGTCCCTCGTACGCGTTACGTCCGAAAGGACTTCCTCAGCGTGGGGCAGGGTAGCTACGAGTGGTCCCGCTGTGGCTATATGCTGTGGAGATGGGTCAGGGACCGATCGTGGACCAATCAGGTCCCGCGGTTCGTTTAGACCAATCACAGCCCTAAGAGGCTATCACATGGCTTTTGTGTTGTGGACATGTGAACCGCCGACGGGCCAATCGGGTCCCGCGGTTCACCTAGTCCAGTGATGGCGAACCTATGGCACGCGTGCCACAGCTGGCACGCAGAGCCATCTCTGTGGGCACATGAGAGAGTCCAGGACAGAGCTAGAGGTCTCTCTCTCCTCTCAGCCCCCATCCCTCTCTTTTAGCCCCCCTCTTTGTGTCCCCCTCTCTCTGTTCCCTCTCTCTCTCTCTGTCCCCCTCCCTCTCTCTGTTCCCCCTCTCTCTATCTGTTCCTCCTCCCTCTCTCTGTTCCCCCTCTCTCTCTCTGTTCCTCCTCCCTCTCTCTGTTCCTCCTCCCTCTCTCTGTTCCCCCTCTCTCTCTTTGTTCCTCCTCCCTCTCTCTGTTCCGCCTCTCTCTCACCATCTCTCTCGCACCCCTCTCTCTCTGTCCCTCTTCTCTCTCTCTCTGTCCCTCTTCTCTCTCTCTCTGTCCCTCTTCTCTCTCTCTCTGTCCCTCCTCCCTCTCTCTGTTCCTCCTCCCTCTCTCTGTCCCCCCTCCCTCTCTCTGTTCCTCCTCCCTCTCTCTGTTCCTCCTCCCTCTCTCTGCTCCTCCTCTCTCTCAGCTCACCTCTCTCCCTCTCTTTTGCCCCTCTCTCTCAGCATCTCTCTCACACCCCTCTCTCTCACACCCCCTCCCTCTCTCTCTCACACCCACCTCCTTCTCTCTCACACCCCCCTCCCTCTCTCTCACACCCCCTCCTTCTCTCTCACACCCCCCTCCCTCTCTCTCTCACACCCCCTCCCTCTCTCTCTCACACCCACCTCCTCTCTCTCTCACACCCCCCTCCCTCTCTCTCACACCCCCTCCTCTCTCTCTCACACCCCCCTCCCTCTCTCTCTCACACTCCCCTCCCTCTCTCTCTCCACACCCCCCTCCCTCTCTCTCTCACCCCACCTCCTTCTCTCTCACACCCCCCTCCTTCTCTTTGTTCCCTCTCTCTTTTAGCATATCTCTCACACCCCCCTCTCTCTCAGCCCCCTCCCTCTCAGCATCTCTCTCACACCCCTCTCTCAGCCCCCTCTCCCTCTCTCTCAGCCCCCTTTCTGTCTCTCTGCCCCCCCTCTCTCTCTCTCTCTCGCAAATTGCCGTGTTGGCACTTTGGTTTTGTGTTGCAATGTATTTATTTCAGTTTGGGCACTCGGGCTCAAAAAGGTTCGCCATCACTGACCTAGTCCAATAACAGCGTCCCAAACACATCACATGACTTTCATGTGTGTATTGAATGACGCTGTCGAGCAGAAACTATGGTGAAGAGGGCGGGAGTATTCTGATGCAATGACGAGCGGTTGCCATGGAAAAGTAGGCGGCAACCTAATGATAACACAGGCTGCATAGGACTTTGAAACATTGCAGCCTGACATTTAAAGACACATTGCAGGATTGTCCAATTAATTAAACCAGCTATAAATAATCTGCTTACAAAGAATAGGAATTGTCAGTAGATACCAATTGTAGCTGACATCCTATAGAGCATTAAAATATATAATTAAAACAATAGCGATTAAAGGGACACTCCGCCTGAAACCATAGTAGTGCATAAATAGAAATAATTCCAACAGCCATCACCCCTAAAATAGAGGGTTATTATATACCTTATAATTATTAAAACCTGAACAAGAGTGACGTCATTCAGCAGCCATTTTGGAAATAGACCATATTAATACATACATAATTATACATTTAAAAACATGATCATAGAACATCCAATCAAAAATGATTAAAATACCTGATAGATAAATTTAAAAGTATCAACATATATATTATAATAATATATATAATAATATTATAAAAATATATATAAAATACACATGTCACATTAAAAATTAAAAATAAATATATAATATATAGGAGATAAAATATATCAAAAATTAATTAGTATGTCATCTATTGGAAATAAAACAATTGAGGTCAAAATCTACGTTTAACCCTGCAGGCGTCATAACTTTCATTTCATAGATCCAGAAGGATTCTCTGCGACTAAGTTGTCTTATATAGTGACCTCCTCTCCAGTGTTTGGGGACTTTTTCGATTCCCCAAAATTTAAGACATTTGGGGTCCCTCTGATGACAATTTCTGAAGTGCCTAGATACACTGTGTGTTTTAATGCCTCGTTTAATGTTACTAATATGTTCCCCAACACGCACATGCAGGGCTCTAGAGGTGCGACCTACATATTGTAGGCCACAATCACACTCTAACATGTACACAACGCCAGTTGTGGTACATGTGATCAGTTCTTTAATACTGTATTTTTGCTCAGTGGTATTAGAGGTGAAATCTTTACGTTTTTTCGTGTTATTTTTGGCATGTTTGCAGGTTGCACACTTTCCACACGCATAAAAACCAGATAAAAAATTAAAAAGCTTGTTAACGCTAGTTTTAGGAGGGTCTATGACCCCAGGGGCCAAACTATCCCGCAATGTAGGAGCCTTGCGGTATATAAATAGAGGACGGTCTGGGAGTGCTGGTCCTAAAATTCTATCATATTTTAGGATGGGCCAATGTTTGGCGATAATACGTTCAACTTTTTTGTGTTGAATACTAAAATCCATAATAATTTTAAATCCCTGTGTACCATCTGTCGACTCTGGATTTTTTATTTTATCTGCTACAATGGAACTCCTGTCAGTAGTCCTGGCTCTTTCTATTTCCACATCTATTTCTGTCTTGGTATAACCTTTTTGTTTAAAGCGTTCTGACGGAATTTTGGACTGAGTTAAAAATTCATTTTCCTCGGTGCAATTCCTGCGTAGGCGGATGAACTGCCCTCGAGGAATATTGCAGAGCCATAGTCGATGGTGGCAGCTACTCAGAGGAATATAAGCATTGCGATCGGTTGGCTTAAAATGATTCCTAGTCTGGAATCTGTCATTTTTCTTATATATCTCTAGATCTAGGAAGGTGACCTGTTGTTTATCCACTGTCCAGGTGAGTTCGATATTTTTGTTATTAAGGTTAAGTTTATTCATGAATATCTGGAGACTCGGCTGGTCTCCCTCCCAGATCATGATGATGTCATCAATGTAGCGTTTAAAACATACTAACTGGGATGGATGATCATTAAAAATAACTTCCTCCTCCCAGTGGGCCATGAATAAATTAGCCACACTGGGAGCAAATCGGGCTCCCATTGCTACCCCTCTTGTTTGTAGAAAAAAGTTTCGATCGAACCAGAAATAATTGTTTAGCAAACAAAAATCTAAACATTCCAACAAAAACTGCACATGTTCACATGAGAGATCGGTTTCAACTAATGCCCACTTAACCGATTCCATTGCTGCCGTGTGATCGATAATGGTATACAGGGATCCCACATCAGCAGTAATAAGTATACTGTTCTCAGTGCATCGTAGTTCATCAAGGATTTGGATTATTTGTTTAGTGTCTCGTAGGTATGCTCGCATTTTTGTTACCAAAGGTTGTAGAAAAAAATCTAGATATTGGCCTAACCTGGAAGTGACTGAGTCGATACCATTGACTATCGGACGTCCCGGAGGTTGCGTGGTACTCTTATGTAATTTGGGTAAAAAATAAATAATGGGGGTCCTACAATAAAAAGGGTCAAGGTATGATGCTTCCTTATTATTTAGTATACCCATATTTTTACCTTTTTCTATTAATGCATGTAATTTATTTTTAAATAAAAACATAGGATCCCCAGGCAAAGGTCTATAGGTATCCTGATCACTTAATAGTCTCATCATTTCAGTATGATAGTACAGTTTACTCATTACCACTAACCCTCCTCCTTTATCCGCAGGTCGGATAACGATGTCATTCCTCTGTTCTAGGGAAGTGATCCCTCGTTTAATTTGTTGCGAGTCTCTGACCTTTTTAATTTTCAGGTTATCAAGATCACTACAGACCATATTTTTAAAAACATCTAGATGACGATTGTCATTAGAGGGAGGATTAAAAACCGATTTATTCCTAAGGTTGGAATGTGTATTGGTACTATCCTGTGATACAATCCTCTGGATTGGGTCTGTTAGAAAATATTTTTTCATATTCAAAGTCCGTATAAATTTCTGTACGTTAATATAAGTCTGGAATTTGTTCAAATTCCGGATAGGGGCAAATTTGAGACCCCTATCGAGGACCTTAGTCTCATCTTCTGTCAATGTTACCCCACTAAGGTTGTAGATCCCCGCTCCTATCGGGGTCTTTGCCTTTTGGGCTCGTCTCCCCCCCCCTACATCCTCTCTGTTTTTTCTTTTTAATGTGGATTGGGTGGTGCTTGATGCGCCTTGTGGGTATATTGGTGGTTGTTCTCTCCAATCCCCCATCCAAGTGGGAGTTTGCGGTGGAGGATCCCTCCAAGGGATCCTCTCCTGCCCTAAAAAATGGTTGTTGTAGGACCCCCATTATTTATTTTTTACCCAAATTACATAAGAGTACCACGCAACCTCCGGGACGTCCGATAGTCAATGGTATCGACTCAGTCACTTCCAGGTTAGGCCAATATCTAGATTTTTTTCTACAACCTTTGGTAACAAAAATGCGAGCATACCTACGAGACACTAAACAAATAATCCAAATCCTTGATGAACTACGATGCACTGAGAACAGTATACTTATTACTGCTGATGTGGGATCCCTGTATACCATTATCGATCACACGGCAGCAATGGAATCGGTTAAGTGGGCATTAGTTGAAACCGATCTCTCATGTGAACATGTGCAGTTTTTGTTGGAATGTTTAGATTTTTGTTTGCTAAACAATTATTTCTGGTTCGATCGAAACTTTTTTCTACAAACAAGAGGGGTAGCAATGGGAGCCCGATTTGCTCCCAGTGTGGCTAATTTATTCATGGCCCACTGGGAGGAGGAAGTTATTTTTAATGATCATCCATCCCAGTTAGTATGTTTTAAACGCTACATTGATGACATCATCATGATCTGGGAGGGAGACCAGCCGAGTCTCCAGATATTCATGAATAAACTTAACCTTAATAACAAAAATATCGAACTCACCTGGACAGTGGATAAACAACAGGTCACCTTCCTAGATCTAGAGATATATAAGAAAAATGACAGATTCCAGACTAGGAATCATTTTAAGCCAACCGATCGCAATGCTTATATTCCTCTGAGTAGCTGCCACCATCGACTATGGCTCTGCAATATTCCTCGAGGGCAGTTCATCCGCCTACGCAGGAATTGCACCGAGGAAAATGAATTTTTAACTCAGTCCAAAATTCTGTCAGAACGCTTTAAACAAAAAGGTTATACCAAGACAGAAATAGATGTGGAAATAGAAAGAGCCAGGACTACTGACAGGAGTTCCATTGTAGCAGATAAAATAAAAAATCCAGAGTCGACAGATGGTACACAGGGATTTAAAATTATTATGGATTTTAGTATTCAACACAAAAAAGTTGAACGTATTATCGCCAAACATTGGCCCATCCTAAAATATGATAGAATTTTAGGACCAGCACTCCCAGACCGTCCTCTATTTATATACCGCAAGGCTCCTACATTGCGGGATAGTTTGGCCCCTGGGGTCATAGACCCTCCTAAAACTAGCGTTAACAAGCTTTTTAATTTTTTATCTGGTTTTTATGCGTGTGGAAAGTGTGCAACCTGCAAACATGCCAAAAATAACACGAAAAAACGTAAAGATTTCACCTCTAATACCACTGAGCAAAAATACAGTATTAAAGAACTGATCACATGTACCACAACTGGCGTTGTGTACATGTTAGAGTGTGATTGTGGCCTACAATATGTAGGTCGCACCTCTAGAGCCCTGCATGTGCGTGTTGGGGAACATATTAGTAACATTAAACGAGGCATTAAAACACACAGTGTATCTAGGCACTTCAGAAATTGTCATCAGAGGGACCCCAAATGTCTTAAATTTTGGGGAATCGAAAAAGTCCCCAAACACTGGAGAGGAGGTCACTATATAAGACAACTTAGTCGCAGAGAATCCTTCTGGATCTATGAAATGAAAGTTATGACGCCTGCAGGGTTAAACGTAGATTTTGACCTCAATTGTTTTATTTCCAATAGATGACATACTAATTAATTTTTGATATATTTTATCTCCTATATATTATATATTAATTTTTAATTTTTAATGTGACATGTGTATTTTATATATATTTTTATAATATTATTATATATATTATTATAATATATATGTTGATACTTTTAAATTTATCTATCAGGTATTTTAATCATTTTTGATTGGATGTTCTATGATCATGTTTTTAAATGTATAATTATGTATGTATTAATATGGTCTATTTCCAAAATGGCTGCTGAATGACGTCACTCTTGTTCAGGTTTTAATAATTATAAGGTATATAATAACCCTCTATTTTAGGGGTGATGGCTGTTGGAATTATTTCTATTTATGCACTACTATGGTTTCAGGCGGAGTGTCCCTTTAATCGCTATTGTTTTAATTATATATTTTAATGCTCTATAGGATGTCAGCTACAATTGGTATCTACTGACAATTCCTATTCTTTGTAAGCAGATTATTTATAGCTGGTTTAATTAATTGGACAATCCTGCAATGTGTCTTTAAATGTCAGGCTGCAATGTTTCAAAGTCCTATGCAGCCTGTGTTATCATTAGGTTGCCGCCTACTTTTCCATGGCAACCGCTCGTCATTGCATCAGAATACTCCCGCCCTCTTCACCATAGTTTCTGCTCGACAGCGTCATTCAATACACACATGAAAGTCATGTGATGTGTTTGGGACGCTGTTATTGGACTAGGTGAACCGCGGGACCCGATTGGCCCGTCGGCGGTTCACATGTCCACAACACAAAAGCCATGTGATAGCCTCTTAGGGCTGTGATTGGTCTAAACGAACCGCGGGACCTGATTGGTCCACGATCGGTCCCTGACCCATCTCCACAGCATATAGCCACAGCGGGACCACTCGTAGCTACCCTGCCCCACGCTGAGGAAGTCCTTTCGGACGTAACGCGTACGAGGGACAGGGAGCACGAGTGACGCCACCCGCGGCCATTTTGGATCTCATTACCTTCAATGCCTGCACTCGGGACTGAGTGCAGGCTAATGTGAGTGTCTTTTCCTATGTTTTTTTGCATGTGCAATAAATCTATAAATCAATACAGAGAGCACTAGGTTGTCCCCTTCCTTTTTTCATCTTATGTATGCTGGATACCATTGTGGGCCTGGTTGGTAGCGTCTATGATCGATTCCTGACGGTTGGAGGCCAGAGTCTGACTTAGCTGCATACTGCTTTGTGACCTATTGCAGGTCGAAGCAGGGAGGTGAGGGGCCAACATTACTCTATCTAAAGGGACCACCACCACAGAAATTTCTCTGGATTGTGTCACCATTTGTCACCAGTAGCTGCTAATTTGCACTAGCACCTTTCATTGTGATTGACTTGGATTTGTTTCCTGAACTGATCACTATCACAGATCTCTCCTTGGAGTGTGTCACTGTAATTAGGAAGCTGCTATTTTGCACTAGCACTTTATACTGAGACTGATTGCCTTCTGGACTTATTTTATTCCTGTGGTACATTTTATATTTTATTTTCATGTTTGCGCTGCACTATTTTATTGTTTTATGCTTATGAGGTATTTTTTGAATTAACCTAAGTTGCAGCAAGCATCTTCGTTTTACTTTTATCTGTTGTTCTGACAGCGCTGAGTACTCTCTTTTTATTTATAATTGCCAACTAATTCAATTATACTCAGCAGCAGTCAAATGGATGTATTTTCGTATGTGGAGAGTAGGGAAATCATTCTTACTGATGTTTTCTCCCAAATTCCCAATTACTCCAACCAAGGAGATTTGGGAACCACCTTTAGAAAACTTGGATATTTATTTGAGAAGAAAATCAAAGCCTGGTGGGATATAGTATCTTTTGAGCAGTATTTGCTAGCCAAGATCATTCCTAGAAGGCTGCGGTGGGATTTACCCCCCAACGATGGTCTTGTCGATGAAGAGTCCAATAAGGAATGGGGTGACTTTTTTGTAGCAAAGGGCTTTGAACTACTCAGGTTACTCCTTGTGCGTAAGCAAAGGAAAAAGAAGTGGTTAGAAAGCCAAATTAAAGAAAATACTGACCGTATCGAAAGTTTTAAAGATACTCCTGAATTTATCCAACTATCAGGTGATCTTAAAACCAAACTTATTAAATGGGACAAAGAAACCCAAGACAAAAAAAGAAAGAAATTCTTGAGAGACTTGAAAGACTTTGGAGGGGAACAAATTTTTAAATGGCAAGGCAGTACTGTAGCACAGTCTAATCTTGACCCTACCACTTTGGATAGCATGGAGATAGGTAGTAATGTCCCCCCAGTCCCTATTTACAATCAAGAAAGTCCGTGGACGAATGGTCAGTATGGGACACAAAATACAAATGATACCCCTAAACAAAGGGGGAGGGGCGGCCATAGAGCAAGAGGTAGAGGGAGAGGAAGAGGTCAAAATAGACCCAACCAAACCGCTAACTCTAATAATTATGCCCAGCACCCCACCAACTATATAGATACTACATGGAAGCCTGTAGTAAACAGAGGGAGAGGACAGCAGAGGGGGAGGGGAAATTACCAAACCAGAGAACCCCCAGTACCCACCTACAATTATTATGCCCCCCTTCAGGAACAATGGGACAATCAACCTATTATTAACAACCATTTTTTAGGTCAGGAGAGGATCCCTTGGAGGGATCCTCCACCGCAAACTCCCACTTGGATGGGGGATTGGAGAGAACAACCACCAATATACCCACAAGGCGCATCAAGCACCACCCAATCCACATTAAAAAGAAAAAACAGAGAGGATGTAGGGGGGGGAGACGAGCCCAAAAGGCAAAGACCCCGATAGGAGCGGGGATCTACAACCTTAGTGGGGTAACATTGACAGAAGATGAGACTAAGGTCCTCGATAGGGGTCTCAAATTTGCCCCTATCCGGAATTTGAACAAATTCCAGACTTATATTAACGTACAGAAATTTATACGGACTTTGAATATGAAAAAATATTTTCTAACAGACCCAATCCAGAGGATTGTATCACAGGATAGTACCAATACACATTCCAACCTTAGGAATAAATCGGTTTTTAATCCTCCCTCTAATGACAATCGTCATCTAGATGTTTTTAAAAATATGGTCTGTAGTGATCTTGATAACCTGAAAATTAAAAAGGTCAGAGACTCGCAACAAATTAAACGAGGGATCACTTCCCTAGAACAGAGGAATGACATCGTTATCCGACCTGCGGATAAAGGAGGAGGGTTAGTGGTAATGAGTAAACTGTACTATCATACTGAAATGATGAGACTATTAAGTGATCAGGATACCTATAGACCTTTGCCTGGGGATCCTATGTTTTTATTTAAAAATAAATTACATGCATTAATAGAAAAAGGTAAAAATATGGGTATACTAAATAATAAGGAAGCATCATACCTTGACCCTTTTTATTGTAGGACCCCCATTATTTATTTTTTACCCAAATTACATAAGAGTACCACGCAACCTCCGGGACGTCCGATAGTCAATGGTATCGACTCAGTCACTTCCAGGTTAGGCCAATATCTAGATTTTTTTCTACAACCTTTGGTAACAAAAATGCGAGCATACCTACGAGACACTAAACAAATAATCCAAATCCTTGATGAACTACGATGCACTGAGAACAGTATACTTATTACTGCTGATGTGGGATCCCTGTATACCATTATCGATCACACGGCAGCAATGGAATCGGTTAAGTGGGCATTAGTTGAAACCGATCTCTCATGTGAACATGTGCAGTTTTTGTTGGAATGTTTAGATTTTTGTTTGCTAAACAATTATTTCTGGTTCGATCGAAACTTTTTTCTACAAACAAGAAGGGTAGCAATGGGAGCCCGATTTGCTCCCAGTGTGGCTAATTTATTCATGGCCCACTGGGAGGAGGAAGTTATTTTTAATGATCATCCATCCCAGTTAGTATGTTTTAAACGCTACATTGATGACATCATCATGATCTGGGAGGGAGACCAGCCGAGTCTCCAGATATTCATGAATAAACTTAACCTTAATAACAAAAATATCGAACTCACCTGGACAGTGGATAAACAACAGGTCACCTTCCTAGATCTAGAGATATATAAGAAAAATGACAGATTCCAGACTAGGAATCATTTTAAGCCAACCGATCGCAATGCTTATATTCCTCTGAGTAGCTGCCACCATCGACTATGGCTCTGCAATATTCCTCGAGGGCAGTTCATCCGCCTACGCAGGAATTGCACCGAGGAAAATGAATTTTTAACTCAGTCCAAAATTCTGTCAGAACGCTTTAAACAAAAAGGTTATACCAAGACAGAAATAGATGTGGAAATAGAAAGAGCCAGGACTACTGACAGGAGTTCCATTGTAGCAGATAAAATAAAAAATCCAGAGTCGACAGATGGTACACAGGGATTTAAAATTATTATGGATTTTAGTATTCAACACAAAAAAGTTGAACGTATTATCGCCAAACATTGGCCCATCCTAAAATATGATAGAATTTTAGGACCAGCACTCCCAGACCGTCCTCTATTTATATACCGCAAGGCTCCTACATTGCGGGATAGTTTGGCCCCTGGGGTCATAGACCCTCCTAAAACTAGCGTTAACAAGCTTTTTAATTTTTTATCTGGTTTTTATGCGTGTGGAAAGTGTGCAACCTGCAAACATGCCAAAAATAACACGAAAAAACGTAAAGATTTCACCTCTAATACCACTGAGCAAAAATACAGTATTAAAGAACTGATCACATGTACCACAACTGGCGTTGTGTACATGTTAGAGTGTGATTGTGGCCTACAATATGTAGGTCGCACCTCTAGAGCCCTGCATGTGCGTGTTGGGGAACATATTAGTAACATTAAACGAGGCATTAAAACACACAGTGTATCTAGGCACTTCAGAAATTGTCATCAGAGGGACCCCAAATGTCTTAAATTTTGGGGAATCGAAAAAGTCCCCAAACACTGGAGAGGAGGTCACTATATAAGACAACTTAGTCGCAGAGAATCCTTCTGGATCTATGAAATGAAAGTTATGACGCCTGCAGGGTTAAACGTAGATTTTGACCTCAATTGTTTTATTTCCAATAGATGACATACTAATTAATTTTTGATATATTTTATCTCCTATATATTATATATTAATTTTTAATTTTTAATGTGACATGTGTATTTTATATATATTTTTATAATATTATTATATATATTATTATAATATATATGTTGATACTTTTAAATTTATCTATCAGGTATTTTAATCATTTTTGATTGGATGTTCTATGATCATGTTTTTAAATGTATAATTATGTATGTATTAATATGGTCTATTTCCAAAATGGCTGCTGAATGACGTCACTCTTGTTCAGGTTTTAATAATTATAAGGTATATAATAACCCTCTATTTTAGGGGTGATGGCTGTTGGAATTATTTCTATTTATGCACTACTATGGTTTCAGGCGGAGTGTCCCTTTAATCGCTATTGTTTTAATTATATATTTTAATGCTCTATAGGATGTCAGCTACAATTGGTATCTACTGACAATTCCTATTCTTTGTAAGCAGATTATTTATAGCTGGTTTAATTAATTGGACAATCCTGCAATGTGTCTTTAAATGTCAGGCTGCAATGTTTCAAAGTCCTATGCAGCCTGTGTTATCATTAGGTTGCCGCCTACTTTTCCATGGCAACCGCTCGTCATTGCATCAGAATACTCCCGCCCTCTTCACCATAGTTTCTGCTCGACAGCGTCATTCAATACACACATGAAAGTCATGTGATGTGTTTGGGACGCTGTTATTGGACTAGGTGAACCGCGGGACCCGATTGGCCCGTCGGCGGTTCACATGTCCACAACACAAAAGCCATGTGATAGCCTCTTAGGGCTGTGATTGGTCTAAACGAACCGCGGGACCTGATTGGTCCACGATCGGTCCCTGACCCATCTCCACAGCATATAGCCACAGCGGGACCACTCGTAGCTACCCTGCCCCACGCTGAGGAAGTCCTTTCGGACGTAACGCGTACGAGGGACAGGGAGCACGAGTGACGCCACCCGCGGCCATTTTGGATCTCATTACCTTCAATGCCTGCACTCGGGACTGAGTGCAGGCTAATGTGAGTGTCTTTTCCTATGTTTTTTTGCATGTGCAATAAATCTATAAATCAATACAGAGAGCACTAGGTTGTCCCCTTCCTTTTTTCATCTTATGTATGCTGGATACCATTGTGGGCCTGGTTGGTAGCGTCTATGATCGATTCCTGACGGTTGGAGACCAGAGTCTGACTTAGCTGCATACTGCTTTGTGACCTATTGCAGGTCGAAGCAGGGAGGTGAGGGGCCAACATTACTCTATCTAAAGGGACCACCACCACAGAAATTTCTCTGGATTGTGTCACCATTTGTCACCAGTAGCTGCTAATTTGCACTAGCACCTTTCATTGTGATTGACTTGGATTTGTTTCCTGAACTGATCACTATCACAGATCTCTCCTTGGAGTGTGTCACTGTAATTAGGAAGCTGCTATTTTGCACTAGCACTTTATACTGAGACTGATTGCCTTCTGGACTTATTTTATTCCTGTGGTACATTTTATATTTTATTTTCATGTTTGCGCTGCACTATTTTATTGTTTTATGCTTATGAGGTATTTTTTGAATTAACCTAAGTTGCAGCAAGCATCTTCGTTTTACTTTTATCTGTTGTTCTGACAGCGCTGAGTACTCTCTTTTTATTTATAATTATCAGTGTAACCAACCAGTGCCGATCAGTGCCCATCATTGCCACCCATCAGTGCCCATCACTGCAACCCATCAGTGTCCATCACTGCCACCTATCGGTGCCCATCAATGCTGCCTCATCAGCGTACATCAAGGAGAAAAATTACCTGTTTGCAATATTTTATAACAAAATGTAAAAAAATATAATATTTTTTTTTTTTTGAACAAAAAATAAAAACCACAGAGGTGATCAAATACCACCAAAAGAAAGCTCTATTTGTGGGAAAAGAATGATAAAATGTTGTATGACTGCGCAATTGCCATTCAAAGTGCATCAGCGCTGAAAGCTGAAAATTGGTCTGGACAGGAGGGGGGTTTAAGTGCCCAGTAAGCAAGTGGCTAAAGTGCTCTTAACTTGCCTGTAAATTGGCCCATCTGTATGATGTATGCAACCTACTGCAACAAAAGGTGACATATACGAAGAATAAAATACCATTTAGATTGTCAGTAAATGACAGCTTCAGCCACTTACTTCAGTTTGTAAAAAAAGTGGAAAGGGAATCCCATCATATATACTAGACCTTTTTCCTGGATGAGAGTCTGGTACAGATGTTAATGGAGGAAGTTCACACAAAAAACAACACAGGGTTCCCACACAAAATGCAAACCACATCCTTATTTTTGATGAGGGTCTGGTATGGAGGTCAAGTGGAACTTATGCAGGAAAACCGGCATGGGGTCCCCCCAAATTTCATATCAGACCCTTCAATTCTAATATAGATTTGAAGGGGGAACCGCACACAAAAATAAAGAAAGAAAGGTGTGAGGTCTTCTTAAAATCCAAACAAGACCCATATCCAAACATGCAGCCTAGCTGGACAGGAAAGGGGGAGGGAGTATGTGCCCCCCCATCCTAAACTATAGTGGGTAAGGGGCCCAGACATGCCACTCCCCAATATGAATTAGTAAATTGTAGATAGTATTCCTTCTCATTCATAAAAAAGTTTGAAAGTATATAATAACCCCATAACCTTTTGAAAAACCTTTTAATAAAAATGAAAAATCCAAGAAAATGTCCCACAATCACCCTAGGTCTCCTAAGTAATTAACCAAATATGGCCATATTAAATATCAGTGTTATCCTCGTACCTTTGTTTTCATGACCAGGTGGGCCCATTGGTGCCACTGGTTGACAGGGAGACATCAAATATAGCAGCAGAAGAAAATGCAATACTGTACATGATGTTCTGCTCTTGCCAAACAAGCAAAAATTGTTCGGACAAATGCCGGAACAGCCAAAGTTCAGTCCAAACTTGAAAATTAACAAATAGACATCATTATCCATATATACACAAAAAATGTCATGGGTATCAATTATAGACATATGGGGTAACAATAATAGATATGTCAATATATTCTACATTTAGTATACTTATTCATATAGAAAACAATCCCTGAGACATTTCCATCACCAATTTGACATCAGGACAATCTCAGCACAGTGGAAGGTCCACTCATTAACACAAGTGGAAAAAATGAAGAGAAGAAAAGTCATTTGGGTTCCCCACCATCAAGCTGATTTTTCTCAAGTAAGGTCTCCTCAATGATATTTTCTTGCTGTTTTCTGTTCTCTAGAACTACTGAAATGATTTATAGAGTATCTGAACCAAAATAATTTCAACTTACACTTCACTATGAATTATAGTAGAAATAGCATATCTTTACTGGACCTTCTATTTTTAGAGGTGAAGGTGATGAAATTAAAACAAAACTTTATAGAAAACCGTCAACATGGAGCACTGAGCTACATGCAATGATTTCCCACTCTTGATATTTGCATCTTCAAATTTTCCCTGCCACTCTGAAAAATATTGAAAAAAGCAGTTTTGTTCACGACTCAATATCCAGAAGCCTATGTTGTGTGTATGGGACATTTTAATATGTAGTTGGATCCAGCTTTGGATAGATTTGGGATGTCCATTCAGACTTGGTGGGATCTGGCAGTCTTAGGTGATTTATTATTGAAGTAGGATTGACAGATACAGTATATGGAGAGCCAGAACCCCATATACAATAACATACTCCTGGTGTCTATTGGAAGAGGGTGAATAGATTTGATATGGGAATGATAAAGTCTTACCATAGGTCCACTCAGAATATCTGATACATGGAGTTTCTGATTATTCACCATTACTTATTGAACTTACAATATGCACTTTAGGAAGAAGTCCAGCTGGGAGGATACAGTTGTTCTGTTTTCTCAGATTGGCTCAAATGATTGTCCCAGATCAACTGGGGGTGTTTCTAGAGGCACATGGAGATAGTTGACTAGATGGCCTCTTTTGGGATACTTTTAAGGTATACCTGAGTGGGGCTTTGAAGTCAACAATTTATTATTTAAAGCATGTCACAAGACAGGAAGAGGAAGAACTAGCTGGGAAATGTGTCTAGACAGAGAGGGAATATATACTAAACCCTACATATAAAAATCATATAAAATGGGTAAGCTTGTTACATCAATCAAAGAAATCTGTTAATATCTAATTGAATGCGTACATTTTTTTTCGGAATCAACAATACTTTGAAGAAATCAACCTAGTTCTCTTTTGCCCTTTTTGACTAAACAACAAACATCGACCTTAACAATTTTAAAATTGAGAATAGAGAAGGGGAAAATGGTCTATGGGGTAGAGGAGATACTTACTTGTTTTTATAAATATTATGTAATAATGTATACTTCTTCATTGAATTGTGCAGAGATAGAAATAGATGTGTATCTACAGCATTTAAAATTAACAAAAATTACATAGGAGCAAGCAAGGATGATGGATGGAGAGATTACTGAGGAGGAGGTTAGAAATGCTATATCATCATGTAATGGCACCGGTACTAACAAGAGTATATTCTGAGGCCCTTATACATGGGGAGTCCATGATTGAAGCAACAGTAGTTCTTATTTTAAAACCATAGAAAGTTGGGGGTTAATATGATTTGTATAGGCCAATTTCACTTTTAAAAATGAATATAAAATCTTCGCAAAGATCCTGGCTGGAAGACTAAATGCAATAATATTATCTATTAATCATAGACTGACATGTTTTATGCTGGGGAAATCGACTTAGACAAATATTAGAAGAAAGCAATTAATGGCCCAACTGAGGGGATTTATTGCTGAGTTGAGCGCCGTGGCATTAGGCATTATTGGATACTACCAGGGCGTTTGACTTTCTGAAGAAGTTTGGATTTGGCAAAGTATTTAGAAGGTGGATCATGATATTCTATATGTCTCTGTGGTCAAACCTTTTGGAAAATGGGTTGTTGTCTCCCCCTATTAGGCTATACAGAGGAACAAGACAGGGGTGTCCCCCCGTCTCCTCTTTTATTTGCTATATAAATAGAAGTTCTGACCTTAAAATTCAGACACTCTAAGATTTATAGGGGTATTACTTTGGGGTCGGGGGGGAGAAAATATTTAGACCTATATGCAGATGATATTATATTATACATGAGGGATGTACAGAATATGTTAATGGAGGCGAAGAAGGTAAAAGACTCTTTTGGGAATTATTTGGGTCTTGGCAGAAATCATTTTTAATGCCCTTACTACAAGATGTAGAAGTAGACAGGTTCTACTCCCTGACTAAGGTTGACTCATTTAAATACTTAGGAATATATATTACTCTATAAACAAAGAACTTTATGACAGCTCATATTAATGAACTCCCTTTTTTAATATTGTTAATGTGCTCTTGCACTCTAACCAGTAAAGATCTAGATATCCTACCTACATACTGGAGTTTACAAGAACACTCCAGCATTTTTACAACCCCCTCTGAAGAGCAAGTGATAAAATCTTTGATTTTATGAGTCCTTCCTGACGCTGTAGATATAAACTCTGTTTTATTTTTTTACATTATTCCCTTTAGTGGTTCTACAAGCCAAACATCTCCCGCAAGCATAAAAAACGGTAAGAAAAGGTGTCAGGGTTCCTACATTGTTACCTTTATTGGGGGGGTCCAAAACTCCTGGGGCTAGAATGTGTCTCAAATTGGGTGCTTTTTTACATAAAAATGAAGGACAACGGGGGAGAGCCTCTCCTAAAACTTTATCCCTCAATAATACATTCCAGTGTTTTGTAATGATATTTTCTATCTTATTCTTCTGAACATTATAGCTCAACACCATCCTGTATTCATCACCATCTTTCTTTTCTACCTTTTCTTTGTTTTTTAACAGATCTTTTCAGTCCATATTTTTCACTTCCTCCAATGCCACGTACACACGATCGGACTATCCAGTGGACTTGGTCGGGCGGACCATAGTCCTCTGGACAATCGGCCAGTGTGTGGGCTCCGGCGGACTTAGAAAGAAGTCTTGACTCAAAATTATCCGCCGTACTCGGCAGTCTGGTGGACAATCCGGCCTTCTGTGTGCTAGTCTACGGGACTTTTGAAATGAACGGACTTGCCCACACACGGAGTAAAGTCCGTTAATTTTGAACGTGACTACAGGTAGACGGGACTAGCGAAGGAAACCAATGTCGCTACCTCGATCGGCGAGATTGACAACTTGCTAGCCCCGTCACCTGGTATGGATTTAAAGGGATTCCCCTTTACCGTAAGGTAAAATACATACCAGGTGACAGGGCTAGCAAGGTGTCACTCTCGCCGATCGAGGCGGCGACATTGGCTTCCTTCACTAGTCCTGTCTACCTGGAGTCACGTTCAAAATGAATGGACTTTACTCGGTGTGTGGGCAAGTCCGTTCATTTCAAAAGTCCGGCGGACCTCCACCAAAAGTCCGGCGGACCTCCGCCAAAATTCTGGCGGATTGTCCGCCAGACCTAGTCCTAGCCGGAAAAGTCTGGTCGTGTGTGGGCAAGTCCGCTCATTCGGAAAGTCCGGCGGACCTCTGCTGGAAAGTCTGGCGGACCTCTGCTGGAAAGTCCAGGGGATTGTCTGCGGGACTAAGTCCGCCGGATATTCTGATCGTGTGTATGTGGCATGATTGTTTATTAACCAGCTTGACATCGTAACATTTTTGAATAAACTTCTCATCAAACTTTACTGCCTGTTGCTCAAATTCCTCATTCGTGGTGCAGTCTTAATCGGACAAACTGTCCTTTGGGAATATTAAGCAGCCACGGTTTATGGTGGCAGCTATCTATGGCTATGTAGCCAATCCTTTCTGTGGGCTTGCAATAATTTCTAGTGAGAATCTCCCCTCCTTGGATACTAATTTCCACATCTAAAAACAGTATTTTGCGTCTGTCATATTGCCATGTTCATGTTATGTTCTTGTATTTTAGAATTAACCTATCCATAAAGGACAGGAGACTAGCCTCATCTCCCCTCCACAACATGAACAGGTCATCTATAAATCTATAGTAACTGACCAACTCCTCTGGTCTATTTATAGGTCTATAGGTATTTATTGCCTTGGTAAATATATTGTACCATGCCTCACAAACGGTGATACATTGGGGGGTAGACGTCCCTTACCTTTAGGTTGGGAAGGGGCACTCGACAAGTTTACCCCCTTTCTCCACTATTATTTACTCTAGCAATGGAGCCTTTAGTGGTCCTGATTAGGTCTCATGAGGGAATAGTTAGCTTTTTCCATGGTTCCATTCAAGAAAACTTTTTGCTACTTGCTGATGACATGGTTTTGCTCCTGGGTGACACTGGGTTGTCACTCAGAGTGGCAATGGAAGCAATTTACCTATTTAGGAAGTATTTGGGTTTAATTGTGAACTGGTCTAAGTCAGCAATTTTGCCTCTGGATGGAATCGTGGACCCCAATATCTCCTCTTTTTGTCCAGTCCAGATAACGTCACCCTTTAAATTCCTTGGCATAATTGTTGCTGCAATTTCTCTAGACCAGGGGTCTCCAAACGATGGCCCCCCAGTTGTTCCAGAGCTCCAATTTCAATCATGCCTAGTCAGGTCTGTGAATGTCAGAGTTTTACAATGTCTCATGGGATTCCGCAACAGCTAGAGGGCCATATATTGGAGATTCCTGCTCTAGATTACTTCCGATTGAATGTAATACCTTTGTTGTCTCATTTGGAGACAAAATTAAGTTTTGAAATAAATGGCTGTAAGTTTATCTTTAATAGGCAAGGCCAATCTTATCAAAATTATTTTAATGCCTCAATTACATAAGAGTCAAGTTGTAATTCCATTGAAGGTAGTTCTAATAATTGACACTATATTTTGCTCTTTGCTATGGTGGAACAAAACAACTAGGATTAAGCTGGATCATCTGCAACGCCCTAAGGATGAAAGAGGTGAGGCTCTTCCAAATCCTTGTACATATTATATGACAGCCCAGCTGCAATATAGGATTAGAGGAATGGCATTATTATTGACTATGACCAATAATCTTTTAGATTGCACTTTTGCGGTAATATTACATTTAGATCTGCTAGATCCAAAACTGTCACATCGGGGTCGAAATCCTTATCTCTTTGCATATCTAATAAAAGGTTTCCTACAGATAGATTTATGCACAAAATATGGGAGATTGCAAAGCAATTGCAAAAAGTTATTGGTTTTACTTTATATAGCCTGTTATGGTTATATGATACATATCCTGAGTTAGCTAAGTTGCAATACATCGGTAAATGGCTGTTACTGTTGGTGGATGTCATATGACGTCCTTTCCAAGTTTGCGCCCCACACGCGCACACAATCTGTGCTGCAGAATGATTTGTCACCCACTGTATCCACCAGACACAGCAGAAGACAGATCATTCTACAGGTTACTGGTGGTACCATGTGATCTCTGTGACCAATCAGAGCAGATACCATGACTGTTGTACACAATGGATGGTTTGCATTGATTTCCTCTATTGTGTATTGTTGTGTTGATCTCTGTGATTAGTCACAGTGATCACATGGTACACACAGGCCCAATCACAGCCCATCTGTCCCATGTGATTAGCTGTGGTCAATCACAGCTAATCACAATAAAAAAAAAATGAATACATGAATTTCATTTAGAAAAAAATGGTTGCTTATAACAGTAATTATCAATGTTATAAACAATCATAGTTTTAAAAAATATATAAAAAAATATATATATATTATTATTTTTATTTTTTTACATACTATCACCAGTCAGTGTCCCTGGTCACCACCACACTAATTATATAATGATGCTGTACTGCACTTGTGATAAAAAATATATATATTTCTTAATTTTCACAAAAATTGTGACAAATAATTACAACTTCAAAAAAACTTGCCATGCCTCTTACTACAACTAATACCTTGGACTGTCTGCTTTCCAGAAAGGGGTCATTTGAGGGGCATTTGTACTGTACTGTCTTTTTTGGGCCTCAAGACATAAGATAGTAGGTCCATCAGGATTGATACATTTTCAGATATACAGTACAGTATGTATCATAGTTTGTGAACTCTATAATTTTCTTACAGACTAAATAATATACACTGATTTGCGTTATTTTCACCAAAGAAAGCAGCATACATCTTGGCTCAAATTTATGAAGAAAGATTATTTATTTGCAAAATCTTATAACAGAAACAAAGAAAGAGGTTTTCTTTTCAAAATTTTTGTTCTTTTTAAATTTATTTAGCAAAAAAAAAAAAGCGGTGATAAAGTACCACCAAAAGAAAGTTCTATTTGTGTGAAAAAATGATTAAAAATTGCAATTGGGTACAGTGTTGCATGACAGCGCAATTGTCATTCAAATAACAATAGCGCTGAAAGCTGGAAATTGGCCTGGGCAGAAAGGGGGTGAAAGTGTCTGGTATTGAAGGGGTTAACTGAATGCAGCATATTACTGATACAAAGGGTTTTATTTTCAGGTGCTATGCTTTACTTCTGAAAGTATATTTGGAAGAACATCCGTGAAGTGCTATGGCTAAATGGGAGAGAGATATGGGCAGTATAGGGCCAGAATGGTGGGAGGAGGCTCTGAAGTCTGTACAGATAAGCTCTTTGACTACATCTCAGAGGCTCACACAACTATATTAAATTAAACCCTAAACAATGCTTATTAGATATTCTGAATGCTGTAGTCCCATATCTATCTACTAGAGAGGCAGTTTCTAGAGCATAATTCCAGACCCGCAAACTTATATTGAAATACTGAAAAAAAAAGAACATGCCCAGTGATACCTCAGAGGAGTGGATATGCAGTATGGGTACTATTGTATTATATTATATTATTATAATATATTATATATAATATATAATGTATTATATTATATTGTATTGTATTTTGATGGCTGGATAATCTGGGATTGGTACCACTTGACATAATGCTGTATAGACAATTCTAAACATGGTAAGATTGATTTTGTTAGCGTAAAATATTTGTACCGGTGACATGTGCATTTAAGCTATCTGAAAGGAGTTTGTTCATTTGTAACACAGACCCTCTAACACCTGAGGAATATGGCCAAAATGTAAGTTTGTTTTGCTGTGCCCCTGCAAGGTAAGACCTTTGTCTTATGTCTCTGGAATAAAAAGGCCACTTGCCTGTGGTAGATATGTGCAATTCGTTTTGTTTTTTTCGTTTTTTTTCGTTATTTTCGTTCGTTCGTTTTCGTACGAATGAACGAATAATTCGAATCGTACGAATCCGAATAACGAATCGTAACGAATCGTTCGAACCGTACGAATCCGATTAACGAATCCGATTAACGAATCATCAATTCGAACGAATCCGAAAAAAACTAATTAGAAACAACGAATGTACTAATGAAGAAAATCCGAAAAACGAAAACGAACGAAAAAATTCGTACATTCGTACTTTTTTTTGTTGAATTGGAAATTTTCCGTGTCCCTTACAATGGTGCTGCTAAACGTGCTTCGAATGGATTGAACAAAAAAATTCGTACATTCGTAACTTTTTTTTCGATTCGTAACTTTTTTTCGATTCGCAACTTTATTTTTTTCGATTCGTAACTTTTTTTTTTTCGATTCGTAACTTTTTTTTTTTCGATTCGTAACTTTTTTTTGGATTCGTAATTGTCTGTGTCTCTATTGAACCAAAAAATTCGTACATTCGTAACTTTTTTTTCGATTCGTAACTTTTTTTTTCGATTCGTAACTTTTTTTTTTCGATTCGTAACTTTTTTTTTTTCAATTCGTAACTTTTTTTCTTTTTTTTCGATTTGTAATTTTCCGTGTCTCTATTGAACCCAAAAATTCGTACATTCGTAACTTTTTTTTCGATTCGTAACTTTTTTTTTCGATTCGTAAATTATTAAAATGTAATAATAGCATGCACATTACATCAAATTATGAATTATGCTCCGATTACGAATCTACGAATGTTACGAATGTACGAATAAATACGAATGCGTCCGAAAATTAAACTAACGAAAAAACGAATCAACGAAAAAATAACTCTTACAAATGTACGAATTGTTACGAATACGAACACCGACGACTTACGAATGTACGAATCGTTACGAATCCGAACAACGACGACTTACGAATGTACGGATCGTTACGAATCGACGGAAACGAAAAAACAAAACGAAAAAAAACTAATTTTTTTCGTAAACGAAAAAGACGAAACGAAAATAAACAAATTTTTTTCGGAAACGAAAAAAACGAAAATAAACAAATTTTTTTGTTGTGCACATGTCTAGCCTGTGGACTTATCATTAGTGATCCTGCATGATGTTACATATCTCCACCTGACCTATTCTCTATTTAATGGTAAACCTTTACAAAGCCTGTGATATTCTTTCAAACTTTATTTTATTAAATTTTCAGCCCATACAGCTGTATTTCTTTCAAATGGATAGGCATGCATTGCTTCAGGAGCAATTTCTTCTTGCATGATAGCTTAAAATGTGCCCTGCTTTTAGCCAAATCGAATGCCCAACATTATAACAGGCTAACATCATATTTAACAAGAAATAAAAAATCTCATTCCAATACCCTGCAGCATTTAACCAATAAAGACCATTTTAACAAAAGGGGAAAAAGACTCATGTGTCTTAGTAATGTTGTTTAGATTGGAGCCTACTGCTTCATGAGGTCAAAAAATCTCTGGTTTAAAGATAAGAATTTAGTTAATGGTATTCTTCAATTTAACATATCAAAGCCATCATAAACACTTCCAGGTGTATTAAAAATAGAATGATTTTTAATATTTAAATGTACATGTCCTTTCAACTCACCCATCTGACAGTTTATGCAAATTTTCCCCTAGCCATGCTTAATATCACCCTTAATACAACAAGCTGTGCACCCCACCCATCAAAGATCTGTACTTGGCTCCTTTAATGGCTGTAACCTCCCATTCTGCCTGCAGCCCAGCTGGTTAAGATCTGATGCTGCTCACATTTTCATACCATCCTTCCATAGTCTTCAATGGCTCCAGCAGTAAGAGAACAGACCATTTACATTTATTGGACAGGACATTAGTTCACAGGCGCCTGATATTACTGGTTCTAATTTGTTACCAGTTGGGCTGCAGGTCATACTTGAGGCACTATAGGAAATAATTGCAGGCCTGCAGGAGTGGAGATGGGAATAGTTTATTTTACTGAGGGGGCTGGAAGGATTTTTGCATAAATGTGAATTTGTCTTTTTAGTTCTATGATCTAGTACAAGCACTGCTCTTGCACATGAATTTGATAAAGTCTGTTACTGCCATCAACTAAATTATTTTGCAGCTATTTTTGTATTTTTCTCACTCTGATTTATTTATTTTTTCTTACTAAAATGTGGTCATAATTTTCAAGCTGTCCTATATTCTGTATAGTTCAATTTTTAGGGTTAAATTCTAATGAATAATATGTATAATTTTTAAACTGTAATTTAATATAATTATAATTTGCAATTTTGTTATCAGTATGTGCAATACAACTCACTTGATGGAAATGGTATTTTTTAAAATGCAAACATTTTCATCTCCTCATCCCTTCAATGTTGTTTGCACCGGGCAGTGTGGGTTTTCAGACACAATCCGATGGCTGTAGCCCCTGAGATTGTGTGTAAAACTGACAGGCAGTCTCCTACCTGTCAGTTGAAAGCATTCAGGTGGCTACGCTGCTGTCCGATTGCTTCCATACACCCCCGGTACCGCCACCCCCCCACGCGCACACCCCTACCATGTATTCCGGGCTCTGATTGCCCATCTGCAGGGTCGGGACTGACATGGCAGGTGCCGGCGGGTGGAGGGGAGGGAGAACAGGGGTCACACGTCTGCTCTCCTCCCCTACCTGTTGGTGACCCGGAAAGCGACGTGTATTACATAGCCGGAAAGGAATATATTGGAATGCGATGTGCATTGAAATACATTCATTGGAGCCCAGAGGAGACATGCAGGGTCTTTTAGACCCTGCGTGTCTCATTAAAGACAACCTGTCACCTAAAAATCATCACATAGGTGAAAAAAAATTAAGCAAATAAAGTTACACCCAAGCACATAAAATCCCACCCCCACAGCTATGCAGGTGCAAACGTAAATCCACACATTGGGGGTGCCTACATGTGAAAATGTTGACTGTTATACACATGTTACATATCGTCGTGAGAGTAATATTTCTAGCTCAAGACCTCTTCTGTAATAGTAAACTGATGACCTATAGGGGGATTTTGATGTGTTGCCTATAGAAAATATAGGATACTGATGTATGTCGCTATTTCACTGGCGCACACACATTTAAGGTCTGACTCGTTGGGTAATCAACCTTGTCTTTTATCTTTTACCAAAAATTTGGGTAGTTTATTGCTTTTGTTTGCCCTAAAATTCAATGTAATTAAATAAATAAAATTTAGCATTTCCTAGACCTTTGCAGTAACTGATTAAGAAAAAAAGTCTTAAAAGTTTTACTGTCTTTTTTTTGGGGGTGGGGGCGCTTCAATATTCTCTGCTTATAGGCTCCTGAAATGTAAATCCGGCCCTGCTCCCACTGTTTGACTATTCTGGGATTCAGAAAATCAACTCACTAGGTATAGCCATGAAAAAAATAATAACTAATACTTCTTCTGTTCAAAAGACAGCACTATGTAACTGGTAGGATAAAGTACAACACAGGTATTTGGTACATTGATTTTATGCTTATTTATGACAATGTGAATAATTACATTTTTTTAAGAAACGTTATTTGGTTCACCATTATTAATTGTTTTGTTTAAAATCTAAACTATTTATGTTAAAATGCAATTAATATAGCAAACCGTTGATTTTTTTTTTTAAACTGTGTAAAACAGAAAAAGAAAGTTATTTAGAAATTATGTCACATCTGCATTTCTCTAAAGCTCTTCAGCAACAAGTGCTGAGGCTTCCTATTTTTAAAGACTAACCTTTTATCATTACTGTCATCTCTTGCTGTAGGCTAATATGCTCTTGTTGATATATTGGTCTCTTGTTTTCATATCTCTGCTTCTGTTATTCTAAAGATTGATTCTCATGAGTTTCAGTATTATTTCTGAAGTACAGAGCAACATTTCTTAATCTTCACAGTGTCAGTCAGTGACTTTTGAATGGAAAACAAATAGGAAACTATAGTATAGTTTTATACCATTATTAGGAGTATGTCATATATATATATATATATATATATATATATATATATATATATATATATATATATATATATATATATATATATATATATATATAATCAGTTGCCTGTCAGTGACATATACTTTTGTTTATTTAATTTGATCTAGATTTGTATTGTGTTCAGTATTCGCCCTGTTTTCATTACTGCCATAATTCTTTGGTGCTGATGGATGTTGAACATCCCTTTCTGACATAAAGAGCATGTACTCTCGAGACCACATGAATCAATACCAATGTGGGGAACAATACAAACTCATTTACTTGGTTGCCATGAAGTGACGTTTTCTAGCTTTGAAGACACACGTGAAAAGGTTGATTTTATAACATAAAAAATATAATGCTCCTTATTTCTACAGTACAGAATGTGTACTTTTGTATTGTATGATGCTCTTCTTGTATTAATAAATAAACATGTACACAAGTATAAGATTAGTCTATAAAAAATAGGAAGTGAAAGAGGTATAGCTCCCAACTGTTCCTGATTTGGAGGGACTGTCCCTGATTTGGAACAAAGCCCCTCTGTTCCTATTTGCTCCTCATTTGTCCCTCATTTTGGACTGATCTATATAGTTCTATATAAAATGCACCTTTTATCTTTCAAAAAGTGTTTACCATGGCTAAATCTTTCATCCAATTTCTAAATTGCTGCATTTGTAAGTTTCAAAAGCCAGGAGTGGCGGTTGGTGCTCACATTTTTTTGGGGAAGCAAACAAACTGAAAGATTCTGAAAAAAACATCAATTGCAGCCTCACTGTGCCCATCAAACGCAGCCACTGTGGCCATCAAACACAGCCACTGTGCCCATCAATTGCAGCCACTGTGCCCATCAAATGCCGCCACTGTGCCCATCAAATTCTGCTACAGTGCCCATCAATTGCAGCCACTGTGCCCATCAAATGCAGCCACTGTGCCCATCAAACGCAACCACTGTGCCCATTAATGGCAACCATTGTGTCCATCAATTGCGGCCACTGTGCCATCAATCGCAGCCACTGTGCCCCTCAATTGCAGTCACTGTGCCCATCAAATATCGCCACTGTGCCTATCAAATGCTGCCACTGTGCCCATCAATTGTAGCCACTGTGCCCATCAATTGTAGCCACTGTACCCATCAATTGCAGCCACTGTGCCCATCAAATGCAGCCACTATGCTCATCAAACGCTGCCACCGTGCCCATCAAACGCTGCCACTGTGCCATGAAATTCTGCCCCTGTGCCCATCAAATGCTGCCACTGTGCCATCAAATGCAGTCACTGTGCCCATCAAATGCTGCCACTGTGCCCATCAAATGCAGCCACTGTGCCCATCAAATGCTGCCACTCTGCCATCGAATGCTGCCACTCTGCCATCGAATGCTGCCACTCTGCCCATCGAATTCTGCCACTGTGCCATTGAATGCCCCCACTGTGTTCCCCCACCCACTCGCTGTCTGCCCGGCACTTACCCTGTCTCGATGGGGTAGTGGGTAACAGCGACGAGTGGTGTCCTCCATGCATCTCCTCCCGTCCTCTCCTCCTGAAAGGCGTCCAATCACAGCGCCTGTTGTTTCAGCCAACCCAAGGGGGTTCAGTGTTAGGAAAACAAATATTCATTCGCTATTTTAAACACCTGGGTGAACATTTTTTTTTACACCTATAGAGCCTATGGCTCTAATCAGGTGCTTCAATAACACCCCCACTGATGTAACTCAGACGCCAGGAGCCCGAATAGGGGCCAGGCGCCTGAAATGGGGGTGGCAGCAGCGGCCATGGATAGATTCATGCTATGCATGAATTTATCCATTGGTCATCGAGGGGGCGGCTGGAGAGAGGGGGCGGCGCCCGTGCGCACTTATGGACGGGCCGCCACTGAAAGCCAGTATCAAGAATGGGTTGTGCATTGTGTATTAAATGAATCACAACCCTGCTGTCAGTTTATGTATAACGTACCTACTTTAGCTGTAAAGAGCAGGTTTCTGTGTCTGTGATGTCACTCCTCCTTCTAGCTAAATTCTTGTTTCCTTTCTTTTCCAATCCTGATAGTACATGTCCCATGATCCTTTGAGCCTCTGTAGATTCAGGGCAGGCTATGGGAGTCACTTGTACCAGCTGTGTGAGTTGATATGGGTGGGTCTAAAGCCCCATACACACGGTCGGAAAATCCGACCACCAAATCCATCGGATTTGGTCCGACGGATTTAGTCCGACACTGGTGTTGCATACACACGGTCGGACAAAGCTGTCGGAAAATCCAATCATTCTGAACGTGTGACGTTTGTTGCCTACGACGGGACTACGTAGAGGCTAGTAGCCAATAGCTTTGGTCTTGTAATGTGATCTGAGCATGCGTAGCACTGTCCGATGGTGCCTACACACGGTCGGAATTTCCGACAACATTGTCCGATAGGACAGTGTGTATGGGGCTTAAGGGTTACTATGGGTGTTTCTTCATGAACATGACAGGGTACCTCCCCATGGTGATCACACAGGAGGGGGGCACTCTCTCGTCCCCCCTCTTTAACTGTGGCCTGCCAGGTTGCGTGCTCAGATAAGGGTCTGGAATGCATTTTGGGGGGGCCCTACGCCATTTTTTAAAACATTTTGGTGCAGGGTTCCACCTGAAGGGTCTGGTATCGATTTTAGGGGGACCCCCACATTTTTTTTTTCATTTTGGTTTGGGGTTCCCCTTAATATTCATACCAGACCCAAAGGGCCTGGTAATGGACTGGGGGGGAACCCATGCCATTTGTTTTCAATTAGTTGTATCTATATTGAAGGGATCCGACATTACAGCCATGATCAGTTTTAAATGAAACTTTTTCCTTTAGAAATGTAATTTAGCTGTGGTACTGTTCTAAACAAGGAGGGACTGTGCCACTTTACAGGCATACTATATACACCCCCCAGGCACAATATTTAAAGGAATATTTAATTTTTATTGTTTCACTTTAAGCATTATTAAAATCAATGCTCCTGAAAAAATTTCAGTATTTAAAACCAAAGTTCGGCCAGTGGAGGCTGATGGTATATTTTTGGAGGTTAGTGGCAATCCGTCCACCACCATCACCCCACTTCTCCCTGAGCCCACCCTTTTTTTACGTGATTAGAGCCTCAGGCTCTAATCACGTACTTCTAAAAAAACCAACAAACGTTGGAATCCATGTGTTCGGCACCCTGCATGTAAATTAGGGGCCAGGCGCATGGATTAGGGGGCGGTGCTTATGGACAGGCTGACGCTGTTTGTGTGGATACCCTATAAACATATATACCAGACCCTCATCTAGGGTATGGGCTTAGTAAAGATGAATGGAATCCCAGACTGCTTTGTTTACACACAGAATAATGTGACTGGAAGCTATCATTTTGCCAATTTAAGCAAACTTCTTTCTTTGTAAATGCAAGCTTAAAGCGTTTGTTAACCCCCCCAAAAAAATGGATCCTGCTCCTTTAAAGCATGTTATATGACACAGTGCTTGTCCTGTGTCATTTGGCCCCCTGTAACACCTAAAAAACGTGGCTGATCCTGCCAGTTTCTCCCCACCTCTCTGTAAACTGACCACAGTGTATCATGGCTGCTGAGACCAGACACCGTGGTCAGTTTACGTGCCTCTGTCATCAGCAGCCTGCTATCTGGTCTCCTCTCTGCTCCTGTGTCCTCCTCCACCCTCCCCTCTCTGGCTGTGTGGGAGCCGCCCCCCCCCTCCTGCTGCTCTCATAACACAAACCTGTCTACACCATCAGAACTCCCTTCTATTGCAGTGTCCCCCTCTGTGAATGATTTATAAATATAAATTCTGTAAACACCTCATTTAAGAGCCAAGATTCTGAACACATGACCAGCCAGCTCTCACCTCCTCCCCCCCCCCTTCCAGACTGACATCAGCAGAGGAATCTCAGCCCACTGCATCTCTCAGAGAAGGAAAGGAGAAAGCTGGCCAGTCATGTGATTGCAATTTCAGCAGCAAAATTAGGCATTTGCAGCATTTTGTTTTTATAAATCACACATAGAGGGGGGATACTACAATAGGAGGCAGTGCTGATGGTGTATACAGGTTAGAGTGGCTTAACAACCACTTTAACTTAAGTAGGTAGTTTGGACCATCTACTTTGATCAGAACTCAGATCTCAAATACCAGGTGTCCTCACAATTCTAGATATGTTAATTGTAATGTATACTATGTTCAAACACATATATGTAATCAGACTGCATGTTGGTATAAATGTAAAAGTTTAAATTAAATGTATATACGATGCCTTACTTTATGATGTTAAAAATGTTTGGGTTTTGGACTGCAACAAAGCAAATTTAAGCAAAGATGGTTCTAAAGTCATAGGGTCCTTTAATCTTGATGCATTCTATGCATTAAGGTAAAATCCTTTCAGTGCCTGTTTCTCCCCCTTCACCCTAAATACTAACCTTAGTCCTGTATCCGGTGCTGTGCTCATCTGCAGGTCTTCTCCCATTTCTCTGCTCTCTCACAGGCTTGGCTTAGAGCAGTATGAGCCATTGGCTCCTGCTGCTGTCAGTCAAATCCAGTGAGAAGGGTGTGGGGAGCGGGGCTAAGCCATGCTGTGCATGTCATGGGACACACACAACCTGGTTCTGGAGCAACCCCGCATGTATGCCACCATAGGAAGTGGCTTCCTATGGTGGAACATGCAGAGGAGCAGGAACCTGGTGGGGGACCCCAAGAAAAGAAGGTTAAGGGATACTCTGTGCAATATCATTGCATGGAGCAGATAAGTATAACATGTTTTTTTTTTTATTACAGGAAAGAAATAAATGATAAAAATAAATGATAAATGATAAAAATAAATCAACCTCTTATTTTCAAGGGGGAAAAGTCATGCAACAAAACAAAATCTGGCAGTCAGTGACACATGAATATCACAAACAATAATTCTAGCTTTGAAAAAATAGCTGGATTCATTACAACAGGAAAAAAGAAATTGAGCACAAACTGTGAGCTGTTGCCTATAGCCACCAATCCAAATTCTAATTTAATTTTTCCATAAAATAAAAGACAAATTCAGATTGGCTGTTGATGGCAACAACTCTATTTTTGTGATTATTTTCCACTTCAGTGTTCATATTGTTTTTGTAGATATAAATAAATATAATGTAGATAGGCAGGGACTGCCAAAGTTTTACCATTTACCATGTTTTGCTATATAATTATAGTCTTCTTTAGATCCAAGAATAATATACAATATTTCCCTTCTAAATGTGTGAAAGGAACTAGGTCAACTATATAAATACAATGTGGGATACTAAAGCTGTCATTTACTGCTTTTATTCCTGTTATTTCTTGCTTCAGTTCAGTAATCTCTTCTTTCATAAATGGATATGTGGAAGAAAGTATGAGCTTTATGCCAGCTGTGTATAAGTTCACAGACAGTTATCATGTCCTGCTCAGCCTTTATTATCACTGAACTAAGCATCCATTCTTTCATCCTCTTCAACAGGTCATGTTTACTTGACCTCTAATTGTATCCTCTGGAAGTTTTTCACTGTGTGCACATAAAAAAGGGAGACACAGCAAAGTAGTATGACAAAATTATGAATAAATATTTCTAAATTTATAAACCTAATGATTGAAATGCCTTAACCGCTTTAGCCCAAGAAGATTTTACCCCCTTCCTGACCAGAGCACTTTTTGCGATTCGGCACTGCGTCGTTTTAACTGACAATTGCGCGGTCGTGTGACGTTGCACCCAAACAAAATTGACGTCCCTTTTTTTCCACAAATGGAGCTTTCTTTTGGTGGTATTTGATCACCTCTGCATTTTTTATTTTTTGCGCTATAAACAAAAAAAGAGCGTCAATTTAAAAAAAACACACAATATTTTTAACTTTTTGCTATAATAAATATCCCCCAAAAATATATAAAAAAACGATTTTTTTCCTCAGTTTAGGCCGATATGTATTCTTCTACATATTTTTGGTAAAGAAAATCACAATAAGCGTATATTGATTGGTGTGCGCAAAAGTTTTCTTTTATAACGGTGATGTACCCGGGTGACCCCACCCCCTCTGACGCCACAGGGAAGCCATTGGGAAGTCCCCGTGTGTCAGAGGGAAACGGGGTCACCTTGGTATATCACCACATGGCGCCGCCCTCAGTTATAAAAGAACTATCACCTGAGAGGACACGTCATACGGCGGGTGCCTCCCATGGAGGAAGATCGGTTGCGGCTTTTTTTTATAATTTTCAGTCCGTAAGTGGAGCGAGAGAAGATGAATGGACATCGTGGGACATTTTTTATTTTTATTTTTTAACAAAGGACTTGTCCCAAAGTGTGTCATATGTTTTTTTTAAATCTTGAATTTTTTTTTGTGAAATTGTACGGGTACAATGTACCCGTTACCATTTCAAATAGGGGGGTCGAGATCTGGGGTCCCCTTGTCAAAGGGGGCTTCCAGATTCTGATAAGCCCCCCACCCACAGACCCACACAACCACTGGGAAATGGTTGTGGGGATGAGGCCCTTGTCCCCATCAACATGGGGACGAGGAGCTTTGGGGGCTACCCAAAAGCATCCTCCCCATGTTGAGGGCATGTGGCCTGCTACGGTTCAGGAGGGGGCACTCTCTTGTTCCCCCCTCTTTTCATGTGGCCTGCCAGGTTGCGTGCTTGGATAAGGGTCTGGTATGGATTTTTGGGGGGACCCCATGGCATTTTTTTTTATTTTGGCAGGGGGTGCCCCTAAAATCCATACCAGACCTGAAGGCCTGGTATGGATTGTGAGGGGGACCCCTACACCTTTTAAAAAAAAATTGTCGCAGGGTTCCCATTAATATCCATACCAGACCTGATTGTGAGGGGGACCCCTACACCTTTTTAAAAAAAAATTGTCGCAGGGACCCCATTAATATCCATACCAGACCTAAAGGGCCTGGTATGGAATTTGGGGGACCCCAACGCAATTGTTTTTTAAAAATTTGATTCAGGGTTCCCCTTAATATTCATACCTGACCCAAAGGAAATGGAAATGGGGTAATGGACTGTGGCTAATCCCATGACATTTTTTCAATGACTTTTATCTGTATTACCGGGACCGACAATTCATTATAGCCACTAGTACTTTTAAATTACTTTTTTTCCTTTAGAAATGTCATTTTGTGCAGGGACTGTTCTAAACACTGGAAAAATGTGCCACTTTACAGGCATACTATAGACACCCCCCAGGTATGACATTTAAAGGAATATTTCACTTTTATTGTTTCACTTTAAGCATTATTAAAATCACTGCTCCTGAAAAAACGTCTGTTTAAAAAAAAAAATAATTGATACATGTCCCCTGGGGCAGGACCCGGATCCCCAAACATGTTTTATGACAATAACTTGCATATAAGCCTTTAAAATTAACACTTTTGATTTTTCATGTTAATGTCCCTAAGGCTTTAACGGTGTTCTGAATTTTCCCTGAACACTGCATATTGTTCGGGTTTTCTCTGCAAACATCGAACAATATGCGGTGTTCATGGAAAATTCGAACAACCAAAGTTGGGCCCGAACTTATGCTCGGGCCGAACCGTTCGCCCATCCCTAATCCCAAATAGAAAAACTGCTCATAACATTGGATAATTGATCATAACAGTGGAATTGTAAAAACAAACACCACCCATTTCTGAGTGAGCAGCTTCAAGGGTAATGTAAGCCATACCACAAGGACAAAAGGGTGTATTTCATTAAAAAACCTCCTGAAGCATACACTCACACTGAGGCTAGGTTCACATATGTGCGGCCGTGGTCCTGTGAGTCCCTGTTCACAGTTCAAGTATGATTCAGGTCAGAATTTTTGCCTGAATTTGCACCTAAACTTGACCCAAAGACGCACGGGACCCTTTTGGAATGTGGACCATGGCCGCCCTGGACCTGCATGAACTGGCTCCAATGCCCCACATCCAATTTGCACATATGTGAACCCGACCAAAGACAACTAAGTAGAAAGCGTAAAAATAAATAAATGTGGAGCTTTCTCAGTGAGCAAAGTACTAATGCTATGTAAATCATCAAATGAAATGATAACCAATTAAATAATTCATCAATTGCACTTTAAGTATATTGTATTTATTTGTGAATTTATTGATTATTATTGCACTATTATATTTGATTATATATCATTACTTCACACTGTGAATGTTTACACATATTTATGAATAATTTCTGGATTGAGGATCATTTGCGCTTAGCACTTTATTATTTTTGCCATTAATGAATTATTTATTTGGTTATCATTTCATTTGATGATTTATATAGCATTAGCACTTTGATCATTGAGAAAGTTCCACCTTTATTTATCACTGTGTGGCAACATATTAAATGTTGGCAGCTACTCACTATTGATCGTTATTGGTTTGCGCATTAGTATAATTGTATTATTAAGTAGAGAGCATAGTTCCAAATTCTCATCCAAATCTTTCTCATTGTTCAGAAAGAGTCTTCTCATTGCAACAGCCAGCCTTTAGAGGCAGACACAAGTACCCCTCTATAACTTCTGGGAAATCATAACAGGAACTTGTGCAGCAATACCTTATCTCTTTCTTTGCACTTTGTTTCATTTATATATTTATCTTTTAATCCATGTTCTGCTTTTGAAAAACACAATATCACAGGGCTGTTTAAATTCTTAGTTTTCCATATCTCCTTGTACTGCATAAGAAGTAATTTTTAACAGTCTTACCTTTATGTGTGCTTATTTTATGCCCTGAAAATAAAGTTTCACTGTATAAAAATCTTTTACATTTAGCAAATGTATTGCACTAAAATCCGTAAACAATACTAAAATCTAAAAAAGGCTTGAACAGCAACAAGCTAAACATGATTTTACTCCTTGATAGGGACGAAGACAATATCTTAACATTCACTAGACCCTTTTTAGGAACACAGTGCTGCTGAAATGTCATACTGATAATGAAATGTCATCCCAGGGTCAAGTCAATTTTACAGAAAAGGAATGGCAGTTTTTATTCTGCAGTATTTGTCTATTACCGCCAAACTTGTAAATATGGTCAAACATACAAATGCAAAGCATGACAATGAATAAAACATGCCTTCAATGTAAGTGAATGCTTATCAATGCATTTTATTCTGGCTTTAAATATCATGATTACTTGATATGAGTCTGAAAATAATGGTAAGTGAAATTCAGTTGGACACTGATTGACATTGTTAGTAATGGTAACATCCTCTGGATACTCTGCAAGTGTTCAAGGCATTACTTACTTGTTCTAAGCAAACACAATAAAATGCATCCATGTTTTCATATATTTTTTAAATAATAATATTAATAATAAAATAAAATACACATGAATTTTAATACATACAGATTTCACATTTATTGACTAGATACTGTAACTCCTATAGTTCATTTGAACAGTAACTGTTATAATAATAAAACCCTTGTTGGTTTTATACAGTCTTAATTAACTTGCAGTTTGCTAGTCAATATATTATTTTTATTTTAATGACTAAAATCTTCTCCGTGGAGTTTTTAAATGTTTTCTGGGTCTATTGTTCTTTTTACTGTAGGGTGGGAAGCTCAAAAATCTATTTAAAATAGTTATGTGAGGCAACTGGACAACAGATATGGATGACACCTGGAAGAATCCTAACTGTGGATGCTCAACCATCTTGTAGGAGGTCTAAGACCTAATTTTATAACACACTGATACACAAATACTTTGCATACCCATATTTTGTTCTTCAGATGACTCTTATGATAACAGTATCAAAATTTACGTCATGGTTTTGCTGTTCAAAAGGTTATGATTCTCACAGCAAATGTGAACATAAAAATGTAATTGAATCTCACCTAATGTGTTTCATCCTACCTGAACTTTTTCAGAAGTAGGTTTGAGGTTCGAGTTCATTGTGATACAAAGTTTTCTGTGAACTCTGACATTTCCTTATTTGCCAAATGAGTGAACTAAATAGCCTGTTCACACACTCATTGAATTGAACATTCAGTCACTGCAAGAAGTCATACATTTAGTGGTGGCATTGCTATGTCTGATTCCCACCAAAATCCACGACAGGCCTTTATGCTTGATAAGCATCTGGTATAAATTTAAAGGAGTATTGCATACAAAAAAAATGATATATATATATATATATATATATATATATATATATATATATATATAGTGTCCCCATAAATTCCATACCCAATGCTGAATTTCTGGGGGTAATTTTGCAATTTGTGTATTTTTGTGTTTGCCGAATGTGACCATAAATCAAACCCAAGCAAATTTGCTCATGACTACTCGTGAGAGGTTTAAACCCTTTATATATTTACATATATTACATTTAATCTTCTTGTACTAATGATTTATACTAATGATTTTATATATAGGGGTGTTTTTTTTATATACTGTATTTTAACATCTTTTGAAGTGTTGAGTATTGTTTGTTAATCATAATTTTTAAAACCTACTGAACAAACTGGTGATGTGTTGTGACTGGTTCAATATATAAATCACCAGTAAATGACTGCAATAACAGGATATTCTTCCAAAGGGGACACTTGGATACATTTCCTCCCATGTCTGTAGTACAGGAAGTAAAGGAACATCTCCCCAATGAAATACAGATGGCAAAACTTTCTCCAAAATAAAAATAAAATATTGGATTTAAATACAGTATATTTAAATTTTCTGTCTTATACTTACCTGGCAGGGGAGATATCATGATCATGAAGGTGGTTCTCCCAGGGCGAGGCTCAGCCATTGCATTCCGGATGTGCTGACCCCTGCGATTACACCAAATGCGGGAAACTCAACTGCATCATTTGTGGTAGTGGGGGACTGTCTATATCAACGTCTATATCAAATTGACTTAAGTATATATTTTATGATTTTGACTGTAACCTTTGTTGCCTTTGTCCAGCACTCATGGGAAATACTTGTATTTCTTAGATGTTTGAGGATACCATGGCACTTTGCAAAAATATTTTTTCCTTTCTAATTTTGCAGATTTACATGAAGACGGAAGACTGTCGGGTGTAACAGCTTTCCCATTTAGGGTTCTAGTAAGTTTTTATTCTTTTACAAATCTCATACATCTTTGTCTGTTATTATTACTTCTCCCTGGTAGCTGTATATACAGTATTTAGATTTACTTTTCTATGTATTATTTAAACATTGATGCTTATTGTTTTTACCATGTTCTACTATATTAATTATTGGTAGGAAAAGAAGATACTAGAAATGATGTGGTTGATTTACTAAGGCAAATGGACTGTGCACTTTGAAAAATACAGTTGCACTCTGCAAAAGCAGTTGCTCCAGAACTTAGTAAATGAGCAGAAGCTCTGCTGACTTCCATCATCCAATCATGTGCAAGCAAAAATGCATTTTTTTTAATTTTCCTTGCACGTTGTTGGGTACTCTTTGCACAGTGAAGCTTTACGTTATTTACTAAGTTTTGGAGCAACTGCAGTCTATTTCCCTTTAGTAAATCAAGCCCTATGCTGTGTCTGTTTTGCTGAATGCACCTAGTAGATATATTCACTCATATTCTCCTCTGAGGCAGAAAAAAGCTGTATTCTGGCAGTTAGGAGCAACCGGAGATGTTTATTCTTTTTTCAAAAGCAAGCTTTTTTGTATAATTCATTTTGATTCTTGTTTTTTTTTTCATCAATTTTTTTAATTGTTTTATAATAGATCCAGGAACAAAAAGAAAATAACAATGTAGACATTGTACATCGTGTTACAAAGTAGTGTGTACACTTCAATACATAGAAATATGCTATATGAGTTGGGTTAACAGATAACAGAAAAACAAAAGTTTATGAAAAGCAGAAACTTATATGTCAGGTATAGCTATACTGAACAAACAGGATAAAACCTAAAAAGCCGCCCTTAGGCCCACCCCTCCGCACTTGTTGGATGTGAAACCCCTTCAGTTTTATATGTTAGAAAATATTATAAATAAAATATTATCTAATCAGAGCAGCTACTTGATAAGCAACGTAATATGAAAATATGGCAATATTGTGAAAACAGAGGTTTTGTTATCTAAATATCATACACTATAATGACATTAAAATTCAATTAAAATTATATGATAAAAAACGTCCTCTTGAATATTGCAGCAGCGTTCAATGTCCTTGTAAACCAATGGACATTCCCTTCAAAACAATGATGACACCCCTCAAATGAACCAATCACAGTCTGATGAGTAGGGAAAGTCTCTTGTGTGATATCGCAGAAAAGCTTCCACCACAAAATTTCACCCAGATTTCCACCACGTGCGCTCAAATCACCCCTTTGGGGATACACTCACCAGAACATAGATATAAAAAAGCCTTTCAATATTTCTATGGACCACTGACTTCATCACCGCACGTCTCCTTATAGCCTCTAGGTGTCAGAGTGGTTATTTTTCTTATATGCTGGGAACCAGAGCCAGAGTGGTGTCAAGGCTCCGGTTCCCAGCATATAAGAAAAATAATGTGCAAATAGCGTAGTACAGTTTTGATGGTTTTATTGATAAAATAGGCCCCCACCCCCTAGGACAAAAATGCGTACCACAAATATAAACATATGAAGCTTTGAAATAAAGTGCACTGTGCCTTAATCTTGTAACATCCGCCGGAACAAGCGCCAAACGACCGCTGCATAGAACAGCGATACACTTCCTGGTCACCTGGTACAGATGGAACGCACGTTGGGAATGGCCCCCGCCCCCCTCTGACGTCATGCAGTAACCATAGGGAAGTCCCCATGATGTCCCCGTGCGTCAGAGGGGGGCGGGGTCACCAGGTGGCCCCGCCCTCCATTATAAAAGAACTGTCAGACGGAGCGAAGCCTCACACAGCGGGAGCCTCCCATTGAGCGGAGCGGCCCGACACAGAAGAAGAGACGCTGATGCCGTGGAAGAAGATGCCGGACGAGAAGACCAGAGCAAGAAGAAGCGGATCGGAGGAAGAAGAAGATGGAAGGGGATGGAAGAAGAAGATGAAAGAAGATGGAAGAAGAAGATGAAGAAACCGAAGGATGAAGAAAGGAAGAAGACCAGAAGAAAGAAGATGAAGGAAGAATTTAATAAAGGAATTGTCAAAGACCGTCTCCTGTAATTTTTAACATTTTTGTCACTTTTTTGGTGAAATGGTAGGGGTACTTTTGTACCCCCTTACCATTTCACACAGGGGGGGAGGCCGGGATCTGGGGGTCCCCTTGTTAAAGGGGGCTTCCAGATTCCGATAAGCCCCCTGCTCGCAGACCCCCACAATCAATGGCCAGGGTTGTGGGGACGAGGCCCTTGTCCCCATCAACATGGGGTCATGGTGCTTTGAGGGGTCACAGACCCCCAAAGCACCCTCCCAATGTTGAGGGCATGTGGCCTGGTATGGTTCAGGAGGGAGGGGGCCGCTCTTGTCCCCCCTCTTTTCCTGCGGCCTGCCAGGTTGCATGCTTGGATAAGGGCCTGGTATAGATTTTGAGGGGGACCCCACGCCACTTTTTTTTTTGTGCGGGGTTCCCCTTAAAATCCCTCCCAGACCTGAAGGTATTTTTTTTTTTAATTTGACGCAGCTTTTTTTATTTTATTTTTTTATCAATGACTTTCAATGAATGACTGTTCTCTGTATTACGGGAGCTGGCAATTCATTATAGCCGGAAGTGCAAAAATTACACTTTGTGCAGGGACAGTTCTAAGCACGGGAAACATACACCCCTTTACATGCATACTATAGACACCCCCCCAGGTACAAAATTTAAAGGAATATTACACTTTTATTGTTTCACTTTAAGCATTATTAAAATCACTGCTCCTGAAAAAACGTCCAGTTTTAAAACTTTTTTTTGCATTGATACATGTTCCCTGAGGCAGGACCCAGGTCCCCAAACACTTTTTATGACAATAACTTGCATATAGGCTTTTAAAATTAGCACTTGAGATTTCTCCCATAGACTTTTACAGGGTGCTTGCGGCTTTTCGAATTTTCCGCAAACACCCCAAATTGTTCGCTGTTCGCTGAACAGGCGAACAGGCAATGTTCGAGTCGAACATGAGTTTGACTCGAACTTGAAGCTCATCCCTAGCCATGGCTAATTCATAACTGCAATGAAGGTTTACCAAATCAAGTGTGTGTTTAACTGAAGGAACCAGTTCTGTTTTCCACAATCTCGCTATACTCAGTCTTGCAGCTAGTAGGATGTGTGTTGTTACATGTCTGAAGGGCTGCCAAAATTTGTGAAGCATGTCATCTTTGGTTCAATTGCATCTCCAACATATGTCTGGGGAATTTGTACTAAACAATGTAAGTTTTATAGGGGTTAAGTACCATCTGATGGACAGTTTTTGGGCGAGGTCCCATAAAGCAGAGCATTGAGTTGCTTTGTATATTGATTGTAAGGCTCGTTGCCATTGGTGTTCTGTGTATTTTTGTCCTAAATCAGTCTCCCAGTGGATGTGGGGCGTTGATTTTGTGAATCTGAGTTTTTGGTGTAGAATATTATAGAATAGAGATATCCCTTTTGCTTTTGGGGACAGATTTGTTAAAAATGTACATGCTTTTGGATGTATTGTATATATGGGAAGACGTATTGTATCAAGGCAGTGTTTGACACTAATATGCGGGAATAGATCCATATGCGGTAATTTAAATTTGCGTTGTAGAAGATAAAAGGGTTTTGGTCGGGAGCTTTGGAATAAGTCTTGAATGGATTTGATTCCCTGACATGACCACATGGACAGTGATAAATCTGATGATAGGTGGTGAAGGGACTCAATTGGGATTGGTATCAGTGGGGTGTTAGGGGAGGTATGACTAATTTGGGACAGTATTTTCCATGCAATAGCTGATGTTTTCATTGTTGGGGTAATGCCGACTGTATTTGTGATCCTAAAGGGGTGCTCATCTGCCACCAAATTTGGGCGGAGTAGCGATGAACACTCTATTTTGCTCCACAGCTTACCAGGACTTGGGTGGAACAATTCGGTGAGTTGGTCCAGTGCTGATGCTAAGTAGTAGTCCTCAAAGTCAATAGATCCTGAACCTCCCGCTGATGCTGTGTTTCATGAGTGTCCAGTGTGCTCTTCTAGGTTTGGTATTTCTCCGTATACATTTGTTGAATAAGGTTTGGAGAGATTTGAAAATGTATTTGGGTATGGGAATGGTAAGAGTCCTGAATAAGTAAATTTGTGGCAGGTGGAGCATGTTGAATGCTGCCAGTCTGCCAGACTAGGATAATTCTAGTTTTGTAATTGATTGGGTTTCGTTTTGCAGTTTGGTAAGGAGTGGTTTGAAATTAGCTAAGAAGAGATGTTTGACCGATCTTGTGAGATGAACCCCAAGATATGATATGTTCTTGTCTGACCAGGCAAAAGGGTATTAGACCTGTAGTACGTTTTTGGTTTTGGCATCTAATTTAGGATCTAGAATGTGCAATTTGGTTGTATTTAGTTTATAGACCTGTCCAAACCACTCTAGTGTTTTTTGAACTTCTGCCAGGGAAGAGGCTGGGTTAGTAAGAATCAGGATCATGCCGTCTGCTAAGAGACTAATCTTATGGGAGGTTTCACCTATCATTAAACCTGTGATTAAAGGATTCAAGTGCACCTGCTCCGCTAAAGGTTCCATCATCAAGTTGAATATTATTGGTGACAGAGTGCACCCTTGGCGAGTACCATTCATTATGTTGAACGGTTGAGATATCATATCTGTATACTTGTGCTGATGGATTAGAATAAAGTGCCATGATGGCCCTGTATATGTGATCTTTGAAACTGAATTTAAGTAGTACCTTCTGGAGATAGGACTAGTGTACCCTGTTGAACGCCTTCTCTGCGTCTAAGGATAGCAGCAGAGAAGGCATTCTGCTGGATTCAGCATGGTGTATCAAGTTAATCATGCGTCTTGTGGTGTCTGGTGCTTGTCTCCCTTTAGTGAACTCTGATTGAGCCATGTGGGTGAGGTCTGGCATGATCTCCATCAAGTGTCTGGCAATGGTCTTAGCATATATTTTTAAATCAAGGTTCAGTAGGGATATGGGAAGAAAATTTTGAGGGGAGGTCTGTTCCTTCCCTGGTTTCGGGAGTGTGATAATAATAACATTTAATGATTCCTTTGTGAACCTTGAAGAGGAGGCAGCGTTGTTGAAAAGTTGTGTTAAGTTATTTGATTGGAGAATTGCTTATAGTACTCTCCAGTCAGGCCGTCAGGTCCAGGTGCTTTCCCTGAGGATAATGAGGTTATCGTGGAGAGGATTTCTAGGTCAGTGAAGGGCTCGTTCAAAGAAGACAGTTGTGCCTCAGTCAGTGTAGGGAGTGTATTCTGATGTAGAAATGTGTTGATATCATCGTTTGAGTGTTTAAATGTGGAGGGATCTTGTCTAATATTGTAAAGGTCACTATAATAGTCACTGAACGCATTTGCTATGTCCTGGGGGTTAGTCAGGTTTTTTTTTTAGTTTGTGGATAATACAAATGAGTAATTTTAGTTTTGGTCCTTTTTCCTTTGAGACGTTGCACTAGTTTTTTTCCTTTGTTAGATGTGAAGTAAGAGGTGGCTTTCATTTTACGTTGTACGTGTTCGAAGGAATAGAGGAGAAGTGATCTCAATTCCTGTCTCAGTTTCATTATCTGGGCAAAATGTGTTGGGTGTGGGTCAGCTTTGTGTTGGGTCTCGATATGAACAATTTGTGAGGTGAGGTTATCAATATGCTGTGTCCTCATCTTTTTGCATATAGAACTTAATTTCATTATAGTGCCTTGAATAACAGCTTTGTGCACGTTCCACACCATACCTGGGTCGGCTACTGATCCGTTATTAAGGTTGAAGTATTCAATTAGGTGGTCCCTATTGTCCTGGGAGTATTTTGGATGTTTTAGTATGTGATTGCTGCATGCCAGAGGAAAGTATTCTGCTGGTTCTTAGTGTCATTTATGGAAATTGTGACAGGAACGTGGTCTGACCATGTCATAGTGTGGATTACAGATGCGCACATTTTTTGGAACAACCACTTGTCTGTGAGGAACATGTCTATTCTCGAATATGATTTATGATGTGGGGAGAAGTAAGTGTAGTGCTTTTCAGAACCATGATGACATCTCCAAACATCAAATAGATATTGTGCTGCAAGTAATTGTTTCAGGGGGGATTCCCTTCCCTTCTCTTCGCTGCCGATGTGGTATCCATGTGTATATCTGCTACCAGGTTTATGTCTCCGCATAGGAGTAAGTGACCCTGTCGGACTGCTTGGTCTCTGCTTATTGCTTTCCAGAGGAAACTTGTTTGGCGGTTGTTGGGGGCATACACATTGAGCAGTGCGTATGTGGTTTTGTTTAGGGTACATGTTAGAATTAAGTATCGACAATTGGGGTCAGATATTTCTTGAAGCAGGTGGAAGACCACATAATTTTTTATTGCTATTAGAACTCCTATTTTTTTGGAGGGATAAGTAGCATGGTAGATGTGAGAGTAGTTGTTGTTGGAGCAAAGTGCTACTGATGTGGGCAGTAAGTGTGTCTCTTGGACACAGATTATGACGCTTTTGAGTTTTTCTGCCGTGTGCCATAAGGAGTGTCTTTTAGCAGGGTGATTTAAGCCCTTGGCATTGAGGGATAATATGGTAAGCGGCATGACTGGCTGTTAGGGTCTCGTGGAGGAATGATTAGTAAACACTTACAGTTAGTTGGTTGGAGATCCGTGGTGGGATGGTTTTGTGTCACCTGAATTTGTGGATCCGCAGACGGGTAGAAATCACGGTGCTGTGATTTCAGTGCTAGAGCTACAATAGAAAATAAGTCAGGTTTTCTTTTCACCATCTGTGTCCCATTTCAGAGATTTCTTTCACTTCCTGTCTTATAACCAAACAGGAAGTTAGAAGAAATCCCTGAAACCTAAGGGAATTCCTTGGGGACCCCCAGGCCACCAGAACATCTGTCTACATTGGAAGATTTCCCCTATATTAGTTTTCTGGGGACAACCCAAAATATAGGATTTTCTTTTACTTTCACTTTCAATGATAATGGTAAACAGGACAAACAGAGAGGGTGAATCTCCCTAAAAGGCACAGACAACAATAACAACTGAAAGGTGTTCTAATTCTCTATTCAAAACTAAAAAAAAAAGTTTTGCCTTTAGTTATACTTTAAGTGACATTTTATTTTTACAGAGATACTGTATAGACAAAGTACACATTTCAGAAACAGTATCTCATCCATTTAATAGGAGGCATTTATCAGGCAGAAAAAGGAAATTTAAATTTTGTTCCTCAAAAAATATGAATAAATTGAACAAATTTAATGCACAGAGACATTTCAGAAGTAGTCTTATTTCAGCCAGAGGCAATAAGAATGTTTTTTTTTTTTTCAAAGATACTTTATTTTATTGGTAAGAGTATACCAAAAACTGTCATGGCGATAGGATCATTTATTTATTGACATGTTATTTACTGCTGCAGAGTGGATGCTCTGTGCAGAATCACGTCACAGCAGAAGCCAATCAGTGGGTGCCAGCCAATGGATGACCGCTAGCAACCACTGATTGTCGAGGAGACACACTGCAAAACTCCATCCTGTCAGCGTGGATGTGCTGGATTTTGTTTCCCTACAAAGCAGGGAATACAATCAAGCACATCCCTTAGTAAAAGCACCTGAAAGCAAACACAAAAATACTGGTTAGGCACACAGTTAACCCTTTGATTGCCCTAGATCTTTAACCCCTTCCCAGCCAGGGTCATTAATACAGTGACAGTGCATATCTTTAGCACTGATCACTGTAATAGTGATACTGGTTCCCACAAAGTGTCAGTTAGTGTTGGATTGTCCGCTGCAATATCGCAGTAATGGTATAAAATGCTAATTGCCGCCATTACTAATATAAAAAAATATCCAGTATGTATACCATAGTTTGTAGATGCTATAACTTTTTTGAAAACGAATTACTATACTCTTGTTGTGATTTTTTTTACCAAAAATATGTAACAGACAGGGGCGTAACTAGAAATCACAGGGCCCCATAGCAAAATGTTGTATGCCCCCCCCCCCCCCCCCACCACAACAAAAAAAAAAAAAAATGAACTAATGCCATCAAACAACAGATTACCACACTCGTGAGGCACAGTACCCAGGCAACAGCTTAATTTTGAACAACAAAGTATGCAGTATACTGTATGCAGCCCCTGAAGGACACACATGCATACCCCCATCAGTAAAGACCCCCTAGCAGTACAGACACCCCCTAAGTACAGACACCCACAGCATTACAGACCCCACCTCAGTGCAGACACCCCCCTCAGTGCAGGAGCCCCCCTAGCAGTACAGACACCCCCCAGTGCAGACCACCCCCCTCAGTACAGTCACCCTCCCAGTGCAGACCTCCCCAACATTACAGACCCCCCCCTCAGTGCAGGACACCCCCAGCAGTGCAGACCCACCCCCCTCAGTGCAGACCCCCCTCAGTAGTACAGAACCCCCCCCAGTAGTACAGACACCACCTTAGTACAGACACCCCCCTAGTGCAGACACCCCCCTAGTGCAGACACCCCCCTAGTGCAGACCCCCCAGCAGTACAGACACCCCCCAGAAGTACAGACACCCCCAGCAGTACAGACACCTCACCCACGTGCAGACCCCCCACCCAATTGCAGACCCCCCCATCAGTACAGACACCCCCCACCTCAGTGCAGACCCCCCACCCAAGTGCAGACCCCCCCATCAGTACAGACACCCCCCACCTCAGTGCAGACCCCCATCAGTAAAGACACCCCCGACCTCAGTGCAGACCCCCATCAGTACAGACACCCCTCAACCTCAGTGCAGACCCCCATCAGTACAGACACCCCCGACCTCAGTGCAGACCCCCATCAGTACAGACACCCCCCGACCTCAGTGCAGACCCCCATCAGTACAGACACCTTCCGACCTCAGTGCAGACCCCCATCAGTACAGACACCCCCCATTACAGACCCACCATTCAAGTGCAGACCTCCCATCAGTACAGACCACCCCACCTCAGTGCAGACCCCCTTAGTACAGACACCCACCCCCATTACAGACCCCCCATCCAAGTTCAGACCCCCATCAGTACAGACACCCCCACCTCAGTGCAGACCCCCCATCTCAGTGCAGGCCCCCCTCAGTACAGACAATCCCCATTACAGACCCCCCCACCTCAGTGCAGACCCCCTTAGTAAAGACACCCCCATTACAGACCCCCATCAGTACAGACACCCCCACCTCAGTGCAGACTCCCATCAGTAGACACCCCCCAGCAATGCATACACCCCCTTAGTACAGACCCCCCACCCAAGTGCAGACCCCCTTAGTACAGACACCCCCCACCTCAGTGCAGACCCCCATCAGTAGACACCCCCCAGCAATGCAGACACCCCCACCCATTACAGACCCCCCGGGTAGTGCAAACCGCCCCCCCCCCCTGAGTAGTGCAGACCCAACAGCAGAATAGCGGCGTGTGTCCCTCGAGGCTCGAGCGCAGGCTCCTCCTCCTCTCTGGATGTAAACAGAGAGGAGGGGAGGCGGTTTCGGTCCGCACCGCTGTTCTCCCTCCTGCGCTCAGTGTAGCATAGAAGGCCTGTTGAGCGGCGTTAGTGGTGCGGCTGCCGCTACCCACGGGTGTCACCCCCGCTAGCGGGTTTCACCCGGTGCGGCCCGCACCCGCCTGGCAACGCCGCTCACCGGGCCCTTGATTGGCTGCGGGCCCCATAGCGACTGCATGTGTCGCTATGGCGGTAGTTCCGCCACTGGTAACAGAATACATATTTGCTTAAATTTATGAAGAAGTTTAATTAAAAAAAATAAAATTATCGGATATGTTTTATAGCAGAAAGTTATATATATACATATATATATATATATATATATATATATATATATATATATATATATATATGTATATATATATATATATATATGTATATATATATATATATATATGTATATATATATATATATATATATATATATATATATATATATATATATATATATATATATTATATATATATTTTTTAATTGTCAGCATTTTTTTAGCTTATAGCGCAGAAAAAAATGTAATACCCAGTGGTGATCAAATGCCCCCAAAAGAAAGTTCTACTTGTGGGGAAAAAATATAACATAAATTTACACAGTGTTGCATGACCATGAAATTGTCAGTTAAAGTAAAGCAGTGATGTATAGCAAAAAATGACCTGGTCATGAAGGGGGGTAAATCTTCCAGAGGTCAAGTGGTTAAATAGGGTTACATTTTGAAAGCTATGAGAATTGCTTTCAAAAGCCACACAATATCAAATTGTTTTCCATAGGAAGCAATTTAAAAAAAAAAAAATGAAATTGTGTTCTTTCTGTGTCAAAAAGAGAAATAAAGGTGTGGAAATTAGCTGCCAAAATGTAAAGTATATTTTTGGCCACAAAATTCATGAAATTCAGAGTTATAGAATGAAAACAGGTGTTTTCTATATAAAGGATAACAGTTAGGCCAAAATCATTTAAAGAACAATCATTTTGGACTGTGATAGTGTAAAGCTGGGTCAAATGATCAATACAAACAGCAGTATAGTCTGCATGAACGCCAAAAACATTGCCAAACTGAGGAGAACAATGTGGAAAAATAAAGTGTCCATTTTTAAGTACGATACACTATAATGAAATGTATACATTAATAGCCAATGCAGTACTTCGCCAGCCCAAAAATATGTACAACAAAAAAATATGTATCTATGGGAACAGCTGTCTAAAAATTAGGATCTGAGTATTATTGGTGACAGCATACCCTAAATAGACACAAATATTCCTACAGAGCACAGGATGTTACCCGGCCAAAAATTAGCAAATGTGAATCAGCTGCAGAAAAATTGGGTTTGGGGTATTAGTGGGGCTAAAACACTGTACACCTACATAAATATTCATGCAGAGCACAGGATATTACCTGTCCAGGGATCAGTGTTGCCAACATACCAGATTGAAATTTACTTACACAATACCCCAAATTTGCTGGTACAGCCAAGTTTTTACTGCCATTTCCCAAAGTTACAAAATTACAGTTTTAAGTGCAAATTGCAGTACTTAGGCTACAAACAAATACAATATGCAATTAGCAATGTGACTTAAGATAGATATTAAGGCAAACAACATATTTCTTATTTTATTTTATATATAGTAAGTAAGTAGGTCAGGGACAGGACTTACAAGGGCAAGAAATTAGAATGGGTAGCAGAGAGTCCCTTCAGTCCAAACAGCACTAACAGTCCCGCTCCTGGCTTGCCTTTCTCCCGTCCCACCGGCCCGCACACAAGGCTCTGGCTGTTATGCTTGGCTAAATTGCACCATAACATCACATGACAGGTTCAGCCACCACCTCCGCTGACGCCACCCGAACACACTGTAGCAGGCACTTGGATGGTCTCAGCCAGCTCCAGACCAGATCTGTGCATGCAGTTCTGAGCCGAGTGTCACAGCCATATTTTTAACTGGCAACCTTTTCCATTCACTGGCATGAGAAAAGTGCCCATTTTTTTACTGGCTGCCAGTAAAAATACTGATGTTTGGCAACACTTCCAGGGATAGACTATTGTGACTGTCATAAACCCCCTACAGCACTAAACATACATTTAGAGAGGACCCTGGCTGCAGGACCTTGACTGAATACTGGGTAAGCTCTGGCCAGTGGTCCATCCTCATTACCTAATGATCAAGAGGGTCATCCATTGTAAGGGTGTCAGCATCCACCCTTGACTACATGTATTACCCCAGCATGTATTATTGGGTGTAGAGGTGGAATTGAAGGAGCTGGTAAGAAGAGGAGTGTGGCCCTTTTCCTGCCTACAGCTAGCATTCAGGTGCTGTTCCTAATTGCTGCATGTCATGTGTCTCCTCATACACATGGTATTCAAATGACTGATAGTATTGCCATAATGGTATTGTGGTTTACAGAACATGTGTTGAAAAGATCCATACAGGTATGAGAACCCATGGAGCTCTGCCATCTGATAGGACAGGAAGGCAGCTCTGTCCATTCGGTGAGTTGTCTCTGGAGGGCACCATGCTTTTCTGATGTGTTGTGCAGTTCCCTCACTTTCCTTGGCTACCATATCTGGCACTCATTTATGGCCATAGACCTCATCATTATCCTTGATCACTTGAGCAAACTTGGTAGTAGTCTTCAGTGCATGAGCATCTGTGCTAACTGATTCTCCCTACCCTTTGCCACCTTCCAGTATTGTCCCATTGCCCTCTTTTTCAACCTCAGATGCAATTAATTGCGGATGCCGGCTCTGTGTAAAGTACCAGTGTGTAGCTGATGTGACTACTGCAAATGGCTAGTCAATGGAGTAAAATGAAGTATAGTATGCAATTTATCACCACTGGCAGTCCATATCCATTGTTCTTTGGGATTGCTGTACATCCAAATTGAGAGGTTGCTTTCCATCAATATAGTATGTTTATGGCATAGCCTTGGCTGACTTGAGCAGTCTTGGCAGACTATCTCCAGCTGGTTGGCGTGCACTGCAAATGACCAAAGGGTCCATGCTTTGGGGTATGTCCTCCCCACTGTGCAGCTAAATACCTCTCTCTCTCTCTCTCTCTCTCTCTCTCGCTCTATATATATATATATATATATATATATATATATATATATATATATATATATATTGCTAAAAAGGCACATGATAGCTGACCTAGGTGGGACTACATTGCAGAATGGTGGGAGTGGGAAGGGGAGAGGGATGAGGTGGGTGGTTAATTTCACCTAGAGATGAGCTATAGTTTTCAGTAGAACTTTAAATAACAAACTGTGGTGGCAGTTTACTAGTTTCTAGTTTCAGTGCTAAAAGGGGTTTGCAAGTACTGAAAGTACTAAACAATTATTTCCTGCAAAAATGTTTTGCTTTATTATTTTTGCACTGACATTATGCAATAGTCAATAAACTCCTTATGCATTATTTGCATTTATATTATATTGTCTGATAATCATTTTATTTCTGCTCTATAGAACTCATAAACTAGAAGATTTGTTTACTTATAACTGAGATAACATGTAATGTGTGGCAGTTTTTGAACAATTTTGACTGTAGTGTTGTACAGCTGTCTGTGAATGATTTATATAATTGCCTGAATATCTTCACTGCTAAATTCTGCAGAAATACAACAGGTCACATATAAATGTTAAACTATCATCATTTGAATGACACATATTTTACTGCTAAAGGAATTAAAAATGTCAACATTCATTATGTGCTGCCATTTTTATTTGCATTTTTCTGACATTTAACAGCTTTATCTTAATGTGCTAAACATAAACCTTTTGCCTCATTAGGAAGAAATCAATGCCTTATCAGAAGGCTCATTATGATCTGCTCAAGGGCCAAATTTACTTGTATTCACAGATACAGCACTCTAAAAATTGTTCATCTACTTGTGCTAATAAAGAGTGGCATGTATGTTAACAAGGACATTAACGTAAAGAGTATTTTATGCCTACAGAACTACAAAAAACACTTTGCAAAAGGATAATGCTAATAATTTAAAGAGAATGAGAATGGGGCATACAACATTTTCAATGTTGTATAAATTAAAGCTGATCTCCAAGTAAATGCAAAGACCATACAGTAATGTGACTGTGTCTATCTATTAAAATGACCCTGTCAGTCACCTGAAAAAAAATCCTAATGACAGATCCCTGCAATAGAAAACTATTATGCCTACCTCTATGGTTGCCTTTGTTTGTGCCATCCCCCTTTTTAGTACAGCCTCTATAAACTCTTCAGCAGCAGAGTGTTGGATGCATGCACTGTATTTCTCCAATGCACTTGTGTTTCCTCTAGTGATGTGAGGTGTCAGAGAACTTTCACTCACAGCAAATGGGTCCACACTCTTAGAAATGTTGAATGCTGAATAATTTGTCAGAGTATTTAGAGGTGGGATGAAGGAACGGTTAGAAATGTGAGCAACCTAGGAGGTGAGTATACAAACTCTTCTATTGCAGAAAGCTATCATTAGGATTTTTCCGGTAGTTTTAGTCTAAAACTGGAGCATGCAAAATCTGGCACAACTCTGCATAGAAACCAATCAGCTTCCAGGTTTTATTGCCAAAGCTTTAAGTGATTGTAAAGTCACAATTTTTTCCTATTAAAATAACAAACATGTTTTACTTATATGCTTTGTTGCAATGGATTTGCACAGCCCAGATCCTCCTCTTATCCTCCTCTTATCAGGTCCTTCTTCTGTGCTCCTGGACCCTCCCTCCTGTTCAATGCTGTTCAAGCAGCTTGCTATGGGGGCACCTGAGCTAAGTCACAGTCCCCTCTGTATATTCAGACACAGAGCCCCGACCCGGCCCCGCCCACTCTCTCTTGGTTGGCTAGCTTACTTTGATTGACAGCAGTGGGAGCCAATGGCACTATGGTGGGAGATAGAGGGGCAGAGAGAGACAGGCAGAGAGAGAGAGAAACAGGTAGAGAGAGAGACAGGCAGAGGGAGAGAGTATGAGAGAGAGAGAGAGAGAGAGGGGGGCAAAGAGAGAGAGGCAGAGAGATAGATAGGCAGAGAGAGAGAGAGAGGGAGAGAGAGAGAGGCACAGAGAGAGAGAGAGGCACAGGCAGAGAGAGAGAGAGAGAGAGAGGCAGAGAGACAGACACAGGCAGAGAGAGAGAGACAGGCGGAGAGGGACATGCACAGGGAGAGAGACAGGCACAGAGAGAGAGAGAGACAGGCAGAGAGAGAGATAGGCAGGCAGAGAGAGAGAGTGGCAGAGAGAGAGAGGGGGACATAGAGAGAGAGAGAGGGGGGCATAGATAGAGAGAGGCACAGGCAAAGAAAGAGAGAGACTGGCAGAAAGAGACAGGCAGAGAGAGAGAGACAGGCAGAGAGAGAGACTGGCAGAAAGAGAGGCAGGCAGAGAGAGACAGGCAGAAAGAGAGAGAGAGAGAGACAGGCAGAGAGAGAATCCATAGTTAAAGCTCATTGCTCTCTCTTCTCTCACAGAATGGCTGAAATAGTTAAGGATTTACATGTTTTTCCTGCATGGGCATTTGGGAGGGTCTCCTAAGTTTATCTTTAACTGCTTGTCGACCGGCTCACGCCGATATACGTCGGCAGAAGGGCACGTAAAGGCAGATTAACGTACCTGTACTTTGCCCTTTAAGAAGTGGTTTGTGGGCGCGCGCGTGCCGCGACCTCTGTGAGTGTGATTGTCTCACGGAGAGGATGAACAGGGAAATGCTGATGTAAACAAGCTATTCCCCATTCTGCCTAGTGACACTGACATTTGATCACAGCTCCCTGTAATCGGGAGCGGTGATCAGTGTCATGTCACACATAGCCCCCCCCCCCCACAGTTAGAATCACTGTTAATTGAGTAACCTATTGTCTCTGTCTGTTGGCTAATTTGGTTAACTCTTGGAGGTATCTATGATAGGATTAGCCTTTTGTCAGGTCTACTTCGTTATCTAAACCATTATGTGATGTTTTGGGTAAATGTTTGGTTTTATTGTTCATGTGGTGACTGACCTACTTTTCAAGTGCATAAAAACCTGTATTTCTGTTTTTTTTATTTTTTTTATTTAACAAACACTTTAAGCATGCATAATATATTAAGTACAAAAACAGTGAGAAAAACAAGACATAAAACAAACATAAAAGTGCCAGGATATACTGTACCCAATAGTTTCTAAGTAACAGTACTTGTGGATCCCCATGCTGATGACCAAACAATTATTTTTGCTCTCAGGGCTTTGAATTAATATGGAGTGAGATCCCATAGATTAATACTGAGTGGCACTGATTAACCACTTGACCACTGGGCAGTTAAACCCCCTTCCTAAACAGACCAATTTTCAGCTTTCGGTGCTCTCACATTTTGAATGACAATTACTCCGTCATGCAACACTGTACCCAAATGAATTTTGTGTCCTTTTTTTCACACAAACAGAGCTTTCTTTTGGTGGTATTTAATCACCGCTGGGTTTTTTTTTTTTGCGCTATAAATCTAAAAATACTGAAAATTCGGTAAAAAAAAAAAAAAAAATTCTTTGTTTCTATTAAAAATTATTGCAGAGTATTGGCGAGTATTGGCAGAGTATTGGCGAGTATTGGCAGAGTATTGGCGAGTATTGGCAGAGTATTGGCAGAGTATTGGCAGATTATTGGCGAGTATTGGCAAGTATTGGCAGAGTATTACAGTGTTGCACAGTGTTGGTAGAGTATTGCACAGTGGTTGCAGAGCATTGCAGTGGTGGCAGAGCATTGCACAGTGGTGGCAGAGCATTGCACAGTGGTGGCAGAGCATTGCACAGTGGTGGTAGAGCATTGCACAGTGGTTGGTTGCAGAGCATTGCACAGTGGTTAGTTGCAGAGGATTGCACAGTGGTGGCAGAGCATTGCACAGTGGTGGTAGAGCATTGCACAGTGGTTGGTTGCAGAGCATTGCACAGTGGTGGCAGAGCATTGCACAGTGGTGGCAGAGCATTGCACAGTGGTGGCAGAGCATTGCACAGTGGTTGGTTGCAGAGCATTGCACAGTGGTGGCAGAGCATTGCACAGTGGTTGGTTGCAGAGCATTGCACAGTGGTGGCAGAGCATTGCACAGCGGTGGCAGTGTATTGACCAGCGCTGTGGGCACTACACATCCAGCCCACAGCGCTGGTCCCGTCTCTCCCCCTCTCCGCTTCTCTCCTCTCTGTACCGATCGGTACAGAGAGGGGAGGGAGGAACCGGCGTCATGACGTGACACCGGTTTGTGTACATGTGATCGCTCCTTCATTTGACGGAGCGATCACGTGGTAAACGGCCGCTATCAGTGGCTGTTTACCATGATCCGTGATGCGCCGGGTCCTCGGGACCCGGCGATCACGGATGTTCCCGAGTGCGTGCCCCAGGGGGCGCGTGGGAGCAAGTTTCTGGGAGGACGTCCGTAGGACGTCCACTCAGGGAAACCCGACCGCGCTGTAGCCGTCTTTCGACTATAGCGCGGTCGGCATGTGGTTAATGGGCAACTCTTCCTAATCTAATCAAATTGTACTGTTGATTGAATACCATATTAAATACCATTTATTAAGCTTACTTGGGAGGAAAAATAAAAAAAATGAGTGGCTGTATAAAATATTAAATAGAGGATTAAAAAAATAACAAGTAGCTGTTACAGCCCCCCCCCCCACACACACACACGCAATTCAGTGTCGGCACCACTTAATGTTGACCAAAAACATGAAAGGTTTTTAAACTGGTATCTGGAGACAAAAGAGATTTTGCTCACATATTTTAGATAAACAAGCTTGGCACTAACCTATCAATGAGAATTCTCAATACCTATTATCTTGTATTTAGCATATAATCTTAAACTGTATTTATTGGGCTGAATGATGCTTAAATCTTTACACATATCACATCACATTAAGGTCAGGTTTATTGTTTCACATCAGAATCCCTCTATTACATCAGAGTTCTTCCATCAAATCAAAGTTTTTCCATCAAATCAGAGCCCCCCATCTCATCAGAGTTCTATCTTTTTAGAGTCCCTCCATCATATCAGAGCCCCCCATCTCATCAGAGTTCTATCTTATCAGAGTCCCTCCATCATATCAGTGTCTCCCTTTCACATTAGAGTTCCCCACTTCACATCAGGGTCCCTCCATTGCATCAGAGCCTCCCTCCATTACATCAAAACTCTTCCATCATGTCAGAGTCTATACCCTTCACATCAAAGTTTCCCTTTCACATCAGGGTTCCCCATCACATCAGTGTCTTGCAGGCACATCAGTATCCTCCACTTTACATCAAAGTCTTCTCATCACATTAGAGTCCCCCTTACACATTAGAGCCCCCCTTTGCATCAACATTCTTTCCTTCCTAACATCAGATCCCCCCTCACACTAGAGCTCCCCCATCATACGGAGTCAGCCTCCATCACCTTAGATGAGGTTAGAATCCCCCATTAGAGTCTTTCCATTGTAAATCATGTCATTCAGCAATGTAAATCCATTGCCAATCCAGTCCTCTAATGATGCAAATTATTGTCAATTTTGATAATTCCCCCAAAGGGTGTCATCTGATATCTCCCCTTCACATCAGAGACCTTTCCTTTACATTGAAGCCCCTGTCACAGCAGAGCCCCCATCACATCAAGTCAGCCCACATCACATCAGAGTCAACTCAACATCGCATCAAAGTCAGCCCCCATCACATAAGTGTCATTGACCATCACCTGGGAGTAATCACCCATCACAGTCTACCCATTATCAATTATGTTATCCAGCAATGTAAATTCATTGTCAATCATATCATCTAATGATGTCAATTATAGTCAAAATATGATGATCCACCACCCAGAAGTGTCACCTGATGATGTTTAACTACCGCACTCCCAACAATAAATAACTGATCCCCATCTGTTAGAATGTAAATAAGATGTCATATATATTGATATACAGTATATTGATGCTATGGTCAGCAATATCTCTTTGGATCCCGAGCTGTTTGCTTACATTCTAGCAGCTGAGGATTCAGGCAGGTGCACTGTATTTAGGGACAATTTGTTTGGTATTTCAGGCTGGGTCTGGGTTGAACCTAAATTTCACCCCTAATGATTACATTAACCCCTCAATATGGAAGTCAGGAAAAGGTGTGTGTGTGTATTAACAAACTATTTCTACAACAGTTGTTTTCATTGTGGAGCAGGGATTTAGTAAGGGCAAGAGGCCATTACTAAATAATATGACCTTGCTTGGGGTGCAAGTTCTGCAAGATCCATTTAAAGTACACAGGATATGGTAATAATTAACAGGATATGTTTGCTTTTGAAAATGTTTCAGGATTCCTTATACTCATTATTATTTGCACTGTGTTATTTATACTGTGAAATAACTTTCTAGATGAACCCAATATTTTGTTCTTAGATCCCAGTACTGTTCTCCCAAAGGATTCTAACAAAGAACAGGAGCATAAGCTATAAGCTGAATTTTGTCAAGAAGTGGACTATTTGGGCTATGATTGCAGCCAACCTGTAGGTTCTATACATGTTGGTTGCATCTCTCTCTACCTCATTTTTATATTAAAGTGGATGTAAACCCACTCTCATCCTTTCTAAACTACTGCAATATTGATTATCTAGAAGTTTATACATGCCTCCTGCATGTATACTTATCTGTCAAATGTCTCTCCCCTCTGTCTGCTATGAGACCCGAAATACTACAGATTTTGTGGGTGGGTCTGTTGTCTGGAGCTCGGTGGGTGGAGTCGTGATGTCAGTAGACTCTCCGCCCACCTCTACACTCCCCTTATCAACATGCATTTTCTCCTGTGTATTTCTTACACTGAACTTCTGATATGATCACTAACATCCAGTCAAAAATAAGAAAAATCCCCACATGACTTCAGCATGCCAAATGCTGAGGTGTGGAACAGCCAATCCTTGCAGAGCACCAGAAGAAAGGAGTGGGAGGGAATTAAAAAATAATGCATGTCGCTTAGGCTAGTGCACGAGATATGTAAATCACCTGTCAATCACAGCAAGGGGGAGGATTTGACAAAGTTTGTCTCTGTTTGTCAAGATTTATCTCACTGAACAATAAAAGAGGATTGCTCAGAGCTGGATTAACTCTTTGTGGCAAGACTGGGATCAAATGATAGGAAATCTTATACTCTACATTATGACATTAAAAAAAAAATGTTTTGGGTTTACATCCACTTTAAGTTTTTCAATGTTCATGTAATCTTTGAGGGTGAAAATGAATATTAATTATAGAGGTTTGCTTTTTTTATGCTTTACTGATTTGTAATGCTTTACTGATTTTTAATTTTGGTGTGAGGTTATAATCCACAAAATAAAAAAGATGTATACAAATAAAGAAAATTTATATTTACAAGCCAGATATAATATGAACTATTATAATGGGAAATCATTTGTGATAACAGGTGTTTATCATACAATGGTTCAGATACAATAGGTAGTTTGCTTTTTTTCCCCTCGTAATACTGAATATTAGTCACACAGTGGATATAAAGTACAAATGCTTCTAGAATGGTCAGGTCATTTTTTTCAAGCTTTTTTTTTTTTTTTTACAGTTCTTGAAATTTGTTGCATAATACATCAAATACAATGCAAATCTATGTTCATAATATTTATGTAAATACAATAACACTGGTTTTCCTAACAAGCAGAAAACAAATTAATATCCAACATAAATAATCTTAAAGTTCATAGATGCCATCTCATTAGAAACAATATTGATAACACAAGAACAATTCCATCTATAATTATGCAACCTAATATACAGTACTAAAATAATGTTAATAGAAAAATGTCACACATCTATATATAATATATTTTCCCCTGATACATGCAATTACAGCACTTTTCTTTGCCATGAAATAATCCAATTGTAAAGTGTTGGTTCAATTTATAAGGAAAGCTGAATATAATAACAATGTGACAATTAAAAAAGTATTAGAGTAATTTTTCACTGCTCTGGCTGCTCTAGTAAAATGATGCAGTTTTCATAATTCTTTTGCTTTGAGGCTATTTATATTTCACTTTTATGTTATATGTTCCATAAATTTGCATTATGTAACATGTCTAATTTTGAGGAGAAAATATTCCTGCACATATATTTAATTGTCAAGAAATGTAAATATCAAACCTTAGAAAGACCCTATATTTTGTCAGTGTTATGTCTGTGGCTCCTATGGGACACTACTATATGCTCATTATAGAGACTAGTAAAGTAATTTAATTAAAATAGGAAAAGGGACAGTGATTATTTTTAAAGTGAGCATCATACTGAAAATAAATCAGTGTATAAATATAGTAAAAGATAATAACCTAAATAGACAGAGCTTTATTCAGTATTATAGCTGCATTGGTATTCATAAAAAAAAACATCTACTACTATTTCCATCCACTAACATCCTGTTCATTTTTATTTTCATGTAAACCACAGATGATTACTTATACAGATGATACAGTATACGATTAAACATTATTTCAAGACATCAAGATAGTGAGAGACCCTTATCAGCACTGATAAAATATGAATTCATATGGCCATATGCAATCTATACTGAATACTATGTCATGTTTTTATTCCAATATGACTGCTGTGGACCTATATATTTCTAAACTTCATCAGCTGCATGACAGATATAGGTATTTTATAAAAATATTAATAATTCAAGTGATGGCAATTGTTGCGTTGAAGAAGTAATAAATAAATACAATGCTTTATGGACTGTTTATGGAATTCACATTTTTTAAAACTATTCATTAAATGAATCAAAAAAGGGCTGGCGACTCGGATGCTCTAGAATAAAAGTCCTTTATTTGTTTATATGGGTACAGGGGTACAGGCTACGCTGGCGCGTTTTGGCTAAGAGGCCTTCATCATAGAATTCATTAAATGAAGCAATCTTTTGGTTGATGCCTGCAAGAATTATTTTAATGTACCTTTAAAGACCACAATTTACAATGTTTAATGTGGTAAAGGCAGGAGCTGAAAGACAGCTGTTAGCAACAGATTTGTTTTAAAATGACCTGACTGGTAAGCTCTGTGTAGTTACACTGGATATAGCACTGCCCTGCACCTCTGGGGCAATGCCAAACTGTGGAATAGGATGGTTTCTTCCTTCACTCCTCTGCAAGCTGGAACTGCTCTTAGATTCCATCTTGCCTTTCCTCTTTAACAATCTATGAATCCCAGGTACGGTCCACCAATGCATCATCTCCATCCTCCTCTTTGCCCACTTGGCAGTAAGCTACAGCTGCAGAAACATTAAAGTGAATGCAAAGGTAAGAGCTTAAAGCCTGATCATGGTCCAGCACTCTGCAGAAGCTTTTTTTTCTCTCTGCTCTCATAGGCTTAGCTGAGAGCAGTGGAAGCCATTGGCTCCTGCTGCTGTCAGTCAAAACCTGTGAGTAGAAATCAGGAGGCGGGACCAAACTCGGCTGTGTGCCTGAATAGACACAAACAGTCTGGCTGGGGAATGAGCCTGCATGAGTGCTGCCACATGAAGTGGCTTCATATGGGGGCACTTGGCAGGAGGAGGAGCCAGGAGCGCCAGTGGGGGACCTAAAAAGAGGAAGATTGAGGCTGTTCTGTGCAAAACAATTCAACAGAGCAGCTAAGTATATGGCATATTTTTTTTATTTTAAATTAGAACTATAGGCAATTTTTTTTTTCATTTTGGATAGCGTGAGGGAGGGTTATAATCCCTATCAGATTTTTTTTTCTCCATCTGTGTCCCATTGTGGAGATTTCCCTGCACTTCTTGTCTCATAGGCAAACAGGAAGTGAGATAAAATCCTTGCAAATTAAGGGAATTCCTTGGGGATCCCCAAGTCAGCAGAACTTGTGTCCCCATCTGAAGATGTCCCCTCTATTACTTTTCTTAGGACAAATCAAAATTTGGGATTTTCTTTTACTTTCACTTTCAATGATAATGGTAAACAGGACAAATAGAGAAGGTGAATCTCCCTAACAGGAACACAGACAGCAATACAAACTGACAAGCATTCCAATTCATCCACTCTATCCAAAATTAAAACTAAAGTTTTGCCTTTAGTTTACTTTAATATAAAACATGTTGAACCTTTAATATCACTTTAATTGCAAATGCTTATACTTGCCTTCTGTTTATGCTCCTGATGCTCTTTTTCTCAATATAAGAATACAATTTTTTACAGGCAGCAAATGACTGATATTATGCTGAAATATTTCAGCTGACTCGTCCATACCAGTTTGTGGAACAATGGTGTGGTTATCTGTATCTGTCATGACCTCCTCCGCATGCTCTGGTTGTGTAGCATGCCCAAAGCCATTTTTTGGAACTTCAATCATCTAGAGTTTTTGTTGACCTTATGGTTGCCTTGAACCTTAAGTTTTTCCTTGTCTATAAATACTGTTCTTTCTCCTGTCTCTGGCTTTTACTATGTCTGGTCACTATTTCCTTTGGATAGTTTTGTAGTTGTAAAGATGTGGTGGAAAATATGGTATGTGATATGTTATCTTCCGAAGTTGTTCCTCAACAATTAAAGTGGTGGGACACCCTGAAAATAAAAACTTGGGAGAAAGTTAGTAACAATTTAAAAAAAAAAAAATACGACTCGCGCATGCGCAGTTGGTCGCGCGCCGACTCGCGCATGCACAGTAGGCCGCGCGCCGACTCGCGCATGCGCAGTAGGAAACGAGAAGCCGTTTCCCTTACTCAAGATGGTGGCGGTGGATCCGGATAGCCGAGGGACATCTCGGCCTCCACCAACGACATCGCGGGCGCCCTGGGAGGGTAAGTGTACTTTTTAAAAGTCAGCAGCTACTTTTTTTTTAGCTGCTGACTTTTAAAAAAAATTTTTTTTAGGTGAAACCCTGCTTTAAGTGAAGAATTCTCTGCTGCTGAAATGCCAGGATATGTGTAATGATCCGGCCTTCGGTGAAGTAATGTATGCATTCATTTTTGGGATTATAAACACTAGAGGGTGAGAAACTAGACCATCCCCTTCCTAGCTCTCCCCACTTTGAACTGGATAGAAGCACACTTTTTCTTTGCACATGTGCCTGGTCTTAGGAAAAAGCAGAATATAGATGCCTTATCTAGTTTCCTCCTTCTTTATCAGTATCTTCCTGTCTCCCAGCTCTGCTCTTTTAAGTGGTTGTAAACCCGCATTTGTAAGGGTTTGCTTCCTCTTTAAATAAGGGGAGAAGGCATAAAACTCAGCCTCCTCTACCCTGCAGCTTCTGAAATCAATACTAACACCACAACTCTGCAGGGCCAGTAGGGCTGCTGGGAGCATTTTGGAGACTGCAAAGGAGTCGCTGTAAAGGTATGAGCACCGTGTTGTGCTATTTAACAACATTTAGAAAATTTACTACAACTGGTGCACACAGAATCTATTGTAACTGTGCATAGTAACTAATCAGCTTCTAGGTTTTATTGTCAATGCTTAATTGAAGAAGCTAAAGTTAAAGTTAGTTACTATGCACAGCTGCCCCAGATTATGTATGCTCCAAGTTTAGTAAGACTCCATTCACATTAGCTTGTCTCCAAAGTCACATTATTTCCAGTGCGACTTTAATGCAGCTTTTGGTGCAACTTTGATCTGGTTTTACATTCTCTGGACCAAAGTTGCACCAAAGTAGTGTAAGCATCTTTAAGCTGCGCCAATAAAATAGATGCCATTGCAAACAATGGGCTGCAACTTGTCATGTCCAAAGTCGCATAAAAAGTTGCACAAGTGTGAATGGGCCCTTAAGTTCCCCCATTGTGTCGTTGAGTCACAAGTTGAGTATTTAAGTACTCTAGAAAGGTTTTGGGCTTCTACAGCTGATGCAATGAACATCTATTGATCAAAATACCTCCTGGAAAGGTCAGTAAACACATTAAAACATGCATTAAAAAAATATTTGCCTTTAGCTCAGCACTAGTTCACTTGGGTATACTTAAAGCGGAGCTCCACCTTAAAAAAAAAATATTAAAAGCCAGCAACTACAAATACTGCAGCTGCTGACTTTTAATACATGGACACTTGTGCTGAACAGAAAAGATATACGAAAATCTCAGCAAGAATCCGAATAGTCTATTATCTTTATCCGGGACAAAAACTCACATGGGCAAGAACTGTCTGGCTATATTGATTTTGCTCATCGGCTAAAGACTGAAGAATTTGAAGTGTACTTTAGTGGCAAGAAAAAGTTTCTTCCACGTCCAACTGACTTAAGTTTTTATACTGGGAAACCCATGTTTCGACTTCAAATGCAAGCCCAAATTACCAAGTGATTGCAGAAAATTCATCCGGATTACTGTTCAAAAATAAGAGGGACAGGAAAATACTAAATGTGGATCCTAAGGGGGATTGAATGAGGGCTTAATCACTGAGGGCAACCCGCATGAATTACTAGTGAACTTCCTACATCATCCATAGAGACCCGAGGCTGGGTTAAAAAGCCACAAGCCCCAGTGATCTCCTTAACCACTATAGACCCGCGCTATAGCCAAATGACGGCTACAGCGCGGATCTAATGTGCCGGGACTACATCTATTGACGTCGTCCCGGCAACGAGCTGCCTGCGCGCCCCCTGAAGGGCGCTCGCGGCGCGCTCTGTGATCCGCGAGTCTGTGAGACTCGCTGGATCACAGATCCGAGTAAGGGGTCGATCCCGACCCGTTACCACGTGATCAGCTGTCAGCCAATGACAGCTGATCATGTGATATTAACCGAGCCGCTAATCGGCTTTTTTTCCTGCTCGCGCTGATAGCGCGAGGAGAAAAAAAAAAGGCGATCACCGGCAGCAGTGAGAGGGACATCAGTCCCTCTCACTGCAATATGCCCAGGGTGCCCACATTTTCTAATTAAAGTGCCCCCAGTGCCATCTGTCAGTGCCCCCAGTGCCATCTGTCAGTGCCCACAGTGCCATATGTCCGTGCCCACAGTGCCAGTGCTGCACATCAGTGTCACCTACCAGTGCTCATCAGTGTCCCCTACCAGTGCTCATCAGTGTCCCCTACCAGTGCCCAGTGCCACCTATCAGTGCCCATCAGTGCCACCTATCAGTGCCTATTAGTGCCATCTATCAGTGCCACCTATCAGTGCCATCTATCAGTGCCAATCAGTGCCATCTATCAGTGCCATCCATCAGTGCCCATCTGTGCCACCCATCTGTGCCACCCATCCATGCCACCCATTCGTGCCCATCAGTGCCATCTTTGCTGTGCCCATCAGTACCGACTTATCTGTCCCCACCAGTGCAGCCTATCAGTGCCCACCAGTGCAGCCTATCAGTGCCCACCAGTGCAGCCTATCAGTGCCCACCAGTGCCACCTATCAGTGCCCACCAGTGCCGCCTAGTCAGCGCATATCAATGAAGCAGAAAAATTACCTGTTTGCTAAATTTTATAACAAACTATTAAACATGATTTTATTTTTTTAAGTTTTCCATCTTTTTTTATTTGTTTAGCAAAAAAAAAAAACCCCAGCTGTGATTAAATACCACCAAAAGAAAGCTCTATTTGTGGGGAAAAAATGGTAAAAATTTCATTTGGTTACAGTATTGTATGACCACGCAATTGTCATTCCAAGTGCGTCAGCGCCAAAAGCTGAAAATTGGTCTGGTCACGAGGGGGGTTTAAGTGCAAAGTAATCAGGTGGTTAAACAAGAGAGCTCAGGATCTGGTAAGCAGCAGTGTTTTTCAATGGTGGAGGACCTTTCTTGCTATAGCATCTCACTACTTTCCTGGGTGATAGAGGGTGTTGCCACCGTTTAAGTAAAACATAGGATCTGTCATTGGAAAAATCTGTCCTGTTTTATGGAACTGTCATATGATTATTCTATAAGAGTCATTGCAAAAGGATTTTTTTGGACATTCTTTATTCAATTTATTTTATTACAGGTTGCATTTTTGCTCACTTAGGTTTGAGCTAAATTTATTTTTTGTTTACACTTATCAACATCACTTGGAGATATCTATAACTGAAATCAACTGATTCAGTTTACGTTTGGCAGCACAGCTAAGCCTTGTTCTTTTAAATGGACACTTACCTGTCCCAGGGTGCCCGCGATGTCAGCAGCAGAAAATGAGAAATCTCGGCTGCCCCGCCACCATCCTCGATCAGGGAATCAGGAAGTGAAGCGTTGCGGCTTCACTGCTTGGTTCCCTACTGCGCATGCGCGAGTCATGCTGCGCGTCTTCACTGGTCCCCGTTGTGTTCTGGGAACTGTGTGTTTCCCAGAACACAATGGGGGGGGGCGGGCATCTGCGGATATTCTGTGACTAGCAATGCCCGAAAGTGGGTGCAGATACCTGTATTATACAGGTATCTGCACCCCCCTCCCCCTGAAAGGTGCCAATTGTGGCACCGAAGGGGGGGAGGAATCCAATGAGCGGAAGTTCCACTTTAGGGTGGAGCTCTGATTTAAATGCAGTTTCTGATGGTATTTGTAGTTGCAAGCTTTCTGAAAAACTTGCCACAGTTCAACAGCAGACTTTGGTCTCTCCCTGGTGGAAATTTTACCAATAGACATATGTTTCCAAATGTATTGTCTGGACTCTTCTGCAAAAGCTCACACTAGCAAGGGTAAAGTTCAGCAACATAGTGGCATACCATAGAGTGAAGTATATGAGAAATACATTAATACCTTTAAACCAGAAGTGTAAAGAAATCTTATCATGGATGGTCTTAAAGCAGAATTTAACTGTATCTGAGCACCACAAACTGAAAACACAATTACATTTTCTTTTTCAAATATTTCTTGAAAATTTTACAAGAAAATGGAACATCAAACAAAGAAGAGGTGTACAGGAAGGTAAATCATATATAAGTATCCAGCAATACCACATAAGTCAATAATAAGAGAACAACAGAAAAACTTTAGTCAAGAAGGCGCCAAAAGCTTGTGACCACATAGTTGCTTCCAATACATTCTACTGTAATGCCGCGTACACACGAACGGAATTCACGCCGGAAAAAGCCCGAACCAAAAAATAAAAAATAAATGCGCGGGGTCCCCCCAAATTCCATACCAGGCCCTTCAGGTCTGGTATGGATTTTAAGGGGAACCCTTCACCAAAATGTAAAAAAAAAATGGTGTGGGGTCCCCCAAAAATCCATACCAGACCCTTAACTGAGCATGCATCCTGGCAGGCTGCAGGAAAAGAGGGGGGATGAGAGAGCGCCCCCCCTCCTGAACCATACCAGGCCACATGCCCTCAACATTGGGAGGGTGCTTTGGGGTTGCCCCCCAAAGCACCTTGTCCCTATGTTGATGGGGAGAAGGGCCTCATCCCCAAAACCCTTGCCCAGTGGTTGTGGGGGTCTGCGGGCGGGGGGCTTATCAGAACCTGGAAGCCCCCTTTAACAAGGGGAACCCCAGATACCGCCCCCCGGTGTGAATTGGTAATGGGGTACAAATGTACCCCTACCATTTCACAAAAAAGTGTCAAAAATGTTTAAAGAGACGGTTTTTGACAATTCTTTTATTCGTTTCTTCTTCTTTCCCCGCTTCTTCTTCCATCTTCTTTCTTCTGGTCTTCCTTCGATGTTCTTTTTCTTCCTCCATCTTCTTCTTCCCCCGCTTCTTCCTCCATCTTCCGCCGCTTCTTCCTCTGGTCTTCTCGTCTGGCATCATCTTCTCCGCTTCGTCCTCCGCACGATCCACCTTAGTGTGAGTCTTCCGCTGTGTGACGCTTCTGTTCAGGTGACAGTTCTTATATAACAGAGGGTGGGGCCACCCATCGACCCCACCCCCTCTGATGCAGGGGGACTTCCCTATGGCTTTCCCTGTGTTGTCAGAGGGGGCGGGGTCATCCGTTTATGTAAAGACTCCTTCTGCACCTTACACTTGGTACATGTGTTGGATTGAAACAGAAGGAAGGCTCATTGCGCAATATGTAACATTTGGGAAATGTATTGAGCTAAAATATTGCACTTACAGCAAAGTAGAAAAAATTGAGCAGTAAAGAGAGGCTAATCCGACCGTGGGATCACCAACAGATCTGGATCATACAAAACCCAGCAATGACCTGCCAATCACCCGCAGTCGCCGTGGGCTGACCCACTCTCACGATGGAGAAGTTCCTCAACAACTCCCGCTCCAGCTTCCCGTCCCCCACTCGCACTGTACCACCGAGTCTTTCCTCTGATGGGGACAAGATGTCCGTGGGACACAGTCGGGAGACAGAAAGCATGGACATGCTCCCGCTCGAGCTGCAAGGAACTCCCCACTCTGATGCCATTACTAAAATAGCACATGCAGTAGCAGCCCTAATACTCCCCACCATCACCACAGGAGTAGACTCTGCTGTGGCTTCAGGAATCTCATAGCTCTGGAAAAAACTGGGGGAGCAGGCACGCAGACTGACTGAGACTGAAAACAGGCTCTCAAATCTAGAAGACATTTTTCAAAACAACGGCACTCTCCAGCAGCACTCTCAAATCCACACCATCATACATGATAAACTGGAAGAGCTAGAGAACAGAACCCGAAGAAATAATCTGAGGATTATAGGATCACCATAATCTCATCAAGCAAATTCTCTGCTCGAACTCTGTGCCTCCCGCATACCAGAAGCTTTAGGCATCCCAAATCCGTGTGTCGCTAAACAAGCACACAGAATGGGAGCTCCAGACCCAAACCATAAGTCTCCTAGACCATTGATAGTAAAATACATAAACTATGCTGACAGACTGGCTATCTTTCAAACGTTACGCAAGACACACACAGTTAAAATAGATGGGCACAATCTCTTGATTTTCGCTGACTACTCAGCAGAAGTTTCCAGAAAGCGAAGGGCTGTTGCCTGGCTTCTCTCTCTTGCTCAGCCACTGGGCTCACGGTAACGCTGTGTAGTGGGAGTCAGTGTAAGTCTTCAAATGCTTGCATATTATGTTTAGTGTCACGTAAGTATGACTGGATTCTACTGACCAAGGCTTGTGTCTATTAAATTACCTAGTGGTTCTTCCAGAGAACCAATGCTTTTCCTAGGGGTGGATTATCTGTTTTATGTGTCTTAGAAAGACGATGGAAATTGGGTGCCACGGATGAAGTGGCACCAGCTTCTTAGCCTCCAGGTCTGTTAAGATCCCTATAAATACAGCCTCACTGAAAATTTTATTAAGTTGTTCTTCGTAAAGAGAGGGGGGTCAGAAGGGAGACGTGCATAAGTCTTAAAAGTGATTGTAAAGCTACTTCTTTTATTTTTGAAAAATAACAAACATTTCATACTTGCATCCACTGTGCAGTTTATTTTGCACAGAGTGGCCCCAATCCTCAACTTCTGGGGTCCCCCGGTGGCTCTCGCAGCTCCTCTAAGCATCATATAACCCCCTAGGAGAAGCGCTCTCCCAGGGGGGTTACCTTGCTGGCGTGCTCCCGAGTCTAACATTCGGCGTCCATAGACGCCAAATGTAGGACTCAGGCAATGGCTGCGCTGCTATCAATCTATCCAATCAAGAGCTGAGAACCCTGGGCAGAGGAAGAGCATGTCTCCGCTGTGGGAAATTAAAAAGGCTCGGGTGAGTAAAACGGGGGGGCTGGGGGGCCAGTCACTAGAAGAAGTTTTTTCACCTTAATGCATAGGATACATTAAGGTGAAAAAACACAAGGATTTACAACCACTTTAAGAAGTACATGTCCTTCATTGTAAATCCGTCATCAATCATGATGACTGTTGCCTGCCAACTCACAAAACTAAAGAGAGAGAAAGAATATTTAGCAGTTTTCCTTGAGTTCAGTAGACATGTGCACACTGAAATATTTTGTTTCGGAATTTCGTTTTCGTCCGAAAAATAAATTTATTTAGTTACTCCCGAAATTCGTTTTTATTTATTTAGTTTTTCATTAAAAATTGCATTCGTCCGAAAATCCAAATGAATTAAGGTCGAATCTGTCATTGAAGGCTTATGGTGTCTGTCGAATGTTCAAAGAAGATTCGACGAAGCAGCTAAACTGTATGACTCTGTATAGTTTAGCTGCAATTCCCCCCAATTCCAGCAGCGATCTTTCCTCTCTACGTCAAATCTTTCCTCTCTACGTTGAATCTTTCCTCTCTACGTCGAATCTTTCCTCTCTACGTCGAATCTTTCCTCTCTATGTAGAATAATCTTGGACTAATAGAGTTCAGGTTAGGCACATTCGACCACAGGTTCAATGGACACAGATTGTTATTGTCAGCGTCGAATCTCCTATCCATATCAAACTGTTGTCACAACGAAAACGAAAATAAAGCATTTATTTATTTTGGATCTTTCGTTTTCCGGATTCTGCACTTTCGTTATCGTTTGTTAAAGCGATAACAAAAATACCTGAAATTCAGACGAAAATGCATTCGGACGAAAACTAATGCACATGTCTGGAGTTCAGCTTAAATTTACAACGATGCCTTTTTACTTTTATTATGTAGTATACCCACTCTGCACTTTTGACACTCCCAAACATTAACCAATTCCATCTGTGACCGTTAGAAAATGTAACCACAAAAGCAGCTGTATCATCCTTATCACATTAGCCCTACTTAGACTGGCGTTTATTCTCTTTCATTTTACAGAGTCTTTATATACTTGTGTATTCTTGATGATATTTTGCTTTTATTTTGATATTTCAGGCAGATTATTCTAATAAATATGTGTTAACATATTTGCCTAGCAAATGAAAAAAAAGCTGATATTTGAAAAAGTCAGGCATGAACTGTAGATGATAGTATTCTGGACATAAGCTATTCCTGAATGCTTAGAAATGTCAACTGATATCACTGTGAAAATTAAAATAAATTGTAAAAAAGCATGCAAAATCTGTAGGAAGATATATGTTTTACAATGGTAGAAGTCCCCGAAATACAGTGACATTTTCTGTACGGAAGTTACAGTACAGCCTTGCTGCAAATTAATTAATTCATTGGAATGTTAGCATTTGGTGCTCTATTTCAAAGAAACTGAGAAGACACATTCCTATCCAAGTGCTTCTAAGCTATAGGTCAAAATCCATTCAATTACAATGAATGCTGAATTCCCAAAGTGCAAAAAGAAGAATGAAGATTATAAGGAAATGCCTAATATTTAGGGAAATCAAAACACATTCAACAGAACGTAGTGCTTTGAAATGTGACAATTTGATGTAAATATGGCCAGCATATGCTGTTTACAACACATACATATGGTTAATAGGCATATTATAAAGGTTTAGCACTAGATGTATACAACTGCCATTACAAAAACAGAAATGTTAATGTTTCTGACCAAAAAAAGACTATGAGGCATAGTACAGTTTTGGTACAATACTGTATATTATTGCCTTACAGTATGTATTGGCTAAGATATTGTGCCTATTGATGAAATAAATTAATTATATTTATGATGTAATTGCTAATGCACAAGGCCTGCCATATGTGGGAAGCATCTATTTATTATTATTATTATTATACAGAATTTATATAGCGCCAACAGTTTGCGCAGTGCTTTACAACATGAGGGCTGATAGTACAGTTACAATACAATTAAATACAGGAGTCATCAAAGGGCCCTGCTCGTTAGAGTTTACAATCTAGAAATGAGGGTCAAGTTAAACAAAAGGAAATAACTGTGGGGGATGAATCAATGGAAAAAATGAAAATACAGTTGTTAGGTGTGGGTAGGATAGGCTTCTCTGAAGAGGAGGGTTTTCAGGGATCATTTAAAATCGAAAAAAGTAGGAGATAATCAGGCAGATTGGGTTAAGGAGTTCCATAGGATTGGAGAGGCTCTGGAAAAGTCCTGGGGGTGAGAAAAAGGAGGAGGTGAAAAGGGTACTAGAGAGCAGGAGGTCTTCAAGAGAACAATTAGGTTGGTATTTTGAGACTAGGCTAGTGATGTAGCTGGGGGCTAAATTGTGTATGGCTTTGTAAGTTGTTATTATTTTGAATTTAATTTGTTGGGTGAGTGGAAGCCAGTGGAGGCATTGACAGAGAGGTGTAGCAGACACAGAGTGATTAGTAAGGTGGATGAGTCAGGCAGCAGCATTCATGATGTATTGAAGGGGGGATAGAAAATGTAGAGCTAAGCCAATGAGAAGAGAGTTGTAGTAGACAAGTTGAGAGATGACCAGGGAGTGAATTAAGAGCTTTGTTGTGTCATTGGTTATAAAGGGGCATATTTTGAAGATGTTGCAGAGGTTAAGGTGACAAGATTGGAATAGTGATTAGACGTGGGGCTTAAAGGATTGTTCAGAGTCCAGGACTATACCTAGGACCTTGTGGGGATGGGCTGATAGTTGTTCCATTGATTTTGACAGGGGCATGTGGTGGAGGAAAAATTATAAGTTAAGTTTTGGGTAGATGGAGTTTGAGGAAGTGGTGGGACATCCAGACTGATATATCTGTTAGTAAATTAGTGATATGGGAGGAGACTGAGGGAGTGAGCTGAGGGGTAGAGAAATAGATTTGGGTGTCCTCAACATAGAGATAGTATTTGAAGGCATAGGAAGCTGACCCAGGGAGGAGGTGTAGATTGAAAATAGGAGAGGCCCAAGAACAGAACCTTGGGGGACCCCAACAGAAAAAAGGAAGAGGAGAGGAGAATTGTAAGTAACGCTAAAGGTGCAGTTGGATAAGTAGGAAGAGAACCAGCAAAGAGCACAGTCACGAAGATCAACAGCCTGAAGTTTTTAGAGGGGGAGGGGGTGGTCAACCGTATCAAAGGTCCAAGAGTCGGAATACAGAATAGTGTCCATTGTTTTTGTCCGGAGAGGATCAAGAAGGCTATTCTCGGCAAGGTGGTCACTCACTATCATGTGTAACTACGCTGTATGTAACACAAAAAGTAGAACAATTGTATTAGAGTGATATTTTTGCACTGCACCCACCAATAAATACATACTTGGAGCTTGTGAATAAAAAAAGGTCATGATGGTGCTAGGAGGACTGAGGCAAAATCCAAGTCAACTATAGAGGTTGATTTACTAAAGGCAAATATACTTTGCCCTGCAAGTACAGTTGCTTTAGATCTTTCTATCATCCAATCATGTGCAAGCAGAAATGTTTTTTTTTTCCTTGCATGTGATTAAGTATTTTTTTGCAAATGAAGCTTTACCTCATTAACTAAGCTCTGGAACAAGTGCACTTGCAGTGCACAGTATATCTGCTTTTAGTAAAGCAACCCCTATATCAATTGGGGTTTGAGTGTGCTGATCACCACTGTATGTCAATGCTATGCCTATTTAGAAAAATACATCTGGAGATAGTTGGTGTTGATGAGTGATTATGCCACAGCAACTTACCATACAGATAATATCTGATTATAATATCTGATTGGTTAAACAGTTTATATGGATTATTATAGATAGTATATCATTATTATTGGTGTGCTGCTATGTTTATAATAACCCTTTCTGACACTCTGTCTTCTCTGTAGACAATACACAATACATTTCTAATAATAGCTTTTATCATAAGAACTACAATATTTTTGTATGGAGAGCTATGTAATGATGAATAGTTTTTAATTAAGCAATTGTTAATATACAAACTCATAAAAACATTGCTTTGAAATAGCTTTCAATTAAGAGAAATAAATGGTTACTGGTGCATTTCTAGATAAGGAATGTGGTATATGTACACCATTAAGTGAATGATTTTCATAAACCTCTATTTCCTATTATCTTTGTATTTAATTTATTAGAAAATAATTATATTCTTAAATTACTAGTGGTGTCAAAACAGAAATGGAATGTGATACTAAGCAACAATACAACAATTGTCAAAAACACCAAAAAAATCTTCTTTACAGCAATGTTACTTTAAAAAAGTAGATTTTTTTTGTAATTTAAATATAGAACTATAAAAAACAAAAGATTTTAAGCAAATGAGTCAACCACAGTAACGCTAAGGGCACTGTAGTTTACTCATCTGTCTTTTAAAGCTAAACCGCAAGGAAATATTCAAAATTACCCCTTCAGTGCAGCTACTCCCAAATTGCAAGGGTTAAATACTCATGCAAGTACGTTAAAATGCAGTTATCTCTGACAACCGCAGGCTTCCTGAAGCATCATCTTTATGGCACTCCAACCATTGTTTGTATTCTGATGTTACCACATACAATGCAGGAACAGCAATACTGCATTGTAATTGAGGACAACAAGGATCTGGTCAAAACCTGGAGCATGGGGGGAATAAAGGCTAAGGTTTTGGCCGGTTGCTTGAATTCAGTAATAACAGCCCTAATTCACCCTTACCAATCTGGGTTCATGCCTGGCAGGGGGACAGACATAAACATACGCAGACTTCTGACGCATATAGACAGTGCTCCAAAGCACAGCCCGGTGGTGGTGGTGTTTTTGGATGCCGAAAAAGCATTTGATTCAGTTGAATAGCAATACCTCTGGGCTGTCTTTCGGAAATTTGGATTTGGGCCATTATTTATCAGGTGGTTGCAGTTGATGTATGCCTCTCCAAGAGCTAAAGTACGTACTAACAGCTCTCCCCCTGGGGGATTTCACACTGGGCAGGGGTACCAGACAAGGGTGCCCATTGTCGCCCGGGCTGTTTGCTCTGGCAGTGGAGCCCTTGGCATTGAGGATTCGGGCAGAGTCCTCGATCCGGGGAATCCAGATGGGAGTGGTGGAGGAGAAAATATCTTTATATGCGGATGACACAATCCTGTATTTGAACGATGTCTCCTCCTCACTCCCAAATGCCTTGCAACTGGTTGACGAGTTCGGGTCATACTCCGGAATTAGGGTGAACTGGGGGAAATCTCTGATCTATCCCTTGAACTCTGCTAGGACTAGACCGCCTATTCAGAGTCAGCTGGTTTGGGTTGACAACTTTAAATAACTTGGGATTCGCATGGGAGGGAAGTATATGGGACTTAATCTAAATCCCCTAAATCCCTTACTAGCACAGTTTTCGAAGCGCTGCACGGATTTGAGGTCACTCCCTCTATCTCCGGTAGGGAGAGTTAATTTAATTAAAATGGTATATCTCCCAAAGTTCATCTATATGTTCAGGAACAGCCCAATATTGATCCCGGCATCATACTTTACCAAATTAGAATCCATAATCACCTCCTTTCTATGGTTGGGTAAGGTACCAAGACTGGCAATGTCCATGCTACAGTTGGCAGTGGGGCAGGGAGGGTTGGCCCCTCCCAATTTCCAGCAATACTACTGGGCGGCGATACTAGTGACTGCCCAGGGGTAGTTCTCGCAACCCAGGGAAAACCCGGAAGTGACCCTAGAGGCTGCGATTTTAGGATCATATGCCACACTTAGTAACTTGGTGTTTCGTGTAGTCAAGGCCCATCCAAAATTGACGACCCTAATGCGCACAACCAGTCTGGCATAGAGCCAGGGCGATTTATCGCTCCCCCGGGAAAATGGGCCCCTGTCGAACAGTTATTGTTCCTGATGTCTAGCTCAGTGTTTTATAAACCTTTTTTTCAGTCAAAGCACCCTTTAAAATTCCGCATAATCTTGAGGCACCTAATTCTAAGGTATTAAAAGTGAAACTAATAGTTTTGCATAATGTAGCAACATCCACATGCGTAGGACACCTAACATTCTTCCAAAGCACATACATTTTTGCACACTGGTACTGATTAGTATTCCAATGTTTCTCTTCTCCGTCGGTTTCTCTTCCTGCTAATGTGACCCTGGTGCTGAAGGAGAGGGGCAGGTGCCCAATGTCGGACTTATTAAGCAATGACATCATTGGTCATTAGGGCACTGGAAGGTTGTAATGGTGCACAATGAATGTAACTAGTAGGCAGGCTTGTTCCACCCGCTGACTTGTATACAGTTTTTAGGCAATTTCTAGGTATTTTGCCAAGGTACCAATGAAGACACCTGAAGGTACCCTGGTTGAAAAAGACTGGTCTAGCTAAATGTAAAAGCATGCAAAAAAATATAAGCATTGAAAATTTATCAGACTACAAGTATATAAAATCTCACCACTATATTATTGTACATTTTTATGTAATTATGTTACTTAACTCTACTGTTGCATTTCATTATTATTTTTTACTTTTTTGTTCTTTTGTTTTTCTGATTAATGCAAACTCTACAGTAGTAATAACTTCTCACAAACCTAGCAGCTGGCAACCAGGGATTGGACTGTAGAAGGAACTCATTAATATCTAATTTGAACAATCAGTGAAAGTAAACTTGGAGCAGCTGATGCCACATTGTTACTTCTGGCATCTGAATTATTTTTTTCAAGTTATGGGCACATTCTGGCATAGAGATACTCACTTGATCCTAATATCGATATAAAGATGCACAGCACTGATTTACAAAAGAATATTAGCTGCAGCTGTTTATGTTGGGAGAAATGAATCCCAGTATACCGCAGGTAGAAATTTATTTTAATAGCCTAAAAGATTTGCTAATTTCTCCATAAATACCCAGTTGCAATGGTTTAATAAATAGGTAATCACATATTGCTTCCTAAAATTAGATGTTTATGTTACAGCAATAACTGACTGAAAAAAGTACACTCACAATAATTATCTTGCCAGTGTTCACATAACACAGATGTAATACAAAAGAAAGCATAATGGTGGCTAGCCACTACATTTATTTATTTTCATGAATTATTTATATTATGGTTTATTCATGCTTATAATAACTATAGAAATCAACATGATGAAATAGGGAGACCTTTATTACATTTCTAAAGAACAATTTTTATTTTGTCTAAATGTTTATACCCAAAAAATTTTTTTGGAAATGATTAAAACCTCTATCAGGTTTTCTTTGCTCTGTGGGATTCACTTATCTTTTTGTTCTACTGGGGCTATCCTACCAAAAGTGTTAGTGATGCATTGGAACAAACTGGTGCCTTTCCTCTCCCCAAAAGAGGATTTTGAATGACTAAACAACTGGGGCCTTGCTTAAAACATTCATAATTATAAAATGTATTACATATTGTGTACTTAATAAAAGTGGCACCCTGCTGCCTTTTACTTACTCCACTACTCCTATTTCCTATTTCTGCCTTAAAAGTCCAAGGGGGCGGCCCCTGCTGCACTTGTTGCATGTTTCCTCTCTGGCTGTAGGGTTGTTGTCCTTTGGAAGATGAACCTTCACCCCGGTCTGAGGTCCAGAGTGCTCTGGACCAGGTTTTCATCATGGATGTCTCTGTACATTGCTGCATTCAACTTTCCCTCGATTCTGATTAGTCTTCCAGTTCCTGCCACTGAAAAGCATCCCCACAGCATGACGTTGCCACCGCCATGCTTCAGTGTAGGGATGGTATTGGCTAGGTGATGAGAGGTGCTGGTTTCCTTCAGACATGACGCTTGCCATTCAGGCCATAAGAATTTTGTTTCATCAGACCAGAGAATTTTGTTTCTTATGATCTGAGAGTCCTTCAGCTGCATTTTGTCAAACTCCAGAAGGGCTATCATGTGCCTTTTACTGTAGAGTGGCTTCCATCTGGCTGCTCTACCATACAGACGTGATTGGTGGAGTGCTGCAGAGGTAATTGTTATTCTGGAAGGCTCTCCCCTCTCCACAGAGAAACACTGGAGCTCTGTCTTGATCACATCCCTGACTAAGGCCCTTCTCCCCTGATCACTCTGTTTAGGAAAAGTCCTGGTGGTTCCAAACTTCTTCCATTTACGAATCATGTGCTCATTGGGACCGTCAATGCTGCAAAATGTCTTGGTCTACAGACAATTTCTTGGACCTCATGGCTTGGTCTGTGCTCTGAAAGGGTAACTCCACTTTCATGGGGAAAAACATAGCAAATAAAGAAAAAATTATATTGCGTATACAATTGCGACACAAGTCATATTGTAATTGAATGTTATTAAAAATGACCTTTCCTTTTCAATCTACAGCCACTGTAAATTTCTAAATTGCAATGCAATATGGCTACCTGGAGATGTTCTGTACACAGAATGTGTACTGATCACCACCCAGAAACATAATTTCCTGCTTGTGTGATTGGCTCACCAATTTTCCCAGAAGTGGCTGCCCTAAGATACGTCAGATTTCAGACATCCCTGCAACAAAAAATTTATTTTTGGTGAGATACTCCCAGTAGGAACACGTCTAAAGGGATGCAGACCCAGCAGCTTTCCTCATTAGTGCTCTGCAGCTGCACAGCTGATGGATAAATATGAAACCACTCCCATTAGACCCACTCAGAACAGGAACAAACAGGGATTTCTTCAGAATAACAAAAGGTAGGAATCTGCAACAAAGGTTGCAGTGGCGGCTGGTGTTTTTTTTGGGGGGGTGGTGGGGAATCCAACAACCCCCCCCCCCCCAGTCGGTCAGCAATGCCCACAACCCCCCCCCCCGCATACACAGAATGTCCTAGCTAGATTCTCCTCCCTTCTACTAGGCATCCAATAGGATGGCCTGCCCTTTTCGGTCAATCGGAAAATGGGTCTCACATCCGTTTCTGATTGGCCGGATTGAGGATCAGTGTTTCAACAGTGAATGTTCATTCACTGTTGTAACACACCTGGGTGGGCTCCATCCGCGTTCTCTGCAACTCAGAACCCACCCTATTATTAACTTTTATTTTATTTTATTTGCTATGCATGAATCTATCCATTGCATTAAGGGGTGGCCTGGAAAAAGGTGGCGGCGCCCGAGCACCCCTAATGGACAGTCCACCCCTGAAAGGTTGTTATAATCCTTGCAATGTACAACAAAAGTGGAGTTACGCTTTAAAGATTTTTCTCTTTACAAGTACAGAATGACATAGAGACAAACTGTCACACAAAATAAGAGAACTAAAAATAGAAAAAATAAATAAATAAGTAACAACAAAAATACAGCACTGAGCCCACAAGTTTCCGTGGGCAAACTGATAGATATCCCACAAGTAGCAATAAGTACAATATTCTCAACAAAGGGTAATAGAAAAGGACCATCGCATCTATCCAACTAGACCAAATTGCAGCAAACCTGTGTAGAGCATTGCGAGAGAGGTACAGATGTTTGTCAAACAAAATATATTTATTCACTTTAGACTTCTACTCATCTACCAATGGTGGAGTTAGGCCTTGTGCATACTGGAGCGTGTTCACAGCTGAAAAACTTCTCAGAGCGCACTAGTTTTTTTTTTACAGCCCAAAAATGCCCCTGTCAAAAACAGTTGATAACAGCCTATGTATGCCTGGACACATAAGATAACATGATTGGGAGTTTATTGACGGTGCAAAAAAAAATCTGATGCCAAAAACATTATGTGTGCATAAGGCCTAAAGGATACCCATCATAAAGCAATCAGTTTTTGTGCAATAAAAAAAGATCTTAAAACTGCAACAATTAACTTTGCGTTAAATGTATTGGAATCAACATATCCTAGGATACACAAAATGGGGTCAAGGGTTAGAGAAATGCCATATAAATCTTTTAAAGTTGAAATAACCCCCTGCCAGTAACACCTAAGCTCTGGGCATCTCTAAAATAAATGTAATATGATTACCATGTGACTGGCCACATCTAACACAATGTGAGTTCTCCCTGCAGCTCCTTGCATCTTATGTGAAAATTCTGCTGTACGATACACTCTATGCAAAATTAAAAGCTGTGTTACTCTGTGGGATAGAGGAGCTATCTCTTGACATTTTCACACAAAAATCAGCACAGCCTATCAGTACTAAAGATTATTATAGCAAAAGTGCAGATAATTAATGACTCACCCTCATATGTGTTATGAAAGGTCATGTTAAAGTAGCTGCTTTTCAGAATTTTCATTTTGAATCATGTTCCCTTTTAAGAATTTGTTAAATAATTCAAACTGTTTTAGCAAAATAAACTAAAGTCATATTTCTCAGACTGCACCTAGTTATCATCTTCACTACATTTTTCTATTTAATATGTTGATAGCACAGTAAAAATCATTAATTTATGTAATTAATTGCTTTATAATTAATATTACATTCATTTTCCAAAAAGGTTTAATTGTGTCTGCTAAATTAGTTTGATTTTTTTTTTTTATCTGAACTGTTAAAAAGAAATAATTGTGAAAAACAAATATTTGTTGCATCTGTAAACAAATGTTTGGTGTTACATTGAATATATTTGATGAATATTAAACCAGTATCTGTGTCCTGAATATATCTGTTAACCAAAGATCACTGCAAGAAACTCGTGGTGTGGCTGGTTTTAGATATGATAAATAAGTAGCACACAAGAAGAAACATCCTACTGTTTTTTTGCCATTGTAGAGGCTTTGTTTCTTTCCTTATGCTTCCTATACCTTTCAATGTTTTCCTATTTGTTCTTCTACCAGACTGTGGAACAGAAACAAATAACAATAAAGTGAGGGAAAGAAATTAAGTGAACTTCAAATATATTCAAACAAAGGCAGGAGTAGAATTGTTCTTTGTAGCATTATAGTTTGCCTGTAATGAAAAGAGCAGGGTAGACTGTTTTCCCAGATCTCCCTAAATGTAGCCACAAAAAAAACATAGGTTGGCCTTTTTTGTTAGTATACAGTATCTTTGTTGATTTTAGATCAATTATTATTTTTTTTAATTGGTGTGGGGTCCCCCCCAAAATCCATACCAGACCCTTATTTGAGCAGGTCAGGAAAGGTGGGGGATGAGAGAGCACCCCCCTGAACTGTACCTGGCCATATGCCCTTAACATGGGTGGGGTGCGTTAGGGGGGCTTTGCCCCCCAGCCCCAAAACACCTTTCCCCATGTTGATGGGGACAAGGACCTTTTCTCAACAACTCTGGGGTGTGGTTCTGCAGGCAGGGGGCTTATCAGAATCTGGAAGCTCCCTTTGACAAGGGGGGCTGCAGATCCCGCCGCCCCCCATGTGAATAAGCATGAGGCACATAATACCCCTACTAATTCACCCAAAAAAGTGTTAAAATAAAAAAAAACAGTATATAGGTTTATAACAATTCCTTTATTAAAAAAAATAAAAAAATAATGTAGACACATCATCAATAATGACACCCTCTGCACCACCAGAGCCATAAAAAAAGCTTTGCCTGTGAGAATGACTGACCGCTGAATGCCTGCTCCATCGTTTGACAGTTCTTTAATAGGTAGGGACATCACTGGGTGGCCCCGCCCCATGTGAAGTCACTGACCAGTGCATGCTGGGTCAGTGATGTCACAATGTCACAATGGGGCATAGCCACCAGGTGACCTCACTAGATGGCTCCGCCCCTTACCTATATAAGAAATCTCAAATGGCGGAACATTTTTTTTCTTTTTCTTGCTTCTTGCTTCTGCAGTGGTGGCGGCGGTGGCATGATTGATGATGGATTTACATTAGGGGATAGTGTTTTTTTTTTTTTTTTTTTTTTACCATCTCAATACAGTGCATTTTCACCCCCTTCCTGCCCAAGCCATTTTTCAGCATTCAGCGCTGTCACATTTTGAATGACAATTGCTACTCTGTACCCGGATGAAATTGTTATAATTTTGTCCACACAAATAGAGCTTTCTTTTGGTGGTATTTGATCACCTCTGCAGTTTTTTCTTGCACTATAAACAAAAGAAGATGGACAAGTTTGAAAAAAACTATATTTTTTGCTATAATAAATTTCCAATTTTTTTTTTTTTAACAATTTTTTTCCTCAGGTTAGGCCGTAATGTATTCTTCTACATATTTTTGGTATCACATCACAATAAGCGTATATTGATTGGTTTGCACAAAAGTTATAGCGTCTACAAAATAGGGGATAGATTTATAGCACTAGTAACTAGTAATAGCGGTGATCTGCGATTATTATTGTGACTGCGGACATATCAGACACTTTTGACACATTTTTGGGACCATTCACATTTACACATCGATCCGTGCTATAAAAATGCATTGATTACTGTATAAATGTGACTGACAGGGAAGGGGTTAACACTAGGGGGTGATCAAGGGGTTAATATGTTCCCTGGGAGTGATTCTAACTGTAGGGGGAGGGGATTCACAAGGGGAGGAGACCAATCGGTGTTTCTCTGTACTGAGAACACACCATCGGTCTCCTCTCCTCTGACAGAACCGTGGATCTGTGTGTTTACACACACAGATCCACGGTCCTGCTGTGTTACTGGGCAATCGCGGGAGTCCCCAGTGACACAGCGGAAGTGAGCGCCTCCTGTGGGCCAGGAAGGGGAGGACGTCATATGACGCCCTCCTGCAATGAGAGCTGCGCCGCCTGGCCATCAATTGACGTTAATAAAGGTCTTGTAAAAAAATCTACTGTTTTTATTTATTTTTTACACTTTTTATAGTAAATGAGTAGGGGTACAATATTCATTCACATGGGGGAGTGAGATCTGGGGGCCCCCTTGTTAAAGGAGAGTTCCAGATTTTAATAAGCCCCCTGCCTGCAGACCCCCACAACCACCACCTAGGGTTTATGGGAAGACACCCTTGCCCCCAGGGGGGCAGAGCCCCCCCTGCCCCCAAGGACCCCCCAAGTTAAGGGCATGTACCCTGGTATGGTTCAGGAGGGGAAGGGGCCTGGTATCTTTAAAAGGAATTGTATACGGCATAGGCTGAGGTTTAATTCTCTGTTATCTACTGTTATCTCTGTTATCTACTTAAAACTGGAAAAATGTAAAACAAATATTTCCTCACGGCTTGAAGATTTGAACCAAGCTCCCAGATGCTTTGCCACTGCTCCTTTTGCATGCAATTGATCTTTCTTAGATGAACAACCTTTTTAATGGTGTCCTATTTAGGTCACTCAGAAGAGGGGCCTTTTGTTGCAGGATGTAGATATTTATTATTGTATTTAAAGGATATGTAAATGTTATTTTTATTTTTATTTTCAAAACAAACATGTCTTACCTCCTCTGTGCAGTTGGTTTTGCACAGAGTGGCCCCAATCCTCCTCTTCTGGGGTCTCTTAGCAGCGCTCCTGGCTCCTCCTCTTCTCGAGTGCCCTGTCGGAGAAGCGTTCTCCCTCTGAGCATGCGTGCGGGTGCGCTCCTGTGTGTGCATAATGCGTTCAGGTGAAAAACCGTGCGGGTTTACAATCCTTTTAACCTTAATCATTTTCAAAATTCAACTAAACATTTTTGTTACAAAAATACAAATAGAGCAGCATAAAGCATACCTTGATTTCCAATTTTTCAATAGTTTAAAGCTATATAATTTGCTATTCCATGATATTCTAATAGTAAGAGATGAGGAAAATGTAGGGAATGCATAAAAGGTTCATAGAGTTCAAAGACACAAGTTCTAAACTAAACACAGTTCTTTTTAAGTAATACTTTCAGTCATGATCACTTTCACAGGCTAGTTGCATTCCTATTTTTAAAATAATATCATTATTCTTCTCCTGACAGCTTTCCTGCTGCCATTCTATTATCAACACCTTCTTATGGCTTTTCATCTCTTACAGTAGCATCAAAGAAAACATTACCCGTTCTAATAACGCACTCTGTCTTACAACTTGGGATCTTGCTATGTTCACTGGTTCAGAACAGTATGATTTGTTAGTGCTTGGTAATGTGCTATGTTTTATTTTCATCAAGGCATATTGTTTCCTATTTCTTGTTTAACAGATGAATCTCATAGAAGGTTTCACAATTTACAGTATTACTAATCACAATCAGGATCTTTGTAGCTTTATACTGTAAATGATAGAAATATGATAGGGAATGTCTACAGAACCCTATGCAAACCAAAGTTTTAGAAAAAAAAGTGTTATATGCATGTCTATTTGCATTTATTTTGTATTTTCAGATGCACTGTTTGCAAGAAAAAGAAATGTTGGGTTTGGAAAAAAAAAAGTCTGGTGTTGTGACAACATACTACTTTTTTTGTGAGCACAAACTATAAACTGTATAATATGCAGACTCCTATAAAATATTAACCATGTTATTCAAATGTTACTTAATTACATCTTGCAAACCTGATTTTCATTCTCGGGTGTTGGACTTTCTTAGCTCACATAAATGTTGGGATATGTTCCTGACATCATTGAACTAAGGTAGCCACTTGGATGAGCAGCAAAATATCTCCAATGCCTCATAACAAATGCACATAAATGTGACTAACTACTACTAGCATAACCTAAGTGTTCCTACCTTGTCCCCTCTAAACCTACCATATAAAATTATACATCTCATATTATCCTCAATGTCCAGTGCAGTGAAGATTTTTTTTCAATAAAATATCTTATTAAACAACAACATGCAGTTGTACTACTTCCATCTAGAGGTAGTATATAAAATAACACAGTCAAGGTTATTATGCAACAATATCAAATTTAAGTAATACAAGGCTAAAAAGAACACAGGATAAGAAAACAAAAAGAGGGCTAACTCTAAAGAGGGGAAAAATACAATCCCATATACACAATCCTTCACCCACAGTTAATCCATTGGAAGGCGAAAAACCCCAGCAAAGCATGCTCCAATTTTCTACAGCAAGAGAAAAAATTCAGAGTCAGTGGAGGGTCCTCAACTATAGTTTGTCGTGTGGGCAATCTTCAATATCGTATTGGGCAGACCAACAGATGCATCTGTGCAGATGGAGAGATGTCACAGAGCACTCAGACCCAGAGGTAGGGAAAATGATCCCCCCAGGGATGCTATTTGGAGTTTAACTAGCTTTACACAGAAGGAAGAAATCCTGCGTCTGTCACGTAATCATGGTCAATTGCATCATGAGTGAGAACACATCCAAATTTTTCAGGATCTGTCTGCCATCACTCTCCAACATAGGAGAGATTCATGCCCTCTTCTCAACACTCTACATGAGAGGCACATTGTGTACCGTTGGAAGTTCCCTTTTTGTCTGCAAGCCACAGTGGGGAACAGCTCAGCACTTTTGCGAACACCTGCAGACCTGAAACCCTTATGCGACACCCTTGGTGTCCCATTGGTAGCTGTTACAGACTGGTATGGATCCTTTCTGCAACCAGAACCCTGGATTTCCACTCACTCAGGTTACTCTACGCTCCTGTTGCAACAGATAGACGCAGCAGATCTTCCTCCGACTCATCTCTGAGAGGCCAAGGCGACATGGATACAGATCGCAGCTCACAAGCCTCGCCATCCTCTGCCAAACACAAGACGGATCATTGAACTGGGTGAAACTGGATCTGTGAGTTTGCTCCTTTGTTCTGAATATTTTTTTTCTTCATTTGAGGGTTCTAACCTAAGTAAAACATGCTGATTTCCCAAGGTTTTGATTAGCATTGACATGGAAGTACTTACGCCATGGGATGATATTCGAGAATACTTTCTTGCTCCTGCAGTTTGGCACGAGACCCGAACAAAAATTTGCTGGTAGGCCTGTACATGTTTTGTGGTCCTGACTAACATAGTCCTAACTAATGGGTACCCCCCCTTTTTTTTTTTTACGCACACTTGCTCTTTACCCGGATCCCAAGTAAACGAATCCCCAGGCCATTTAAGGCAGGTGCCCATACAGGTCCTTCGGATTGTACAAACTGAGGGGGTTATACAGATATAGAAGACAGCTAGATGTATATGCTATCTTCTTACTCTCTCTAGGCTATTTGACTGTCCTCAGATTCATCTGCTAGATACCAGGGACCTCCAATTACTACATCTCTCATACAAACTACTTTGACATACATCTGCAGTTCGTGAGAGATTTAGGATAATAGGCTCTCTTACCATTCATAGACTGCAGTGCATTTGTAGTGCCTGATATGGCTGGAGGTGTTTTTTAAAGCCTGGGTTATATATGCATAACTGTTAATTTTCCTCTGATTACCATACTGGAGATCAGGGTCCTGAATGAAGTTAATTTCGGTATCAAGATCTCTAGCAGTGTACTCTACCATTATATACAGTATATATATATATATATATATATTTTTTTTTATTTTTTTTTTTTTTTGCCCTAGTATTAGCCAGGTCAGTTACTCCTCCGGGGGCCTATAGGTTGCCTGACTGTGACTTGGGCTTTTGTCTCTTGCTTGCCATGTCCCACTTAAAGCAATCATTACAGGCAAATGAAGTTCAAGCTCTGGCTAAACTAGACTTCCAAATATGGATGCTGTTGTTATATATGCTATCTATGTTCTACTTTGGAACTCAGTTATTGAGTCATATAGGTTTAGTAGGATGATCCATCATTCAGATGGGGGGGGCTTCTACCTTATGGATATGTACACATAGGTGCAAGCCATGGGGCGGGAGTCCTCATCCTGCAGATGAACAGGGTGGCACTGCTGTGGCACTGGTTTAATGGGTACTATACTATTTCTAGTTGGGTTTGTGGTTCAGCTGCATTGGGTTCAGTTTATATTCACCTAACAGTTTATTCCTTCTGCAGCTTCGAATGATCTGTGGTTTAGCACTGGTGAAAACTTTTGTTATGTATACTATTTGTGCTGAGGATGGCTCATTTAACTTGTGGTCCTTGGGATGGGGAGGGTCAGTCTGTCATCTCACCTAGTCGCGGGGATGGGTGGATCACATCTTCCCTTATACAACCTCTTTTGATCCAGGGAAGCCCTGGGTAGTTGTCCTGATATTGTCTTCTGACATCTCCCTGACATATCCTCTGTTTGATCCGTCTTCCACCTCGGAGAGGCAGGATCCCCACTGAATCTTTCTGGCTTACCTTTTCCTTTCCCTTTCCATTATTGTATTCTTTTTTATTCCCCCCCTCCTTTTTTTGCTTTTCTCTCTCTCCTCTACCCGACATGTCTCTCTCCCGGCAGCTGTCCTCTCCATTCAACTTCCGTAGGGCTTAGTATCAATAGACACACCTTGATTTATAGCTTGCATACCTATGACCATGCCTCTTAACTCACAATGCTCAACTCCAAACTATCCCCTATTTTGTAAACGCTAAAACTTTTGCGCAAACCCAATCAATAATCGCTAATTGCGATTTTTTTTTACCAAAAATATGTAGAAGAATACGTATCGGCCTAAACTGAGGAAAAAAAATGTTTTTTTATATATTTTTTGGGGATATTTATTATAGCAAAAAGCAAAAAATATTGCATTGTTTTCAAAATTGTCGCTCTATTTTTGTTTATAGCGCAAAAAATAAAAACCGCAGGGGCGATCAAATAGCACCAAAAGAAAGCTCTATTTGTGGGAAAAAAGGACGCCAATTTTGTTTGGGAGCCACGTCGCACGACCACCAAATTGTCAGTTAAAGCGACGCAGTGCCAAATCGCAAAAAGGGGCCTGGTCCTTTGGCTGCCAATTGGTCCGGGGCTGAAGTGGTTAATGTATTTACATACATGTTCCTGTTTTTTTGTAATAAATCTGTGCCCTAAAAGCCCACCACATAGGGGATCCCCCTTTCCTTGCCAGACCTAGATTTAAAACATGTTTTCAATCATCCTGCCGAAAGTCTGCTGGACCCAGTCCCTGTCGGGAAGTCTGCCCGTCTGTATGCAGGTCCGACGGACTTTCAAAATGAACAGACTTGCCCACACGCAGAGTAACGTCCGTTCATTTTGAACGTGACTTGAGGTACGACGGGACTAGAGAAGGAAGTCAATCTCGCCAATTTGATCGGCGAGATTGACACCTTGCGAGCCCCGTCACGTGGTATGGATTTTGAGGGTAACCCCCTACGCTGAAAAAACAGCGTGGGGGTCCCCCCAAAGGCCATACCAGACCCTTATCCAAGCATGCAGCACAGCCTGTCAGGAAAGGGGGTTGGGACAAGCTTAATCTGCCTGCGTATACGACCTCGCTCTTGAGAGGGTCCACCTGTTCGTGTAAGGGTTCCCACTTACAGAGTGGGATTTTCTCCTCAGATTGAGATCCCTTCTCTTTCTTCCGCCTCTCCTTCTTCTCTTCTGGTGAAGGTGAATCACTTCTGGAACTCACTACCTCAACTGACTTATTTTTCATACATTTTTTAAAATATTCATAATTTTTTTGTTTTCTGTATTCACTATTAATTGTTTCTTATATTTATTCTTGTGTCTATGAATTTTTTTGATTGTTCACTATTTATTAATTAATTCATTTTCAGTATATGTCACTTATCCTGTGTTGTACTTTAGTGCGGTATTAACCTGTTTTTTACGATATATATAACTAAAATTTTATGAAATCCCTCATCAAATGTTAAATAAATAAAAAAAAAAATATATATATATATATATATATATACTATATGCCAATGCCCCTTTTCTTTATTCCCCTAAAGACATCCATTGCACCAGATGAAATGCACATAGGGTGAGGCCAGTGACATAAGATGTTAAACACCTGCTGTTGATCCCTGGTGTAGTGTGTTTTGCCTGTGTTATTCTGTAACATTTGTTAGATAATTTAACATATGTGCAGTCTCTGACCATCTCTTATATCATCTTCAACCATCCTCAATTTCATGTCGGAAGTGTCTGATAGCTTAGTGTAAAATTACATTCACTGAAAATTATGTGTGTTCCTTTGACCATGTCAGGGGACCAATCGAGGCTCCCTAATTTGACTGAATTCGCTCATGGGAAAACATAGATTAAGTCAACCAGACCAACCATGCATTTAGCCCTCATAGGCAGTATAGGAGTTTGGACTTTTTTCTAATTATTGCTATTTTTACTATTTATTTATTTTTGCTAATTAATTTATACAGAGTTTCAAGGATATGGAAGAATATATAGTAACTGGGGGGAAATTGGTGGCACGGTGCTAAAGGTATAGGTAAAATAAAAAGGAATTAATATGTTAATAATAATATGGTATATTTACCAGATTCCAGATGAATTTTTCTTTTTTTTTAAAGAAAGCTGTAGACAACAAGGAAACACCAGACAGTACTTTGTTTGGCAATACATCCATTTTTGTTTCCACTTACAGGTTTTTACAACTTATAAAATATGCAACATTGTTGAAATGTTTAAAAAATGGTTATAATGATTTGCAATGATTCAACATGTCAACTAAAATGCAAACTTAGAAAAATTTGATAAAAAAAGTAATACTGATCTGAATGCATATTTTTTTCACGTCCTTTTCGTTGGCATCAGTTTTATGAATGCTCATTTCTGTCTTCCGCTGTTTGCCCTTTGCAAAGCTTAATTAAATTACATTTTCATAGAAGCGAATGATACTTATCACTGAGATTAATATGTACTGATAGAATGTAGGGTAACTTAAGGATTTTATGATGTATTTCATATCTAGAAAAATTAAACAAAGTCTAAACTGGAAGTCATATACATACACTGTTAAACCTGCACGTTTGCAATAAAAAAAAAAAAAAAACTGTGGGGGAAAGATAATGAGGTACCAATCCCTTTAATTGTTAAGCCCTTAGTCCAGGTTTTTATCACTTTAAATAGTATGTTTTGGCCAGTTTCTGACAAAAAACCTGGACTTAAGTTTTAAGATACCAACACTTCAGTTCTCAAATTTAACTATTTTAAAACTAGTCTGTCAATAACAATAACTGTCTCATATATACAGTAAGTAGAAAATGGCTTGCTTTCTCAAATTGACCAAAAGAGTAAAAAAATCCACTTGGATTGCATGTACAGTATATGGTCATTGGACAGCATTTCCTTTGGTATTGAGTTCCCTCACAATGTTAAAGTTTGGCAGGAGAACAGTATAGTTGGATCACCCTGTTACCTTGAAAAAGCTCCCTAAACTGACTAGTGACTGCTAGCCAATCAAAATGTTTGACAGTGGTAAGCTAAAATGTATCTACAATATCGCATTCATTTTGCCCGGTATTTACTTTCATTTTTGTTTGCTAGGCCTTGCAGGCCATTATTGTAAGTTTTAACCGGTTCCTCACTGGCTCATGCACATTTACTGTGGCACAATGGCACCGCTGCGCAAAATTGCGTACATATACAGGGTTCCCTTTAAGAGCCGCCAGAGGGTTTGCACCTGCTGTATGGCGGGGGAACCGATGTGCATGGCCGGCGGTCGCAAAAGCCGCCGACACAAACGATTGTGTGCATGAGAGCCAGGCACAGGGATTTGTGTGTGTAAACACGTAAATCTCTGTGCTGTCAGAGGAGAGGAGACACTAAGTAGGAACAATGATATGTCTCCTCCCCTAGTCAGTATTATCCCCATACAGTTAGAACACACTGAGGGAACACACATTTAACCCCTCTATCGCCCCCTAGTGTTAACCCCTTTCCTGCCGGTGACATTTACACAGTAATCAGTGTATATTTATAGCACGGATCGCTGTATAAATGTCAATAGTTCCAAAAATTTGTCAAAAGTGTCCGATCGCAATGTTGCAGTACCACAAAAAATCGCAGATCACCGCCATTACTAGTAAAAAAATTAATAAATAATACAAATGCCATTAAAATGCGATAAATCTTTCCCATAGTTTTTAGATGCTACAACTATTGCTTAAACCAATCAATACACACTTATTGCAATTTTTTTACCAAAAATATGTAGAAGATTATATATTGGCCTAAACGGATGAAGAAATTTGTTTTTTAAAAATATTTTTGAGGATATTTATTATAGCAAAAGGTAGAAAAAATATTGTTTTTGTTTAAAAATTGACGATATTTTTTTATTGTTTATAGCGCAAAAAATAAATGCTGCAGAGGTGATAAAATACCACCAAAAGAAAGCTCTATTTGTGGGAAAAAAAGGACACAAATTTTGTTTGGGTACAGCATTGCATGACCGCAAAATTCTCAGTTAAAGCGACGCAGTAAAAAGTGCTCTGGTCAGGAAGGGGGTATAATCTTCCGGGGCTGAAGTGCTTAATGTTACTTTATTTTTTGTTGAGGAAAACAATAAACATATTGAAACAGAAAATGCTCATTAAGATGAAAAAAACAATCATTGTTATTCTTAACTGCTTCAGCCCCGGTGGTTTTTATTTTTTGCGCTATAAACAAAAAATAGCGAAATTTGAAAAAACACATTATTTTTTACTTTTTGCGATAATAAATAACTCCCAAAATATATAAAAAACATTTTTTTTCCTCAGTTTAGACCGATCTGTATTCTTCTACATATTTTTTTTTTTCCAAGAAAAAGTTTATTGTAAACAGTAAGTACAACAGGTATGAGAATGCAACAGGTTATTACATTAAGTACTAGAAAACAGGAGTACATCAACCAGTTGAGACAATGTGGACAGCTGATAATAAACAATATTCCAGAAAATACAACATATGTCGGGAATGCTGTCTGCTTAGTCAAATGCAAGCACATAAAACTGAGGAACCATAGGTGTAGGAGGGGCAACGGTCCCAGAGTCGTGTGGTTCAAAGAGAAAACCAAACCCACATCTTGGAAGGTAGGAGCACTACCTAGCACATGTGAGAGGAAAGAGGGAGCACCACTGCCTCGTTAACCGTATTAAGGAGGGTTAAGTCCGGGAATGCGGTCTCGGACCACTGGCATTCCTGGACATAGCAATCATGGGAGGCGTGGGCTTGCGAGTAATGAGGTAAATATGGGTAGTAGGAGAAGGTGTGTAGGTGGGACGGGAGAGAGAGAGGTCGTGGGTGTACAGAGGCGTAACCGTACCCTATGCATCAATACATAGAGAAATGGATAATAGTATATCACATGCGAATGACGGGGTCTGGTGGACCAATACTGATCGGGAGAGGATCCCTAACTCGGGTCATGGGTGGCCTGGGTTCCGTGTCTGTTAGGGGCAAGTAGGTCTGTATATTCAATTGTCGTGGTGAAATGCTGCCAGCAGGACCACACAGTTCTGAATTTTGTGGGGGAGTGTTTGGATTGGTGGATCAAGTCCTCTAATTCCGCAACCTTGGAATAGGCGATTTCCAAAGAGCTGGTATGCACATTTTTGCTGCGTTTATTAAATGCATTGCAAGGGAACGGTGATAATGTCTGAATGGAGTGGAGGAATGATGAAGGAGCATTTGGGCAGGCGTAAAGTCTATTTGATACGTAGTGATCTGTGAGATGAGACGGTGGACTTCATGCCAGAACAGTTGGAGGGAAGGGCAGGACCACCATATATGTAACATAGAACCTTCTCTGTCAGAACATCTCCAACAGTTAGGAGGAATGGCCGGTGATATTTTGTGGAGTCTAGCAGGGGTTCTATACCACCTAGAAAAAAATTTGAAACCATTTTCCTGCACTGTGACATTAGTAGAGCCCTTGTGAATATGAGCATGAATCTGTTCCCAATCTGCCACAGAGAGATCTAGAGACAGTTCCCTTTCCCACCTCTGTGTGGCAGGGTTGGATCTAGAGTCGGTGTCAGTAAAAAGGAGGGAGTAAATTTCAGATATCAAGTGTCTCTGGGGTTCCTTTCTAGTAGTGAGAGTCTCGTAAGGCGTGAGTTGTCTACAGAAGTCCGGGCGTTTGGCTGGGTCATTGAGAAAGTGTCGGATTTGCAGATATGTCCATTGCGGGCAGGATCGGTTTGGTTCTCGAGAAGGTATTTCGGCACGGGTGATAAAGGAGTTTCTGGAGAAGAAATGTTTAGCCTGTATGTCAACATGGGGCCAGAAGTCAGCTAGGAATGTGTCGGACATACCAGCTGGGAATTTGGGGTTGTGTCTGACTGGAGTCAGTGGGCCTTGTGGAGTGGAGATATGATGGGTTTGACACGCTTTTCGAAATATATGTAGAGTACTAGCAATGAGTGGGTGTAGTTTACATGATTTGGGGGTGTCAGGTGGGGCGATCCAAGGTAGTTGGTGAATAGGGATTGTGGTAAATTCATTTTCAATTTTTATCCAAGCTTTAGAGTGGGCGTGGACATTCCAGTCCACTATTCTGGTCAGTTGGCACGCCCAATGATATTTAACAATATCAGGGAGACCTATGCCACCCTTCAGTTTTGGGACAGTAAGCTTAGTTAGACTGAGTCTCGGCTTATCCTTGCCCCAGAGGAAGGCAGAACAGGCCGTGCGATAAGAAGTGAAGAAGGCTTGTGGTAATTTAATGGGGATCGTTTGTAGGACATATAATATTCTGGGGAGGATGTTCATTTTGAGTATGGCAGCTCTACCGAACCACGAGAAGATACCCGTGGACCATGACAAGAGATCCTGTTGGATACATTGTAGAATGGGGACATAGTTTGTGGCGTACAGGTTAGATAAATGGGAGGGGAGGGAAATCCCTAGGTAGGTAATGGCGTTTCGGTTCCACTTGAATGGGTAGTTGGCTTGACAAAGTGAGACGGTCTCTTGAGTTAAGGAGATGTTAAGGGCTTCGGATTTTGAAAAATTTATTTGGAGGTTGGATAGAGAGTGGAATGTCTTGAAGTCTGCCAGTAAGTTGGGTAGGGTGGTGTGAGGATCCGTAAGGTATAAGAGGACATCGTCTGCAAATGCAGAGAGTTTGTATGTGTCGTTCGAAATTTGTACACCTTTGATGTCTGCGTTAGCCCAAAGTCTTTGGAGAAGGGGTTCCAAGGTAAGCACGAATATTAGAGGTGACAAGGGACAACCCTGGCGGGTTCCATGGGATATGGAGAAGGCATCCGACAGGTGGCCGTTAATTCGTACTTTTGCGGTGGGGGAGGAGTACAGGGCCATGATAAATTGGAGCATGTGGTCACGGATCCCAATCATTTTGAGAGTTTCCTCCATGTAGTCCCAGGCCACTCTGTCGAATGCCTTCTCCGCATCCAGGGAAAGGAAGAAGCCCCGCTGTTTAGAGGTAGATAGCCAGTGGTGGATGTTGATGGCTTTAATAGTGTTGTCTCTTGCCTCTCTACCAGGAATAAATCCTACTTGATCGAGCGAGATGAGGTTGGGTAAGAGAGGCAAGAGACGGTTGGCGAGAATTTTAGCATAGATTTTCAAGTCGACGTTGAGAAGGGATATTGGCCGATAATTAGACACTAACGTCGTATCCTTGTTTGGTTTTGGGATCACTGTTATGTGGGCTGTTAAAAGGTCTCGGGGTGGAGGAGTGTCGGATGAGATGGAATTAAAGGCATTTAGGAAGTGGGGTTTTAGTGTGTCAACAAAAGTCTTATAGTACGCCGTCGTCAGTCTGTCCCGGCCAGGACTTTTACCGGGTTTAAGTTGTTTGAGTACAGCGTCTACTTCAGTGGAAGATATAGGTTGATTTAGGTTAGTGGCATCAACGTCAGTAAGGGAGCGAGGGCAGTATTTAGCGAGAAATTCCCGCAGGAGTTCCCTCCGCGAAGTGTCTTCTTTGTGGGGATCAAGGGGGTGTAGGTTGTAAAGTTGTGTATAATACTGTACAAATTGGAGAGCTATTCGTTCGTTGTCCGCCGACTGGCGTCCTTGTGAATCAGTAACGGAGTGTATAGTCGAGGAGGCTTTTTTCATCCTAAGTGCTCTAGCTAGAAGCTTACCGGATTTGTTACCGTATTCGTAGAAAGTTTTTTGGGAAAGAATATAGTTCCTTCTAATTTGTTTGTTTAAGGTGTCTAGCAGTTCCTTGCGTGCTTGGAGCAGTTCGGGAAGAGAGTCTAGAGCGAGAGAGCGTTTGTGCGCCCGTTCTAACGCCCGTATAGTGTTTGAGAGTGTGGTAATATGTGCCTTCCTGTCTTTGTTCCGTTTGGCCGAGATCGCGATGAGTTCCCCCCGTATAGTACTTTTGTGGGCTTCCCATAGTACCATAGGGGAGATCTCCGGAGAGATATTTTCTCTGAAGTAAAGAGCCAGACGTTCTGTTATGGCGGACGAGACGGTAACATCAGTGAGGAGGGACGGGTCCAGGCGCCAAATGCGTGATCTGGGGGAAGAGTGTGTAGTGTTCAAGGTGATCGAGATCGGGTGGTGGTCAGAGATGTACATGGGATGAATCATGGCGGACGACTATGTGGGTAAGTCAGCTTGGGAAATAAAGAGGTAGTCCAATCTGGAGTAGCGATTATGTGGGGTAGAATAGAATGTGTAGTCCTTAACGGTCGGGTTAAGTGTACGCCACGTGTCATGAAGGGATAGTTCTTGTAGACGTGTCTTAATAGATCTAAGTGCCCTGAATGGCAAAGTGGAGGTGCCCGACGATGTGTCGTGAGACGGGTTGAGGGGGATATTAAAATCCCCTCCAAGGACTAGCATACCTTCTTGGAATGAGGACAGCCGGTGTAGAGTGTTAGTAAAGAAGGAAACTTGCCCCTTGTTGGGGGCGTAAACATTGGCTAGAGTAACTGGTTTACCGTGAAGCAGACCCTTTATGAATAGGAAGCGGGCCTCTGTATCAATGCAAGTCTCTTTGACAAGGAACGGGCAGTTTTTTGCAATGAGGATAGATACACCTTTGGTTTTTGCAGCATGGTTGGTGGCATGGTCGGGAAGCGTGCATTTGCGAGTTTCGGAATCGAGTCGGATCTGAAATGGGTCTCCTGAAGGAAGGCAATACTAGCCTTATGTCTGTGAAGGGATAAAAGGACTTGAGACCGTTTTTCGGGTGTGTTAAGCCCACGAGTATTGAGAGAAACAATAGTCGTCTCTAGTTTGGGAGAGCACCTACTGGGTCCAGGCATGGTGAGTGAGGACGTAACGTTCAGTCTACAAGTGAATTCGTGTTGCGTATGAACTATGTGGGGTTCGCAGGGTAATCGAGGAGGGTGACACGAAATCGCACAGTACCAGTTATTCGGTGAAAAGTATCAGGTTTATAGGGTCCAAAAAGGTATAGTCTGGAGTGTGCGGTTAGGGGGATGGAGGGTGGGTGGTAGGTCCCAGGACACTAGGGATTGGGAAAAGGGGAGATCACGTGTGTGAGTCAGGGAGGTTGATAGGGGCCTGGGAAAAGAGTCGGAGGTTAGCAAGCAACAGCCCGCTAACCTAGGGGTACAGACCTGCTATATCCAAGAACAACCGAAATGGTTCGGTGGTCGAGTGTTAGGAAAGCAAAATTGAAGTACAATCGGAGTGCCACCAAGTGGGGGTTGGCTGAGACCGGAGATAAATGGATTAAGTAGTGGCTACAATACTACCTGCCGTATGGAGAGATAGGTCAATCATTGGAGTCTGAGGAGGATTGTGAGATGGAATGTAAGCAGCAGGGGGATGCAGCAGGGGAATGTCAACGGGAGGGATTCTGCCTATATGCGAAGAGGCCTGAAGTAGACATATAAATGGGGATATCTGCGAAAGGCAGATGGAGGATAAGGGGAGAAAGGGGTGGCTGGCTAAGTTAAGTTTGGTCAGACAAGTACAACTGGGGTGCCAACAGGGGTACATAATCAAAGACCTGGACTTTTTAATGGGGCGTATGGTAGATGGAGATCAAATTTACCGATTTGAATATCCTTCTGTTGAATCGGGAGGCTCAGTATATACAGTGAACCTAAGAGGAAGCATAACCTGTATGTAATCAGGGAATGTCTGTATCCCTAAAGGTGCAGGCGGTGAAGGTTGGGGACATGTTGTTCAAAAATGGATAAAATGAAATGGGTACAAAGAAAATACCTAAAAAAAAAAAAAAAAAAAAAAGAGTAGAGCACACAGTGATACAAATGCTACAGAACAACATTTAAAGGGGCACCGCGTAATCCCTTAGCATGTCTAAACACACACTTATACTGGTGGTAGAGGCCGGGCCGTTCGTATCATGTGAGTCCCCACTCCTGTACACTGTGTAGGAGGAATGAGTTAAGTAAGGTATACCATAAGGGAAGTTCTGTTCCCATGTGCAAAGTGACAGAATTGTTGATAGTAAGAGGGCGTGGAGCCCAATACAAGACCCCCTATTAAAGTCGTGATGGGGATAATGTCTGTACGGGGGATCGCCCTTTGAAACAAAATACGTGGGGGGCTGAAACGAGTGAATGTGGACATATGTAACTTCTTCCTTAGGTTAAGAAGTATAGCAGCCGCGTTTTGGGTTAAAGGCATTGTTATAAATCAACAGTCATGCTCATATTACATCTGTAACGGCCCATGGGTGTGCGGAAGTGCCTGTTCCTGGCAGGGTGAGTAAGTGTACAGGAGTGGGGAGATGAGGCATTGTATGAAACATCAAAGCCTGTAAACCTCTTCACAAGCGCATTTTTACTAAAAAGGTAGTTGCTAGGCATAAGTAGATTAACAGCGGCCTGGCAGTGTACACTATATTACTATGCTAGACAAAATGCAATAATCACAAACAAATCAAATCCTTAATTTAAAAAAAAAAAATTAAATAAAAAGAGAAAAAGAAAAAAAGAAAAAAGGGGGGGGGGGGCAAAAAAGTTACGGTGTGAGGGGGAGCATGCTGTGAGCACCAAATTGATGACCAATGGATGTCACTTCCAGGATCGAGATGGAGCTTGCATGAGCACATAGAACTGGAACCAGGAAGTCTTGTGCCTCTGTGGAGCGATCACAACATGTCCCCTGCAGATATTTAGGGATTTCACAAAATGGCGGGGGGTGTATGCACACCACAGTAAAGTGTTTAGACAAGTTCTAAACCCCCCAAAAGGAAGATGAGCGGTGGGGGCCGGAGAGTGTGCGTGAGAAGGGGCAATTGAAGGCAAAGAAGAACTAAAAAAGCAAAAATAAATAAATAAAAAGAAAGAGAGTTCTTCTGTTAGAGTCCGGGGGGTAGAGCAGTGTACGAGGCTCCGGAGATGAAGGTCTCGAGGGGACAGCCTGGGGTGATGCCTATGAGCCGAGGCCATGCAGCAGGTGGGTAACAGGCTAGTCTGTGTATCGGGCAGTTGGGGGGCCAGGGGGGAACAGAGGAGGGAGAGGAGGATGTAACAGGTACTTATCTGACCGATCGGGGTAGGTGGCGGAGTTGCAAGATGCGATCAGTGGTCCCGGCGTGTTCTCCTGGGTTGCGGAGCCATCGTCGGGCTGGCTGCATGTGATCGGCCTGACGTCTGTAGCGCGGATCGGTGGTCGGATGGTGAGCGTCGTCTTCTTGCACTAGAAGCCTGCGTCTCCATGCAGTCGTCCTCTGGAGCGGGTCTTCTGGCAGTGCGAGGTCTGAATTCGGCGTACCAGTCTGGAGCCTCGGTGTAGGGAATCCCCAGGGTTGCACAAAAGTGGTGGAGGTCTTCAGGCACTCGGAGGAGAGCTGAACGGCCGGCAATAGAGGCCGTGAGACCGAAGGGGAACTTCCATCGGTAAGGTATTTCCTGCGCCCGGAGCGCTTCCAGGACCGGACGCAGTTCCCTGCGGCGCTGTAGTGTGATATTCGACAGGTCCTGGAAGAGGTGGATGTTAGCTCCATTGTGGGTTAGCGGGTTGGTTGCTCGTGCTTTGCGGAGAATCTCCTCTTTCAGTCTATAATCAATTACACAGCAAACCACATCTCGGGGAGGGTCAGAGTCTTTCCCTCTGGGGCGCAGGGCTCGGTGTATGCGCTCCATTCCTATCTGGGTGATCGGCGATCTATTCAGAAGGGTATTGAAGAGGGTTGTTACCTCAGGCTGCAGGTGTTCCGCGTCTATTGATTCGGGCAATCCTCTGATACGGAGGTTATGTCTCCTTCCGCGGTTGTCCAATTCCTCGACATGGCGGTTGAGGTCCCTCAACTGCATGGTGTGGGTGTCGAGGACTTGGCATGAGCGTCGGAGAACTGTGGAGTGAGTTGTGGTGACCTTCTCCACCTCCTCTACTCTCCCCGCTATTGTCTGGATATCCACCCGGAGGTCAGAGATTGCCGCAGTGAGGGCAGCAGTGAGGGTCTCCTTAATGTCTGTGGCAACCGAGCGTAAGTCGTTGAGGCTAGGCTGTTGCTGTGGTGTAAGTAAGATCCCGCCATTATCAGATGAGGCATGGGAGTCAGGGCCTTGTGGCGGGCCTGCGGCCTGTGATGGGCCTCGTGATGACGCCATGTTGCCGGACTGGGTCCGGAACATCTCCGGTATATTCTGGGTCAGTTGACCGGCGGTTTCTCTCGGTGACCGGGAGCGGGAGGCAGAAGAGCCACGGGATGAAGTTCCCATTGCTGCTAGGGCTGAATGTGGGGAAAAATCCTCCGTTGTAGGCAGGTGAAACTCTCGTTCGGCAGGAGCTCAGAGATCAAGCTGCCATTCTCTCCCGAGGTCAGGCCACGCCCCTCTTCTACATATTTTTGGTAAAAAAATTGCAATAAGCGTGTATTGATTGGTTTGCGCAAAAGTTATAGTATCTACAAAATAGGATCGATAGTTTTATTGTATTTAAAAAAAAAATAAAACATTTTAATGGCGGCAATCTGCAATTTTTATTGGGACGGCATCGGACACTTTTGACACTATTTTGGGACCATTGTCATTTATACAGCGATCAGTGCTATAAAATTGCACTGATTACTGTGTAAATGACACTGGCAGTGAAGGTGTTAACCATTAAGGGGTGATGAAGGGGTTAAGTGTGTCCTAGGGAGTGATTCTAACTGTGGGGGGGTGGGCTTCAAGTCACATGACAGCGATCACGGCTCACGATGACAGGGAGCAGTGATTTCTGGCGTGACACAAGCCAGAACAGGGAAATGCCTTGTTTACATAGGCACTTCCCCGTTCTGAGGCTCCATGACACGATCGACGGGAGACTGGTGGACATCGAGTGCGCTGGTCCTGCGGGCATGGTCACGGTGTATGCGGGGGGCATGCCTGCTATCCCCCACTCTTAAAGGGGACATACAGTTACACCCATTTGCCCACCGCTGCCATTGTGCCGATGTATATCGGCATGCAGATGTCGGCGAGTGGTTAATCTATTATCTGTGCCTCTGTGGATCTGTGGATCGAAATTTGTCTGGTTTAGCAGGGACCAGACAAAATTTAGAACCATGTATGGACAGGCTGGTTGTACAGAAGTCAATCCACTGACTGACTTCTGTAAAACTGTTAAAATATGTACGATCAGCACCAGAACAAAAATTCCTCAAGGGGAGTGATTCTCCCATCCACCTCAAGTGTGTGGATGGGGGAATAAAGTGCTTTTTTGTTGTTCATCCAGTTGGTTGAGCAGAAAAAAAAATGAATCATGTATGGGCTGCTTACGTGAAGTCTGTGCAAAACAAAGTCAGAGAGTGTGTGATTTTCTATTTTTTACATCATATACTGAACATATACAAACATTTATCTTAATTTTTCTGCCTAAATAAATCATTATTCAAGTTTTGCCCAAAAGAAAATCTGCAAATCAGTAAATGCACAAAATGAATTGTTGTATTCCTTAAAACTCACAGTAAAATAAAAGCAAAAAGAATACCTATGATGCTTTAGTATGCCAGGTCAGCACATCTGACATCACAGATAGCTACTTACTTCTTATTGGAGAATGGTGGGGCACCAACACATTTTCTATAAACTCAAATAGTGCATAGGCTGCCTTGGTGGGAAAAATTACTTTGCCCCATGTTTATATTTGCTTCCTAGCTCTAGCTCTGAGGCATGACTAGATCCCCCCCCCCCCCCCCACCCCCATGGCCATCTGACAACATAGCTTGGAAGGAAACAGCCACTTAATAATGGCTACTCAGCTCACAGCACTTTTCATAGACAAGTGGTGGCACAAGTAAGTCAGAGGGATGATTGGCAAAAACACCCCCTATCCCTCTGCATTCTTCTCCCCATCAGCTAGAGTTAGGAAGCACCTATTAACATGGGAAATGTAATTTGTCCCACTGAGGAAAGAACAGTAAAAAATGTAATGATAGTTCCTTAACTTCTGTACCATTTTGCCACATTGACACATTGTCTATGTTCTTGTTTCAAATTTCTTCTCCTCTCCCTGGAGTTAAGGAATACATGGATAATCTTTACAAACAACAAAAAATGTCCCAGCACACTTCCCAGCTTGCCTGCCAAAATACAAAATTAGCCATGTCTAACAGAGCATGTCAAAGACAGAGGGTTTAGTTGCACTCATTTGCAAATATATGTGAAAGCAAGTTTCTCATCAAGGCTCCCATGTATACCTTGGTCCTAAATCTCTAGTTTTCAGAGTGTCATAAGTTGGAGCACATATAGCAATAGATAAATTAAAGAGTTTGTAAAGGTTCAGCTTTTTTTTTAAATAACAAACTATTCATACTTACCTGCTCTATGCAATGGTTTTGCATAGAGCAGCCCTGATCCTCCTCTTCTCCGGTCTAGCCCCTTACCCCTGCTGAGTGCCTCCAGAGCAATGTGTGCTCGCTATCGAGTTGCCTTTGTGTATCTCTGAGATGTACAGAGCGGGACTTCAATGGGGTTTGCCGTTCGGGTTAGAACTTTCCCCCTGTTCAGGAGTTCTGCTGCAAATCAAACAGGGGGTGTTCGGCCCATCTCTATAGATAACAGTGAAACATATTGTCCTCTTAATGCCAAGCAAAGCAATCTTTTACCACCGGTTAGATTCTTTCTTTTTAACTGCAGAAAATCTAAATACATGTGACTGCAATGTTTAGAGAAGTTGTGCCAGAAGCTTCAACTAAGATTGTTTTTAGGTGTAGATTTATTTTCTAGGGTTACAATGTGTGTCTATTTAAAATGAATTGAGTTTGGCTAACTGTAAACGTAAAAGTTGGTATCAGGACATGTCAAAATAGAGACTGGAAATCCTCTCCAAAAATATGTTATAATCAAATTTCAGTAGCAAGGAAACACTGGCATAGAATACTCACAAAAGTCTGTCAAAATAAAATAAATTGTGTAATTATAATTGCCATTTCAATGAATAGTAGGAACTTTTCAAAGAGTGATATACCTGGCTCTAACATAAAATCATTCTTATTGGATGTAAATTACTTTTTTATTGCACAAAATATTGCAAGATTCTATCCCCTGTGCTCGAAGCAGTCTCACTTTATGATTTTTGTTATATTGTTTATGTTACAAGCTCTATATGCAAACAGGAGTCAACAAAATTGGAAAATAAAGACACTTTATAAGATTGAATTTTGTGGAACAGTTTTATGTATTACAATGAATTATGTTGTTTGAAATTCTTGGAAATGTAAATTGAAAGGGAATTTCCTTTATCACTGCAGTGTGAAAGGTTAAAACCACTAGAAAAACTAAATAGCTGAAACTGTTCTGGTGTCACAAGGGAGTGAAGGGCCATTGGGGTGCAGCTAGGGTTTCAGGTATATTGGCAGCACAAGGGAGTTTAGTGGGAGCTCTAAAAAATGTTTATGAATATGGGCCCTTTCATTCCCAGTTATGCTCCCATCTTGCTTATTAATTATAATATATCAAAGCAAAAAAATGTGAAGGCCACTAGGACTATATGTTCTATAATGGTCCCCTGGGGTTATTATCCCAAGTGATAAGCAATCCAAAGTATAAGGAAAAATGTGGATTTTTGGATAAATACCTCAGGAATATTAGATATAGAATATTAAGAATATTAGATGCCTCATGAATGGATATAAAATAATTAGTAATTATTAAATACATAAAAAAAAAATTTTTTGGTACAATAAAATTATTCAAGGTCCTCATTATGGCCAAATACATCCTATATAATTTGCTAGTCTATGCATTTCATTGATATTTTGCTTTTTCAGGACCTCAAATAAGTCAATCCATCTAAAATACAGACAATTACATTCCAATCAGAAAAATAGTCAGTATGATTCAATACGATTAACAAGCATCAAAATAAAGTTCAACTCATACAGTACATCCAAACATAAGCATCATAAAAAATATATACACCACAGTCCGCCATAATGCTGTGAAAAAAGAAAACACAAAACATTATCAATATCAATACACACATACTGTACATTACCTAAATATATATAATGAATGAGTAAACTGTCTTCACAAACTAGGTAAAATGTCATCACAGACTGCGGGGAAGCATCAGGGGACCAGAAAAGGGAGAACACACAACCCCAAAGTAGTTTATTTAAAACCTATATATCAATATGATATCAAATATGAGGAACAGCCAGAGTATAATAAATATTTCACATAGTCACATACTTTAATAATTAACTTGAAAACACTGGATTGTCTCCCAGAAGTAATCTGACCCCAAACAATCCCTGACAATAATGACAGAAGTCCACTACATTATGTGCTCCTAATTATTCATCCATGGCTATAATGAAACAACCAATAAGACAAAAATATCAACAGATACTTGCTAAAATCTACAACACTAATTAAATAGGAGTAGGGTGTACATGAGGGCAAAAAACAACTAAATCACCTCAAAAAGGATCTCACCAAATAATCATGTACTTGTGTCTAACATGTACTTGCACCTGGCATCTCAAGCTCCCAATCTGCAAGTCATCAGGTGGGAAGGGGGGAGTCTCACACTCTCTAAATATATTTAGAAAGTGTGAGACTCCTCCTTCCCACCTGATGACTTGCAGATCGGGAATTTGAGATTTCAGGTGTAAGTAGATTTTTTGTATTTTGTTGAATACAAAATAAAATATATAAAAAAGAAAACTTATATGAATAGAACTTCAAATATAGAAACAAACAGAGGGGGAAAACAATCAGCAATAGCCAGATAAAAATGCTTGGATTGGTGTATATATGTTATACAGGGCTCTGAGCACTGGATAATCCATAATTAATTCAGTAGCTAAATAAACTAATATTAATACAATTTTGCATACATAAAACAAATGGAGGAGGAAATATACCAAAGCTACCAATACACATGTCAGTCCAAATTGAGAACAACTAGATAGGTAAACCTTGTTTTACAGAGCTCTTAACAATGGGTAATTTCAAATTGCCTGTATCTCAAATAATATGGATGGAAGGAAATGTAACCCGTTATGATGTTATTTATTTTACCTTATTAAAACACATACCGGTAAGCACTCATCCAGCATTTCTAGCGTTAACATGTTGTCACACCCCTTTAGCACCTGGTGGACTGTATACATGTACAAGCTATTGGGATCTGAACACAGGTATATCTTATTTCTGTTGTATTGCAGGTCAGTGATAAGACCTTAACCTAGTGACTCTTCCCCAGTTCGTGTCTGTTTGCCCCATGTTGGCATTGTGTCCACTGTACAATGTAGGTATTGCGAACCTAGAGCCACTAGATTCAGGTCTGGCCACTAACCTGCAATACAACAGAAATAAGATACACTGTACCTATGCTTAGATCCCAAAAGCTTGTACATGTATATAGGCCATCAAGTGCTAAAGGGGTGTGACCACATGTTAACATGAGAAATTCTGGATGCACTCTCTACACACTGCTATACACCCTTTCCAGCAAACTTTGCAGTAAAAAAAAGGGATTTTTAGTTCACAAACATCGCAATACATGTCCAAGCTGCCCAACTGCATCAAGCAATGGCTAATCCCTAACCTGCTCTGCAAAATGCAAATGCTACAGTGGACACAATGCCAACATGGACAGACACAAATTGGGGGAGATCCACTATTTTCTATAAATCTCAGTAAGCACAATACTTACCTCTGGATGGTGGGTGTTATATTCCTATCTTCTATGGATTCAGGTTATAGTTAGTACATCCTTCACTCAAATTGCTTCATAGGTGGATACATTTGGATCACTGTGATGGACAATCTATTCTGAACTTTTTGATGGACACTGTTTTCTACTTTTATGATACAGTGGAACCTCAGTTTGCGAGTAACGGGATTAACGAGTGTTTCGCAAAATGAGCACTTTATTTCTAAAAATCCAAATCGGTTTGCGAGTGTTGTCTCGAAAAACTAGCAGGATTCAGGCCAAAAGCGGTGTGCAGTACCGCTTTTGGCCTGAGGTGGGGGGCGCCGGAGCCGAACAGTGCCGATCGTCGGCGTTCGGAAATGGCCAAAAAGGCCCGAGCACACTTTGGCTGACCTCGGCAAACCTCGGAAAGACTCATGGACGCAGTCTTTCCGAAGTTTGCCGAGGTCAGCCGAAGTGTGCTCGGGCCTTTTCGGCCATTTCCGAGGCTCTCCGGCACCCCCCGCCTCTGGCCACATGCGGTATTGTATCCCATTGAAGTCAATGCTGAACACATCATTTTCATTTCCATTGACTTCAATGGGAAAACTCGCTTTGATATGCGAGTACATTGGATTATGAGCATACTCCTGGAACGGATTATGCTCGTAATCCGAGGTTCCACTGTACTTGTGTTTGGCACTATTTTATGTATTTAATATTTTATTTTTTTATGATGTTGTATTTTGGGTTGTTTTTTCTTATCTAGTTCAGTTATTTGCATTATCCATCACTTAGTCATCATTTTACTTTTAGGCACTGTATTTACCTGTTAGGAATTTGCATATATTGATTCCTTACATGTTGCCTCACTACCTATTATCACAGACTTTGATAGTTGCTTTGAATATTTGAGTATGGAGTGATGTGTACAACTAAATACACTGGATGTTATATAGTATTGGTCTTAATGTCCCTGAACTATAATTTTGATTTAAGTCATGATGTGCTTGGCAGAACTATGATTCTATCTATCAATCAAGCTTTGAAATGCCAATGTGTGTATAGATTTACTCAGTGAATTGAACATTAGTGGAAACTGCCATTTGGTTTTATATATGTCATTGGTATACATTGAAGTTGGACATGTCTGATCAGTTTGAGAAAAGACAGTAAATATGTTTACTTTATGCATAGCAGCAGTCGCTGTGTTTTCACATGTAACATAATACAACTGTCTAAGGCATTGGAATGGTTGCCGTATGGTCTGAGATACATCTGGGATTCCCTTATCGAGTGCTCACTTACCATAATTTTGGCAGGTTCTCCTCTCAAGGACATGTCTCAATGTCTGCTTATGGTTTCCTGTGGCTAATTGATACTTCATTTGAAAATTGGGACAAGTGGAATACTATGATCTGTGTTTATTCATATGTTACACCTAGGGAGGTGACTACATTAGTTGCTAAGTGTATCTGTTTATTTATGCAGGATTGGAATTGATATAATAAATACATATAGAGGGTTATTTACCTTTTTAGATACAGCTTGGAGACCAGTCGGTGATCCTATACTTGTCTCACATACCAGGGCAAACCAATTCCATTATAGATGAAACACTAATGTAGTAATATCCTTGTTTGTTTTTGGACTACATTGGTGTCACTTATACATTGGACTGATACAGAAAGCAATATGTATTTGGATTTTGATATTGAATGCAGGAGGGGTGTTGTGTTCTTAAAAAGTGATAGCTGAAAAATAAAAGTATACCTTTTAAACTGGATTTTCAGTCCTTTTTGATAGTGATTTTTTAGATTTACATTTGGAAAGTATAAGTGAATCATATGCATTATTCTCTGTGGCAGTCACACATGGTAGTATTGTTTAGAATTTGCAGTACAAGGGTTGAATATAAACTGACTCTAGAACATCTGCCCTCTGCACTACCCACTTATCTCAGCAGACTGAAATTTCTTTGTGAAGCTTTTACAATCATTCCCTATGATTCTATTATAATGCGTCATTCCCTGTGAGAAGAATAACTGGATGTGGGCATAGTAAATTGCAGTTGTGGCAAGCCAAGTAAAAATGGATACTAATGAGTGAAACACACATCACTTGGTATATTGGTAACCCTTACTAATCTCTTGAGAGTGTTTTTCATATTGTTGCCTCGAAAACCAGGTCATACATCATATTCGCCTACAGACAAAGCTTATAAAATGTTTTCTCAGCTCAAGTTTTGGTGTGCTCTTGCTATACAGTGTTGCTGTATGCCAAAATAGATAAGTAGCAGTAACAGTTTTACTGTGATCTTCTGCAAAAGTCAAAGGGGTGTATTTACGAAAGGCAAGTCCACTTTGCACTACTACTTGAAAGTGCACTTGCTCTAAATCTAAGGGGTAGATCTGAAATGAGTGGAAGCTCTGCTGATTTTATCATCCAATCATGTGCAAGCTAAAATGCTGTTTTTTTTATTTTTCCTTGCATGTCCCCCTCGGATCTACAGCAACTTTACTTCCAAGTGCACTTTCAGTGCAATTTCAAGTGCACTTGCAGTGCAAAGTGGATTTACCTTTAGTAAATAACCCCCATAGTGTAGTGTTATCATGGTGAGAACATGATAAAGTAAATGTCTCCTGAGCTGTAATGCTACATTCTCATGTGAGGTAGCTGCTGGTTAGAATCAGTACATTCTGGCCAGTGGAGCTGCATGCTGCTTGCACAAACTGTGCGTAAACAGAAGTGGTTTTCAGTGGCGGCTGTCAGATTTCTCCTCCTTACAAGCCAGCACCACCACTATTCACTCATCTGATTGGTTTTGCCACACACAAATTGGCCACATGTTGATAACTGCATGACAATCTGGCTGCTAATGTAGTAGTCTCTCTAGGGAATATCCATTTTGGTCTGAGAAGCCTTTTTCTCATGTTCAATTTTTTTTGTAAAACATGCATAAAATATAAAATATCAGTTTAAAATGTATGAAATGCTAGATGCGGATAAGGCCCTCGATAGAGTCCATTAGGGCTACCTATCACAGGTAAATTTCATAAATTTTGCTTTGATGGAGAGATCTGCAAAGCAATTTTGGCACTGTATTCTACCCCTGCCTTTGTGTTCGTATAGGGACTATTCTCTAACAGTTTTAATATCACAAACAGAACCAGACAGGGGTGCCTTTTATTCCCTTCGATTTTCGCATTAATAATGGAACCGCTAGCAAAGGATATCCGTACCCATCCACTAATTTCAGGCATAAAAGTAGCAAATCAGGAACATACCATAACACTGTTCACAGATTATGTCATTGTGACATTATCTAACCCTGCTGAATCCCTACCCAAGGTGCAGGAAGTGTTCATTTGAAGTCAATAACAATAAATCTCACATGTTGGGAATCCATATTCCAGCAGCCCTAAAATCCACTCTTTACTTTCAACATTCCTTCCCATGGGCCCAAGATTCATTTTTGCACTTGGGTATCAATATTACGTCTCCCTTTTCTAACCTATATAAGGCCAACTTTATCCCGCTGCTCGATTCAATTCAAAAAGAAATAGACCGCCATAAAAAATATTACCTCTACTGGTCTGGAAGACTTTCTGCATTCAACATGATAATTCTCCCTAAAATACTATATTATTTTAGATATTTACCAATAACAATACCTAATTCCTTCTACCAAACCCTACAAACTATGCTATCTAAGTTCCTATGGCAACAAAACGAGCAAGGTACCCACTTGCCACATTAGTTAAACATAACATATATTTAAAGACTATCATATGGCCCCAATGCTAGAACTATTATAATCATGGTTAACCCCTACTAACTTCACACTGGGGAGCCAAATTGAACAAACACAAGTCAATCCAGGAGACCTTAAATACTTACTGCTAATTTCCTAATTTGTGGGCTCTACCATGCTGTTTCCTAACCCGATAATCGCAGCCTCTCTACGAGCATGGTCTTACCATCTCCAAACCAGTTGTACAAATTTCCACAAAGTCACTATACCCATACCATTACGAACACTCTCAATCCTCCTGAAAGGGTGCTCTTATGTACATTGGTCAAACAAAGGACTACATTTCTTATCACACCTAACAGAAAAAGGGAAATCAATCCCTTTTCCCATATTAGTTTCTAAAAGGGATTTTCTTTTGTATGCTAAACTATCAGCGTACAATAATAAACACACCGTTTCTAACTATCCCTGAACCATTGTAATATTTCTGGTCAGCTAATCCACCAAAGAAGAAGGGTATATCTCTCTTCTACAATTACTTACAATCCAAAATGACTGGTTTCTGGAATTCTGTTTTCAGACTCATCTCAACGATAATGGGTATACCCCTAAGAGCAAAAGCTGAACAAACATTACTCAGCATAGACATGGAAAAACTCCACTCTCATATGAAATACATCACTCTAGCTGTCCTATCAATAGCTTGCACCCAAATTGCAAAATATTGGTAATCTTAATCTGTCCCGAGTCTATCAGAGGTTAAAAAACAAATTGATTTCATATACAGCTTTGAATTGACAATGGCACACAACAAAGGTTCCCAAAACCAATTTCATGATAGATGGTTAATATGGCAAACATATAGAGCAGGGCATTAAGCCCTCACATATCTCCCCAACAGCAAAACCTAGACCTTTTACATGCACTCAACTCTTTGTTTCTTTCTTATTCGATTTTTCTGGTATGTTATTTCACTGAAAATAACTGTTTATTATATTATACTACCTTTTTTTTTTCTTTCTTTGTAATGTAAGTCACCACCCCAAGAGGAATATAATCTTGACTAATCATAATATTCTTCTCCATGTTGGAGCATAAGTCCACCCTCTCTGGGGCATGCATTGTAAAGTTTCCATTATAAACTGTTAAACCTCAATTAAAAAACATTTAAAACAATGTATGAAATACAAAAATTAAATACAAAAATTATAATAATGTCTCCTAAATGCTCTGAATAATTCTAAGTTTACAGTCTAAGGTATGGTTATCTCTGGTATTCTTTGTGTTTAAAGTGTATCAAACTTTTTGGGGGTTTTCGTTTTGTATCAAGTATGGAATAGTTAAAACACTATCAGTTTTTTTTTTCTTTGCTTGTTTTATATTAGTTTTCCCTATACTTTCTGACAAGAAAGTAATAGGAAATCTCTCCAAAGTGATGTCACTGGGTCAAAAAGCTCTATCCAAAGCTAAAAAAAGGGTTAATGTATATTGCATGCTTTTTTAATTGCTACACATTTACTGCATGTTTGTATAAGTGCAAGACTATGCACAACAAATGTAAGAGTGCTACTATTATATTTGTATAATGTATTAAAAAAGCAAGTTTTTTTTTAAGTCCCATATATTCATTTGTTTGAGATAGTTAATGTTACAGATGGTGATATTGAGGATACAAGGACTAGGGATGCCGATCAATGTGTGAGGTAACGCTGTCTATCATGTGTTCTCAAAATTTTCAAGTTATTGTGAGAACACAGGTAACAACTGTAACCGGCACACACACACTAAAATCCAGATGTCAAGGAAATGACATTGACTCTCCAACCAGAATGGGAGACCTAGTTTGGAGGAGAAGGACAAGGGAGAGAGATTACTTTGGAACAGTAAAGCCAACTGTAATACAGTTATCACAGCCCACAATGCCTACTACCACCACTAGAGGGACCACCCAAAATGTAACTGGCTGTACACACACAGGCAGATACCAATTCTTCTTACTATGTGGCTATGTCTAAGGGCTGTGGAACAGAAAAATGATTACCACAAACTCCACATACAGAGTATGAACAGCGGTCTATCTCTTCCCCTACACAATCCACTCCCCCTTCAGTTAGAACGCCCCCTAGTGTTAACCCCTTCCCTGCCAGTGACATTTTTACAGTAATCAATACATTTTTATAGCACTGATTGCTGTAAAAATGCCAATGGTCCAATAAATGTGTCAAAATTGTCTGACGTGTCTGCCATAATGTTGCAGTCCCAATAAAAATTGCAGATCGCCGCCATTACTAGTAAAAAAAAATGAATAATAAAAATGCCAAAAACTATCCCCTATTTTGTAGACACTATAACTTTTGAGCAAACCAATCAATATTGCGATTTATTTTTTTACAAAAAATATATAGAAGAATACATATCGGCCTAAACTGAGGAAAACATTTTTTTCATATATATATATATATTTTTGGGGGATATTTATTATAGCAAAAAGTTAAAAATATTGATTTTTTTTCAAAATTGTCGCTCAATTTCGTTTGGGTGCAACGCTGCACGGCCTCGCAATTGTCATTTAAAGTGAAGCAGTTCCCCCGAATCGCAAAAATTGCTCTGGTCAGGAAGGGGGTTAAATCTTCCGGGGCTGAATCGGTTAAGCGGTTAACAGATAAAATATACTGTAGCTAACTGTTGTGAAAATCCTTCTAAAGCTGAAGAAAGATTACAATATAAATGTACAATGTAATTTAGGTTAATCAACTATGTAGTAGGAGGGCTTGTCTTATTGAATATAAATTAAGTTAAATGTTCAGGTAGGCCCTTATAGTACTGGAAAATTTAAAGCTAATCATAAACAATACAGTTTTGTTGTACAGACTCCATTGTGTCTACCAACTACTATGTAGTGTGAGATCATGCCTGACTAGATATAAACTGAATAGAATGTTTAGATAACTTTTATAATTTTGATTGATCCAAAGCAGACATACACATTACAATCTCATTACACAATCACTTTTAGATCTACCATAATCTATGTAGTGCAAAGTATTGCTGGACTGGATATAAATTGAATAGAATGTTTAGGCGGACCCTTACATTACATATTTTAGAAAATCTAACAGACATTGTACACACATTTTGACTACCAAAGTAGTACTTGTTTTATGAGTTAACCCCTAAAATATACATATATTGTCTCACTTCAAAGTATATTTAAGGTGATATAAGAAATGAGTATTGTAAATATCTTAAAATTAAGAATTTCTAAAGAAAAAAGTGTACATACGTGTTTCTTGTTAGCTCACAGTATAAAGGTTCTCCAGAAGGTTCATTTCTCATTATCCCATTGTAAAATGTCATGAACACTATTATGAGAGAGCCCTCAGGAAATACTGGAATGACAGCTGCTATCCAGGGGCTGTACATTCAGGATCATCAATAAATTTACTGTTATTTAACTTCACAGTCATGGTTTACAAACCATAAATATTATGAGGTAAATTAGATTTTTGCATTGAAGTGTAATCATTTTCTTCTTTCTTTTTTGTGTTTGATTACAGGGTTGGGAATACAACTTATTTCTGAGCTTTTTTTAAATATTTCAGTTGATGCTGACTGAGTTTAATATTACGTAATAGATTATGTCCACCTTCGTCACACAAATAAATTACTGAGGATATTGGGGTTGATTTATGAATGTCACCTAGGCTGTGCATTTTGCAAGGGAATTTTCAAAGTGAGATCTCTCTTATTTATAATTACGTTAGCAAAACAACCCAAATGCCTCAGAGTAGCTGGGCCTTTTCCATTATTCTTCAAACATACAGTACATACTGTATATACGTCATCAAAGAAAAACAAATAATAAATATGGGTATGACTTATATTGCCCTGACTTTGTAACCCAATACTTAAAAAACTTAGTTAAACACTATTTGCTTCCTTCAATTGGTGTCAGGAACCATAAATACGATGGAGACAGAAAATGCAGTAAAAATCACACCTCTTAATATAGTGGTAAAAATGGTACAAATAGTAAACATAGTCAAAACATAGCCAGGGTACGGTAATCAAAGCAGGTAGTCAGAGCAAGCCAGTAACCAGGAAGCCAGAGATCAGCATAGTCGGAGACAGCAAAGGATCAGGAACCGGAAAGGACATCAGCCAGGCAAATCTTAAACAGGAACACAGCAGAGAATCTTCAGATATGTTGACTAAGACAAAGACATAGGAGAATTGAACCAGGCAGTTTAAATAGCCAGAAGGGGCCTGCAGGGGGCACGCAGGCCACCAAAGCACAGGAGGATGTCCAGGGGCGCCCTCCCAGCAAATTAAGTCCACGCTGTAGCCGTCTTTCGGATATAGCACGGACAGCAAGTGGTTAAGGACCAGTTTATTTTTCAGACTCTGTGTTTACAAGTTCAAATAATTTTTTTTGCTAGAAAATTACTTAGAACCCCCAAACATTATATATATATATATATATATATATATATATTTTTTTTTTTTTCAGACACCCTAGAGAATTAAATGGCGGTCATTGCAATACTTTCTGTCACGCCGTATTTGCGCAGCGGTCTTACAAGTGCACTTTTTTTGGAAAAAAAAATGCACTTTTTTCAATTAAAATATAAGACAACAGTAAAGTTAGCCCAATTTTTTTATATTGAGAAAGATGTGACGCTGAGTAAATTGATACCCAACATGTCACGCTTCAAAATTGCGCCCGCTCGTGGAATGGCGACAAAGTTTTACCCTTACAAATCTCCATATTCGACGTTTAAATTTTTTTACAGGTTACCAGTTTTGAGTTACAGGGGAGGTCTAGGGCTATAAATATTGCTCTCGCTCTAACAATCACGGTGATACATGTGTGGTTTGAACACCGTTTTCATATGCAGGCTCAATTTACATATGCGTTCGCTTCTGCATGTGAGCTTGGCTGGATGGGGCGCTTTCATTTTTTTATTTTACTTCTTATTTTGACACTGTTATTCCTATTACAAGGAATGTAAATTTCCCTTGTAATAGAAGAAAAGCATGACAGGATCTCTTAAATATGAGATCTGGGGTACAGAAGACTTAAGAGCCCATATTTACACTAAAATGCAATAAAAAAAATGTCATTTGAAAAAAAAAGTAATTCCCCTTTAAGAGCATTGGGCAGAAGTGACGTTTGATGTCATTTCAACCCTTCAATACTATGGAGCCGAGCGGGGGCCATCTTCCCCTCACTCAGCATCCAGGCTTAGAGGAGAGCTGATGCTCCTGTAAGTGGCGGAGACGACCAGAGCGCGGCGGGAGAGGGGGGCCTCTCCCACCCCCCATATAAGTGATCTTGCAGCAAATCCGCTGCTGAGACCACTTTTATCTGAAACCAAACCGCCCGCTGAAGAGGACACCAGGGTTATGGCTGCTAGCTGCTGCCATAACAACGATATTCCTCTTCAAACTGCCGACATATAATGAAGGCGGGTGGTCCGTAAGTGGTTAAGTATGCCAAAAACAAAGTATGAAGGCAAAACTCCTAATATACATACTTGTTCCAACCTCTTCCATCATCCAGGGCAACTTTTGGGTAATTATGCCTTTATTCTGCAACTTTGAACTAATATGTTTTATACGATTTATTATATAACTAAAATTCTGGGAGCTTATATAATTATATATAAATTATATAATATAATATATTATATTATATAATATAATATATATATATAATATATATATTATATTATATTATATATAATATAATATATTATATATTTTTCCATGCTCTCACTGAATATTTTTTTTTATTTACTTGAAGCAAATCCTTCAGAAAAATGCAAGGTCTGCTTAATAGATCAGGGTCCCTCTCCCTGTAGAAATTACTAACTATATTTCACAAGGGCAAATGTGTTCCCATAAGGAACAAAGTTAGAAATATACTTACTTTTTTGCAAGATTTAGGGGATAATAGGGATCCCAAAACACTATTGCACTGGGCTACAATGGTGCTCATCATTCCCCAGTAAATGTGCAGGAAGGATATTGATGCTGCCTTGTCCTGGAATGTGGAAAACAGCAATTTGGTAAATATTCAGACTTGTTTCTTTGATAGCAGAGATGTGTTCTAATATATAGCAATTTCTAGGGGGAGGGGACCCTTATCTTATAAGTGGACCTTGCATTTTACCTTATTGGATATTGCATGTGATTGTGGTCAGTTGCAGTGTGGCCCCATTCACTTGAATCAATCAAGTTTACCATGTATTTTTACTGCTCTGCAACCAAAAAAGTGTATGAGGCTTTAGAGTGAAGGTAGAGTTCTGGATTTACATGTTCCTGGTTACAGGTCAGTGGCATAGAAGGTATTAAAACCAGTGGGTTAGTGTGAAATATTTCCTTTAAGTGTATTTATTTGTGTTCATGCCCAAAAAATAAATAATATCTTTTTTTTTTTTCTCTATTTTTATACAGAGTAGGAAAGGTTAGTATTTCTGACAGGTTTTTATTGCTTAGAAATTAATAAACACTCCACGCTTAATGCAGAAACCAAAAATGAATAAGCTGCACACAAACTGTTCGGATACAAAACCAAACTCTAATGGCGTGCTATATCTATATATATATATTAAAGAAACATGTGAATGAAAAAAAGTTCCATAATTCTTAGCGTACATACACTATATTGATACATATAAAGTAAAGATAAAGTCGATAAATATAAAGTGTCAAAGTCCAACTCCAAATATGCAGTGCCCAAAAAGATCTTGTGAATATAAGACAGCCAAATGTCCTTCCCCACACCACCAGCTACATGCACTGCTTACCAGACTCTCAGACCCCCATGTCACAGGAGGTCAACAGAGCATCTAATGCATCAGCATCTGGGTTGAAATAACTGGCAATGTGGATATACTCAACAGATGACCAAATCAATCACAGCACCACATAAGCAAAGAAGATACAAAGGCCATGGTGTAAGACTCAGAGGTACTGTTTATTTAACCACTTTCAGACCGGACCAATTTGCAGCCAAAGGACCAGGCCCCTTTTTGCGATTCGGCACTGCGCCGCTTTAACTGACAATTGCGTGGTCGTGCGACGTGGCTCCCAAATAAAATTGACGTCCTTTTTTTCCCACAAATAGAGCTTTCTTTTGGTGGTATTTAATCGCCCCTGCGGTTTTTATTTTTTGCACTATAAACAAAAAAAAAAACGACAATTTTGAAAAAAAACGCATTTTTTTTTATTTTTTACTATAATATATATCCCCCAAAAATATATAAAAAAATGTTTTTCCCCAGTTTAGGCCGATATGTTTTCTTCTACATATTTTTGGTAAAAAAAATCGCAATAAGCGATTATTGATTGGTTTGCGCAGAAGTTATAGCGTTTACAAGATAGGGGATAGTTTTATAGCATTTTTATTAATATATATTTTTTTTTTATTAGTAATGGCGGCGATCAGCGATTTTTATTGTGACTGCGACATTATGGCAGACACATCAGACATTTTTGACACATTTTTGGGACCATTGTCATTTATACAGCAATCAATGCTATTTAAATGCATTGATTCCTGTATAAATGACACTGGCAGTGAAGGGGTTAACCACTAGGTGGCAGTGTAGGGGTTTAGTATGCCTAGGGGTGTGTTTCTTACTGTGGGGGGCATGGCTGTCAGCTAGTGAATGCTGATCTCTGCTCCAATCACAGGGAGCAGATATCGGCGTCACTAGTTGCTAGGCAGAATGGGGAGATGCTGTTTATTTCCACATTTCCCCATTCAGCCTTCCCGTGAGACGATCGTGGGTGTCCCCGCGGCGATCGATTCGGCGGGACCCGCGACCGGCCTCACGGGGGTCCCGGCACGCTCCCGATGGCACGGCGGCATTTAAAAAGGGACTTATATATACGCCCTTATGCCTGTCCGTGCCATTACGCCGAAGTACAAAGTTGTGCGCCCGTCGGGAATCAGTTAAATACCACCACTGCCATGCACAGCGTGATGACGTCACTGATCGCTCTACTCAATGCTTTTCGATGTAATATACATCTTTTTTTTATTGCTGTCTGTGCCCCTGTTTAGAAGATTCATCCTCACTTTCAATTCTACATTCACACTGGCACAAGGACAAGGTGGGATAGAACATCTATCTCTCTGATTGTGATATAGCAACAGTAGCATATTTATTTAGAACTGTGTGAATGGATAGAAAATCTGTCATTTTGTTTCCACTCTCACTGCCTTTTTTGCTCCTTCTTTCTTCTTGACCTGGTGACACCCACACACTTTATTTTCTTGTCCTGATGTCATAGGGACAGGAAGTGAAGGGAAATATCCAAATAATGATACACACAGTAAACAAATACTTTACAGATGTTTTGGCTGTAGTGTAGTGGGGATTAAACCATTTTGTGACAAGAATATTTTAAAGCTTAAAGCGGTTCTGCACTCATTTCATTTAGTAAATCTCTTTGCCTTCCAAATCAGGCAAAGAGTACTAAATGAAATGTTTTTTTTTTTTTTTTTTTTTTTACTTACCTTGTAATTGAAGACTTCCGGTCTTCTCCCTCTGCGGCGGCGGGCGGGGTCTTGCGTCGATCGTCGTCACGCCGCACTGTCTCCTGGGATCTGGTGTCATTGATCCCAGGAGTCAGTGCGGGCATCTTCCGAAATCTCGCGAGATTTCGGCCACATCTTCCGAAATCTCCCGAGATTTCGGCCGCATCTGCCGAAATCTCGTGAGATCTCGGCAGATGAGCCGTTACTGCGCACGCGCGAGTAACGGCAGTGCATGCTGGGCCATCTAAAGTCCCTGTGGGTGTTTCACATGCCCACAGGCAAGATGGCCCCCAGCACTAAAGAAGAAGACGAGGAACTTCATCGGACGAAAACCGGCGGCGATCGAGATGGAAGATGGAACAGGTGAGTCCCCTAATAAAGGTAAGCACACTTTATATTACATCCTAAAAAAAAAATTTTTTTTTCAGAGTGCAGAACCGCTTTAAATGCCCAGACCACATTTAACAGCATCGGTATACATCAGTTATCTTTACTATAACTTTGTAACTAATTTGTCAATCTGACAGCAGGATCTGATTTCTAGTTCTCTGCTGCAACATTAAAGTGGTTGTAAACCTCAGACATTAGATATGAACAAAGCATATCTTTCTATAGTATGTACTTGACTCAATTAGTAGTGCTAAGTGTAATTTCTGTCGGGTTGCTTCAATCTTCTGCTCTCAACATGAATTACTTCAGACAAGTTTTCCTGACACCAAGAAAAAAAGGGTGACAGGGGAGGAAGCTCTAGCTGATGGACAGCCTCTGTTCCTGTGTGCTGTGTGAAGGGGTGTGTGTCATGGTGTGGGACATGATAGAGATCACTGTTCCCGATCACTAGGAACAGCAGTTCTCTGAGATTTTCCCTTGTCAGAACGGGGATCTACAATGTTTAGAAAGGCAGATCCCCATTCTGCCTCTGTGTACAACGATCACGGGTGGCCGGCAGACATCTCACACGCATGGACCAATGTACGGGTACGTTGGTTCATGCAGGAGAGTCGACCTTGCGTAGTATAAGTGTGGCAGCTGGTCGGCAAGTGGTTAAAGGCTAAGTTCACCATTGTTCACCATTTTTTTTCTAAATTACAGCTCCCCTATGTACCAGTATAGCATTATTGTACTTCTTTTGCAAAAATTAAACAGTTTTCCATTTATTCTACTCACATTTACCTCACTCTCGTCATGGATGTTTAAAAACTCTGCTCTATTACTTCTGTCTTACTTCCTGAAAAGACTTTAGGTCATGACACAGGAAGGAGTTGACCAGCTGAGGGTAGATGATGCAGAGTGTGTCCTGATGAGATCAGCTGGTCAACTCCTTCCTGTGTCATGTCCTAAAGTATGTTCAGGAAGTACGGCAGAAGTAATAGAGCAGGGTTTTTCAACATCCATGAAGTTAGTGAGGTAAGCGTGTGTATAATACATGGAAAGCTGTTTTGTTTTTACAAAAGAAGTACATTAATGCTATTTTGGTACATATGGGAGCTGGAATTTAGAAAAAAAAGTGAACAAAGGTGAACTTAGCCTTTTAAGTCAGGAGACCATTGGAAGGTCATTGAAAGCACAGTTATACCTTAAAAGCTCTGCTTCCTATCATGTCCTAAAGCATTTAGGGGTTTATTTGTATTCCTTATAAATATACTCTTACACTGTTTCTTTGCCTGAAAAAATGATTTTCATGCTTTCATAACTGATTAAAGAAACAATGGAAGAAAACTAATTTATGTAGAATTTGTATAGAAATTGCTATTATACAGTATGATGCATAAACAATTTCTATTGCTATTTAAGAGCAAGGCATATTAATATTTTAAAGAGGTAATTGCTTTTTGCTTGGAATGCACTTTCATTTGTAAGCTCTTATCTACAGTAAAGAGGAGTATGTTATACATGACTCTGAAAATTCTTTAGATAGCTCTAATTATATTCTGTTTATATTGAATGCTTCAGACACTTAAATTTGATGTGCAGCACTTGTAACAAACAATAATGTTTATTGGCTAGTTTTAAATTATTGCTGTAAATTGGATTTGTGAAGGGAAAAATGTGATTCATCTACTAAACTACACATTAAACATAAGTATGACCAATATGGTGTAGTCATGAAAAATCAGAACTGTTTATTTTAATCTACTAGTTGTTGCTGTTAGCAAAACTGCAAGTAATAACGCTGCATGTTTTGTTTCAAGACTGTTTATATTATCGCTACTGTACTATGCATTAGGCTTTCCTAAGCCAAAAGATGCAGAAATGGGTTCAGCAATGAGCATAAAGTAAGGCAGTACCCTAAGGATTTAGAAATCATCACAGGGTAATGAGACTACAATTTATTCAATTTAGCAGTCTAAGAGCAACAGGACAGCAGTCATTAGAACAGCTGAGGATTCCATTCCTGTGGGTGTTAAACAGTGTGCACTGCTCTTGCTGTTAGTTTCGCAAGCAGTGGGACATCGTATGGTTATGCACAGTTATGAAATGAGAACAGTGCCTGACAATTGCTTTTTTTTTTTTTGTAAATTTGAAATTATTACAGGAAAATTCACTGTTATATTCTTAAGTATAAAATAGCCCTTATTTTGCATCTGGTAGTAACAATGTGTAACTGCAAATAATGGAGTACCATTGTAAAATTTAGATGGGGCCCCCAGCAACATCTTTCTGTGGCAACAGTGACAGCAGTGTGTTGATTTAAAGGGGCGTTCCGGATGCATTTTTTTTTTTTATAAGCCAGCAGCTACAAACACTGTAGCTGATGACTTTTAATAAGGACACTTACCTGTCCAGTGAGCCCCCTCGAGGCCGATCCGTCCATCGGATCAGCTGCAGGCGCTGCCATCTTAACAAAGGGAAACAGGCAGTGGAGCCTTGCGGCTTCACTGCCCGTTTCCTACTGCGCATGTGCAAGTCGCGTGGTGCTTTGTGAATGGCCCTGTTGTTTTCTGGGACTAGATAGCTAAGCTAAGGGAAATTTGCCTTGCAAAGTAAACAGCTTATTTTCTATTAGTAAATCCATCTCTGTGTCCTGGATCCTAAAGTGTGACTAAATTAAGGATAGGCTGCCGAACTATCTTAAGGCACCTACCTAAACACGATCCGAAAATCGTACGACAGATCGTCTGTTTTTTTTTTTTTTTCTTGGTTGCTAGTCTCATATCGAAAATGAAGAGTTTACTAAAGTGACGAAAATTTTCGTACAACAGAATAAAAATGTGGAAGTGATGTAATGTGTTGTAATTCTTTTGTGTTGTATTTTCAAATAACAACTGTACTGATTACACAAAAATCGAGAAAAAATTTTGTGTGTGTCCCATCGGATAATATTGGATGAACTGTCGTGGTCAGCTCTCAAAAGCTTTGTACTAACGATCAGATTGATCGTTGATGATTGATGATTAATGTACTTACTAAGCCCACTCACCACCACAGCAAGCATATGCTGATATAGGTGGTCTAGTAGTCAGAAAAAAAGTAATATAGCATTGTAGTAATCAGCAATAATAAAATTACAAATAACCATCACAATATTTTAAAATATGACCTAACTGTTAATGCTCCTCCAAATAATTCCATACAAATCTCTCTAAGCTCTAGTTTTCTTGCAGAACTACAAACCTCACTTTTATACGTTTATAGATGAGGAGATACTGGGATGTTTCACTGCATTAGGTGTACAGTGTTATTATAGTCAGGTGGACTGCCGCATAAGTTCTCATGGCAATAAATGTACACTGCTAAGACAGCTGAATAAATGCTCTTTACTGCACAAGGGGGAACCTGTGGCTAGCAACAATGATCCTGATAAATCCTCTTGTTTCAAAAGCCTCCCTAGTGGGGTCTCTTTTTCACCCCAGACCCCATAGCAGCTGTGATGGCTGCTATAGCTATAGGTATGGCACTGAGTAGTAATGGGAAGTTATTGGAAGTATTTCTAGTCCCATATACTTAATGGGGTGTGGAGGGGAGCAGTTGATAATATTAAATATGATTAAAAAAGTTTGTGTGAAGTCTGTTGGTCTTCATTAAAAAAAATCTTGGGGACATGTATTCAATTGCTACAACATATACAGTGTAAAAAACATTGGTCGTGGGAAATTACATGAGGCAAATCACATATAAAACTAACATGATGGGTACATATGGTTACAAATGTATTTGTTAAATAGGTAGACACAATAAAATCCATGGTTGTACACATTATTATAAACTTCATATTTTAACCACTTGACCTCTGGAAGATTTACCCTGACCAGGCCATTTTTTTGCGATACGGCACTGCGTTATTTTAACTGACAATTGTGCAGTCGTGCGACACTGTGCCCAAATAAAATGTTTGTACTTTTTTCCCCACAAATAGAGCTTTCTTTTAGTGGTATTTGATCTTAAACAAAAAATAGAAACTATTTTGAAAAAAAAAACAATATTTTTTACTTTCTGCTATAAGACAAAATCCCAATAAGCGTATATTGATTGGTTTGCGCAAAAGTTCTAGTGTCTATAAACTATGGGATATTTTTATTTTTAAATTTTTTTGTTTGTTATTTTTTTTACCAGTAATGATGGTGATCAGTGACTTATAGCGGGACTGTGATATTGCAGTGGACAAATTGGACACCTAACTGACACTTTTGACACTTTTTGGGGACCAGTGACACAATGCTAAAAAATGTGCACTGTCACTGTACTAATGACACTATCTGGGAAGGGGTTAACATCAGGGGCAATCAAAGGTTTAACTGTGTGCCTAGCTTATGCTTACTCACTGTGTGGGAGGTGATTTGACTAGAGGAAGGCATTGATCCATGTTCCTGCTTTGCAGGAACACAGGATCAATACCTTCCCTTCTGACAGCGTACTGTCTAATCGACGGGTGCCGACGAACATTGAGTCTGTGGTACCCGCCACTGGGCTCTCACTGTGTGTGACCACAATAGGAGTGGGTCGCTGGCGGCGTGCGTACATTCCCCAGACCCGGAAGTGTACTAGGTATGTGATTTGGCACAGAGCGGTCGCCCTGCTGCAGTATGTCTACAGTGGGCAGTCCGCAAGTGGTTAATAAATAGACACAATAAATATCCAACTATAAAGGGTAATGATGAGCTTATCCATGATAAATAAACATAGCATCATGAATTTGTAGCTGGTCCTAATATCCATGTATTGCACATGATTTTACAGATAGAAGTACAAGATTACATAGCATATTACAACCAAAACACTCTTCCAAAAAAATCATAGCATCCTAAGATTCAACACATTTCATGGATCACTGTCCGCTTCCTAGTAGATGCAAGAAAAGTAATTATAATGCCTCGTACACACGTACGGACTTTTCCCGGCGGACCTAAGTCCAGCGGACAATCCGCTGGACTTTCCAGCTGGGTACGCTGGACTAAAAAGCGAACGGACTTGACCACACACGATCACGCAAAAAGTCCGGCGGTTCACACGATGGCGTACAGCACGTACGACGGGACTAGAAAAAGGAAGCTCGAGATCCCAAACGACACCCTTTGGGCACCGTCAGCTGATCTCGTGTGTATCGCGTGTTAGTTGACGTTTGGTTAGAGACGATTCGTGCTTCTCAGACTTCTGCTTAATTCGCTCGCTTCTGCCGTTCAGTTTGTGCTTGTGAGGTTTGTATCTGGCTTTCAGTGCGTGTGGATCAGTTCCTACCTGTTCTCAGGCCGTTCTGTCCGCTCGTTCCTGTTTTTCAGGTCGTTCTTCATAGGCCTTGCTGTTCTTCAGTGCGTTCGGTTAAGTTGTTTGTTTGATCAGCCGACCGTTTTGAAGCCATGGAGTGTGGACGTACTCGGGAACGAGTTTGTGCTGTGCAGGGGCTCGGTGTTGCGGTTAACACCTTGGCACGAGCCCAGTCCATGAACAGGGTGAGGAGGAGTTCATGGACCAAGAATTGGTTGCGCCAGCGTGACCAATTCTCGCATATGCCTTTGCTCCGTGAGATCCGTGAGAATAATCCTGATGATTTCAGGAATTATCTCCGGATGACGGACCCCATTTTTCACCGTCTGTTGGCTTCGCTGTCCCCTTATATTACCAGGCAGAATACCTGCATGCGGCAAGCCATCAGTGCGGAGCAGAGGCTAGTCGCCACGTTGCGTTACTTGGCGACGGGGAGAAGCTTGCAGGACCTCAAGTTCACGACAGGCATCTCCCCCCAGGCTCTGGGGCTCATTATTCCAGAGACCTGTTCTGCCATTATCCACGTCCTGCAGGAGGAATACATTAAGGTAAGTCTTCTCTTTTAAAATTACCTATGTCTTGTATGTTTGCTAATGTAGTGCATCAATGTCATCATTAGCTAATTACCATGATAGGACTATTCTATGAATGTCCCCTATTCCTTTTTTTTTTTTTTTGTCTAGTATTTTATGGTTGACTTATCAAAATAGCTTTAAGAATGTATTATTTAGTGGGTCACATGCATATTTCCTTGCACCAACCTCCCCAGCATGGAATCTTGGCCCCCTAAACACCCCTAGCCTAGTCACTTTCTTTGGTTAAAAATGTATATTACCAGCTCCATTGTACTGCTTTACTCACCCCCCCCTTTCACCCCCCTTGACCCTCACCCCTTTCACCCCCCTTGACCCTCATTTTTAAATTGATTGCATGTGGATTTGGTCAGCTTGTAATTAACCCCCCCCCCCACACACACCCCTTTAATTAATTGCATGTGGTTTTGGTCAGCTTGTAATTAACCCACCCCCCCCACACACCCCTTTAATTAATTGCATGTGGTTTTGGTCAGCTTGTAATTACCCCACCCCCCCCCCCCACACACACCCCTTTAATTAATTGCATGTGGTTTTGGTCAGCTTGTAATTACCCCACCCCCCCCCACACACCCCTTTAATTAATTGCATGTGGTTTTGGTCAGCTTGTAATTAACCCACCCCCCACACACACCCCTTTGATTAATTGCATGTGTATTGTGTGACCTTACAATTAATTACTCCACACCCACATCCCCATTATTATCTTCTCTGGGCCATCAGAGGGGTCATCAATCAGAGATTTGTCCCTTATCCTTAATCTTTTGGCTTTATTTCAAGGACTTACAAAATAAATACATATGTTCTTCCAAATTGTTTGTTAATTTGTTGCATTTAGTTAGGTGTTTTGCCTGGTTTTTAATTCGAATTGTATCTTTCTGTTTGACTTCACAGTGTCCTTCCACGCCACAGGAATGGCAGACTGTGGCTTCCCAGTTTGCTGCCCGTTGGGACTTTCCCAACTGCGGAGGGGCGATTGACGGGAAACATGTGCAAATTGTGCCCCCACCCCATTCGGGGTCTTACTATTGGAATTATAAGGGGTTCCATAGTATAGTGTTGATGGCGGTGGTGTCGGCACAATATGACTTTCTTTATGTGGATGTGGGGAAAAACGGCCGGATGTCGGACGGAGGAGTCTTCAACCACACGGAGTTCGGTCATCGTCTCCAGACTGGTGGCCTGGAGCTGCCACCAGATGAAGATAATGTGGAGGGACTCCCGTTCGTTTTCATTGCCGACGAGGCGTTCGGTCTGGGTGACCACCTGATGAGGCCATTTCCCCAACGATCCCTCACCCCTGAGAGGAGGATTTTTAATTATCGGTTGGCCAGAGCAAGAAGGGTTGTGGAAAATGCCTTTGGTATTATGGCCAACCGTTTCAGATTGCTCCTTACATCCATACATCTGGCAGAGTACAAACTGAATACTATTATTCTTGCATGCTGTGTCATGCACAATTATTTACGCAAACATTCGGGAACCTACTCATTACCAATCAGGCCTGAGGCCGGAGTGGAAGGCGACATGACAGGGCTGGATAATCGCCGTCTTGGTTTGGCCCCACAATCAGCCCAGCAAGTGCGGGACCGTTATTTAAATTATTTTAATGGTAGGGGGGCCATTGCAATGGCAGCAGACCCTTAAAACATCATTTTGTTTTACAAAGAATAAATACAGTTATTTATGTTTGAAATATTGGTATTTTCGTATTGTTTTGCTTTTAATTTTGCCTGTTTTATATGTTGTCCTAGTGCACATCTTAATAGTGGCCAACTTGTTTTGCGTTTAGTAAATAAGCCCCTTTGTCAATGAACCACAACATGTTTTGGTCAAACTGGTAGTATTTAAAAAGAAGAAGCCACACATTGTTTAATTTGTGCAAACATTTTTTTTTTATTCTAGTGCACATCCAAACCTTTTTTATGTTTTGTTATTTTTTTTTTTGTTTGTTTTTTTTTTTTTTTTGGTATTTTTGGTTAATATTTTTTTTTTTTTTTTTTAAAAAAAAATTTTTTTTTTTTTTTTATGTTATATTTTTTAAATTTTTTTGGTCTTTTTCTCACAACATATTTTTATTTTTTTGTGATTGATTTTTTTAAACAAACATAAAAACATGTTTTAAAATGGTAAAAAATTTAGGGTTAGCATTTGAAAATATTTACACAATGTAAAAGTCCAGAACTTACAAAGTTCAACAGGTAACCCATGAACAGTAGAAGCCAAATTTAGAATATGCACACTAATTTAACAGGAAAATGGGTAATGTCAACATGTGCTATGTTCCATCATGGGGAATCAATGGACGTGTTTTGTGTGTGAAACCCCTTCCCTCTCACCTACTAGCATTAGGGGTTGCAAACACAAAATGCGTCCATTGAGATCCCCTGATGGCACATAGCACATGTTGACACACCGTGTGCATATAAAAAATTTGGCCTCTAAAATTTGTAAAAAATAGCGCATCAAAAGGGGAATGAAGGACATGATTGATGTTAACAAATGGAAAAGGGGTCTTTAGATTCTCCCCAAAACATCAATCATGTCCTTCATTCCCTGCTGCATGGTGGCCATCTCCTTCTGCATATTTTCCAGCTGCAGATTCCAGGCCATGATCTGGCCAATAAGCCTGTGGGCACTGTCTGTGGAAAATGGCTCCGCAGCTTGTCCTTCCACAAACAGATCAGCATCACCTAAAAGTTGGGTAGATAAAACACAAGAAAAAAGTGTCAAAAACATGCAGACCTTAATTTATTAGCTCAATCTGTGTTCTGAGACACTCACTTGGTGGGGTGCAGATTTGATCCACTTCAACCACCTGTTCCGCCACATCCACGCGTGGGCTTGGGCTAACTGCCCAATTAGTCTGGTGAGGCCGGGAGGTCCTCGTAGGTTCGGACTGACGTCTGAGTCTTTTGCCCCCTATGGTAATGGAACACAAAAAGGTACACTTTTAATCACACTGATATTTGAGTGCCAAAATAGGATTATTAAACATTGTTTAAAAGTGTTGTCCAATTATTAGCAGTTTGTTAGAAGATCCTACTTGAAGACAGAATTGAAATGTCTATCTAATGAAACTCCAATACTTAAACCGCCCTTCAACCCTAAATTTGAACTTCCGCTCATTGTATCCCTGCACCCCTGTGGTGTCTTATTTGGAACCTTTTAGGGGGGAGGGGTTGCAGATACCTGTGTAAGGCAGGTATTTGCACACACATCCGGCCCTAGACTCCCACAGAAGTATACGCCACATCCCGTCCCACCGTGCTGTCTGCTGGGACACACAGGGGTCCCCGAGCTCGCGCGGACCAGTCCTATTGCATTGCGCAACTGGCGCATGCCCAATAGTGACCCGGGAAGTGAAGCCGCAAAGATTAATTTCATGATTGCAAGATCAGAGATTGCAGCAGCACCATCCAAGGGACAGGTGAGTGTACTTCTTCGAAAAGTTACCACCTACAGTATTTGTAGATGATGAGCATTTTTCGGGAATTGTGAGCTTGACACCCTGCTTAACATATTTATCCCCCCCCCAAAACAGCTTCTGGAGTCCCTGTGTAAGTTACCCCTAAAACCCTTACTACAGCAGTAATTGTATAGATAGTGACAATAATAAACAACCTTACAACTCCAACAACCCAAAGCCAGGTAAACTGAATAAACGTTATGAAGACAAACTGAACTTTCATCAAATCTGCGCAAGTTTCACGTACGAATGCTAATAACATCTGCGCAAGTTTCACGTACGAATGCTAATAACATCTGCGCAAGTTTCACGTACGAATGCTAATAACATCTGCGCAAGTTTCACGTACGAATGCTAATAACATCTGCGCAAGTTTCACGTACGAATGCTAATAACATCTGCGCAAGTTTCACGTACGAATGCTAATAACATCTGCGCAAGTTTCACGTACGAATGCTAATAACATCTGCGCAAGTTTCACGTACGAATGCTAATAACATCTGCGCAAGTTTCACGTACGAATGCTAATAACATCTGCGCAAGTTTCACGTACGAATGCTAATAACATCTGCGCAAGTTTCACGTACGAATGCTAATAACATCTGCGCAAGTTTCACGTACGAATGCTAATAACATCTGCGCAAGTTTCACGTACGAGTGCTAATAACATCTGCGCAAGTTTCACGTACGAATGCTAATAACATCTGCGCAAGTTTCACGTACGAATGCTAATAACATCTGCGCAAGTTTCACGTACGAATGCTAATAACATCTGCGCAAGTTTCACGTACGAATGCTAATAACATCTGCGCAAGTTTCACATACGAATGCTAATAACATCTGCGCAAGTTTCACGTACGAATGCTAATAACATCTGCGCAAGATTAGACATATCAAGTATAACCATAGTAGCGCACGTGCTTGACTTACTTTTTTTGATGGCTTTTCGAATTCTCCTGTACTGATCGTGCTCCCTGGATTTGATGTCGGACCATCGCTTGCGCAGTTGATCCTTGCCCCTTCGTACGCCGAATTTCTGCTCCAGGGTGCTGACGATTGTAGTGAGAATCTTGTCCTTGCGCAAGTTTGGTCGAGGGTAGGGGCCATTTTCCCCGTCGTAATCTTCCCTTTGGAGGATGTCCACCATCTCCACCATCTCTTCAAAGGCCATATTGGCCTTATATCTGCTGCTGGATGCAGATGTGTTCGCTTCTGGGCTTTCCTCCGCGCTACTGGCTGAGAATGTGTCCGCCATCTTCATGAATTTATTCACCCACAATGCAACGAGGGGAAGCGGGGCGGGGAATACTCGTCAGGAGGAACGTCATGGGCGGGCGACGCAGAGGACGCAGGCGGACTTCGACGCGTGCGCAGTGTATATAAGGCTGTTTGAGGGCCCCACGTGTTCCCGAACGGAAGTAGCGAGCGCTCTGTACGAAGGTAAGTGTTTTCTAGGATGCATTACTGTGGTTTATTGGGTTTTGGGCCTGCATTTTTTAAGGATATGTGTGTGTTACTGCCTGTGTGTAGGGGTTGCTGCCTGTGTGGATGTGTTGCTGCCTGTGTGTAGGGGTTGCTGCCTGTGTGGATGTGTTGCTGCCTGTGTGTAGGGGTTGCTGCCTGTGTGGATGTGTTGCTGCCTGTGTGTAGGGGTTGCTGCCTGTGTGGGTGTGTTGCTGCCTGTGTGGATGTGTTGCTGCCTGTGTGTAGGGGTTGCTGCCTGTGTGGGTGTGTTGCTGCCTGTGTGTGGGTGTGTTGTGTAATGTTTGGTTAGAAAAACTGGATGTGCGTTTTTAGTAACATTTGTGTTTTTGGTCTTTTGTATTGCCATTACTAACAAAACAGAAACAAACATGTCATCAGCCCAGTTTAATCCATTCAAGGACCAGCAGTTCATGTCAGAATTCATTGCGCTGTACAGAAAAAATACAAACCTGTGGCAGCTCAAGAACCCTTTATATGGAAATAGGGATGTCCGGAAGGCAACACTGGGGCCACTTGTGGATTTTGTGAAGACTCAAGTCCCCAACGCAGACACCAAGTTTGTTGAAGCCAGAATTTCAAGTTTAAGGCACATGTACAAGCGGGAGCGCAAGAAGATTGAGGAATCAGTCAGATCAGGAGCAGCAGCAGAGATGGTTTATGTACCGAAGCTGTGGTACTACAACCAACTGGCTTTTCTAGGTGACCAGATGGAACCCAGGCAATCACTGTCCACTCTTCCCTCCACCCTTCCCTCCACTCTTCCCTCCACTCTTCCCTCCACCCCAGCTGAGGCTTCCACGGAAGGAGAAGACCCCTCCACCTTGGAGCAGGCTGATGCGCCCAGCTGGAGCCAGGTATATATTTAGTAGCCTAAATTGTGATTGTGTGAATATTAATGCTGTAAACGTTAAAATGTGAAACAATTAACACCCTGAACTCAGAATTGTGAAAAAAAGCTGCCAAAAATTGCGCACACTTCGAAAAAGTGTTGGTGCAACATATCGATACATATATAGTGTATACATACATCCAGTAGTGGCAAAAAATGCCTTATACAACATTGGTGATCTGCTTGGAAAATGCAGGGGTCCAAATGATAGCCTTTTGGATCTTTTTTAAAATTTATCTGCTCGTTCATAAGTTTACAATTGGATGATTGAGGAGGCCATAAACCAAAAAACAGGTGTTTGATTTTTGTTTTTATTTGCACACAGGATGAGCTGACCCAGGATGATGCCGGGACAAGTGGTATGGAGGAGGAGGACATGACCAGCGAGAGCCAGGAGGTGGCTGGGCCCAGCACGAGCCAGAGTGACAGCCAGACTGTATTAAGAAGTCTACCTCCACCCCTGCCCTTACCCCCAAGAAGGCCCAGGAGGATGACCATTGTTGAGGAGGAATCACTCCAACTTATTCGGAAGGCGAGTGCGATTCTCGAAAGACCCCCCATTCCAGAAGAGGCCTATGCCACCTACTTGGCCAGCAGGTTGCTGGAAATGGAGAAGGGCCAACGGCACCTGTGTGAGGGCCTCATTTTTGAGGCTATTAAGGGGGGTTTGAGGGGTCAATTACGAGAATCCACCCGCCTGACACATGAAGGCCCGACAGCAACTTCTCCTCCTCCTCCTCCTCCTCTTCCTTCTTCTCCTCCTCCTCCTCCTCCTCCTCCTCCTCCTACCACAAGTCAGCCTCCAAGGAAGCGTGCAGGGAAGACTGCAGGGAAGAGTGCAGGGCAGCGTGGTGGGAAGAGTCGGAAGTGACTGCCTGGCTTCAGTCTGGTCTCACAGAAGACACAGGCTGTTGTAGTGCCACAGCTTGGGGACATAGATGTCATCTGCTGCTGTTCCTGGTCTGTCTGATTCCTGGTCAATCTTCTTGTGCTCCCTATATTGGATGAAATGTGCCCAAGCTTAATTTTTGGCTTCACAAACTTGATGTCTGCCGTTGGGGCAAAAAGTCTTCTCAAAATCGCAAAGTGGCTCCAGTGTTGCCTTCCTATTTTGTTTTGCCTTGTTTGTTTAAACCAGAATAAATGGTAATTTAATTTTCAGAAAATAATGATATACGTGCTTGTTATTCAAAAACATAGTTTCTTTAGGAGTAGGCAGGTACATGTCTAAACATTCATTTGACAATACAAGTGTAAAGTGCAACTTCAATGGAACTGCAAGTGCAGTCGCTGGAAAGGTGAGGGTTAAGATCTGAATTAAGGGCAAGCTCTGCTGACTCCACAATTGTATCATGTGTAATAACAAATCCTTTTGATAACCAACAAATAATAAAATATATCTAAATAGAGATATATGTACATATATAATATATATATATATATATATATATATATATATATATACACGTATATATCTATATATCTATATATATAAATATATATATATATGTATATATAGATATATCTTTTTTTGGGTTTATTGAGAAATATAGATATATTTTTAATTTGGTGATTTGGATATATATATCTATATCTATATCTATATCTATATCTATATATATATATATATATATATATATATATATATATATATAGAGAGATATAGATATATATATATATATATATATATATACAAATATATAACTTCACTAAAGAATGCTGAAGAAAAAACGTTCGGGAGTACTCTGCGTGAATATACAAGCAGCAAGGCAAAATCATTCTTCAAGTACGATAACATACAAATCCCGCTGTCAGAAGAAAAAAAAAAAAAAGATCTGCAGCGTGACGATTGTGCGAGCTTCAAAACGAAGGCTAGTTTTACCAGACCGAGCGAGTCCGTGACATATTAGCTACTGAGCATGCGTCCTTTTTGGTACGCCGGACCATACTACACACGGCCGGATTATCCGCTGGACTGCCAAGTCCAGCGGATAATTTTAAAACAAAACTTAAAACTTTAGTCCGCCGTACTTTGGCCAAAAAAAGTCCGCCGGCGCCCACACACGAGGGGATTATCCGCTGGACTTCAGTCCAGCGGATAATCCCGCGGGATTATCCCTTCGTGTGTACGCGGCATAAGAGTAAATTAATAACAAAATGGTACTATCAGATAAAGGTAAATGGTCCCCAAAAAGAAGGGCGGGTAGCCTTGTTACTTACAAGTCAGCTCAAGGTTAAACCCAAAAGCCTTATTCGGCATACACACAAGCGGAATTTCTGTCCGAAAAATCTTGGATGGTTTTTCCAACGGAATTCCGCTCAAGCTTGACTTGTATACACACGGTCACACAAAAGTTATCTGAACTTTCGACCGTCAAGAACACGGAGACGTACAACACTACGACGAGCCGAGAAAATGAAATTCAATGCTTCCGAGCATGCGTTGAATTGTTTCCGAGCATGCGTGATTTTTTGTGTGTCCGAATTGCATACAGACGATCGCATTTTCAGATAGGAACTTTTCCTCGACAAAAAGCTCTCATCAGAGTTTTGCTGGTGACATTTCCAATAATGTGTACGCGGAATAAGGATGTCTTTGGTGATAAACAAAGACACATAACACCCCATTGTCTGTCACATGCTGTTTTTATCAAGACCCATCCATAATTACCAGGCCAGGCAAGGACATTGTGACTAACTAAATTAATTTTGCTTGTGGAGGGTAAATATTAGTTTATCATATTATTTATATCTATTTGAAGTAGTGGGATCTCCTTAGGACCTGCCATTGCTCTCCTACCTACACCTTGCGTTAAACAAGATATATCGATTTTTTTAACATATTTAACCACTTCGCATCCAGGCCAATTCTACCATTTTTCTCCTACATGTAAAATTCATATTTTTTTTCTAGAAAATTACATATAACCCCCAAACATTATATATGTTTTTTTAGCAAAGACCTTAGAGAATACAATGGCAGTTGTTGCAACTTTCTAACGGTATTTGCGCAAAAATTTTTCGAACACGTTTTTTTTTGAAAAAAAAAAGTTTCATGCTTTAAAAAAAAAAAAACAGTAAAGTTAGCCCAATTATTTTGCATAATGTGAACAATGAAAATACACTGAGTAAATAGTTACCCAACATGTCACGCTTCAAAATTGCACGCGCTCGTGGAATGGCGCCAACTTTGGTATTTAAAAATCCCCATAGGCGACGCTTTAATTTTTTTTACTGGTTACATGTTTTGAGTTTACAGAGGAGGTCTAGGGCTAGAATTATTGCACTCACTCTAACGTTCACAGGGATACCTCACATGTGTGGTTTGAACACCATTTTCATATGTGAGCGGGACTTACGTATGCGTTCGCTTCGGCGTATGAGCTCACGGGGACAGGGGCGTTTAAATTTATTTCTTTTTTTATTGTTAATTTTACTTTTATTTTTTTAGTTTGACACTTTAAAAAAAAATGATTACTTTTATTCCTATTACAAGGAATGTAAACATCCCTTGTAATAGGAATATGGCATGATCGGACCTATTTACAGTGAGATATGGGGTCAATAAGACCCCACCTCTAGGCTGGGAAGCCTAAAAAAATAAAAAAAAAAAAAAAACGTGGAGGGCGATGGGAGGGGGGAGACGTCCCCTCCCGCCGCCCGTAAGAACGATCAAGCGGCATAACAGCCGATATGATCGTTCTTATGGTGCAGGGAATCGCCTGCTGAAAAATCCGATATCTGAATTATGTTTGTAGCTACAGGCATCATTCAGATAAACCCCCAAAAAGTCAAGGACGTCCTATGACGTACCTTGGGTGCCAAGTGATTAAATATTCAGTACATGTAATAAGAATTACTTAAGCCTTGTACACACACATTGGATTGTTGGCCAACAAAACCGTGGACTTTTGTCCGAAGGGCATTGGCCCAAACTTGTCTTGCATACAAATGGCAAGGAATTGTCAGCCAACAAATACGAACATAGTGACATACTATGTTGTTTTTCAGCTCTTTAGCGACACCCTTTGGGCTCCTTCTGCTAATTTCGTGTTAGTAGAAGTTTGGTAAGTGTTGATTTGTGCTTTTCATTTCGCACTTTTCATTTCACGCTTTTCAGTTAATTTCTGAATGACCGTTCATCAACCAGCCATGTTGTGGAATCGGAGGAGATAATGTGTTATTTATTACTGGCCTTGGAGTTATCGCTTTGACCCAAGTCCAGTCCAGGAACAGGAGGAGGAGGAGTTCTGGACCAAAAATTGGTTGCTTTATTAATCGTGACCAATTATGTCATATGCCTTTGCTGCGGAAGCTCCAGGAGAATAATCCAATCATCTAACTTTATCTAACTCTTGGCATTGTTGACCCCCTATATTAAGAAGAAGGACACATGCATGAGGCTTTTATTGAAATTTTTGGTTGAATAATAATGATTTTATTTGTTACAGTATATTTTCTATATTTTTGGATGCATAGAATGAACTTTTTGATTAAGTTCTATTGGCAGATAGCATGTCTAATTCTATTTGTTTTCTTTTTTAATGCACAATAAAAAAAATGTGTAAAATAATACTTGGCTATGTGTTTTACTTCAAATGACAGTTTGGGAGTAGGCAGTTACATTTAAAAAAAAATACAATGTAAAATTGACAAGGGACACCAACATAGTTGTATCTTTGATCTTAAAAACTATGGGATAATAGTGTTGTGATAACTTACCCAAATAAAAAAAAAAAAAAAAACATTATAATACTATTCTTGATATCACTAGAAAAAAAAGCCTTTGAAAATTTGTTTGCAATAACTCCATCTGTATCACCAGCAAAGCAGCTTCATTATTATCCCATTAAAGAAGAAGAGAATGTGAGCTGCATTTCGAGATTTCATAATTTGCCACGTCACAAATGTTAATTCTCCATTAGGAATGCTAGTTTAAAAGACCGACCGCTTCTGGCTTGTCCTTGCTTCCAAAAATGCGTGTTTGTACTTTGGACATTTATCTGACGGACTTGTGCACACACGCTCGGAAAATCTGACAATAAACATTTAAAACCTGCTATCCAACATTTTTCCATGGAAAATCCGACAACAATTGTCCAATGGAGCATACGAACGGTCGGATTCTCTGACAACAGCCTGTCATCACACATTTCCAGTCGGAAAATCTGATCGTGTGTACGAGGCTTTAATGGTAATGTTTAAAAATATTTTATGTATGGCATGTAATTAAATGGCAATCATATATGCTCATTAAATAAGCAGGATTTTGTGTCAAGAAGGAGGCACCCAAAAATATAATCATGTTGACATGCTCTGTTAATTTATGTTAAGTGCATTTTGTATTCCATTTAAATACCACTATAACCATCCAAGAACCTCTCCTCCCCCTCACAGCAGACCTCCTTACCTTCAGGTGCAAGACAGTTTTAGTGTATGAATGTATATCAGTAAAAAGTCAGCCCAGTGCTACACCAAATCTTTTCTTACCTTGCTCCAAGACTGAATCTATGCAACTAGTGCTTTAACTGTTTACTGTCTTACATTGTACAAGGCACAAGACATACTCTAGAGCAGTGGTTCTCAACATTAGGGAGACCAAAGACCAGTAAATTCTTCCTAAACTTTACCTGCCCATGCATAGCCATGAATAACTGGTAGATCACAATCAACCTATTGCTGACCCCAATTCTAAACCTTCTCCACTCTTTACATATTAAACAAAAATGTGGGCAATAGATACATATTAAATTCATAACCTATTGTCAGAAGAAGATATAGGGATGATTCATTAAACCCGAAAAAGAAGAATATCTGTATAATGTTTCCCCAAATATAAATGGTGAAATCTGATTACAACTCTAGTTCTTTCTGAATAATTTAAATTCTCAGTTGTAATATTAAGCCCCTGGAACAGACATTTTTTTTAAAGAGAAGCAAACACTGGGGCAGCACTGAGTATGGAAGACAGCTAAAACAAGTTTTCAGGATGAAGGTAGTGTTCAGCTTCAGCCTCAGGTAATAAAAGCCCAGGAGGAGAATGTGGAACACACACACATGCACGCACACACACACACACACACACACCAGCAGTAAGCTGCACACTTGACAACCTACTGTGTGCGTTGCAGTTAAGATCAACCTAGTGATCACAGGAAGTTTATGTGTATTTTCAGCACAGTTCTGTGATGATTAACAAGCATCTCGCCATCCAGTTCCAAATGAGGCTCCTGCCTGCAAATAAGGCTCCATAGCTGTGTTCCAGGCTTAAGCAGACAGGCATCAACACTATATACATCAGAATCCTTCATGACTCTGAGATCTGCATCTTCCTGCATTTCTACTGACCCCCAGAATGCAGGAAAAGCCCCAATACTTCCTCTGGCTGGCTTGGGCTACTGCTCTGTACTAGTAGGGAAGCTGGAGCATGGTGGGACTGTCAGGCACCCAGGGCAGTCAGGAGCTAGAGTGCAAGACAGCACATTGTTGCTGAGCCGCAGACCCCCACCTGTTCCAACAACTGTCAGAACAGACAGAAAGCCAGGACCTGGATGGATGCTGCCTAGAACTGATTTCTTTAAAAAAAATAGTCATATAGAGAATGGTTTAGGAGCATTTTATGGTTTAGTTGGTATTGCTGAATCTTGGTTTCATTCTTCACATGATTGGGCTAATAATAATTCATTCTAGTCTCTTTTTTAGAGAGACAGGTTACAAAAACAAAAAGATGGCAGGTGTGACTCTATGTGAGAAGCAATCTCAAAGCAAATGAGGACCTTGTTGATGAAGATTGTGTTGGTGCTGAAGCAATTATGGGTGGAGCTGCATATAGGTATGAGTACCTCAAAATGTATTATTGGAGTTGTTATAGGCAATCCCGTGTTAATGAGGAGGTAACGACTAGGTTCCTGCCCAGATAGAATGGACTGCAAGGGCTGGGAGAGTAATACAAATGGGGTATTTAACCACCATAAAATTGACAGGAGTAATGGCACTGTTGGCACAGTAAAAGAGCAGAAATGTATAAACCTATAACAAGACAATGTTATGCTACACTTTATAGAAGCCCCAACTAGAAATGATGCTCTTCTGGATCTGCTAATCTGAAACTTTGGGGTGATTTACGAAAGCAACGCACATTTCCATATTTATGAAATGGTGCACCGGTAACAGAGCTTGAATCCCACATTTACTATAGTGATCTTGGCGCATGGGAGAATGCAATCTGTGCGCCACTATGGACATGGTGCACGGCATCTCCAATTTTAATATTGACAGAAGATGGAGGTGCCAATATTATGAGGTGATGCGAGGAAGTTTAGTAACAACTGCCCAATAACAAATATGCTCAAAATAGAATGAGAAAGTAACTTTTTCAGAGAAAGCCTGCTGTGCCTGCAAGTACGTTTAGAACTGCGTGAGATCAATTTAAGCAGTGCACATGCGCAAGTGGCTATTGTGCTCATTTACATGAGTTTGTTCACTGCGCGGCCAAAATCGTAGTAAATGTTAAGTAACATACATGCAATTGCACGGGTTGAATGGGCACACCTCTAATCTTGACAATTTTTTTTGTTTTTTTTTACGCTGGTTCACCTTTATGTATTTTTTTAAGGAGATTTGCACATAGGTCATGTTAGCATGTTACATTGCCAACATGTGACATATACCTTGTTAAAATTATGTAAAAAGACTCATTCTTCTAGCTCCCTTCTAATGGTTCACCTTTATGTATTTTTTTAAGGAGATTTGCACATAGGTCATGTTAGCATGTTACATTGTCAACATGTGACATATACCTTGTTAAAATTATGTAAAAAGACTCACTCTTCTAGCTCCCTTCTAATGCATATGATTTCCTTGGGCTAGCTTTTGCTTTTAAAGGGGAACTCCACACTCCATTCTCCAATGCTCTTCTCTCCCCCCTCTAATCCCTTGGATTTCCATGGGCTAGCTTTTGCTTTTAAAGGGGAACTCCGCACTCCATTCTCCAATGCTCTTGTCTCCCCTCTCTAAATCCCTTGGATTTTGATGGGCTAGCTTTTGCTTTTAAAGGGGAACTCCACACTCCATTCTCCAATGCTCTTGTCCAAGTGAGTGTTGGAACCCCTGCTTGTCTTTTTTAAGTTGTTTCCCTTTTTTGAAAATTGGCTGCACTTCCTGTCACATAGCCAAACAGGAAGTGAGGGTAAAACCCTACCAATATCCTTCCTTGGGGGCACACAGGTCAATCAAACTAGTGTCCCCATTAGGCAAATTGCACTCTAGCACTTTGTTCTGTACACCCCAAATTATATGTTGGGGTTTATTAAAGGCAAATAAACTCTGCAATACAAGTGTACTCGCTGTAAATCTGAGGGGACGCACTGGTGATTTTATCATCCAATCACATAGCATAAAAGATGCTGTTTTTTATTTTCCTTGCATGTCCCCCTAGGATCTCCAGCAACTGCATTTCCAAGTGCACTTGTAGTGCAAAGTGGATTTTCCTTTAGTAAATAAACCCCAAAGTCCAAGATACCTAATAATTTGGGGTGTACACAGCAAAATGCTAGTGTACACTAGCAAAGAAATGCCTTTCCTTGTGTGTCCCCAAGGAAAGACATTCATAGGGTTTTACACTCACTTCCTGTTTGGCTATGTGACAGGAAATAAATAAATTGGAGGTGAAACTGGCAAAATTTGGGAGGTGTCTTCTCCCTATTATGACTATTTGTGATCCAACGTGCGCTGGTTTGCACGTTCGATTAATTACTTTTCCGGCGCACCAATTAATGTATGATCTGGTGCAGTGCCTTCTTCTAAGTAAATCACCCGCATTGCAGAGCTTATTGCTAATGTTCATGTAAAAGAACATTTGGGTGGCAGTGACCATAACATAATTTATGTAAACTGTAAAGAATACAGCTTATGTAAGCTGGTAAAACCACTAAGCTCTCTTTTAGGAGAGCAAATTTTCCAAGGCTGAGGACCGCTCTCCAAGACTTATGCCACGTACACACGGTCAAAATTCTCATCTAAAAAAGCTCTGATGGTTTTCCCGTCGGAATTCCGATGAAATTTCGCTCAAACTGTCTTGCCTACACACAGTCACACCAAATGCCGATGGTCAATAACACCGCGGCATAAAACACGTTCGACTGCACTATAAAAGGGAAGTTTAATGCTTCTGAGCATGCGTCAAATTGTTTCCGAGCATGCGTCGGAATTTTGCGTGTCAGAATTGCATACACACAATCGTAAAATCCGATAGAAAGGTTTTTCGGTCGGAAAAATTAAGAACAGGTTCTCAATCCAAAGTCCGTCAGAAATTCCAACAGAAAAAGACCGATGGGCATACACACGGTCGGAAAATCAGATGAAAAGCTCCCATCTGACTGTTTCCATCGGAAATCCCGACCGTGTGTACGCGGCATTAGACTGGGAGGGATAAATGTCATTAAAGAACACTGAACAGAAATGGGAATGCTTCAAAATTAGTTTAAATGTATGCAAACACACTGCAAAATACACTACATGGTATGTCTATTAACCACTTAAGGACCAGAAGGATTGGCAATTTTTTTGCGATATGGCATATGCATCGTTTCAACTGACAATTGCGCGGTCATTCGACATTATACTAAAACAAAATTTACGTCCTTTTTTTCCTACAAATAGAGATTTCTTTTGGTGGTATTTGATCACCTCTGCGGTTTTAATTTTTTGCGCTATAAACAAAAAAATAGCGACAATTTTGAAAAAAAAACTATATTTTTTACTTTTTGCTATAATAAATATCCCCGAAAAAATAGAAAGAAACACATTTCTTCATCAGTTTAGGCCAATATTTATTCTTCTACATATTTTTGGTAAAAAATGACAACAAATGTATATTGATTGGTTTGCATCTACAAAATAGGGGATATATTTATGGCATTTTTATTATAATTTTTTTTCTTTGCTAGTAATGGTAATAGTCAGTGATTTTTAGCGGGACTGCGACATTGTAGCAGACAGATCAGACACTTTTTACTTTTTTGGGACCATTGACATTTGTACAGCGTTCAGAGCTAAAAATAGCCACTGATTACTCTATAAATGTCACTGGCTGGGAAGGGGTTAACACTAGGGGGGCGATCAAGGGGGTAAGTGTTCCCTAGGGAGGTGTTTCTAAATGTGGGGGGGGGGGTCTACTGACAGGCAGTAGAAAGAGATTGCTGTTTCTGATCACTAGGAACAGCAGATCTCACTCTCTACTTCCCTGACAGAAAGGGGAACGTCTGTTTATATTGACAGATCTCCGTTCTGTGAATGAATGAACTACATGTTCTATCCTCCACTGCAGCACACAGCTTGTAGTTCCCAATGAACTACCAGGGCACTCATTAACAGCCTTGTAGTTCACTGACACTTCCTGCAGGTGAGTAATTGCCGGACCGTATAGAGGTACAGGAAGCAAGCTGTCAGCATTGTCCTCAGGAGCCTGACATTTCACACATGAGACATCATTTTGCAACTGTACAAATCCTTAATAAGCCCTCATCTGGAATATGCTGTTCAGTTTTGGGCACCACTTCACAAAAAGGATATCAGATAACCAGAGAAAGTGCGGAGAAGGGCAACCAAACTGATAAGTGACATGGAAGAGCTCAGCTATGAGAAAATAAACTGATCTGAATTCATTCTCTCCTGATAAGTGGCAATTAAGGGGGACTATGATCAACATAAATATATAAATGGTCCGTGTAGTGAACTTTAGACATGTGCACTGCCAAAAAATGTGTTTGTTTTAGTTTTGTTTCATTCAGGGTTTTTTTGTTTGTTTTTCGGGTCATTCGTTATGATCGCAATTCGTAAAATTGCAAATTCGAAGATTCGTAAATTTGTAAATTAGAAAATTCGTAAATTCATAAATTAGAAAATTCGTAAATTTGAAAATTTGTAAATTTGAAAATTCGTGAATTTGAAAATTCGAAAATAAGAAAGAAAATTTGAAAGATTAACTAACTAACTAATAATTACTAACTATTAAATTATAGGTATTGGAATTTTCTTTCAAATTTGTCTGTTAGTGAATGTAACGAATAAGAATTTATCCGAAGTTATGAATTATACAAAATAACGAATACCGCATCTAAACAAATGGAACGGAACAAATTAATAATAAATAATAATAATGAAAAGTTTTTATTACAATTATTTTTATTTATTATTATTAATTTGCTAGATTCCATTCATTTAGATATAGAGTGCCACACTCTTACCATATAGTTACGTCAGTAAGTACTTTAGATGGTGGGGGCTTTTTATGGGTTTAATCTTTATTCATACTTTTTATTATCAACCCCTTTTCCTTGGCATACAGACCATACAGATATCTCTACTATCATATATTAGACAATTCAAGTCACGTGCATGCTCCTGAAGATTAGCTCAATCCATGAAATGCATAGAGCTGTATAATGCCGTGTCTCTACCTATTATACGCAAATTATGTGATATCAACTGTTTACCCTATGTGATGATCTGTTTTTATTACATGTCAATTTGTGTATATATATATATATATATATATATATATATATATATATATATATATATATATATATATATATATATATATATATATATATAAACTGTATTGATTCCATTATGTTATCATGATTACTATTATGTACCAGATTATTGATATTATCATTATTAAATTATTTCTGTATACTTATGTGCTTCATTTAAAGTCCCACCACCCCTTTCCCCATTCTTATTTAGACAGGGATAGAGGCACTGGACCTAACCAGGTCACCTCCTCATTTAACCACTTAAGCCCGGACCATTTTGCTGGCCAAAGACCAGAGCACTTTTTGCAATTCGGCACTGCGTCGCTTTAACTGACAATTGCACGGTCGTGCGATGTGACTCCCAAACAAAACTGACGTATTGTTTTCCTACAAATAGAGCTTTCTTTTGGGGGTATTTGATCACCTCTGCGGTTTTAATTTTTTTGCGCTATAAACAAAAGAACAGCGACAATTCTGAAAAAAAACACATTATTTTTTGCTTTTTGCTATAATAAATATCCCCCAAAAATATATAAAACATTTTTTTTCCTCAGTTTAGGCCGATACGTATTCTACATATTTTTGGTAAAAAAAATAGCAATAAGCGTTTATTGATTGGTTTGCGCAAAAGTTATAGCATCTACAAAATAGGGGATAGTTTTATGACATTTTTATTAATATTTTTTTTATTAGTAATCGCGGCGATCAGCGATTTTTATCGCGACTGCGACATTATTGGGGACACTTCGGACAATTTTGGCATAAATTGCACTGATTACTGTGTAAATGTGACTGGCAGTGAAGGGGTTAACACTAGGTAGTGCTGTAGGGGTTACGTGTGTCCTGGGGAGTGTTTCTAACTGTAGGAGGGATGGGTTAGCCGTGACACATCTCTAATCATAGCTCCCGATCGCATGGAGCTATGATCAGTGACACTGTCACTAGGCAGAACGGGGAGATGCTTGTTTACATTAGCATCTCCCCATTCTTCCTCTCCGTGAGACGATCGCGGGTCCTGTGGACATCGACATTCTGCTGACGTACATTTGCGTGCGCCGGTCAGGAGCCAGTTAAAGTCCCAAATTGTTCTGTTCTTTTCCTCTAGATATTGCATTCGTTATTTTGGATAATTCGTAACTTATGATAAATTCGTATTTGTTACGTTCACTAACAGCCAAATTTGAAAGGAAATTCCAATACCTATAATTTAATAGGTTAGTAATAGTTAAGTTATTATTATTAGTTAGTTATTATTTCAGATTTTTTTGGGGGGGTTTTCGGATTTTCGAATTTTGAATTTCCAAATGATCAAATTTATGAATTTACAAATTTTGGAACATTCAAATTTATGAATATTCAGAAAAATTTGTTAAATGGGTTTTTGTTATTTCAGATATATTTCCGAATTAAAGAATTTGTCGAAATTTGTTAAACAAATTTGGAACAAAACTAATTGCACATATCTAGTGAACTTTGTGTAGAGTTATTCAGATTCAAGTCATTAAAGAGGAAAAGGGGGCACTCTTTATATCTGCAGGAAAAGAGATTTAACCTCCATATATGGAAAGGTTGCTTCACAGTAAGAGCTGTGAAATGTGAAATAGACTCCCTCAAGAGGTGGCTCTGGCCAGTTCAGTAGATTTAAGAAAGACCTGGATTCTTTCTTAGATACACATGATATAACTGGATACTAATATTTATAGTAAAGTAAAGTTGATCCAGGGAACATCTCATTGCCTCTTGGGGGATCAGGAAGGATTGTTTCCCCTGCTGGAGAAAATTGGATAATGCTTTATTCTTTTTTTTTGCCTTCCTCTGGATCAACTGTGGGTATAGGATTGTATGTATATATTTTTCCCTCCTGTTGTTTGAACTGGATAGTCTTTTTCAACCAGACTTACTATGTACCTATGTAATTATCTAACAGTAAGAGCTGTGAATATGTGGAATAGACTCACTTAAAAATGTGTTCTGGTCAGTTTAGTAGATTATTTAAAAAAAGAGCTGGGTGCATTCCTAAATGCAAACTGTATATTAACATTTATAGGACAACACCAGGATAAATTATCCAGGGGACATCCTATTGCCACCTTGGGGTTTAGGAAGGCCCCCGGAGCAAATAGAATCATGTTTTATTTTCCTTCCTCTGAATCACCTGTGGTTTAGGATAGTGTATATAGAGGTTTTTTTCTTAGTTTTTTTTTCTACTGATTGAACTAGATGGACAGGACAATGTTGCAAAAACTGGTCTAACCCACTTTCATCTTTGCTGCAAGTTAGCTTTGAACCTGTATGCTAGGAACAAGCTTTTTCTTGGTGTGACTTTAAACCCTTCCTCCCATTCTTGTCTTATCCAATGACTCATTGATCACAATAATGGCATAAGAACACTTAAATAAATGTCATATCAAAGTTCACTGTCCCCTAATTAGCTAATCAAATCATAATACATGTATCCATTGGTGTGCTCATGGGTATGTGTTAGGGCCCTGAACCACTGGGAGGTAACAAATGACTTTTCAAAGTAGCAACATATGTAGTTTTTCACGTCTGTAGTCCCTTTAAGATGATTCACTTTGAAGAAATTTTAATTTTCAATCAGTTACTTTGTCTAGTTGGCTTTATTGTAAAGTTGACTATGCAATTCTAGATGCTAGAGTCTCTTGGTAAAGACCATGTTGCACCTACAATGCAGCAGTCAGCTCTCCTCAGGCCTCATAGATGGACAGGTCAACTTCTCTGAACTGCCCTTTAGTCAATGAACACTAGTAATCTAACTATAATGCCGCGTACGGACGATCGGAATTTCCGACAACCAAACCGTGGATTTTTTTTGATGGATGTTAGCTCAAACTTCTCTTTCATACACATGGTCGCACAAATGTTGTCGGAAATTCTGATCACCAAGAACGCGCTGACATACAACACATACGACGAACCGAGAAAAATTAAGTTCTTCTGCTTGATTCCGTGCATGCGTGAAATTTTGTGCATCAGAATTGTCTTCACACGCTCGGAATTTATGACAACAGATTTTGTTTGAAATTTGTTTGAAATTTGAGATCCAGCTCTCAAAAATTTGTTGTCGGAAATTACGACAGCAAATGTCCAATGGATTTCCGATAACAAGCTCACATCAAACATTTGTTGTTGGAAATTCCAATCATGTGTATGCGGCATAAGAGATTTCTCTTTGAAAAATTTTTCTCTGCTGCCTTTCTACTTCCAAAACATTTCCTCAGAAATCTCCTTCTTTCCAGACTGGATTTCATATTATTCCTCCCTCTTATGTTACAAAATTCACAGGCTGGCACATATGTTTCTCTTTATGGTAGCTATCCCATAGAGATAACTGCAGACCTGAGATAGTCTGAAGTCCATTGAACTCAACAGCTAGCAAGCTTCTTAAGAATAGATTGTCCTCTAGTGGCTGAAAAGAGTATGTATGAAATAAACAATTCTACAGCATGACGTGTGAATACGTCTGTTTTGCAAAATAAAACAGTTTTGCATTACATGCACACAAAAGGTATCAGAGAAAAGTCTCTGAGGTGGCTACAGTGATATTTCCTGTGCTGTAATTATGCCATGACAGCAAAACATAAAGACATCTTGGTGTACTGGGTTTTCCCTTCTGTCTTTTGATGTACCTGTGCAGATGCACTAATTGTACAGGAATTGTCTCAGCCCATTTCATTAATACTTTTTCTTTGTTATTAAACCCAGTGTTAATAAAACTGTAAAACAATTTAAATAAAAAATAAAATGTTTTAATAATAATACATAACAATTTAAAAAAAAAAATGTAACTGGGTAAACAAGTCTAAATTCTATACAGGTACATATATTTTATGTGTATGTAGGTCTTTTATAATATTGTCCCACAGTGAAAACAACTGCATTTTCTGTATATAAGTAGGCCAGCTTCATAACTGCAAAATAACTGGCTCCCCTGAGCTACATGATCCGCATTCAAATTCTCAACAATAAGCCTCAACAATAAGCTATTCATTTTAACGCCGAACATGCCAGGAATAAACTAAATCATTTATGATTTACAGAAACATACATTTCAACACATTTAGATAAATGGTTTAAGACTTTAGGCTACTTGAAGGGAGCTACTAATCTTTTGATATCTATGTGGTATGCACTTATAAAGACTACAGAATTTATTACCTTCTTCACAGCATGCAAGGTAACAGTTTTCCTCCTAAGAAATAAACTGTTATTTCCTGACTCTCATGTTAACTCAGTGGTAATGCACTTCTGTATTCTGCTACTGCCACAACAAAGATCAGTGTATGCAAAGCTTTTTCTATGGAAAATGCTGCTTTTTGAAGGTTTGTGTTTTTATTTGTTTTTTTTTTATAATAATAATAATTGTTATTATTTATAATGTAACGCATACTTTATTTAGATGCAAGAATGATCCAGCATATGTATCTTTAAGACTTGACACTCAAGAAAGCATATATTTTTTATTAACATTATAATTATTAATATTGATATTATTATCATTATTAATCAATAGGAAAGTGAATATAACCCCCATGTTTAGATGTTAACCTTGTATTGTTTAATCACTCTAATATAAGTGTGAATATATTTGATTACTTTTTTTTTGTTGTTCTATTCTCTACTTCATCTTCACTGATAGGGCAGAAACAATGAAAGATACCTCTGCTCTACTATTGGCATGATGTAGTAATGGAAGTCCTTGGTATATAGAGTAGTGGATTTGCTTATTAAGTTGGAAAGTTACTTATTCAAAAAATAACAATTATGTGGTAGTTATTGCAAAAAAAAAAAAAATGTAATGGTAAATATTGTTTAAAAAACTCTTAAGTCCAATTCACAAGTGGTATCACATGTGGTATTTACTGTTTTTTGAGAAATAGCTGATTGCTACGGAGCGGGTTTGAGAAGCCGGCCATCAGGTACTTAACAACAGATGACTTATCAGCTGTCACCAGGTTCCCCGCTGAATGAAAAAAAAAACCCATGTAATTAAAAAATGATGAAAACATTATGGAATGATGCTTGGAGTGTGGGGGGGACCCCATGCTGTTTTTTTGTTTTCATCATTTTATTTTTATAATTGTCAGGTTTTTTTTTTTTTTACATTCAGCTGTCAGCGGGGAACCTGCTAACAGCTGATGAGTCATCTGTTTGTAAGTACGTGACGGCTGGCTTGTAACGGATGTGGCTGCCGGCTTCCCAGCCCACTCCTTAGCAACCAGCTCAATGCAATAAATTAATGCATTACTGCTAAATTGAACAAATACCGCATTCAGTATTTAACACAATATTCTTAATGGATTGAACACTTGCACAAATGTTACCGCCTGTGGTATTTTACCGCATTTTATTAGCCATTATTTAACTCTTAGTAAATTGACCCCATAATATTGCCAGAAAATACTACTATTCATATTTGGATATCAGAAATGATTTATCCATGTGGCACCTGGAGGAATACTACATGTTTTTCAATCATGTAACTAGAGTTAAATCCATAAATTCATTAAAAAACATAAATGAACAATACAGGACTAGAACAGAAATCTGAGTTCTTTATCCACTGGAGGACCCTAGTGTTAAATTAATTAGGAACAAAAATAAGCAATAAATGACTAGAACAGATATCTGAGTTCCACATTCACTTCAGGACCCTGAATTTACACCTCACTTTCCCTTTAAATGCATGTGCAGTCCTATAAAGGAGCCAATAACTTTGGCCCAGCTTAAACCAATGTAATTGTGTTTGTGGCATATTTGGTTAATCTCTGTGGAAGTTGGAAATCACTGTAGTAGGCACTGACACTAGTTTCTGGTAATGGGGTATGTGGATTCCCTACTGCATAGTGAATGCTTTGCATTTATTGTGAAGATGCAGTGTTCTCTAAATGATGCCCAAGCAGAGGGAGCAGAAATGGTAGTCGACATGCGACTCAGAAGTTAGCAGCAATCACTGTAGTGGCAATGCCTGCTATAGTAATTAGTAAATAAAGTCCACCTGTGTGTAATTTAATCTTAGTATAAGTACAGCTGTTCTGTAAAGCCATCAGAGGTTTGTTAACCTTGAGAACCTTAGTGAACCAACAGCACCACAAAGGCCAAGGAACACACCAGACAGGACAGGTATAAAGTTGTGGAGATGTTTAAAACAGGGTTAGATTATAAAAAAATCTCCCAAGCTTTAAACATCTCACGGAGCACTGTTCAATCCACTATCTGAAAATGGAAAGAGTATGGCACCAGTGGCGGCTGGTGCTCAATTTTTTTTGGGGGGGGGGTTGCAAACCTGGCCCCCTTACTCCCCCCACCCCCCCCAAAGCTTGATCGATAGCCACTTCACTCGCCCGTCACCTGCCAGGGTGCCCCACCCTTACCCCATCCAGGTCGCAGCTTCCCCCTGCATTTCCTCCCGAGTCCCGGCGGTCGCTTCTCCTCCCTGCCAATAAGGTCTTAGGACTCCCAGCCAATCGGGTCTTAGGACTCCTGGCCAATCGGGTCTCAGGGCCTGCTTTCTGATTGACACAGAGGAGAAGCAGGAAGACATTACCAAATATTAATTTGCTAATACCACACATGTGGGTGGGCTCTGGGCGCAGTGCTCTGTGCCCCAGGCCCACCCTTTTTGAAGCCAATTAGAGCCTCAGGCTCTAATAATGTGCTTAAAAAAAAAACATTGAAATCCATGCATCCGGTGCCCTGCATGGAGATTTGGGGCCGGGCGCACGGATTAGGGGGGCAGCGCCCCTGCGCCCCTTATAAGCAGCTACCACTGTATGGCACAACTGCAAATCTACCACACTGAGATAATTTAGAGAAGCAGCCAAGAGGCCCATGGTAACTCTGGAGGAGCTGCAGAGATCCACAACTCAGATCGGAGAATCTGTTGACAGGACAACTAATAATCATGCACTCCAAAAATTTGGGCTTTATGGAGTGGCAAAAAGAAAGCCATTGTGGAAAGAAAGCCATAGGAAGTCTCTTTGGGGGACACAGAAAACATGTGAAAGAAGGTGCTCTGGTCAGATGAGACCAACATTTTACTTTTTGGCCTAAAAGCAAAAAGCTATGTGTGGCGGAAAATTAATACTGCACATTACCCTGAACACACCATCCCTGCTGTGAAACATGGTGGTGGCAGCATCATGTTGTGGGGATGCTTTCTTCAGCAGGGACAAGGAAGCTGGTCAGAGTTGATGGTAAGATGTATGGAGCCAAATACAGGGCAATCTTAGAAGAAAACCTGTTAGAGTCTGCAAAAGACTTGGGACTGGGGCAGAGGTTCACCTTCCAGCAGGGCATTGACCATAAACATACAGCCAGAGCTACAATGGAATGGTTTAAATAAAAGCATATTCATGTGTTAAAATGGCCCAGTCGAAGTCAAGACCTAAATCTAATTGAGAATCTGTGGCAAGACTTGAAAATAGTTGTTCACAGACGCTCTCCATCCAATCTGACAGAGCTTGAGCTATTTTGCAAAGTAGAATGGACAAAAATGTCACTCTAGATGTGCAAAGCTGGTAGAGAGACATACCCAAAAAGACTTGCAGTTGTAATTGCAGCAAAAGGTGGTTCTACAAAGTATTTACTCAGGGGGGCTGAACACAAATGCAAGCCACACTTTTCACATATTTATTTGTAAAACATTTTGAAAATCATTTATCATTTGCCTTCCTCTTCACAATTATGTGCCACTTTGTGTTGGTCTATCACATAATATCCCAATAAAATACATTTACATTTTTGGTTGTACCATGACAAAATGTGGAAAATTTCAAGGGGTATGAATACTTTTTCAAGGCACTGTATAGTATTACACAATGATAGGGTTGCAATAATCTTTGATGAAAATATACAACATATAAAATGTGCTATTTTTTGATCAGAGTTGCAATGATGCTGTATTGTGAACACACTGTTATATGATTTCCAAAATGCATTGCGTGATTGACTTTTATAATGCAATTTCTTTAAACGCCAGCATTCTAATGAAGGGATTAAATGTTTGTTGAAAGCAGAATGTTGAGAAAATGTGTTTCTGGGATACAGTGACCTTGCCAGTATAAGTATAATTTAATTTATTCCTTGTGCTTTAACAATATCATAATTCCAACACATTGAGTTGAATTTTTGAATTACATTCCTGCATACACTTTCCATCAGATGAACCATGCATTATATCCAATAAAGTATTGATGTTTCTAATGCAAAAATCCAAAAAGTTATTAATAATATTATTATTATTTGCTGTCCAAAACAAGTTGTTGAAAATGGGAACCTAAATAAGCTGAGTAAATACTGAACATAACTATCTCTCAGCATTAAAAGTCTAAAATCCTTTGGACTTACTAAGCATGCTGACCCTTGGAGTCAAAAATGTTCTACTATCGGTGCCAAAATCTCAACTATAAAATGAATGTGCTAGGATTAAGGTTTTGACCATAAAATGACCTAATGGAATGCTTCTCCTCTGCTGATTGATTAGCTGATAACTTGCCAGCAGTTTAAAAATGCTTAAAGATAGTCTTCCAACTCTCAGCATTTACTAATGGACTTTACGAGAGGACAGGTTCACAGCCTATGTACACATTAAAACATATACATCTGGAAGCATAATCCACTTTGCTATTCTTATTTTGCTTTTCTATGGTGTACTGTTTCAGCAGTGATCATTCTGTGTTAACAATAGTATAATTTCTAAAATGTAAATAATCACACAGACTGTGTAAAAAAATGACCTTCAACATCTTATTGGTCCACAGACAATGTAGGAATGTGGAAGGTTTTATGACCAATTTACCTGCTATCGGTAGAAAGTAGACCTTGTTTAGGCTTCATTCACACCTAGGTGTTTTGTCCCAAAAAAGCTCAACAAGGCAAATCAAATTTTTTTCAAGGGTCCCATTTCACATGCAAGCACTCTGTCACTTATAAACTGGTGCCTGTAGTGTGGAAAATAATAAAAAAAAAGTATGGGGACCTTTTGGGCAATCCATATCAGACCTTTAATCTAAGCATGCAGGAAAGGAAGGGACAAGAGTGTGCCTCCCCCTGAACTATCCCAGACCACATGGGATTTCCTATGTTGTTGAGAACAAGGACGTCTTCCTCACAACCCTGCCTCAGTTGTTGTGGGAGTCTATGGGTGGAAGGCTTATTGGAATCTGAAAGCTCCCTTTTAAAATAAGAGTGCCCCCAGATACCACTCTCTACATAGTACCCCTACTTGTTTATACAAAAAAGTAACTTACAAATGTAAACATACCCAAACATTTTACAAATCATCTATTAAAAAAATAGAAATACCCCCCCAAAAAAAAAAAATCTCTCATCCATCATCAATCACAATGCCAACACACATCCAACCACAAATTTACTCGCAGAATGATAGCTTACTGTTCAATAGCTATACTAGTAAAGGGACAAGTATAGTAGTGACATCAATGAACACATTTGGTAAGTATTCAAACAACTGAACAGCAAAAGCTCAGTTCAAACCTAGGTTCTGTTCAAAACTAGGTTCTGACCAAACCGATGACCCTACATGAGATTTGTTACATGTTGTCCTGGGAAGATTCAGACTTGACTAGAGGTTGTGTTCAGCATTCCTGTAGCATTTATTTCCCAGTGTGAAATATGCATTGCATTGTAAATATGAACATTATGCAAAACTTGCTAGACATGTAGACATGTATGAAAACTTGGTGTGAGGTAGTTTTAGCAATAATAAAGTATATCAACATTTTATTAATAATTTAAACATAAAAATTACAGGAGGAAAAAAAATTACACTGACTTTGGATTGTTGAAAATATTTTATTAGGCAAAACAACAAGAGAGTAGAATTCAAACTGTAATTTAATAAGAGCAAGACTATACATTTAACATTAGCTGACATTCTTTAAAAAAAATTCTATAGCCTCAAGCTACTATGGGAGCTTTCCTGTGGGAGAGATAAATAATGATGTAAATGATGTACAGGGGACATGCAGCCTTAACCACAGTGATTGCTTTCTGCGTGTCCAAGTTGATGGGAAAGAGGCCAAAAGCACACTCCACAACTCTTTATGCTCTTGTGAGGTGATAATTGAACCCCCTCTTTTATAAATTCAGGGTGAAATTTAAATAGGGCCTTATCAGGTGCTCACCCCAAGCAAAGGCCTCATCTTCAGCAAAGACAAATTTCTCAGGCAAGTCCATTTTCAGGTAGCATATGTCAAAGGAAGAGTGACCAATTGAAAAAAAAAAATAAACAAGGGGGGTGGGGCACCAGGAAGGCCATTAGGAAAATGCTTCTCATGCAGTCGGCTCACTGCATCTGGATTTGGGGTTTGGGCCACAGCACCTTCTGGATACAAAAGGCCATAATGATCTCTTCCTGAAAATTTAGGAAGAATCCACTTCTTCCTGTTGCTTTGTAAAGCACAAAAGCGTTGTACAGAGCCAATTGAATTAAATACAGTATACAGACACTTTTTTGTGCCAGCCTCTGGCTTTGTGGGAAACTAAGTACGGCTTCATCATCTGGTCATTGAAGGTTATAGTTGTGGACACAGAGGGGCTTCTCAACAACACCAGATGTCGTGCACATTTGAACTGTCTTTGTGAATGGAAGATGAAAACATTCTGTTTGTCCTTCCACTTCACTGAGAGAAGTTCTTCATTGCCCAAGCAGGCTTTCTCTCCCTTTCTAAGTCGGGTGTCTTAAAATTTTTTGGGGAAGCCCTACGGTTAGGTCATGCGGTACCACAGCAGCTAATTCCACAATTGAATAGGTGTTTAAAAGTGGTACACTTGGATAGTAGTTGTCCATGTACAAGTAGTACCCCATAAAAAAAAAGTGACCACTGCTCCCCATGTAAATTGGGCATTCTTGGAGCTTCACTTGACTATATTTTCCCTCGTGAATCCTAAAAGCATATGTATTGGCAGTCGTCCTCTCACAGAGCTTATATATTTTGACCCCAGATATGGCATGCTTGATGGGGAGATACTGCTTGAATGCAAGTCAGCAAGAAAAATTAATGAGGTGTTTATGTACGCAAATGATTTGTTGGGATGCATACATATCTGTGAATTTGGCTTCCCCAGTGATGTACCATTGTGAAACGGTAGGGGTACTTTTGTACCCCCTTACCATTTTAAACCGGGGGGGGGGTGGGATCTGGGGGTCCCCTTGTTAAAGGGGGCTTCCATATTCTGATAAGCCCCCCGACCGCAGACCCCCACAACTACCGGCCAGGGTTGTGGGGATGAGGCCCTTGTCCCCATCAACATGGGGACATGGTGCTTTGAGGGGTCACTGACCCCCAACGCATCCTCCCAATGTTGAGGGCATGTGGCCTGGTACGGTTCATGAGGGAGGGCGCTCTCTCATCCCCCCATCTTTACCTGCAGCCTGCCAGGTTGCGTGCTCGGATAAAGGGTCTGGTATGGATATTTAGGGGGAACCCCACGTCATTTTTTTTTTAATTTGACATGTAGTTCTCCTTAAAATCCATACCAGACCTGAAGGGCCTGGTAATTGAATTTGGGGGGAACCCCACGCATATTTTTTTTATCAATGACTTTCAATGACTGTTCTTTGTATTACAGGAGCCGACAATTCGTTATAGCCGCTAGTGCTTTTAAATGCTTTTCTTCCTGCAAAAATTACACTTTGTGCATGGACAGTTCTAAGCACAGGAAACATGCACCCCTTTACAGGCATACTATACGCACCCCCCAGGTATGAAATTTAAAGGAATAGTACACTTGTATTGTTTCACTTTAAGCATTATTAAAATCACTGCTCCCGAAAAAACTGACGTTTTTAAACGTTTTTTTTGCATTGATACATGTCCCCTGGGGCAGGACCCAGGTACCCTAACACTTTTTATGACAGTAACTTGCATATAAGCCTTTAAAATTAGCACTTTTGATTTTGAACGTTCGAGTCCCATAGACTTTAATAGGGTTCTAAAGTTCACACGAACTTTAGGTCTGTTCGCAGGTTCTGGTGCGAACCGAACAGGGGGGTGTTTGGCTTATCCCTACTCACAGTACTGATCTCTTCTCTCTCTGGAACCAAAACGACTCAGAGAGAGAAGATCACATAAGTTCCTGTGTCTTCAAAACACTGACACAGTCTGATCACTGATTCAGTACAGCCGATCAGCAGGTCCAGGCACAAAATCATTGGCCTGGACCTGATGACTGATCAGTGCTGTTCCAAATCACAGCACACCCGGGCAGGCTTGCAGGTGTGCCCCTATTTAAGAGTGCAGATCACGTACTAGGTACATGATCCAGCGCACAGTGGCCTCCCTGCAGCAGTAAATGTATGTCGAGAGGTCTGCAACTGGTTAACATTCAGAAAATCATAGAAAAATAAATGTACTGCAATATGATTTTCCACTGGTGTAAATCTATTTCTGAATAAGTTGTCTTGTAGCTCCAAATGGCTCTGCCAATTTCCATCTTCTACTCATGTGCAAGCAAAAATGCATTTTTTTCCCCCCTGCACCTGATTGGGTACTCTTTACAAAGTGACGTTTCACCACATGCACTAAGCTCTGGGAAAAATATGTGCAACTGCACTTGCAAAGTGTACAGTCTATTTGCCTTTAGTAAATCAACCCCAATGTCACCTTGCACATGCTTCATTTGATGAGACTTGCAAGTGCAAGGTGAAAGTGTTAAACATAATTTTTGTTAGAAAGAGCAGCTGTCCTCACCTTTCCCAGACATACATTTGTATTTGACCCGTTATCTTTGCCTGCTTTTTTTTTCCTCGTCATCTTCCTCTTTTTATTATCATTACTATTATTATTATTATTATATAGGATTTATATAGCGCCAACAATTTGCCTAGCACTTTACAACATGAGGGCAGATGGTACAATTACAGTACAGTTACATTACATTTCAATACATGAGGAATCAGAGGGCCCTGCTCGTTAGAGCTTACAATCTAGGAGGGATGGTCAAGTGATATAGAAGGTAATAACTGTGGGGGATGATCTGATGAAGAAAATAAAAGCACATCGTTACTCGGCCCCCAGCTACATCACCTAGTCGGGGGCTGAGTTGTGAATGGCTTTGTAAGTTGTTGTTAGTATTTTAAATTCAATTTGTTGGGTGCATGTAAGCCAGTGAAAGGATTGACAGATAGGAGTAGCAGACACTGAATGGTTGGTAAGGTGGATGAGCCTGGCAGCAGCATTCATGATGGACTGAAGGGGGATAGCCTATGTAAAGGTAATTGCGTGAGGAGGGCATTGCAGTAGTTGAGGCGAGAAAGATGACAAGGGAGCGAGCTAGGAACTTTGTGGTGTCACTGGTTAGGAAGGGGAATATTTTGGAGATGCTGTGGAGGTTGAGGTGGCAAGATTATATAGTGATTGGACGTGGGACCGAAAGTATAGTTCAGAGTCCAGGATTACACCTAGAACCTAGAAGTGTGGGGACGGGCTGATAGTAGCACTATAGACCTTGACAGAGAAATCAGGGGAAGAGGCACGTGGGGGACGAAAAAAATTATGAGCTTGGTTTTGGATAGATTGAGTTTAAGGAATTGGTGTGACATCCAGGCTGATATGTCTGTTAGTAAATCAGTGATACGTGAGGAGACTGAAGGAGTGAGCTGAGGGGTAAAGGGGTAAATTTGGGTGTTATAAGCATAGAGATGGTATTGGAAGCCATAGGAGGCTGTTACCTGACCCAGGGAGGAGGTGTAGATGGAGAATAAGAGAGGACCAAGGACACAACCTTGTGGAACAGAGAAAGGGAGAGGAGGAAGTAGAATTGTAATAAAAAATAATGCTAAAGGTGCGATTGGATAAGTAGCGTGAGAACCAGGAAATAGTACAGTCATGGAGACCAAAGGCATGAAGTTTTTTGAGGAGGAGAGGGTGATTCACTGTGTCAAAGGCAGCAGAGAGGTCCAGGAATAGGAGTACAGAATAGTGGCCATTGGATTTTGCTGTTTACAGATCGTTTGTGAGTTTTAGGAGAGCAGTTTCTGTAGAATGTTGAGGGCAGAATCCAAACTGAAGGGGATCAAAAAGGTTATTCTCTGTGAGGTGGTCGCTCAGTCGACTGTACACCAGATGTTCAAGGAGTTTGGATAAAAAGGGGAGCAAGGAGATGGAGCATAGGTTGTTAGGATTGGTGGGGTCTAGTGAAGGCTTTTTAAGTAGTGGGTGATTAGTACAAGTTTTAGAGAGTTGGGGAAGATGCCAGAAGAGAGGGAGAGATTGAAGATGTGATTGATAGTTTATCCACAATTAACATTTTTTTTTTTTTGTGGACAAACGATGAACATTAGCATTAGTGAGGTTATTAAGATATAAGAATTGTCAATATAATGAGTACAGGTCTATTGAGGATGACAATCACAGTACGATAACTAAGTGCAGGAAAATGCAATAAACAGTGTAAATAGTTGTAATTCACATGACAGAGAGTCCGGGGCTTTCGGTAGTATCCCGACCTCCCCAGACACCCCAGAGGGAGCAAACTGTGTCTCGGGGGGGGCGTGACACCACACTTTTTTTTTTTTGATTTTTTTTTTTATTTTTTTTTTTTTTTTTTTTACCTCTATTCCCCTCCCCATCGAGCTCCTGATGCTACAGTATCACCTCAGGCGGTATGAATGGTTAACAGTAGTCTGAGAGGTTCTCGAGGGATTTAAGGTTTCATTTTCTCATACCGGGGAGGGGCTATGGCTATGTGTTTAGCAAAGATAGAATTAGGGGTATGTCTACATTCGGTATTAATATGCATTACATGACCAGTGGTGAGTAACCAAGCATATCTTATGGTATGATCGTGAAAAGCAGATAAAGGAAAGGGAGAAGAAACAATTAGTGGACTTACACTTCCGGCTCTGTTCGGTCTGGGGGGAGGCCCTAAGTTGTTCAAGCTAGTTTTAAACTGTTTGGGTGTGCGAACCACAGTGACCATCGTTTGTTAAATCTGTGTTCTGTCATATTTGTTTTGGAAAAGAGGTATTCCATATGGCACTGGTCATTGAGTGTGGTGATAAGAGCTCGAATGGTTGGAGGAAGCGGGTTCTTCCAGGCGCGAGCAAGAACTAGGCGTGCTGCAATTAAAATCCCCAGCAATTAAAATATGATTTATAAGTGGGAGGCTGGCAGTAGGCCAGTGGTGGAGGTCCAGACCGAAAAGAGCCATCTGCGAGGTCAATTGTTAATGAGAGATATAGGTCTATAGTTACTGACTGAGCTGGTATCTTTGTTTGGTTTGGGGAGGACTGTAATGTGGGCCATGTTGAGTGAAGAGTCTAATTGTCCCCCCTGACGTAGTGCATTGAAGAAGCGAGCCAGAATGGGGTTTTAATCGGTGAATAACGGCGCATACTTCATCTGCTGAGATAGGAGCATCTAAGTATTGTCTGTGTCTGTCTTCCAATGTGGGAGTCTGGATATTATTAAGGAAGTTATCGATCGCCCTTTGAGAAGGGCCATGGTCTCCACTATACAAAGATTTATAGAAATTGTGAAATTCCTGCATGATGCGTCGGGGGTTCTGGGACAAAGTGCCACCTTGGATTTTAATTTTGGGGAGGGCTGGGGACCTAAATTTGGGCGAGAGTCTACCTGCTAGCATAGGGCCAATTTTGTCACCTTGACAATAAAATTTGGCTCTATTCCACCGCATCCATTTTTCGGCCTTGGTAGTCAGAGCTAGGTTCAATGCTGTCCTAGCGGCGTCCAATTTAGTAGTGGGGACAGAACTTGGATTGTCCTTGTGTTTTTTGGCTAATGCTGAATATTCCCTATCTAACTGATCAATCGTTGCTTTGTAAGATTTGCGAATTTGGGATGCTATTTGGATAAGATGTCCTCTAAGCACCGCCTTGTGGGCAGCCCAAAGGCATGTAGGACCAGTTTCAGGCGTGTCGTTGGTAAGAAAATAGTTTTTGATAATGTTTTCAATCTCTGTGGCTCTGATAGGATCACTCAGGATAGATTCGTTGAGTCTCCAACGTCTGTGGGGTGCGTGGCCCACTGGGCGTTGAAGTGTCAAGACCACCATGGAGTGGTCCGACCAGACCACGTCCTTGATGTAAGCTTTGTTTGTGAGTGGGATAGAAGCTGAAGAAACAAGGATGTGGTCGATCCTTGCGAAAGATCTGTGGGGGTTGGAGTAGTGTGTGAAATCTCGCAGGGTGGGGTTTACTTCTCTCCAGATATCTATGAGGCCATGTTGGAAAAGCAACTTGGCTATTCTGAGGCTCTGTTTGGTAGGTCTGGTGAGGCGATTTCCCAGGGGCCGTGACTTGTCCAGTCCCTGGTCAAACGCAGCGTTGGAATCGCCACCAAAAATTAAATGGGCAGTCCCACCAGATGTGAAATATGTCCCCTATATCATTACAGTGTCTCCATCACTTCGAAGATTGGGAGGGAAAGATAGTGAAGGCTTTTTAAGTAGTGGGTGATTAGTACAAGTTTTAGAGAGTTGGGGAAGATGCCAGAAGAGAGGGAGAGATTGAAGATGTGAGTTAAAGAGCATATGATAGAGCCAGAGGGTGACTGCAGCATTTGCGAGGTATTAGGGTCCAGGGTGCAGGTGGTTAGGTGGACGTTAGAGAAAAGTTTAGCAACCTCATCCATAGTGGCAGGGTTGAATATAGGAAGTAATGTTTGCACTTGTGGACATGGAGCATTAAGTGGAGAATGTATCTGTACAACAGAAATCTCTTCACAAATTGTATGAATCTTATGTTTGAAGTGATTGGTGATCTCCTGGGCAGTGAGCGAGTTAATGGATGGAGGCAGTGGAGGATGAAGTAAAGAGTTAAAGGTAGAGAAGAGTTGATGGGGAGAGGATGATACGTTGTTAGTGAGAGTGATAAAATAGGTCTGCTTGGCAATAAGGAGACAGAAATTGTATCTTTGAAGGGCAGATTTATAATGGTTGAAATCTTTCTGAGTCTTACGCCACAGGTGCTCAAGAGCATGACTATGTTTTTTTCGGACTTCTGGTGTCATCTGTTTGCCAAGATTGTAGGGGGCAGGCCTGATTTGTATGTAGTGAGGGGGGCCAGTGTGTCCATGAAGGATGAAATTGAAGTGTTGTAGACAGAGGTGGATAGGTTGGGGCAGGACAGGGATGAGATTTTGTCATAGTGGTGGTCAGTAGCAGAGTGGAGAAGAAAAGGGTTGGGGTGGCAAATGTTTCTACGGGTAATTGTTAGGCAGTTGAAGGGAGAGGAGGTGGAAGAGAGGGTGAGACTGAAACTAATAAAATAGTGGTCAGAAAGAGAGAAATGATTGTTGGGGAGGTTGCATGGGGTGAGTAGAAGCATGTATCCATTGCTTCAGGTCAAAGGAAGAGGTGAGATAAACACGTTTGGAAGTAGCAGGAGTGTTAGTATTAACAGGGATATTGAATGATTGTGGGGATTTTAGAAGAGAGAGAGAGTGGGGTAGACAGGCAGTGATGTCATGAAGAAAGGCTGAGGGGGCCTTCTTCCATTAGCATCACTATTGAAATTGCAGCAGCTGCTGATAAACTTTGCACATCAAACAATTGAATTGAGCTTGAAATTTCCAATGCCTAGGTGTGAATGGAATTGTGCAATGGGTGTGTTTTACTTGCTGAAACCAAATCAAAATGATTAATCATACATATCTTTGGGCTGCAGAAATGTTTATTACTTTGTGTTTCCAATGTCTGTATAGTCAGCCAGATAAGTATGTTTTTTTTATTCTAAAAAGGGGTGATGTGTATGACAGAATTGGTTAAGAAACATAATTTATTAGGAGTCCTTTACTTTCAAAATTCACAGTTAAACAGTGGAGCCAGTGGATACAATTTAGGGAAGGTAGTTAAAATAATTCTAATAGACCCATATTCTCTGAATGTCAAGACTTCTAATTAGTCCCAAACCAAGTTTACCACAGTCTAGCACTTGCATAAGCCCTTCCTATGGACTAAAAAGTGGTTGTAAATCCTCTGGGACCATTTTGACATACAGGTAAGCCTAGATTAAGGCTTACCTGTAGGTGCAAGAAATATCTCCTTAACCTATATGGTTAAGGAGATATTTTACAAAGAAAGGGCACCGCTGTCTACAGCGCATGTGTGCCATAGACAATGGCGCAGGCGCACTGGTGAACACCACAAGTTAAGGCAAACATGGAAAGAAGATGGACGCTCCGTGGAAGAGGGGACAGCGTGACATTGCTGGCTCCTGTGTCAGGTAAGTGACATATAATGGGCTACTATGCGATGCATAGTAGTCCATTATGCTTTACCTTTGCAGGGAAACAAAGAGGAAGTAAACCCATCAGGGTTTTACTTCCTCTTTAAATTGCACTTTTTCTTCATATGTAAAATGGTTGTGAAGTTTTCTATACCAGATACTCAGGGAATCCTGAGAAAATAGGGCTTCCTGAGAAAGATGCATACATTTGCTTCAGTGGACCTCTAGGATATGATTAAATGATATTTGTTTGTGCAGCTACACTATGAAAGCCAGGATACTATAGACATTTTCTACTTAGGATATATTCATGTGTTTTTGCATTGAGCCAGGCACATTGTTATATTAAATGCCAGAGTTAAAGGACCAGGCACTTTTAAACCTGAGGCGATGTATGTTAAATTTGGATTCTTGCATTGTGCAGCTTTCTCTATTTTCAGTAGCAATTCTTAATGCTAAGAATAAGGACCAATCATATAAATATATCAGTGATGCACATTACCTAATACATTTGCAGTATGAAAAAAGAGAAAAAACATGTGTCTCGTATGTGTATGTTAAATTAAATCTGACAAGACTTCATTTGGGACAGTGTAATGGATACATCACTGTCATTTAAACAGAATATAAATTTGATCACAGTAGAAACATATTTTTGTATATATGTTTAATATAATTTAGGTTGGCAAATATAGTAGACTGTATTTGAAGAAAAGCTTTTACACCCAAGAAAAAGAAACCACTCAAAGCTGCTGCATAGGTAAAATATTTTTTTCTCTTTGCACAAACTGGCAGCTTAAAATAATGTAAGTAACTGGCATTTGTAAAACTGCACTAGATAGTGCCTAGATATAACTTTATGTCTTGATATCTACAACATAAAGAGCATATGATCATTCTATTAAAATTATGCTTTGCTTATAACATATAAACCAAGAGGGAATTCCAAGTGCACATTATGCTGACAGTGAAAAATTCAAACACGTTAGTGTTCTAACTTTGTATGTTCTTTGTAATTTATTTCAAGCGATGTCCTTATTTTCCTGCATAAGCTACAACTGGTTCTGCTATATAGTTTGGAAGATCCAATCTAACAGTTGAATTTTCCAAAGCTGTAGAATTTATCAAGATGCTCATATGTTTTCACTGTTTGGTTTCCTCTGTCTAGTCATGTTCTATTAAAATGTACAGTATTTTTGCTTCCGTATTACTGTTGAGGCCAGAACCTACTTGACAGAGAACCACAAGACATTTATAAATGTCTGCCCAACCATTCCACAAACATACTTTGATTTAACTTAGTAATTTTTTTTAAACGAGGAAATATAATACTTTTTAAAGATAATACTTTTCTCAGCTCAAAAAAGCTAGCAATTTTGTTTTAACTTTTGAATAAAATATGGAGAACCATCTTTCTATTTCTATTTTCAAAGCAACATTATACAAGTATAAATGGGAATTTGACTGGTTGCACTACAGTATACCCTAGGCAATGTTTCCCAGTCCAACCATAGGCACACTATTTTAATACCAATCCTGGCATATTATCAGAATTATGGGTGAAATAATTAGTGTTGTATTTTCAAGAGCTGTTGTGATGCTTAGCTTTATATTCCCTAGCAATGCTACTGCAGTGGTGCCAAAGGTATTGTTCTTCAGGTGTGTAAACCACATGACTGGGGGGAGCCACAAAGAAATACATACTCTTTAAGTACAACTCCTTAGTGAGTTGCATTATGATTTTACTGGCAATGAAACCAATCAATGAGACCAATTCCTACCTTACGTATAAGAGACCTGCTAATTTAAGTATTTTTCCAACAGTTGTTGCCATTAATGGCTTCCATGGAGGATGGTAGTAAACTGTTCTGTCTGTTGCAGATTCTCACGTCATGCAAACAAATTCCAAAAATATCTGTGGACATGAGACTTCCCTCTCCAATGGTGTGACATGACCCTACTCTCTGCAAAAGTGAAGGGGAGAAGCACTGTGCATGCCCCCATTGTCACACATCAAGGCAGATATTCATCTTTTAATGAAAAAGTGACAGATAGAAGTTTTTTTTATTTTTTCAGTGAACTGTGTACGATTGCCGAAAAATTCAGTTGTTTGGTTATTAAATTCTTCCAAGAGAATTAAAATGTTATCAGTACAGAAAATAAAAACAAAAATAAAGTGCTTGAAATGATTGACAATATAATTATATATTAGCTGAGATGCTGAGTTTGATTTAATAAACACATACTGTAGGTTGTTCATTTTGCAAGGGAATTCTGACTTTTTAAGGGATTTTAGCCCCTCTTAGTGAACTTGGTGAAGCTCTGTTGACTTCCATCAGCCAATCATGTGAAAATAAAAAAAATGTGTTTATTGTTCTGGCATTTGATTTGGCATTCTTTGAAAACCCAATGTTCACTGCATTTAATAAACCTAAAGGTAAATTTCCTTGCCAAGTTTTTGGCCTATTTTCCTGTAGTAATTTAACTCCTGTATGTTCATTCGTAGTCTGCTTTAGACCTACAATCAAGCATTTAGTTTAAATTTGGATCTTTATGAGCCTGCCGCTGTTTCAGTATTCCATTACAGAAATACTGATGTCTGAGTTGCAATGACTGCATTATTCCTATCCACTATAGCAGGGCTTAAAATTTCAAGTCCTGAGCTACTAGCCAGGCCTCAAGGGTTACTCGCCACACACACAACCCCACTCATGCCCGCCCCTAATTCTGCCCCCTAAACACGCCCTCATAAATTATCTCATGAAATGACACTTAAATGTTTTATGCAGAATCAAGTTATAAAAATAAATATTAACAACAAGTTTATCCGTGCCCAACAATGCAGCCTACGTGTGTCCATCAATGCTGCTTCACCTGTGTCCATCAATGCTGCTTCACCTGTGTGCATCAATGCTACCTCACCTGTGTACATCAATGCAGCCTGCCCATGTCCATCAATGCAGCCTGCCCATGCCCACTAATGCAGCCTTCCCATGTCCACCAATGCAGCCTGCCCATGCCAACCAATGCAGCCTGCACATTCCCACTAATGCAACCTGCCCGTGTTCACCAATGCAGCCTGTCCATGCCCACCAATGCAGGCTGCCTGTGTCCACTAATGCAGCCCGTGCCCACCAATGCAGCCTGCCTGTGCCCACCAATGCAGCATGTGCCCACCAATGCAGCATGTGCCCACCAATGCAGCCTGTGGCCACCATTGCAGCCTGTGCCCACCAATGCAGCCTGCATGCCTATCAATGCAGCCTGCATGCCTATCAATGCAGCCTGTGCCCACCAATGCAGCCTTTGTCCACCAATGCAGTCTGTGCCCACTAATGCAGCCTGTTCCCACCAATGCAGCCTGTGTCCACCAATGCAGCCTGTGTCCACCAATTCAGCCTGTGTCCACCAATGCAGCCTGTGCCCACCAATGCAGCCAGTGCCCACCAATGCAGCCTGTGTACACCAATGCAGCCTGTGCCCACCAAGGCAGCCTATGCCAAACAATGCAGCCCGTGTCCACCAATGCAGCCTGTGCCCACCAATGAAGCCTGTGTCCACCAATGCAGCCTGCCTGTGCAGGGAAAGAGAGGAGAGGAACAGGAGAGCTGCCCAGATGAACAGAGCTCCTGGAACACAGCGATAACTGCTTTAATTTCAATTGCTGTTTCCGGCTGTATGCTGCTCGCCGTCACATACAGCCCCACCTCCTGGCTGGGGAACTTTGATAGACAGATCACCCGTCCCAGGATTGGACGGGTGATCTGTCTATCAAAGTTCCCTGCCAGGGGGCAGGGCTGTATGTGAAGGTGAGTGTGAGGAACATACAGCAATTGAAATGAAAGCTGTTATCGCTGTGTTCCCCGCACTCTGATCATCCGGGCGGCTCTCCTCTCTATTCCCCTCCACAATTACTGGGAGAAGGACTCCAATTCAACCCCGCCTGCTGGCGGTGCTCGCTCCCAGGCAGCCCTTCCTCACCATCCCTCAAATTCCCCTTTGCAAAATGTGAGCAGGTGAGTAGAATTTTTGAGGGCTGCAATATAACATACAACCATGAATCTATTTAAGGCATAGGCACTCACTGGCTTCCACTGGCTTCCTGTACCTGAAAAATAATTAGTACCTGCACCTCAGATAGAGATGCTTTGAAAGGGTAGAAATGGAAGAGAAGACAGGGTCAGGTGGAACATGGAAAGTTGGCCCAAAGTTAAGCTTTTTAGTGGAGATTTTAGGCCATGGAGCAGAGACCAAAAAGCCAAGATCATCTGACTTGACCTGTCTTGTTTAAAGTGTGCTCTCCATGTACATGGCAAAATACAGAATTTCCCATTAAAAGATCAGTTTGCTACAGCCAGTCTACACAATCCAGCAAGAAATCTTAGCCAGGTTCCTAACCTTAAAGCGGAGTTCCAACTAAAAAAAAAAAAAAATTTAAGTCAGCAGCTACAAATACTGCAGCCGCTGACTTTAAATAATCGGACACCAGGGTCCAGCAATGCGGGGGGAACGAAACCCCTCCTCTCTGCAGAGCTGACATTGTCACTGTGGGTGCCCGGGTGTGGCTTCACAGCTGGGCACGCACTGCGCATGCACAAACTGCGATGCAAGCTGTGACTGGCTGGGCAATCATCTGGGACCTGTGACGTGTCTCAGATGATTGCCGAAAGGGAGGGGGAGAGGTGAACTTATTTCTGGCACCGTGGTGTCCCGGGAGGAAGTTGGAGCAGGAACCCTCTAAAAAGAGGGTTTCCACTCCCCGCCAAAAAAAATGACATGCCAAATGTGGCACGTCAGGGGATCACCTCCCCTTAAAGCAGAAGTTCCATTTTTGGGTGGAACTCCACTTTAGTATAGATTAAAAAATTAACCTTGTGTATAGATTTAAAAAATAACCTTGCCGAAAAAAAAAGGAAAAAAAAAAAAAAAAGAAAAAGATAGGCAAAAGTACACACAGAAGAGGTTATAAAATCCATCCATCACAAACTAGTCCTCAAATCCTACCATTTCATGGCTACTCTTAAGCCCTGTAGTCTAGCCCCAGGGGTTTCCTAAATCTGGAAAAAGTGTCCATTTGATACAATATATATAAATGTGAATGTTTCTTATCAGTAAGAACTTAAAACAGACAGCACTCTGCATACTAGCCCATATGTTTTACTTTATGTTTATAAAAAAAGTATATTCATAAATAGGCTATGCCTTCTATTTAGGCATATGAATAACAATATACAAAAAACATAAAACTGCTATCAGGACCATCCTTTTTGCTATCAGCACTTGACAACCAAGATTTCTTCCTAGAGTATAATATACATAGCCTTTCAAGTTGGATTTATTCTTTTATACTTTCACATTTTAAACTCAGTCCATAATAATAAAATTTGAACTTCACAGAAATAATATCTAGGTATAATCTCAGCCCACTGAGAACTCTTAAAAAGTTTATACCAAGCTGCATGTCTAAAAGGAAGAGAGATGGAAAACTCAACATGTTTCGAAAAGGGATCTTCAAACTATCATCAAGAGAGAAAGAAAGGATTTAATCCAAAATAAAATCATATGAAGAGTCTGGCAAGTACAGGTTTATGCTAAAATGGGTAAAGCATAGTGTTATCAGCAGCACAGTGGCAAACAACAAAGAACAGTAATTTTATTTACAGTGAAGAAACCATTATAAGGAGGTATGTGCAATTAATGTCATCATATTTTTGATAAGTCTCTTCCTAATGTCTTGGTTTGTTTGTTTTCAGATTATTTGTAGTATTTATAGGCAGCGATTTATCCTTTATGGTCAAGAAAATAAAAAGTGCAAAACCCCAGGAGAAATAGTAGTATGAAGAAGTCATGCTTTATGTTCTGTCAATTCCAATATGGCTATTCTTTGTTTTAGTTTTTGTTTTTTTACTTTTATGAGAGCCCGGTAACAAAGAATGTGTCTAAAGCTAGAAGTCTGGTTAAAATCAGGTTATTTTTAGTTTTTTAGGTTGAAAAAGAAAATAAATTATTTTTTTTTTTAGGCTTTTCCTCTCTGTTTTCCCCTGTTGGTCCAGCCAGCAAGAGACCTTCTGTACTATACAGATACCACTCTGGATGAATGAGAACAGGAGGCACATTTGGACAGCAGCAGTTTTGTAAGTCTGGGGAGAGGGGAGTGTTAGCAGATTTAAATACACTAAAATATTGAAGATGAAATGCAGCTAATGCTTTATAATTATCAAAAATTTTGTTCCTTTTGGGATAAAGGTTTTATATAAATAAATAAAAGCTGATCATTTTAAGCACCTCTGTCAGTGTTAAATGGTCTGTCGCCTCCCTGTAACTGCAAGAGAGCTTTTCTGTTGACAAGGCTGGCTGGATCACGAGATGAAAATAGGAGAGCAAAAAAAGAAAAAGTAAACTAATTGAGCCTAATATAAAAATTGGTAATGCATCATAATAAATGTTTGCTTTTGGGTTTAATGCTGCTTTAAGGCGGTACTTAGTAGTTGTTTTTTTGTTTTTTTTTACTTTTATGAGAACCTGGTAACAATGAATGTGTCTAAAGCTAGAAGTTTTAGTTAAAATTACAGGTTATTTTTATTTTCTTAGGTTGAAAATTTTAGATTTTTAAAATGAATATCTCTTAAACATGCACCGTTTAGGAGATATTCTAGCGAACGGCAGCCGGTGACGTCACTGGCATATCTGCTCTGAAGGAACTGCAATCCTGACTCCCGCATGCATGTATGAGTGATGTCCTCGCGGTTTGGCCATTCAAGCTGCAACAGCTTGCAAACTGGAAAGGAAGACCAGGTGAAGATGGAATCCTCTGCAGCAGTGACAGTGTGACAGTGTGCTGCTGGAAGGCTTTGTTTCAAGGTAAGTCTTTCATATTGTGCTAGTATGAGATGCATACTAGCACATTATGATACTGCCTTGCATAAAGAAACTTAAAACATTTTTTTCAAGAGTTTAGTACTGCTTTAAGTAACACGTATGCGGCGTACACACGGTCGGACTTTCAGAAATCTTTTCATCTGATATTCTGATCTTGTGTGGGCCTCATCTGACTTTTTTTTGGAAAATTCTGACGGACCTAGAAATAGAACATGTTTTAAATATTTACGACGGAACCAATTCCTATCGAGAAAACCACTCGTCTGTATGCTGTTCCGATGGACCAAAAACGACGCATGCTCTGAAGCAAGTACGAGATGGCAGCTATTGGCTACTGGCTATTGAACTTGTGGCAGCGATGTTGGCAGCCAAGGCCGAGCAATCGCTCGGCTCTCGGCTGCTGCCGGCCGTTGTGGCTTCACTTCCCAGTTCCCTACTGCACATCCGCAAGTTTCGCAGCCCAATGAGAATGGTCCGCGCTGTCTCTGGGACCCATGTGTGTCCCAGCAGACAGCTCACCGGGACAGGAAGAAGCATAGACTCCTGTGGGAGTCTATGCCCAGAAGTGGGTACTAATACCTGTCTTAGACAGGTATCTGCACCCCCCTTTCCCCTGAAAGGTGCCAAATGTGACACCGGAGGGGGGGAGGGTTCCGAAAAGCGGAGGTTAAATTTTTGTGTGAGCCTCCGCTTTAAAGTGAACTTGTGAAAATATAAAAAGGGGTGATGTAATTGCTGATCTGAATTTAAAGTGATTGTAAAGGATCATTTTTTTTTTTTTTTTTTTTAAATAACAAACATATCATACTTACCTCCACTGTGCAGCTCATTTTGCAGAGTGGCTCCACACATCCTCTTCTGGGGTCCCCCGGCCGCTCTCACGGCTCATCTCCGCATCGAATAACTCCCTAGGAGAAGCTATGTCCCGAGGGGTTACCTTGAGGGCACGCTCCCAAGTCCAGCATTTGCATCCACATACACGAATGCCGGTCTCGGCCCTGCCCCCCGGCATCATTGGATTTGATTGACAGCAGCGGGAGCCAATGGCTGCGCTGCTATCAATCTATCCAATTAAGAGCCGGGACCCTGTGGAGAGAGGGACAGCTTGTCCCCGCCGAAGAAATGAAGGGGCCCAGGTAAGTAAAATGGAGGGCTGGGGGGCCGGTGACTGCCATGTGTTTTTTTCACCTTAATGCATAGGATGCATTAAGGTGAAAAAACACAAGTGTTTACAGCCCCTTTAAAGATACAGCCTCCAGGGCTGTCATTGCACTCCTAGTTAGTAATTCACTGACCAAATTCAAGTATGTAAGAATGAAAGGTCAGACTTTTAAACTACTAGTTGTACAATATATTGGCCCTATCCAGTCGGTACTGTTACCCATTCATGTAATACTGTACAGCAGTTTTGCATGTCATTTAAAACTTGCATCCAGTCATACTGAATTGAAATTTTTTTTGCATAGCTTGACATAGAGTCACTGGGAGCAGTAATTTTGTATTTTCTATACAGCTGTTGTTATTTTTGGATCCTTAAAGATTTTTCCCTTGCATGCCTTTTTAGCTGTGATGACCATAAGGTTTTCTTGACTTACATGTACAGAACATACTGTTTATAACTTTTAGGAGCTTGTTTACTGTGATGTTTTTTTTTTTAACATGTCATTTGTCCTTTTTTTTTAATAAGTGAATGGATCATGAGATTTGGATACATGTAAGTTGATAGCAAACTGTTGAAAAACAAAAGACAAAAGCATATAAAATCAGAAAGGAATCCTCTGTGAACAGAAGGTCACACAAAATGGGAACATGCTCAGTGTATTTTACAGGTTCTTCTATCATGGAAATTTTCAGGTACATAGCACTTAGTGGTTGCAGAGCTAAGGATTGGTCAGAAAACCAATCAAGCACAGCATTTTAAGCCAGTGTGGATAAATTTTAACTTTGCGAAAAAGTAACTCTGGATAACTTTGAACAAAACTGCACATACTGTGGAGGCATATTTGTTTAACGGGATTTGTTAAGCCAACCTAATTTCATTGGGTAACTATGTGGCAGATGAGGTTTAATGTTGATAAATGTAAAGTTATGCACTTGGGGGCTACGAATATGCATGTATCATACATACTAGGAGGAGTACAATGGGGGGGTGGTCCATAGTGGAGAAGGATCTGGGGGTTTTGGTAGTTCATAAGCTCAATAATAGCATGCAATGCCAATCTGTGGTTTCCAAAGGGAGCAAAGTCCTTTCTTGTATTAAGAGAGGTATGGACTCCAGAGAGAGAGAGATCATTTTACCCCTGTACAAATCATTAGTAATACCTCATCTGGAATATGCAGTTCAGTTTTTGACACCAGTTCACAAAAAAGAATATCGGGGAACTGGAGAAAGTGCAGAGAAGGGCAACCAAACTGATAAGAGACATGGAGGAGCTCAGCTTTGAGGAAAGATTAGAGGAACTGAATTTATTCACTCTTAAGAAGAGAAGATTAAGGGGAATATGATCAACATGTATAAATACATAAGTGAGCCCATATAGTGAAAATGTTCTTGAGTTATTCACTTTAAGGTCATCAAAGAGGACAAGGGGGCCCTCTTTACATCTGGAGAAAAGGAGTTTTAATCTCCAAATATGGAAAGGCTTCTTCACAGTAAGAGCTGTGAAAATGTGGAATAGACTTCCTCAAGAGCTGTTTCTGTCCAGCTCAGTACATTGCTTTAAAAAAAGCTTGGATTCCTTCTTAAACGTACATTTTATAACTGGATACTAACATTTATAGGTAAATTTGATCCAGGGAATATCCAATTGCCTCTTGGGGGATCATAGAGGATTTTTTTTCCCTGCTGGGGCAAATTAGATCATGCTTTTCTGGGGTTTTTACCTTCCTCTGAAACAACTGTCGGTATAGGATTGTGTATAAAGGAGTGTAAAAATTATTTTTTTCGTTTTCACTTTTGAAAGTTGTGTATGCTTATTATCACACCATCACAAGGGTGTTATATAAATATCAGTACAGCAGCAGCCATATTAGAAGAGGGAGGGCCAGAAACATGTTTGGTGAACTGCACATGTTCTGACAAAAAACATGTTGACGGATGTAAAGAGATGATTTAACACTCACCATGGTGCAGCATCTCCCTTATTGTCCTATCAGCAGCCTGGGGCTGTGGTCTTGACCAAGGTGTGCTTTCAGGTAGGGGTGGATCAAAAAGCTAATTGCATTACACTTACAAATCTTTTGGCAGATATATCAGGGGCAATATACACTATGTATTGCATTTGTTTATTTCAATATCTGTTTAGATTTAATTATTTAATTTGCCACTACAGTAAAAAAATACCATTTGTATTTGTAATACAAGCAATGCAAAGAAAACACAATAGCAAGAATATATCTATTGACTAAGCTTTGTCTACAAGAAATATTGTTAAACATAATTATGTTGGATACATATAACTTTGGAATTACATTAGCAATACAATTAGTATTTTCTTTATTGGAAAAATACTTGCAAAATCTCCAAAATAACATTTATAGATTTTAATAAAATGTTTGCCCTGAAGGTTCCAGGAAATATTTGTGTAATACAAAATTGTGCTTTAGGTTTTGAAGAACATGAAGGTTTTCTTGGGTAATAAGACAGAACCATGGAATTCACTCAATTATTACAATAAAGTATTGTATTTTCCAATTTACCTAATACAGAACAAAGACCTATTCCACACATCCTTTTCAAAATAGATTTGTTACACCAATAATAGGAGATGGCTATGTTCGAATACTTTTATCTTCCATCTCTTGATAAATGTTTTGCTGTAGGCATTTGGACTAAAACATTACCAATTTGTGGTAGACAAAAGTAACTTTTTTAGTTCTTTTTCAGTGGCCAAGGTTTACCCTCACCTAGCATTGTGCTTTTTAGGGGTTTCAGACTTGTTTTCTTATATTAGCAAGTCCTGTTGTTGATTTTAAGGACCAATATAACCCTAGGCAGAAGATGTGGCCATTTAGGATTTCCCCTAGAGAAGTGAACAGTGTTTCTGATGTTTCAAATAGATATTATACAACAAAAAAAATGTCAACTTGGTTAATTCATTTTCTAAAGAAAATGCTTTTTTACCAACTGGGTGGATTACAAGATAAACAACAGTAATTCTGAGCACACTTAATGGTGAGCAGAAGAAATTAACAAAATTTAGAATTTTTACTTTTCTTGAAATTTTGGCAAAAATTGGAATCAACAGGGAAGGCGCAATTTAAAGCAGTATTAAACCCAAAACCAAAAATGTAATATATTGCAGTTTGCCAATCATTAGATGTGGTGGCTTCATTGGTTTTATTTTTTTTAGGCTTGTTTCCTCTGTTTTCACCTGGTGATGTGGCCAGTAACACACCTCCTGTGTTAAAGTGTCCCCACTCTGGATGACCGAGCATAGGGGGCACATTTGGACAGCAGCATTGTTAGTTTGGGGGGAGGGGTGTTAGATGTACTGGCAGATATAAATAGAGTAACACATTGAACCCATTGCCCAGGAAATCAACATTTCTGGAAGTGTCTATTTCTGAATATTCTTCAGCCAGCTATCCAGCCAGGTGACTAGTGTGATGAGTACACAGTGGAATGGCAAGTAAATGTCACTGTTTCTATGAAATAACTAAGTGTCATCGGTGGGTTTTCTAGATCCTATCAGGGAGTGCCTTTAGAATTACAAAAGAATATAAAGACTCTACATACCGGTACTCTGCTATTTAAAAACATCACTATTAAAATAATGAAGTTCCAATTCAACAAACTGTAATGTCTGTCAGTTAATGAAAGCCAGCACGTGATTTAACTAATCAAAAATAGAATTGTAAGTGAACTAAGGCTTTTAATACAGCACGTTCTTGCTCATCCTTGCATTGTCTTCAGCTGTGCTGAGAAGTATATAAATATATATATATATATATATATATATATATATATATATAAATTTGTACTCTGTTTTAATGCAGACATCAGTGTCATGAATGTTTTAGCAGAGATATACACTGTATTACGTTTCTCAGTTATGTTTAAAGATGTGTGGGCTTCTCTATCTTTAGATTCTGCAAACCAGAAATGTATAGTTTAAATTATGGGAAAAATCACTATATTGCAATTCAAAGCAAGAAACAAATTCCATTCATTGGACATTGATGCACAGTATGTATTATTTTTTGTGAAAAAAAAAAGCTTAGACCTGAACTCCAGGATGATATAAAGAACACCAATGAATGCAGATATGTATTAAATTAAAATAACTATACTTATTTTTATCCCAATAATTTTAATGATTTTACCTGCCTCCTGCCCGGCCTATAGGCAATTGGCAGCTGGACATTTGACATCGCCCCAGGATTATGACTCATGCGCGCCCCTCAGACTGCATTCTGGTGTGATCTGTCACCTGCTGTGTCCACCAGAAAGAGCTAAGGACCACAGAGGAGAAATTGAGCTGCCAAGGAAGTACAAAATCAGCAGGCTAGAGAGTGGTCAAGAATTCAGGCCGAAGTACATACACGGTAATCAGAGTCACAGAGCTATCAATACATCCAGGGAGCTAGTACACACAAACCGGAACTGAGTAACAAGAAGTGCTGCTATTTATGGGCTGCTTGATTGTACATTGTCCACAGCTGGCAGCAGGTGGGGCTATTGAGTCCAAGGCAATGCATCAGGCTGGGAGAACATTGCAACAAAAACAGAGCTCCCCCATGGCACAACAAGTAAGGCCGCAGCTGTGGAACCAGGAACATCCCAATTCAATGACACCCAGGTACATGACACCCAGCCACCCACTCTGCTCCCTCCCCTGCTTCTTCATTGGGAAGAGGAGGAGGGCCTGTGACTGCTCAGAACTACAGCAGCAAGGGATCTAAGGGCATGTAGTCCCCAACACAGTCGGCTCTATTGTAATCCCTGAGGGGAAAACCGCACAGCCCAGCATGCAGTGAGGGAAAAATAAGACACCCAGAGGCTGACTGGGAGCTGATCTGACACCACGAGGCAAGGGAGAAGACTGGATCCAGGGGAGAAGTGTTGCCTTACCGTGTCGGTGTGCCATTCCTCCAACAGATACACAGCCGGTTGGGGACATCCTGCCTGAGAGGGGGATCCCAGGTGTATTCTCCAGGCTCACCTGTTCAGACAACATTTTACAGGGATACAGAGACACTGCATGCAGACAACTTTGCCTATTTTGCCTACACCTACATAACCTGAATCACTTACACCCTGTTAAGCAGTCACAGTGTCCACCTTGCTATCCGGATACTGCCAGTATACTGTATTTTCACTCTAACAAACAGGACATCTAAGTTCACCAACTAAAGTGTCTAGCTGAAGATTCAAGGGACTGAAGTTACTGGTGCCATACGGGCACATACATATACCCAGGGCTCAATATCTATATATTGTGTATGAGTAATCTGAACTTGAGAGTTACACTACTGAACACTAATCTAGGTGCAGTGTTTTAGGTTCTTTGTGGTGTCAGGGGACAGAAGGGAGAGGTCTGACATAAGACGGAGTCATTCCGCTGCCCTCTTCCTGCCTTGACTCATATGGAAGTAGAGTGGTGGTCAATCCGTTACAGTGTTTGCCATTTCATGATCTGTCAAATTGTTAAAGTGTTTACCTGTGCTGATATTACCCGGTTGACTTACTTGAGATATATTTGTCTACTGCTCAGCCTTACTGCTACTGTTTGTTTTCATTCTTAAGAAATTTCACAATTAAGACAATTTCTGTGTTTTACTACAACCTGTGTCTTTTATTTGTGGTGTTCATACTAACATTATTGCATACTTCCCAACTTTCTGAGATGGGAATGAGGGACACCTATCAGCAAAAGTATTCAGGCATAGGACACACCCCTTGCCATGCCCCCTTAAAGGAGAATTGTACAAAAAACAAGATTGGTTAAACCCACGAGTGTTTTTTTTACCACTACTATTCCTTTTTATATTGGTTTTTGGATTTTACAAATGCAGCAATTTAGACGTTGGATGAAATTTGCACTGGGAAACACTTTTTGATAGATAAAAAGTGTATTTTATATACAACTTTATAGATCAGACCAAAATGAGGGAAAATGAGGAGGAAAGAGGGACAGGGGGACATTGTTCAAAATCAGGAACAGTTGGGAGCTATGTTATTGCCAGGTGTGCCAAAGGGGCTGAGACTGTTTTTGGGGTTGAGAGGCAGAGTACAGAAACTCCGGAGCTAGCGCTACACACTGACAAATGACTTAGCATGAAGGCATTTAAAATAAAAAAAAAATGCTAATTTAATAATGTGCTGTGCAGCTGTGAGATCCTGTGCAGGTGCAGAAAAACAACGGGCAAATACCTGCAGTAATAAAGTGGTTAAGGGAGTGTAGAGGAATGATGGACTTATTTTGAATTGCTGGGGAGCAGCTGTGGGACATTTGTGATGAGCTGTGTATTTTTGTTTTTCACTTCCCTTCTCCTCTACTTTACCCTGCAGTTCTTCCACTTTGCAGCCTCAGCTTTCTTCATTAACCCCTTCTTCCCTAGTTACCAGTTCACAGACACTCACTGTTCTTCGGAGTATTGATTTAAGTGGTGTGGAATATATAACATACAACACAGTACAGAGTGCATAAATGTGATCTGTATGAAGCACAGTAGAATATAAAACATTAAACAGTCTGGAGTATATAACATACAGCACAGTGTACAGGGTGGCACAAAGTGTATAATGTACAGCATAGTGTATAGTGTAGAACAGTGTGAAGTCTAAAACATATAGCATAATGATTGCAGCATTATGGAATATGCCTCTTACAGGTCAGAGCTTAGAACATGGCTCAACAAACCCTAGATGCCAGGTCGTCATGGCAACAATACATTTTGTCCTTATGCCTGGGCTGCTGCCCGAATGCTCCACGCACCCCTGCCCCTCCCCCCTCCATTATATATCCTGGGCTCCACTTGCCCATCTGCAGGCCCGAGAGAGGCATAGTGGGTGCCGCCAGGTAGATAGGAAAAAGGAGAGCGGACACACGTCTGCGCTCCTCCCCTTCTTGTTATTTGACAGTTTCCCTGGCTATCAAGTCCGGGAAAGAATGTAAAGCAGTGCGATGTGCATTGCATTACATTCAGTGGAGCACAGGGGAGACATGCAGGGACCCTGGAAGCCTCATTGGAGTACCTGTCACCAAAAAAAATCATCACATAGCAAACTTTTTGTCCCCTATGTGATGGGAAAAGTTACGTAAAAAAAAAAAAATTTTTTTAATTGTAAAAACTTTAATTTACACCCAAGAACATAACCCCCCCCCCCCAAAGAAAAAGGTATATATCCATGTACAAAACGTAAATGCGCACAGCAGGGCGCCTATGCCTGAAAACGTTGATTGCGAAACACATGTTACATGTCGCCACGCACACCAGAATGAGAGCAATAATTGCAGCACCAGACTTCCTTCGTAACGCTAAACTGGTGAGCTATAGGGGCCTTTAAAGCATCACCTATGGGAAATATGGGTACTGAAGTTTGTTGCCATTTCACGGGCGCATGCAAATTTAAGATTTGACATGTTGGGTATCTATGCAACCTAATTTTTTATTTATTATTTTACCAACAAATTGGGTAATTTATTGTGTTTTTTTGCCCCCTAAAACTAATTTGTAATGCATTTCAACTGACATTTTGTGTTTTCTAGACCTGTTAAAATAAAAAATTGGAACTACCACTATTTTATTCTATAGGGTGTCTGCTTTCAGAAAATATATAACGGTTGGGGGTTTATGTAATCTTCAGGCCTAAAATGATGTTTAAATGTGTGCAAAAAACGAAAAAAAAAAAACAAGACTCTGGCTTCAAAAAGGTTAAAGGATAAGTTTACCTTCAGGAACACACACATATATATATATATATATATATATATATATATATATATATATATATATATATATATATATATATATATATATATATTTATATATATATATATATATATATATATATATATATAAATATATATATATATATAATATATATATATATATATATATATATATATATATATTCATATATATATATATATATATATATATATATATATATATATATATATATATATATATATATATATATATATATATATATACATAGTGCCTTGCAAAAGTGTTCATTGGCATTTTTCGTGTTTTGTTGCCTCACAACCTGGAGTTAACATGGATTGTTTGAGGATTTGCATCATTTAATTTACAGAACATGCCCACTTTGAAAATGTTTTTTTTTTTTATTGTGAAGCAAACAACAGATAGGACCAAATAACAGAAAAAGTCAATGTGCATAACTATTCACCCCCCTAAAGTCAATACTTTGTAGAGCCACCTTTTGCAGGTATCACAGCTCCAAGTCGCTTTGGATAAGTCTCTGTAAGCTTGCCACATCTTACCACTGGACTTTTTGCCCATTCCTCCCTGCAAAACTGCTCCAGCTCCTTCAAGTTGGATGGTTTGTGCTTGTGAACAGCAAGCATCTTTAAGTCTGACCACAGATTTTCTATTGGATTGAGGTCTGGGCTTTGACTAGGCCATCCCAACACATTTACATGTTTCCCCTTATACCACTCAAGTGTTGCTTTAGTTTTGGGGTCATTGTCCTGCTGGAAGGTGAACCTCTGTCCTAACCTCAAGTCACACACAGAGTGTTTTGCTCAAGAATATCCCTGAATTTAGCACCTTCCATCTTTCCCTCAACTCTGACCAGTTTGCCAGTCCTGACTGCTGAAAAACATCCCCACAGCATGATGCTTCCGCCACCATGTTTCTCGGTGGAGATGGTGTTCTTTGGGTAATGTGATGTGTTGGGTTTGCGCCAGACATAGCGTTTTCTTTGATTGCCAAAAAGTTCAATTTTAGTCTCATCAGACCAGAGCACCTTCCTCCATACATTTTGGGAGTCTCCCACATGCCTTTTTGCAAACTCAAAAGGTGCAATTTTTGTTTTTTGCTGAAAGTAATGGCTTTCTTCTGGCCACTCTGCCATAAAACCCAACTCTATGGAGCGTACGGAATGGTGTGGGGTGTATATTCTTGGCACACTTTGGGCCCCTTAGTACCAATTGAGCATTGTTTAAACGCCACAGCCTATTGTTGCTGACCATGTCAATCCCGTTATGACTACAGTGTACCTATCTTCTGATGGCTACTTCCAGTAGGATAGTGCACCATGTCACTAAAGCTCAAATCATCTCAAACTGTTTTTTTAACATAACAATGAGTTCACTGTACTCCAATGGCCTCCACAGTCCCCAGATCTCAAAACAATAGAGCATCTTTGGTATGTGGTGGAACGGAAGATTTGCATCATGGATGTGCAGCCGACAAATCTGCAGCAACTGCGTGATGTGATCATGTCAATATCACCCAAAATCTCTGGGGGATATTTCCAACACCTTGTTGAATTTATGCCATGAAGAATTAAGGCAGATCTGAAGGCCAAAGGGGGCCAACCCAATACTAGCAAGGTGTATCTAATAAAGTGGCCAGTGAGTGTATATAGTGCCAACAGTTTTCTCAGTTATTTACAAAAAAAAACAGTACAGTTACAATACAATGCAAGACAAGAGGGTTAAGAGGGCCCTGCTCATGATAGCTTAAGATCTAAGAGGAAGGGGCAAGTAATACAAGAGGTTGTAAATGTGGGGTGATGAGTTGATGGAAAAGGTGAATGTGCAGTTTTTAGGAAGTAAATTAGTAATGCACAAGGAAGCTTAAAGGGTGAGCTGAGGATTATAGAGATAAATGTGGGTGTCATCAGCATAGACACTGTATTGGAAGCTGCAGGAGGCAATAAACTTTCCAAGGGAGGAGATGTAAATAGAGAATAGAAGGTGTCTGAGGATAGAACACTGGGGGACCCCTAAAAAAAAGATGAAGATGGGGCGTGGATATGGAGTTGAAGGTGACACTGAAAGAACACATAAATAAGTAGAAGAAGCAGGAGGCAAAAGGAGTTTAGTTTTTCAGGAGTGGATGGTCAATTGTATCAAAGGCAGCAAAAAGGTCTAATAGTTTCAATATGAAATAGTAACCATTGGTTTTAGCGGTTACTAAGGAGGAGGAAGAGAGGCGCCAGAAGTCCAAAATAGTGTAGTATGTCAGTTTAATGTGGCTCAAGTAAAAACATAAAAACATTCTAATATGCCGCTGACAGATGAAGATGACAAGCAGCTGGAGAGTCCAAGTCAGAGCTCTTGTTACAGCATGATAAGCAATGCTGGGAGTGGAGCTGTGGAGACAGGACCTGTTGCCACTGCGTAATCCCTAGGCCAGAATCGTGGCGGGAGTGGCCACTGTATGGGGGGGGACAGGACTGCCCTGAACGAACACCAGAGGTGAATGGTATAGAATTGTACAGAAGAAACATGGAACACATTTTCAATTGCTTCTTTCATCAGCATGTTTATTATATACCATTCACCCCTGGTGTTCATTCAGGGCAGTCATGTACCTATCTGTCAGCAACATATTAGAATTCCGTCTTCGCTCCTTAAGCTTCTTACTGATTCCACCTGTCAGCCACTACAGCCATCCATCCACCTGGATGAGGGACTTCATATCATCCTGACATGCTTGTGGATCTCTACACCATGTGAGTGCATCTCCATATGTTTTTACTTGATCCACATTAAACTAACACGCTACACTATTTTGGGCTTCTAGCGCCTCTCTTCCCCTCCCTTTTTCTTTTTTATTTGCAGACAGTGGCCCTTCTCAGGTCAGTATAAAGTGGGCAGCTTGAATCCTATAGTATTGGTCATTCAGTGTGTTACATGCATTATGATACAAAGTATATAAGATTGTACTCCTGAATTTGGACTACACAAACCTTATTGACTTTATTTGTTTTGCCTTCTATTGTTTCCCTTACCAATAATTTGTTTCCTTTAGTATTCTAAGGAAACATTTGTCATCTAGTAGTTATATTTGAAATAGCTTGCCTCTACAGACGAGATAGCAACCCTTTATTTGCTCCCTCCTCGTGCTCTCAGGTGTGAGCCAGCTTTATACCATTCTATTTGGATTGGAATTTAGCGCCTAGGGCATGGATATGCAATTAGCAGACCTCCAGCTTTTGCAAAACTACAAGTCCCATCATGCCTCTGCCTCTGGGTGTCATGCTTGTGGCTGTCAGAGTCTTGCTGTGCCTCATGGGACTTGTAGTTCTGCAACAGCTCGAGGTCTGCTAATTGCAAATCCCTGGCCTAGGACAAGAACTTTTCTGTTTATTAATGGGTGAAGTAGCGATAGTTGTAGACCAGGTATTGTAACAGCTTGGAGGTAAGAGGAAGCAAATAGATAGTCCTTACATTGTTAAGATGCAGGTAAGACAGGTGGAGTCCAACAAGTGCATTTTAAGTATGGGATGACCAGTGCTGGTTTTAGAAGGGAGGGGAATATGGCAACAGAGAAGGAGAAAATAAAGGTGTTGGTTGGAGGATGACTTGAGTAGTTATGAGGAGATGGAGTCCAGGGATAGGTGTTTAGGTGGGCACCAGAGAAAAGTTTGGAAACCTTCTCTGTAGTAACAGGGTCAAAACAGAAATGTATTGAATGTGGTGGTAGATATGGTATATTAAGTGGGGGAGATATTTGGACAGTGGTGATCTCATCCCAAATTGCATCTATCTTGTTTTTTAAATTATTGGTCTTGGTTAGTGATGAGTTGAACTGCCCTGAATATGAACCCCATTGAAATCAAAGGGGTTCAAATCTGTCAAATTGAAATGCCTATTTTCTACTAATAGGCAAGTAAGTGTCAAAAATAGCATGCCCTGGGGAACATGTGCCAATGCAAAAATTCCATGCATTCGGGAGCAGTGATTTTTTTAAAGCACTGGCATTTTACTGAGGAAAGAAAAAGTTCTAAATTGCTGTAAAATTACATCTTCTACTTGGTTTATTTTAAAAAGAAAAAAAATAGCACAACGACCCCAAAGGCCCCCTTTTATATAGTGTAGGGGACCTTTGGAGGAGTCTTTTTTTTTTGTCGGCAATGAAGTTTTATTTGCGGGCAATTTAAACTGTATCATTCTTTTTTCTTTGTACGTGTCACTTTTGCTGTAGTGCATGATGTCCCCTCCTGAACCATATCAGACCACATGCCCTAAACATGCCTTCAATATATTGATGAGGACAAGGACCTCTTCCCCACAGCCCTGGCTGGTGGTTGTGGAGGTCTGTGGGTGGGGCCTTATAGAAATCTGGAATCCCCCCCACTCTGTGTGCTTGTCTGGCTATCATCAGGACTTCCTACGGCACAACACTGAAATCCCGCAAGACTGCATAATAACTCAGAGCTTTCTACTACACCCCATGTGACCATGTGACATCACATGGAGTGTAAACCTGGGCATCAGACAGCAGCATTTAAAAAGGGACTTATATATACGCCCTTATGCCTGTCCATGTCATTCTGCCGACGTACATACTGCAGTCTTATCAGCTGAATCAGCTGAAGCAGATAAGACTGATATAGGCAAACACTAGATAATCGGCACAAGTAAATACTATGAAATAAAACAAGTCAGCTATGAACAGGGAATCAGGGTTGCCATAGAAACATTGGATTGAGAAGGAGGCTTGGATAACAGTACAGTTTTTTAAAGTTTCTTTAAGCAGTAAGTAATATGCGATCTAGGCTGGATTACAGTGGCTATAGTTTGATAATTACGTATTATAATGGACTAAATGAAAAGAAGCATCAGAATAAGAGAGTTTACTTCCTCTCTAAAGGTAGAAAATAATTGATGCAGACCGGATGTGATGGTTTTTATGAAAGTGATAGAAAAGGCCTGTTTGGCAGCATGGAGGGGTGAATTATATTTTAGGAGGGCAGATTTATACAAGGCAAAGTCTTGTGGGATAGCTATCAAAAATACTGTACAAACAGGAAACAGATTTATAGTAGGTTTTATTTTAATTTTATTTGGGGTGGGGGGGTGGGGGGGTGGAGTCAACTACATGAAAAAGGTCTCTTACTTATGTGTATTAACCACATGCCGACCGGGATATAGCCGGAATACGGCTACAGCGCGGTTGGCTTATTCTGGGTGGACGTCCTACGGATGTCCTCCCAGAAACTTGCTCCCTGGGGAGCACACTCGGGAACATCCGTGACCGCCGGGTCCCGAGGACCCGGCGCATCACGGATCATGGTAAACGGCCGCTGATAGTGGCCGTTTACCACGTGATCGCTCCGTCAAATGACGGAGCGATCACATGTACACAAACCGGCGTCACGTCATGACGCCGATTCCTCCCTCCCCTCTCTGTACCGATCGGTACAGTGAGAGTGGAGAAGCGGAAAGGGGGAGAGACTGGACCAGCACTGTGGGCTGGATGTGTAGTGCCCACAGCGTTGGTCAGTATCTGCAATGTGCAATACACTGCCACCACTGTGCAATACTCTGCAACCACTGTGCAATGCTCTGCCCCCACTGTGCAATACTCTGAAACCACTGTGCAATGCTCTGCCACCACTGTGCAATGCTCTGCCACCACTGTGCAATGCTCTGCCACCACTGTGCAATGCTCTGCAACCACTGTGCAATGCTCTGCCACCACTGTGCAATGCTCTGCAACCACTGTGCAATGCTCTGCCACCACTGTGCAATACTCTGCAACCACTGTGCAATGCTCTGCAACCACTGTGCAATGCTCTGCCACCACTGTGCAATGCTCTGCCACCACTGTGCAATGCTCTGCAACCACTGTGCAATGCTCTGCCACCACTGTGCAATGCTCTGCAACCACTGTGCAATGCTCTGCCACCACTGTGCAATACTCTGCAACCACTGTGCAATGCTCTGCAACCACTGTGCAATGCTCTGCCACCACTGTGCAATACTCTGCCACCACTGTGCAATACTCTACCAATACTGAGCAACACTGCAATACTCTGCCAATACTTGCCAATACTCTGCCAATGCTTGCCAATACTCTGCCAATACTTGCCAATACTTGCCAATATTCTGCCAATACTCTGCAATAATTTTTAATAGAAACAAAGAATTATTATTATTTTTTTTACTGAATTTTCAGTATTTGTTGATTTATAGCGCAAAAAATAAAAAACCCAGCGGTGATTAAATACCACCAAAAGAAAGCTCTATTTGTGTGAAAAAAGGACCCAAAATTAATTTGGGTACAATGAGTACAATCAGATCAGTACAATCAGTGACTGAGTAATTGTTATTCAAAGTGTGAGAGCACCGAAAGCTGAAAATTGGTCTGGTTAGGAAGGGGGTTTAAGTGCCCAGTGGGTAAGTGGTTAATGGATGTACAAAATTAAGGTCAAATTCAGCTGTCGATCCAACTCTTCTTGTTAAAGGAATCTACCTGTCTGCTGTTTGAATGCACTATAGGCACAGGGTTTCATTTCTTAGGCATATTTTATACATACTGTATATTTTCACCATTGTTCTGATTTTTTGGTACTTGTGAGTTACACCCTATTTATTAAGGTTGAAAAGGGTATAAAAATATATTTTTATTATACAAGAGGGATATAGCCCAATTTCATGTGTGTTTAGGCGTAGAACTTGCAGTTGTTATATCCTAATTAGTACCATTTCATCCCTTCCAACAATTAGAGTGGGAGTCAGTTTATCCATAAATAAGCATTTTAGCAAGTTGCTATATTATACCAAACTTAACAGAAAGTTGCTGACCTGATTTACAGAATCATTACAAATCATAATAGTCTGCTGACAATGTTTTATTAACACCTGATAATGAAATTAGTCTCTGGGAAATCTTTGCATTTGTTGAGTTTTGTAATACACTGTGCCCTGTTTAAAAGCAAATATTTAAAGAACATTAAGCCACCTACACATCTGTAAAAGCTAAAGGTTAAGTTGGTTTATTTAAATGAACTTGACACATTGCATCAAATGAATCATCAAATTCAATTCTCTGATATTTATCTATCTGGGGAGAAAATATACATAATATATTCTACCTAATAAACTTTAGTCCCCACTAGGTTTACAAATTCAGGATTCACATATAGGACAAAATACGTTTATTTTAACATTAATAAAATGTATTGTATAACTGTATTATTATTTGAAGGTATTTTTTTCATTTATAGCTTATTATATTTGATCCTGGTGCACTGTAAATCCTGAATAGGGGATGCAGTCATACAACTAAAAACTCCTGCTTGACTAAACAAAAACAAGTATCAAATCCAGTTACTGTGCGATACACAATAGATACCTAACATGTCATACTTTAAAATGTTGCACCCTTGTGGAATGGCGACAAACTGTGTTGCCATAAGGAAAACTTTAACAGCCTTTACAGATCACCAGATTAGAGTTATAGGGGAGGTCTGGTGCTAAAATTATTTCTCTCACTCTGACGTTCGTGTCAATACCTCACATGTGTGGTGCGATTGCTGTTTATGTATATGTGTGCAGGACAATTGCATGCATTCACCTTTGCACGCGAGCATGGGGAGATGGGGGGGATTACTGGGGCACTTTTTTTTTTATATGTTATTATTTTCGTTTTTTTATTTTTGCACTGTTTATTTACTTTTTTTTGGATTACTGTTATTCCTATCACAAGGAATATAAACATGCCTTGTTACAGCAATAGGCAGTGACATGTACTCTTTATCGAGAGATCTGGGATCTATTGGACCCCAGATGTCTCCTCTGCCCTTACAAGCATCTGATCCAAGACCAACCAAGGTTGATGTGTTTAGATACTTTCCAAATTAAAAAATGTTTAATACTGGGAAAATGGAATTGATGACAATGCTTGTTGCTTCTGGTCTCCTAGACCATAGAGGTGATTAGACACATCTCCAGTCACCTCCATTGAAAGCTGACACAGGTGTCGGATCACATTGCGGGCTCTCGGCTGGGATGGGAGAGCAAGGAGAGGCATTGGCGGGTGGCAGAGGAGGGGGTGACCCCTCCCGCCACCTGTAAAAGCGATTCATTGGCTAGGATAGCCTTTACATAAAACTGGCCGCAGGCTTAAAAAAACAATACCGTGAAGATGCCTGTAGCTGCAGGCATCATCCTGGTTTAATGTATGTCCTAAAAGTGAAGCGCTAAATAAAATTACCATGTGCAAAACACCATATATGACAGTACAAAACCTTTGAACTGAACAGAAAATCCAATCAAAATATTATTCAATCCAAAAATGCCCTTATGCAAAAGTGCAAAATATATTATATTCATAAAGTGCAGAGTTCATAAATTGATCACTAAAGTGCTCCTGTGCAAACAATTCATGAATGCCAGTGTCCAACACTGGATAGATCGATCCTGATGGCGCAGTGCTCAGACATTCACCATTGTGACACCTTCACCATAAATCAGATGGGGGCTTACCAGATCACCAATGATCTTCCTTACTCAGGAAGATCCTTCAGCGCTTATTGGGATCTCTGATCCTCAGATGGAAATCTGGAAATGTTCCCCCACCAGCCTCACTTATGGTGACAAGATGATCCAGCTCACTGTCTCAGATGGGATGGATGGATGGATGGATAAATCCTCAGAGTTAAAATGGGTAAAAAACAGGGAGACTCCCCATAGTGTCCCTATGATCGTTTCGTTATATGTAACGTCATCAGGCATACCCCTGATGATGTTACATATAACGAAATGATCGTAGGGACGATGCACACACGCTGCTGCACAGATGCTTTTTTGAATTTTTACATTTATGACTATTTGAAGGATGGCACTGGCTATGGTGGAGAGATTTACAGCAAGCAGCATTTTTTGTTTTATATGTAAGTGCACTGATTTTAAATTAAAACAGTTGAAACCATATTACACTATGAGGAGTCTCCCTGTTTTTTACCCATTTTAACTCTGAGGATTCATCCATCCATCCCATCTGAGACGGTGGGCTGGATCATCTTGTCACCATAATGCCGCGTACACACGTTCGGGACATATATAGGGACAAGGGGACAGGGTCACATGCTCATGTCACATGGTGACCCTGCCCCCTTGTGATGTCACAGTCCCGGAGGATTCTGGGACTGTGACATCACAGGGGGCGGGGTCACCATGTGACATGAGCATGTGACCCTGTCCCCTTGTCCCTATATAAGTCCCAGCACAGCGCGGCTCTGGCATTCCGGCCAGAGACAGCGACGGGTCAACATCGGAAGAAGAAGAAGAAGAAGAAGGCGGCGCCGGCGGCACGGAAAACGACGACCGTGGCAAGAACAGAAGAGACCTCGGAAGACCCCCGAAGGCGGATCGAGACCCCCAGGCGACGGCGTCGACGATGAAGAAGGTAGCCGGGCTCCTCTGCTCGGTAAAAGAGCTAGGTAAATGGTGGAGGAGTTCGGCGAGAAGACCCCCCAAGACGGAAGAAGACCCCCAGAGCAGTGCAATAAAATATTTTTTCAAAATTGTGTTTTTTTTTTTTACACTTTACACCTTAGGTGAATGGGTAGGGGTACATTGTACCCCATACTCATTCACATAGGGTGGGGGGCCGTGATCTGGGTGCCCCCTTATTAAAGGGGGCTCCCAGATTCCGATAAGCCCCCGCCCGCAGACCCCGACAACCAACGGCCAGGGTTGTCGGGAAGAGGCCCTTGTCCTCATCAACATGGGGACAAGGTGCTTTGGGGTGGGGGGGGCGCATGGCCCCCCTTTCCCCAGGGCACCCCCCATGTTGAGGGCACGCGGCCTGGTATGGCTCAGGAGGGGGGGGCGCTCGCTCGTCCCCACCTCTTTCCTGGCCTGCCGGGCTGCGTGCTCGGATAAGGGTCTGAGATGGATTTGGGGGGGACCCCCACGCTGTTTTTTTCGGCGTGGGGATTCCCTTTAAATCCATGCCAGGTGACGGGGCTAGCGCGGCGGCATTCACTGCCTTCGCTAGCTCCGTCTACCTGAAGTCACGTGCTAAATGAACGGACTTTCCGATGAGTGGCAAGTCCGTTCATTTCAAAAGTCCGGCGGACTAGCCTACTAACGGCGGGATTGTCCGCCGGACTGCCAAGTCCAGCGGATAATTTTAAAACAAAACTTAAAACCTAGTCCGCCGGACTTTTGGCGCCAAAAAGTCCGCCGGCGACCACACACGAGGGGATTGTCCGGCGGACTCGAGTCCAGCAGACAATCCCGCGGGATAGTCCCTTCATGTGTACGCGGCATAAGTGGAACACAGTGAGGCTGGCGGGGGAACATTTTCGGATTTCCATCCGAGGATCAGAGATCTCAATAAGCGCTGAATGATCTTCCTAAGTAAGGAAGATCGCTGGTGATCTAGTAAGCCCCCATCTGATTTATGGTGAAGGTGTCACAACGTTGTAATGTCTGAGCACTGTGCCCTCAGGATTGATCTATCCAGTGTTGGACACTGGCATGCATGAATTGTTTTCACAGGAGCACTTTAGTGATCAATTTATGAAATTTGCACTTTTCGAATATAATATATTTTGCACTTTTGCATAAGGACATTTTTGGATTGAATAATATTTTGATTGGATTTTCTCTTCAGTTCAAAGGTTTTGCACTATGTCATATATGGGGTTTTGCACATGGTAATTTTATTTAGCGCGGCACTTTTATGCTGCGTACACATGATCGGAAATGCCGCCAGCAAAACTCTGATGAGAGCTTTTTGTCGAAAAATGTGACCGTGTGTATGCTCTATCGGTCTTTTGCTGGCAGAATTCCAGCCAGAAAAAGATTGAGAGCATGTTCCCTGTTTTTTGGTCAGGAAAAGTTCCTATCTGAAAATGCGATCGTCTGTATGCAAATCGGACGCGCAAAAAATCACGCATACTCGAAAACAATTCAACGCATGCTCGGAAGCATTGAAATTAATTTTCTTGGCTCATCGTAGTATTGTACGTCACCGCAATCTTGACGGTCGAAGTTCAGGGAACTTTTGTGTGCCTGCGTGTATGCAAGACAAGTTTGAGCGGAATTCCTTTGGAAAAACCATCCAAGATTTTTCTGACAGAAATTCCACTTGTGTGTACGGGGCATTAGGACATACATTGTTGATTGACCTGGTATTTAGGCTTTAGTGCACAGCTGCTGTATTTACTTTTGATAACACACTAGCGCTGATTTTTTTTTCTATCTCATTCTGATATAACCACTCAAAGTCAAATGATATACATGTACATGATTTAATGTTAAGTGGTTAAGAAGCTACAGACTTTTGAATCAGTAGTGACAATGATGATAGACATGCCCCATGCAACATTTTTCATTCCACTGTAGTGCAATTAGGCAGAGACTACATGAGAGGGGCAACTCTGCTCTGAATTCAGGGCAGTGTTACCAACCTACCAGATTGAAATTTACTGGCACGACACCCAAAATTTACTGGCACAGCCACGTTTTTACTGGCATTTCCCAAAGTTTATAAAATTACAGTTTTAAGTGCGAATTTCATTTTTTTATGTAACAAACAAGTTTTATGTGCAATTAGCAATGTGATATAAGGAAGATATTAAGTCAAAAAACATATTTCTTATTTTCAGTATAGTAAAGGTGGATTATTGTAACCCACCAGTATCTTGTCACCTATGTCAAATTTGAGAGATTTCCCCTTCATTTTTGTCCCCAAAGAGAGCGAGAGAGAGAGAGAGAGACGGCTCCCACATTCGGTTACTGTACATTACTGCCCATCTGGTTACTGTACATTGCTGCCCATTTGGTTACTGTACATTGCTGCCCACCTGGTTACTGTACATTGCTGCCCACCTGGTTACTATACATTGCTGCCCACCTGGTTACTGTATATTGCTACCCTTTGGTTACTGTACATTGCTGCCCACCTGGTTACTATACATTACTGCCCATTTGGTTACTGTACATTGCTACCCTTTGGTCACTGTACATTGCTGCCCACCTGGTTACTGTACCTTGCTGCCCATCATTCGGTTTCTAGGGGTTACTGCACAATCATTACCTGCAACTCTGTGTCCCCCTCTGCAAACTGCTCAGTCCTGCCGCTGCATTATTAATCACCACCCTCACTGCTGGTAGAAGGGTGAGGAAGAATGCATGTGAAGAATGTGTGTCCTTGATCTCTGTGCTCGTTCTGCTGACCGAAGAAGGGGGAGGGGGGGCCGTGGGGGGACATCACAGAGGGCCTGCTCTGGCTCACTCGTCAGACTCACAGCAGCCGCTCCGGTCCTGACAGAGGAGAAGCAGGCTTTCTAGAACATACAGCCCACAGCCGTGCCTCTCCTCTGTCAGTGTGGCCAGGAGAACAAGCGAGGGTGATGCCTGGTAATATTAAATGCAGGGAAGAGAACAGAGCAGACTCCCGTCCGCCTGAATACAGCACAGCCACACATTCGGCTGGCCGCATATTCTTGTCAAATGTGGCGGGCTGCAGGAGGAGGGCTGGTTACAGTATGGCTGATTGGCTGAGAGGCGGTGGTGGGCGGAGCAATTCTCTGAGGCACAGATCGGATCTTCTCGGCAGCTGGCTCTCGGGCATCTCCGGGAATTGCGCATGCGCAGTTCCAAGCTGAGCTGGTCACAGCCATTTTTACTGGCACTTGTTCCGTGTCACGGACATTTACGGACAGCGAAAAATTGCCCTGTTTTTATGGGCTGTCCGTAATTTTACGGACGATTGGCAACACTGATTCAGGGGCAGGGCAGCATCATTGACTCACCATCATAGGTATCAGGTGGATTTCACTGGCAGACTTAAAGTGGTTGTAAGTCTCTGAAATGAAAAATGAACAAAGCAGATCCTTCTAAAATGTGTACTTGCCTTAATGCAAAGCACCTTAATGCAAAGCTGACACCAAGCAATTCTGGGAGCCCCTTTCAAGCACACAGCAGGTAATTGACAGCCATGTTTGCACATGTTTCCCTATGAGACTTTGGAGGGGGGTGTCCTTTCCTTCCACTCAGGTCTCAGATTGCATTCAGCTCCCTACTCTATGCTGTTCAGTGTGTGACATCAGAGCCCCACCCCCTGCCTTCTAGAGCTAAGTAATGCAGTATAAATGCTGTATTTTGAATAGCTGTAGGGTAGAGAAGGCTGCTTATACACAGGTACAACTTATGTAGGAGGATTTGTTTCATCACCGTTAGGGATGGGCCCAGTGCTCTATTCGAACGTGGGCGAGCCGGCGCAGTGCATTGCTGGCTGATGATTGGCCAAGCATGCACTGTGACCCTGCATGCTTGGCCAATCACAGCGCCGGCAGCGAGGAGAGAAATAATTGGATACAGGCAGGACGCCTGTAGCCAATTAAAGCTCAGGGGCTTTAGTACACGCCCCACTCTATAAAAGGCCGCCACGCCGTCGGCCCAGGGCACATGTGTTCCGGCTTTTAGAAGCGTGAATAGGCAGTCTGCTGATTGATTTCTTCATTGCTAAACCATTGCTGATTCATTCAATACTGATCATTGCTGCTGATTGCACTGCTGAGTGTGACATTATCTGCTAGTGGGGATTAGTCTGGTGTGTGCGTGCTGTTAGTACAGCATTGCAGTAGCACCCATTGCAGTGCTGTTAGAACAGCATTGCACCCCAACTTTCTGTCCCAACTTTCTGTCCCAACCTTCTGTCCCAACCTTCTGTCCCATCCCAGGCAGGCAGGGATTTATAGGAGCCATATTGTGTTTGTGTCAGCACACATAGGACCTATAGTGTGTTTGTGTCAGCACACATAGGACCTATAGTGTGTTGTGAGCACACATAGGAGCTACATTTTTTTGTCAGCACACATAGGAGCTATAGTGTGTTTGTGTCAGCACACATAGGACCTATAGTGTGTTGTGAGCACACATAGGAGCTCATTTTTTTGTCAGCACACATAGGAGCTATAGTGTGTTTGTGTCAGCACACATAGGACCTATAGTGTGTTTGTGTCAGCACACATAGGACCTATAGTGTGTTTGTGTCAGCACACATAGGACCTATAGTGTGTTGTGAGCACACATAGGAGCTATAGTGTGTTTGTGTCAGCACACATAGGACCTATAGTGTGTTTGTGTCAGCACACATAGGACCTATAGTGTGTTTGTGTCAGCACACATAGGACCTATAGTGTGTTGTGAGCACACATAGGAGCTAAAAAATGTTGTCAGCACACATAGGAGATATAGTGTGTTGTCAGCACACATAGGAGCTATAGTGTGTTTGTGTCAGCACACATAGGACCTATAGTGTGTTTGTGTCAGCACACATAGGACCTATAGTGTGTTGTGATCACACATAGGAGCTACATTTTTTTGTCAGCACACATAGGAGCTATAGTGTGTTTGTGTCAGCACACATAGGACCTATAGTGTGTTTGTGTCAGCACACATAGGACCTATAGTGTGTTGTGAGCACACATAGGAGCTATATTTTTTTGTCAGTTCACATAGGAGCTATAGTGTGTTGTCAGCACACATAGGAGCTATAGTGTGTTGTCAGCACACATAGGAGCTATAGTGTGTTTGTGTCAGCACACATAGGAGCTATAGTGTGTTGTCAGCACACATAGGAGCTATAGTGTGTTGTCAGCACACAAAGGAGCTATAGTGTGTTTGTGTCAGCACACATAGGAGCTGTAGTGTGTTTGTGTCAGCACACATAGGAGCTATAGTGTGTTGTGAGCACACATAGGAGCTATATTTTTTTTGTCAGCACACATAGGAGCTATAGTGTGTTGTCAGCACACATAGGAGCTACAGTGGTGTGAAAAAGTGTTTGCCCCCTTCCTCATTTCCTGTTCCTTTGCATGTTTGTCACACTTAAGTGTTTCGGAACATCAAACCAATTTAAACAATAGTCAAGGACAACACAAGTAAACACAAAATGCAATTTGTAAATGAAGGTGTTTATTATTAAAGGTGAAAAAAAATCCAAACCATCATGGCCCTGTGTGCAAAAGTGATTGCCCCCCTTGTTAAAACATACTATAACTGTGGTTGTCAACACCTGAGTTCAATTTCTCTAGCCACACCCAGGCCTGATTATTGCCACACCTGTTCACAATCAAGGCATCACTTAAATAGGAGCTACTTGACACAGTAAGGTCCACCAGAAGATCCTTAAAAGCTACACATCATGCCGAGACCCAAAGAAATTCAGGAACAATTGAGAAAGAAAGTAATTGAGATCTATCAGTCTGGAAAGGGTTATAAAGCCATTTCCAAAGCTTTGGGAATCCAGCGAACCACAGTGAGAGCCCTTATCCACAAATGGCGAAGACATGGAACAGTGGTGAACCTTCCCAGGAGTGGCCGGCCGCCCAAAATTACCCCAAGAGCGCAGCGACGACTCATCCAAGAGGTCACAAAAGACCCCACAACAACGTCCAAGGAACTGCAGGCCTCACTTGCCTCAGTTAAAGTCAGCATTCATGCCTCCACCATCAGGAAAAGACTGGGCAAAAATGGCCTGCATGGCAGAGTTCCAAGGAGAAAACCACTGCTGAGCAAAAAGAACATCAAAGCTCGTCTCAATTTCTCTACAACACATCTTGATGATCCCCAAGACTTTTGGGACAACATTCTGTGGACCGATGAGACAAAAGTGGAACTCTTTGGAAGGTGTGTGTCCAAGTATATCTGGCATAGAAGGAACACTGCATTTCAGAAAAAGAACATTATACCAACAGTAAAATATGGTGGTGGTAGTGTGATGGTCTGGGGCTGTTTTGCTGCTTCAGGACCTGGAAGACTTGCCGTGATAAAAGGAACTATGAATTCTGCTGTCTACCAAGAGATCCTGAAGGAGAATGTCCGACCATCTGTTCGTGTACTCAAGCTGAAACGAACTTGGGTTCTGCAGCAGGACAATGATCCTAAACACACCAGCAAGTCCACCACCGAATGGCTGAAGAAAAACAAAATGAAGACTTTGGAGTGGCCTAGCCAAAGTCCTGACCTGAATCCTATTGAGATGTTGTGGTATGACCTTAAAAAGGCCGTTCATGCTCGAAAACCCTCTAATGTAACTGAATTAGGACAATTCTGCAAAGATGAGTGGGCCAAAATTCCTCCAGGACGCTGTAAAAGCCTCATTGCACGTTATCGCAAACGCTTGGTTGCAGTTGTTGCTGCTAAGGGTGGCCCAACCAGTTATTAGGTTTAGGGGGCAATCACTTTTTCACACAGGGCCATGATAGTTTGGATTTTTTTTCACCTTTAATAATAAACACCTTCATTTACAAATTGCATTTTGTGTTTACTTGTGTTGTCCTTGACTATTGTTTAAATTGGTTTGATGTTCCGAAACTCTTAAGTGTGACAAACATGCAAAGGAACAGGAAATGAGGAAGGGGGCAAACACTTTTTCACACCACTGTATAGTGTGTTGTCAGCACACAAAGGAGCTATAGTGTGTTTGTGTCAGCACACATATGAGCTATAGTGTGTTGTCAGCACACATAGGAGCTATAGTGTGTTGTCAGCACACATAGGAACTATAGTGTGTTGTCAGCACACATAGGAGCTATAGTGTGTTTGTGTCAGCACACATAGGAGATATAGTGTGTTGTCAGCACACATAGGAGCTATATTTTTTTGTCAGCACACATAGGAGCTATAGTGTGTTCTCAGCACACATAGGAGCTATAGTGTGTTTGTGTCAGCACACATAGGAGCTAGTGTGTGTGTGTGTGTCAGCACACATAGGAGCTAGTGTGTGTGTGTGTCAGCACACATAGGAGCTAGTGTGTGTGTGTCAGCCCAGTTCTTGTCATCTAAGGCAGCCTCTATCTGCCATAGGGCCCTGTTGCTGTCATCTAAGGCATCCATCTGCAGGAGTTAGTGTGTGTGCTGTGTGACTCCAGCACAATATACACTACCCACTACAATGGCTGGAAGCCAAGGAGAGGCAGACAGTCCCGAGGCAAGAACACAGGGCAAGCAGGCTCTGTTTCTAGAGACAACAGTGCTGGTCGTGGACGTGGTCGTGCATCGTCATCAGCACGTGGCCATGGGACACGCTTGTCTTTGTTTTCGGCAGCTGGACATGCCGAAGGCTTGGTAGAATGGATGACCAAGCCCTCCTCATCCTCCTCATCCTCTCTCACCCAGGCTCAGGGTACTGGCAGAGCAGCTTCCAATGCATACTCAATGGCATCATCAGGCACCCCTTCCCTAGACCCACCATGTCCTCCTGAGGAGTCCCCCGAACTGTTTGAGCACAGTGTTGGGTACATGCTCCAGGAGGATGCCCAACAATTTGAAGGCTCGGATGATGATACCCAGCTTGAGGAATGCAGTAGTGTGCCCGCAGAGAGAGGGGATGCTGAAGGACAGAAATCTGGCAGTCATGTTCCACCAGCTGCAGCTTACTGCCAGGTTTGCTCTAGTGGTGAAGAGGGAGGGGATTATGAGGTCACTGACTCCATGTGGCTGCCTGAAGGGAGAGAGGAGGAGGAGGAGGATGCGGCGGCACATGTCCAACGAGGCAGGATGCCCTCCGGAGGCCAGCTAGAGGCCAGCACATCAACTGAATCACACCGCAGAGCTCCGCCTGTGCAGGGTGCTGCCTCTGCACGTTATCACAAAAGTTTTTTGGTGTGGGCCTTTTTTGAGACGAGTACATCAGATCGCACCACTGCTATTTGCAATATTTGTCTCAAGCGTATCTCACGTGGCCAAAACATCAGCCGTTGGGGCACCACAAGCATGACCAGACATATGTCGACCTGCCATGCAGCTCGTTGGTAAGCGCACATTAAAGACCCACACCAAAGAACAAAGCGGACCTCTCCTTGCTCCTCATCAGCTGGGATCTCCATCCCCACTATATCTTCAGTCCTCTCTGAAAGCTGCTCTGAGAGGACTGAAGGTGTAGAATTAGATGTGTCACAACCAAGTACTTGCAGTACACCGACATCCGATTGTAGCAGGCAAATTTCCCTGCCCCAGCTGCTGGACCATCGAAAGAAGTATACTCCCAGCCATCCACATGCCCAACGGTTGAATTCTAGCTTGGCTAAATTGCTAGCACTTCAACTGCTGCCTTTTCAGTTGGTAGACTTGGCCCCCTTCCGTGAGTTTGTTCAATGTGCGGTTCCTCAGTGGCAGGTTCCCAAACGCCACTTTTTCTCACGGAAGGCGATTCCGTCTCTCTACCGGCATGTGGAAGGCAATGTCCATGCCTTGCTGGACAGGGCGGTCAGCAGTAAGATGCATATTACCGCTGACTCATGGTCCAGCAGGCATGGACAGGGATGTTATCTGTCTTTCACGGCCCATTGGGTCACTCTATTGGCAGCTGGGAGGGATGCAGGACAAGGTGCAGTATTGTTGGAGGTTGTTCCGCCACCACGCCTCCAAAATGCTACTACTGGTTGTGACACACCTCTCTCCTCCACCCCCTCCTCTTCTTCTTCCTCCATGGCCTCTTCGAGTGCTCTGTCCTCGGAACCAGCGATGCTCTGTAGGCGTACAAGGGGCTATGCGAGTACGCAGGCAAAAAGATGCCATGCCGTGCTTGCACTGGTGTGTTTGGGGGACAGGAGCCACACTGGGGCAGAGGTTCTGGCAGCTCTGCAGGGGCAGGCCGAGAGGTGGTTGACACCACGCCAGCTTAAGCCAGGAATGGTGGTTTCTGACAATGGCACCAACCTCCTCTCCGCCCTGCGACAGGGGCAGCTCACCCATGTGCCCTGTATGGCTCACGTCCTCAACCTGGTGGTGCAGCAGTTCTTGGGCAGGTACCCAGGCTTACAGGATGTCCTGAGGCAGGCCAGGAAAGTCTGTGTCCATTTCCGCCGATCGTATAATGCCAGTGCTCGGCTGGCTGAACTGCAAAAGGAGTTGAACCTGACCAAGAACCGCCTAATATGTGACATGCCCACCAGGTGGAACTCAACGTTGGCCATGCTGCAGCGACTGCACACGCAGCAGAGGGCAATCAATGAGTACCTTTGCGACTACGACACCAGGACAGGGTCAGGGGAGCTTGGCTTTTTTTCCCCACGCCAGTGGAGCATGATCAGGGATGCATGCACTGTCCTGTCACCATTTGAGGAGGCCACGAGGATGGTGAGCAGTGACAGTGCATGCATCAGTGACACTGTACCTCTTGTCCACCTGTTGGAGCATACGCTGCGTGGGATAATGGACAGGGCACTTGAGGCAGAACAGAGGCAGGAAGAGGAGGACTTCCTTGCCTCTCAAGGCCCCCTTTATCCAGACAGTGTTCCTTCTGTCCCACCCATCACACAGGAAGAGGATGAGGAGGAGGAGGAGGATTGTATGAGCATGGAGGTGGAGCCTGGCACTCAGCATCAGCAGCAGCAGCAGTCTTTTAGGGATGATGTACAGTCCCAACAAACCACTGGACTTGTACGTGGCTGGGAGGAGGTGGCTGGCGATCATGTCGTCCTCAGTGACCCAGAAGACTCCGGACCGAATGCCTCAGCTAACCTACGTTGCATGGCCTCCCTGATCCTGCAAAGCCTGCGGAAGGATCCTCGTATTCTTCGGATCAAGGAGAGGGACCATTACTGGCTGGCCACTCTCCTTGATCCACGGTACAAGGGTAAGGTTGCGGACCTTATCTTGCCGTCACACAGGGAGCAGAGGATGAGACATCTCAGGGAGGCCTTGCAGAAAGGTCTGTGCAACGCGTTCCCAGAAACTGGGAGGTTACAAACTCCTGGTCCTGGACGATGAGTTGCTGAGGCTTCGGTCAGTAGCAGAAGGAGCAGTGGGGAAGGTGGACGTCTGACCGATGTGTTCAGACAATTTTTTAGTCCGCAGCCCCAAGGTATGATCGGTTCCAGCAACCATCGCCAGCGTCTGATATACATGGTGCAGGAATACCTTGGGGCAAGGTCAGACTTGGACACCTTTCCCACCGAAAATCCTCTGGCTTACTGGGTCTTGAGGATGGATCACTGGCCAGAGCTTGCACAGTATGCAATTAAGCTACTGGCCTGTCCTGCATCCAGCGTTCTTTCCGAACGGACATTCAGTGCTGCTGGAGGATTTGTCACCAATCACAGGGTGCGCCTGTCCACCGACTCGGTTGATCGACTGACCTTCATAAAGATGAATCAGTCTTGGATCACCACCAGCTACCAGGCACCTGAAGCGGATATAACTGAATAATTTATAATGTCACATCCCTTCAAGACTGCCTATGCTGATGCTGAGTGACTGTCCTGTTATGTTCACTGACTATCCTCTTCCTCCTCCTCAATGATCCATTCCTTGATAGCTTGGAAGAACATTTTTGTTTCTGGGTGCCACCACACCAGTGCCTAAGGCACAATTTTTCAGCCCCTGTATAACAGGGGCGTGTAATTAAATTTTTTTAAGCAATGCTTCGCAACAGTTATGACTGCTGTGCTCCAAGTACAGTATCTGTGAGGGGTTGCAGTGTTGTGGCACCAGCACCGTTGCCTAAGGCACAATTTTTCAGCCCCTGTTTAACAGGGGCATGTAATTACAATTTTTTAAGCAATGCTTCGCAACAGGTATGACTGTTGTGCTCCAAGTACAGTATCTGGGAGGGGTTGCAGTGTTGTGGCACCAGCACCATTGCCTAAGGCACAATTTTTAAGCCCCTGTTTAACAGGGGCATGTAATTACAATTTTTTAAGCAATGCTTTGCAACAGGTATGACTGCTGTGCTCCAAGTACAGTATCTGTGAGGGGTTGCAGTGTTGTGACACCAGCACCGTTGCCTAAGGCACAATTTTTCAGCCCCTGTTTAACAGGGGCATGTAATTACAATTTTTTAAGCAATGCTTCGCAACAGGTCTGACTGCTGTGCTCCAAGTACAATATCTGTGAGGGGTTGCAGTGTTGTGGCATCAGCACCGTTGCCTAAGGCACAATTTTTCAGCCCCTGTTTAACAGGGGCGTGTAATTACAAATCTTGATCTAATAGTTCACAGCAGGGCCCATTCCTGCACCCACCAAGAGTAACTGTGAGGGCTTACAGTCTTGTGGCAACACTGTCCACCACCACCACCAAAGGCCCAATTTTTCTGCCCTGTTCAACAGGTGCATGCAATTACAAATCTTGATCTAATAACTCACAGCAGGGCCCATTCCTGCACCCACCAAGAGTAACTGTGAGGGCTTACAGTCTTGTGGCAACACCGTCCACCACCAAAGGCCCAATTTTTCAGCCCCTGTTTAACAGGGGCGTGTAATTACAAATCTTGATCTAATAGTTCACAGCAGGGCCCATTCCTGCGGCCACCAAGAGTAACTGTGAGGGCTTACAGTCTTGTGGCAACAATGTCCACCACCACCACCAAAGGCCCAATTTTTCTGCCCTGTTCAACAGGTGCATGCAATTACAAATCTTGATCTAATAACTCACAGCAGGGCCCATTCCTGCGCCCACCAAGAGTAACTGTGAGGGCTTACAGTCTTGTGGCAACACCGTCCACCACCACCACCACCAAAGGCCCAATTTTTCTGCCCTGTTCAACAGGTGCATGCAATTACAAATTTTGATCTAATAATTCACAGCAGGGCCAATTCCTGTGCCCACCAAGAGTAACTGTGAGGGCTTACAGTGTTGTGGCTACACCAACATCTAATGGGGCAAATTTCTGCAGAGTATATACGGCAGGCCCCTACTTTCAAACATCCAACTTACAAACGACTCCTACTTGCAAACGGAAGGAGAAAAACAGGAAGTGAGAGGAAATCTTCCCCTAGGAAGGGAAATTCTATCCTGTTAGATTTAATTTGGGAAAAAGGTATCTCCTCTCTACTAATGCTTTATCACCAATCCTTGTTTCAATTCAAACCCCACTTTTCCAAAAACATTTGTCATTGGGACGGAAAGTGAGGTGAAATGTTCTGAACAAATGTGCAAAGACAGCAAATGTTACAGGGGTGATAACCCCTCCCTATGTTCTCCAAAAAGCTTAAAAATTTTTTTGGATGAAGCTACACTTCAAAATGTACCTGTTCAGATTCTACTTAAGAACAAACCTACAGTGCCTCTCTTGTTTGCACCGCATATATACTGCTTTTCAGAGTATATAGGGTTGTAGGTATAGGGTTTTATTTTGGGTGCGGGGTCCCCCTTAATATCCATACAAGACCCAAAGGGGCTGGGGTGGGGGGGGGGGTGATGGGGTAGCCATGCCATTTTTCTCAAGGATTTTCAGCCATATGGCCAGGATAAGACATGACATTAAAGCCGCAAGTGCTTTTAAATTGCTTCTTTTTTTCCTTTACAAATGTCATTTTGTGCAGGGCCAGTTCTAAACACGGGAAACACATGCCACTTCACAGGCATACTTTAGACACCCCCAGGTACCATATTTAAAGGAATATTTCACTTTTTTTTTTGTTCACTTTATGCATCATTAAAATGACTGCTCCCGAAAAAACGTTAGTTTTTAAAAGTTCTTTTTGCATTGATATATGTCCCCTGGGGCAGGACCCGGGTCCCCAAACCTGTTTTATGACATTAACATGCATATTGGCCGTTATAATTAGCAATTTTGATTTCGAACGTTCGCGTCCATTGTAACGAATAGGGTTAGAAAATTTGTGCAAACTTTCGGTCCGTTCGAAGGTTCTGGTGCGAACCGAACCCGGGGGTGTTCAGCTCATCCCTAATCACTGTGTATCACCTGAGGCCAGTCACTTCAGTGGGTATACTGTATGTAAGGATTTACAACTACTTTAACAGGTGCATTGGATTTTGCAGAGGGACTGAGAGAAAACTTTAACCACTTGCTTACTTGGCACTTAAACCCCCTTCCTGCCCAGATCAATTTTTAGCTTGCAGCTACAGTTTACCCAAATTACATTTTTATCATTTTTTTCACACAGATAGAGCTTTCTTTTGGTGGTATTTAATTGCTGCTGAGTTTTTTATTTTTTTTGCTAAATAAAACAAAAAAGGACCGAGAATTTTGAAAAAAACACAAAACTGTTTCATAGTTTGTTATAAAATTTTGAAAACAGGTAATTTTTCTCCTTCACTGATGTGCGCTGATGAGGCTGCACTTATGGGCACTGATAGGCGGCACTGATGGGCACTGATAGGTAGCACTGATGAGGTGGCACTGAGAGGTGGCACTGATGGGTGGCACTGATGGGTGGCACTGATGGGCACTGATGGGCACTGATGGTTGGCACTGATGGGCACTGATGGTTGGTCCTGGGATCGACCCCTTACTCAAATCTGTGATAAGCCAAGTCTCATAGACTCGGTGATCACAGAGCATGCCGTGCGCAAACCGAAGGGTCGCGCAGACAGCGCTTGCTAAGGAGGATGTCCGTGGACGCTCTTCCAGCAATTAAGGCCCACGCTGCAGCCGTCTTTCGGCTATAGCACGGGCGGCAAGTAGTTAAGCACAGATACACTTGTGATTAATGCTGTGGAACATTTTTTTTAATGGGAGGTCATAGTTCTACTTTAAAATGTTTACTTACTCTGAAAATCGGGGAACTCGAACTGAAAAAAAAATGCTCAGTAAAATTTACTGTACACTTAAAAATCTCACCGTTGCTATAATTCCAGATGTTTTCATTATTATTATTTTTTTAGAAACACTTATATGCAACAAAATCCAAATTAAATAGATGTTCCAGAAAGGCAGATGGACATTAAAAAATATTTTTCCTCTTTAGGAAAAAGAATCGTCTGCTATTCAGTACATAAGTAAATTTATGTAGCAAGTTTATGAAAGAGAGTTCCCACTAGTTAATACATTATGTTGATTTAATGCCCTTATATTTATGAAAGTGTCCTTGGTGATAATTCTAAAACATATTTTTATTTTACAATGGCAAGTGCAAGCCATCTAACTGAAGAACGGACACATTTTTCATTCATTTCTCTGCCGTTAGCAGCCATTTAGAACACAATGAATTGATTGGTTACTATGAACAGCTGCACCAAATCATGTGTGCTCCAATTTAGTATACCCCCCTAGTCTGTCCATCTCTTTCAGTTAAAGTGGTTGTAAACCCTCACATATACCCAGTGAAGTGAATAGCCTCAAGTGATACACAGGGATGAAACAACTCTTCCTACATAGGTTTTACTTGTTTATCTGCAGTCTTCTCTTCCCTACATTCCTTCAAAAGGACAGATTTTGTTAAAAATCTTTTTTCGTCTTCAAGGAGCACAGAGGAGGGGGCAGAGAGATTGCAGTTACAGTGTGTGAGAGCTGATTGGAGGAAAGACACCCCCCCCCCCTCCACACAGCAGATCAACTGTGTTCTGAATAGACAAGCTGTCTGATGTGCTCTCCCTCCCCCCAACACAAATGTATCTCATGTGTCTGGAAAACTTGTCAGAAGCAACTCATGCTGATAACAGAGGAATAAACCACCAGAGATAAATGACCCTTAGAGCTTTGAAAGGAGATAAGTAAACAGTACAGAGTCATACATGTCATAAGTAAGTCTGCAGTTTCCTGTCTGTGTATTCTTACCTCCTGCAGTGCTTTTCTTACCCTGATTCCTTCAACATGTGTGGTTTGGCTGTGCTCACCTATGGGCATTGCCTGCAATTTGTGGGCTTTTATTTCCTTCCCTTCCATCAGTTTCTAGTTTGCTTGCCCATATGTATATTTAAAGAATGCTACTGCTACTTGTGTATCCTGTGCCTGACTACCCATGTACCGATCCCAGCTTCATTCACTGTCTGCGCTTGTTTTCTGCCCATCCTGACCTTGGCTTATCGTCTGGATTTCCTTTTGTCTCCTGTTGTTAACACTGCAGACACAAGTGGTCTCTGCATCCTTAGCTGGGCATAGCTGGGAGCCGGAAACCTGGTTCCAGCTTGCTTCAAGTCAATCCCCACCATCAGGGGTTCTGGTGAAGAAGCAGGCTTGGGCTTAGACTCCACACCCTAGAGAACTCCAAGTTGGGGCTTAGACTCAGTGTCCTTGGAAACTATGCAATGGTGATCAACAAGGGCTCACTACCACAGGCGCTTGACACAGAATATTCCCAGCCTCACACATTGGTGTAAATCTCCCTTGACGGTTTACGGACTTTGCATGCCATTGCACAGAAGACTTCATCCCTTGCTTCCTGTCTCATCTCTAGGCCTTCCAAACACTCATCTTGCAACTATGGATGAGCAAAAATGCCCGGGGTTTAGTTCAAATATGGTTTAGTGAAATTCAGATAAGTTCAGATGCCACTTTGAAACCAATGACAGCCTAATCGTTAAATAAAAAATGCAATTTTTTTGGATTAATAGGCACAGAGCTGTCAAAACAGCATGCACAGAGCTGTCTCTATCATCCTATATAGGGCCGAAATCATGTGGGGCAGGGGGGCGTCAGCTGCCCACATACGTTGAAATTCAATTAGTGGCATTTGGCTATGAAAGTCTCTAATTGATGGTGCCTCCAAAAGGGGAAGCCACCGTACTGCTGCCGTAAGGTGGCAAGTGGAATCAGTGAGCTACCTTCTACAATGCTTGCCAGACTAACAATCCCATTGCTTGCTCAGGTTCCGAGGAAGGCCACCCGCTCCACGGGGGGAACCGCCTATAGGAGCCAGTGGGGATGTCCGTGGTGCCAATGCTAAACAAACATTTGTTCTGTCCCAAATCCTTTTTTCCCTCACTGTACTATTTTGGCTTTAATGTCTGTCTCTCCTACAGTTAAGCATTGAGTCACCACTGCCTCTGTCAGTGATGATGGATCTGCTCTCTCATTGCCAATTTTGCCATCCAGCTCCAAGAGACTACTTTTGATGGTATAGAAGTTGAGAAGTGGAGGCTACCAAGTCAAGAGTGCTCAGTGCAGGTAGTGGCTACCTTGTGTCAAGCCAGAGAGGTCTCCATGAATAAGATTTTACCAGAGAATATGGGGAAATTATGCAGATCTCACACAGCAAAAGCCTGGGTCCTTTATCAACTACACTAACCAAGTTCTGCAGTTCTTACAACTGGTGCCTAGGTTCAAATATGTTTAAAGTTCAAAGCTCAGCCTTGTCTGCACTTATAGGGGTTTAAGGAGTTCTTAACCCTTTAGTGATGCAATTCTTAAAAGGCTAGCATGAAGTTATAGACCTGCCAGGAGACCAATGTTCCCTATGTGGGACTTGCTTATGGTCCTCAGCTCTATCAATGCCTCATTTCTATCCTACAGAATTGGCTACACTCTGCAATCTTACCCTGAAGACAGTATTTCTTGTTGCTACAACATTTGTGAAAAGGGTGTCAGAGCTTCAGGCTTTGAACTCAAGGAGCCTCACCTAACGTTCTACCCGGACAGAATAGTCCTAAAACTCCAGACTGCTTTTATCCATAGGGTGTCTTTCTCCTTTCACTTTAACCAGGAAGTCGATTTACTGTCTTTCTTGGTTAAGTGAGAGAACCACATCCCCTGGATGTTGAACTAACTCTGATGATCTGCTTGGCATCTACCTTTTCATTTAGGAAAGCTGAAATCTGTGCTTGGTTACAGCATGGCTTAAGGCAAGGTCAGTCAGCATCAACATGTACAGTCACCTCCTAGATTGTTAGGACAAATAAAAGAGCCTACTCTTCACAAGACCTTCCTGTTCCGGAGGACTTAAGAGCACATTCAACCAGGGCAGCGCCAGCTCTGTGAATAGAGCAGTGCAGAGTGTCTTGTGAGGCTACTTGCAAGTCAGCAATATGGTCCTCTCAGGACACCTTCATTACACTTTACTAGGTGAACCCGGCTCATGACAGTAACATTTGGAAAATTTGTTGTGCATACTTACACTACTGACCATTCCAATTTTTCTTGCACCCTCCCATATGGCGAGTTAGTTCCCATTGTATGCTGCCATGATGCACCAGGAAAATGAAAAATTGTATACTCACCTTTCCGTAATTTTTCTTTCCTGATGCATCTTCATGGCAGCATACAGATTCCCACCTAAATGGTGAGAATTACAGAGAATGCTACGAGCCTGGTCTGTCTTTGATTTATAGTTAACCAGGCCTATTAGGTTGTGGGGTTGGAGCTACAACCCATTGTATACTGCCATGAAGATGCACCAGGAAAAGAAAATTATGGAAAGGTGAGTATACAATTTTCTGTTTTAATGGCCACAGAAGGCATGTAAGCAATGTCAAACATCTCAGCACAAGGGTCCCAGAGTAACTCACTCTCTAGTGTTCACAAAAAACTTAAAAAATAGTTTTGAACTGAACTTTTGAAAAACACTCTTCTAATTGCATGCAAGTAAACAAGGCAAGATCTGTGTTTAAAAATACAAATGCACCTTAACGTGGAGGAAAATAAAACAAAATGTATTTCAATGGAAAATATGGTGTGTTTTGGGGGATTTTTATTTCCCATTTTGCTGTATACCCTTAAAGAAATCTTTGGTGTGACTGTCACATTTTTACATGCTTACTGTTTAAAATGTAGAGCTATGTAGATTAGCCTCTACAGTAGATATATGGAAGAATAGCTACTACAATGACTGCATACTCCAACAATTAGCTTTTTTAGTTTTCAGTCTGTTAATATACCATTAAAAGTGTTATGTTACATTTCTTTGATAAATGGAAAAAAAAATAAAAAATAAAATAAATAAAACCTGTCAATCTGTACAAAAATCTAACTTCTGGTGGACACTTGCCTGTGCTGCACTAAAATCTCAATGATATTAGATTTTCTAATTCTCCTTTGTGAACTACAAAACACCTCTCCCTGTGTTATTTGGAGATGAGGAGGTGTTATGTGGTCAAAATCAGGAGTGAGCAGTTAAGGGTGGCAAAGCCATAGTTACAGTACTGAATATGTTTTAACACCCAGAATAGGACAGGAAATGTCAGCAGGCAGAAAAAAAAAACTAAAAAAGAAAATGAATGCGGCCACTACATCTAATTATTATTATTATTATACAGGATTTATATAGTGCCAACAGTTTACGTATCGCTTTACAACTTGGTGGTAGACAGTAAAAATACAATACACTTTAATACAGTAGGAATCAGAGGGTCCTGCTCCTTAGAGCTTACAATCTAAGAGGGAAGGTCAAGAGATACAAGAGGTAATAACTGTGGGTGATGTGCTGATTGAGAAGATAAATGTACAGTTGTTAGGTGGGGGCCAGATAGGCTTTTCTGAAGAGATGAGTTTTTAGGGATCATCTGAAAGTGGATAAAGTAGGAGAAAATCAGACAGATTGGGGTAGAACATTACAGATAATGGGAGAGGCTCCGGAGAAGTCCTGAATGCATGCATGAAATGAGGTGACAAGAGAGTTTGAGAGCAGGAGGTCTTGGGAGGAGCGAAGAAAACGATTAGGTTGGTATTTTGAGACTAGGTTAGTGATGTAGCTGGGGGCTTTGTATGGCTTTGTAAGTTATAGTTTTCTGAGTGGCAGCCAATGGAGGGATTGGCATAGGGATATAGCAGACGCTGAGCGGTTTGTGAGGTGGATGAGCCGGGCAGCAGCATTCATGATGGACTGAAGTGGGGATAGCCTATTTAGAGGTAAGCCAATGAGGAGGGAGTTGCAGTAGTCGAGGCGGAGATGACCAGAGAGTGAATTAGAAGCTTTGTGGTGACATTGGTTAGGAAGGGGTGTATCTTGAAGATGTTGCGGAGATTGAGACGGCACATTTTGGATAGCGATAGGATGTGGGGCTGAAAGGTTAGTTAAGAGTCCAGGATTAAACCTAGGACTTTGGCATAGGGGAACATTTTGATAGTTGAGCCATTGATATTGACAGAGAAATCAGGGGATGTGGCACCTGAGGGAGGAAATATCATGAGCTTGGTTTTGGATAGGTTGAGCTTGAGGAAGTTATGTAACATCCAGGCTGATATGTCTACAAGTAAGTTGGTGATGCGTGAGGAGACAGATGGAGAGAGCTGGGGGGTGGAGAGATAGATTTGGGTGTCATCAGCGTAGAGATGATATTTAAACCCGTGGGAGGCAATCAACTGACACAGGGAGGTGGTGTAGATTGAGAAAAGGTGAGGTCCAAGAATAGAACCTTGGGGGACCCCAACTGAGAAATGAAGGGGAGAGGAGGAAGTAGAGTTGTAAGTGACATTGAAGGAGCAGTGGGATAGGTAGGATGAGAACCAGTAAAGAGTACAGTCGCGGAGACCAAAGGACAGTACATCTAATGACATGCTATTTAAGGTTTTGGGTTTATCAATTTTTTAATCACTATTGAGATAAGTTATATACCACACAGGTGATGATTTCATTGAGTTGTCTGACAGATTTACATTATAAGCAGTAAAACACAACCATAGATCAGCAGTGCAAAGCAAGAGCTGCTTATGCTTAAGCAATGAGCAAATATGGCTCACCCTATGCACTATACAGTACACACAGTATATAAGTACAATTTATCCATTCAAGTTTTAAAAACATCACACAAAGGTACGACTATATCTTAAGTAAAATCACCTTTACAATGATTTTTTCTAAAAAAGTCTAACTAAAAAAATTATTAAAAAAACTATACCTTCCATAATTTAAATAAATTATCCACATTGATTAATAACAATATGTAATGCTTGTTTAAAAATGTCAACAGTATAAAAATGTTATCCAATTATACTATTCCTAATATAAAACCTAAAAAATTAAGTGTATCTATACAGAATAAAGACGTATATTTATAGTTCAAAGAGTACTTTCAAAAATGCAGCTTAGGTCAAACCTTGTCCATCAGAGGTTATAATTGAATTGTGCTGCCATGAATCACATAAAACCACTTAGTAGAGGGATTTATTTTACTTAAGCCTTTGGTAAAAGAATTCTCCTACCACCATTTTAACACTTGTCATTTTTAGCTATTTTACAGAAGATTTATATACTTTCTAGTTTTTACAAAGTCTAAAGGTATTGAAGACTCCTGTGAGGGATTCCTCAATGGAAAACTGCTACAGGGATGCTATAAACATCCACTAATCATGTACCTTCACAACATGTAATTCACAAAACATCTATATTTTGAAATGCACTTCAACAAACAACATTTTGTCAAGAACATAAATACAACCTGTACACTTTGATTTAGGTACAATTTATACGGGGGGATGTGGAATACAGACTACATCTTCTTCACAAAATCTTACATTTCCCAAATATAAATAAGTCATCATAGGTCATTGTAGAAGGTTTTATATAATTGATTGAATTTAACTATAGTTCTTTGTCACAAGCTTTGACAATTCAAACTTATCAATAGATGCAAAGTAACAGGTTTCTGGGTTTTTATCTAAATCTCACTACGGTATGTAAAAATAAAGCTTAGGCCACCCCTACCTTATTGTCATTTGCTGGGACTGTAATATTGTCCTTTTAATAGGAAGACTCAAGAGTTGTGAAAGTAAGATCAAGGTTTACAGAAAATCTGCAACCTAGACAATATACAGAGTACCTCATTCAGCAGTTCTCTCATACAAGTAGTGGCCAATAGGGATGAGCTTCAGGTTCAGACTGAAGCAGAATCTGGTCTGAACTTTGCCCGTTTGGTGAAAAAGTGAATTAAATGCTGAGCTGTATCTCTAGCTGCAGCAACAGGTGATACCTTTAGCTGCTGCTAAATGCCATGGCTTCTAACTCTAGGCTGGTTGTTAGAGGGCCAGCAGCCACTGGCTTTTCAACCAGGACAGGGTTATTGGAAAGAGTCCCTTGTCTTCATAAACATAGAGAAAAAATATTGTGGCAAGTTATGTTAAAGACCTGGCCTAGTACATTTTAGGAGTGGGAGTTTGGTATGCATTGTTTGGGGACCCCATATCATTTGTATGTGCATGTGGTACCCCTTAAACTTCATACCAGACCCTCATCAAGGATATGGATTCTGGCAAAAATTTAATGGGGGACCCCACAATTATTTTTTCATTCTTGCTGTAGGATGCACTACAGGAAATGTAAAATTTAAGGATGTAAAAAATGGTATAGAAATCCCAAAGGTCCCCAAAATACAGATCAGACCCTTAAGTCCATTTTGCTGTAGTACAGAACATAACAGAAGACCTTCATGGTCATTGTAAAAAATTACAACAATATCTGATGCCATTCACAAAAAGAACAGTGCCTATAGATAGGATAACAACACACACATAAAATACATATTTAAACCCACAAATAGAACATAAATATAAATGAAACATTTACAATACCTTAAAAAACACTTGTTTGTCAATATGTTGCCTATTATGCTTGTCCAGAACTGTTTTCTAAGATTCAGCTGTCATTGATGTCAAAAGGTTTGTTGAGAACTTAAAGAGGAAGTAAACCCTGGTGAGTTTTACTTTCTCTTTATTTCCCTGCAAAGGTAAAGCATAATGGGCTACTATGGGCTACTATGCATTCTGGGGCCATGAACTCTGGCTCTGTGACTGGCCGGAGTCACGTGATGTCACTCACGCACATGCGCGCGGGAGCCGCCAGTCACAGCATGACCCCTATTATAAATGGCACGTTGTGCCCCTTCTAAAGGGTGCATGTGCCGTAGTCATCGCCGCTCGTCATTTTAGTAAATATCTCCTAAACCGTGGAGGTTTAAAGATTTCAAGCACCTACAGGTAAGCCTTAATATAAGCTTACCTATAGGTAAAAGTGGTTGTACAGGGTGTACAACCACTTTAAGCACAGTTTGGCAAACCTCCCAAACACTAAACCCAGGTACGTTTTGCTCCGCCCTAGTGGTCAACTTATTTGATATAGGGGGTCTTAATTGTGGCCCCTAACCTCACCAAAGGTATGCACATAATGTTCAGTGTATGCAATACAGAGTATAGACAAAGATTGTAAATACTGTACTTATTGTTGATAGATTGTGGTTAAGATACAGGAGTTTGTCAAAGACTGCAGGGTTGGAGGCCAGGTACATGCTACAGGTAACTGTCAGAAACTAGGAGCACATTAAAAAACATTGCTATCACTGACCCCAAACCTCATATTGCTCCCAGCAAGTTCTATTGTAAAGGGTCAAAGAAAAATTTTACATAAAAAGAAAAAAAATGGACAACACAGAAAAAGTAAGAAAGTGTGAACGAAATTAATGAAAAAACAAACATAGGAAGAGTTTATTGTTATGGTTTGTAGATACTTTAACTAGGATATTCATTTATTCATTATGCGCCATCTACTCCTCCCTCCCTACCTCTCTTTATCGAAATGCTAAATTGAAAAAAACTAAATCTAAATTCCCTTTCTACTTACCTTAAGTATGCATGACATTTCAGTGTCTTCTACTCTTCTGTTTACTTCCTGCTTGGGTCCTATTTTGGGGATGGCCCCCACCCTGGACACTGCAATGGTAAGAGACCTGGAGAGGGGATTTAGGTGATCATATCCAGCCCTTACAAAATAAGGAAAAATAAGTGCATAGTAGCATAGTAGCATGGGTTGGATAGGGTGGAGGCATGATAAAAAAAATAGTTTTAGCCTGAGTAGACTTTTAATGGTAAGTTCGCAATTTTACAAACAAAAAATTAAAAGGTAAACTAGCTCCAAATATCTTGACCACCCCTCTGGACCCTACTGCACATAGGGTCCATGGTGTCTCATGCTGCCAGTTGTTGCAGTCTGTACACTGCAATACAAAGCCCCAAAGTAAGTACCCATAATATTATCTTGCAATGGCAAGCAATAATGTGTCAGTGGAGCCATGTAACCATGATTTTGACCAATGAGAAAGGAATCTGAGGATTCCTCTTTTGGTAAGGTGTCCCAGAACAAAGAGGAGCCTCTTATTGGTCGGTGCAGTCACTTGGTCCCGCTGACCAATGAGTTCTTGCCATTTTGAGCTTTATGAAGGATACTGACTCCAGGGCAGTATGTTGTGGTGTATGGACTTTCACACTGGCAGTACAGGGCTTCATGCAGCTATGTGCATAGGGGTCTAGAGGGGTGGCCAAAATATTTGGAATTAGTTCACCTTTTATTTTTTTTGTAAAAAAAAATGAACTTACCATTTAAGTGTTGTTTCCTTGAGTTGCAGGCACAATTATGCATTGCCCATAGTTTATTTAATCATAAATACATACTGTTTTAAATGTATATATCCATATACACCTCTTAAAACTGCAATTTAAGATGTACATTACTTACTACAAAATACATTCATATCTGTAAAACTTTCTTGGAGGCCTTCTTTAAAGATAAACCATGTGGCCTGGCATATGATGATATTTCACATCATATGGGGAGTATTCAATTTGCAATACATATGACAGGCAACTTCCTTCATTTCCTTTAATATAGACTATTGAAAATACGCATTATTTTAAAATTCAGTTAAGTTGTGGTAAAAGGAGTACTTGTAAAATGTCTCATAGTAACCCAATTAAAACATACCCACACTGTTGCAAGCTGCAATTTGTAAATATTTGTGCATTGCATTTGTAAGCATTTGATAGATATAAATAGCTTTATACATCTGTGTCTATCTATCTATCTATCTATCTATCTATCTATCTATCTATCTATCTATCTATCTATCCTTGAAAGTTGAGCAAAAAATGTGAATTATTTTTATTCCTTTTTTAAAAGAAAAAGTAATATAGTTGCTGTACCAAAATGAAAACTGTAAATGCACTTAAAAAGGATTAGATTTTAGAAAAAAGCAGTGGTAGCTCTATGCATTTAAACAGAAATGAGAACAGATGCAGATTAGTGCAGGCCATAATTCCATTAGCATCATACTGTGAGCAATAATGTACATTCATGAAATCATCAATAAACATCCAGTAGCAATCTTTATTTGGAACGTGATAACAGACAAATGCTCACAGCTCCGATTTATGTTTGTCAGTGTACAGTCGGAAAAGTAAATGGCAGTGTTAATAATTAGTAGACAAAGGGTTCATTAGTCAGTTTCGCTGTTAAATTTAGAACATAGAAGTTAGCGGGGTTTGCCTCTGGTGAAGTGGATCTTGATGACTATGAATAAATACAAAACAAAAGTAAAAATGACCTGCCATGTACCATTTCTTATATAATTAAACCTAGTAAAGCCAGCTTGTAAAAACTTTATAGAATAACAAACTTAAAAGACATTGACAGGATCCTTTGGACACTGTATAAATATAGAATACCCATGAGGGGCCTATTTAAAAAGACATATTGTCAAATTTCAGAATGTTCAATATTAAAAGGCGCTCTCTGAAAATTCACTATATGTATAATATGTGTAATGTCATGTTCACTACACAAGCATCACGCTTTTGCCAGACACATAAATTGTGTACATATTTCAGGCTGAGTTGGGAGAGTTTTGTATTTTACAATAAAATGCAATGATTTCTTATGGAAATGTTGATATCTATAGGACATCTAGTTTTCTTTTTTTTTTTTATTAAACTATATTTTATTTTAATCATTGTGCTCACCCTCCTAATGCTGCCAGACTATCATTTCATACATGTGGGCTGGTATCCCTGTGGTAAACAAACAATCAGGCTGAAAACCTTCACATAATACATTGTGTGAATATTCATTTCAATTATCCAACCATGTGACCAGCAAATTCCAGTGTTGCAATTTCATCTGAAGATTATTGGATAGCTGAACTGAATATTCATACAGTTTATGCTATAATTCTCAGCTCCTTAAGTAAATGCAGCCTTCTATTATGTTGGCAACAGCCTACATTTCATTCAGATCTGGTGGGGGTTTCGAGAGGACCTCCAAAAAGAAGTGTCCACTTCCAAAATATATTTGCTTAATGTTAACATACACCAGGTACTTAACGTGATTGTAAATTCTTGTTTTTTTTCCTATAAAAATAACAAACATTATATACTTACCTGCTCTGTTGCAGTGGATTTGCACAGAGCAGACCTCATCCTCCTCTTCCCGGGTCCCTCTTTGGTGCTCCTGGCCCCTCCCTCCTGTTCAGTGCCCCCACAACAAGCAGCTTGCTATGTGGGCACCTGAGCCGAGTCACAGCTCATTGTGTCCATTCAGATACAGAGCCCTGGCCTGGCCTGCCCCATCTCTCCCTTGATTGGCTAGCTGACTTTGATTGAGAGCAGCAGCAGCCAATGGCCTTTCCCTGCTGACCAGCTAAAGGCTTCAATATAATTCATCAGTGTGTATGTGTGTGTGTGTGTAAAGTTAAAAATACAGTTGTGCCCACTAGGTAAAATATGTAATGTTTTCAATTTAACCTACAATGTATCCAGCAACATTCCAAATAAATATACAGGCTAAGGCACAGTTTTAGAAGGATAGGAAACCCCATGAGGTGCTCCCTGAGGACCCCTGTGCCATTACTTGCATTAAAACTATGTGTATTACGATTCCAAATATTGTGTTGGTGTTATTGGGAAAAATTATTTTTATGGCTATGGTAAATAAATGTTGCTGTAGTTACCGTACTTAGCTAAATATACTGCATACTCTTCTAAGCAACTCAATTCACAAGAAGAAAATTTTCAATATTTCAGGTGTATAAGATTAAATAAAAAGAGAATACACAAAAAATGCACTAGATAAGGTACTAGGGTTGTATTATAGTAATGAGCATTTCAAAATAATATAGAAAATGGACTTAGAAATGACTGTGAAACTGGACATTTTGGCTTTCTAGCAACCAAACTCACAGAAAACCTCACAATATGCCACAATTGTCAGGATACCATACAAACAATACTAATTTGAAAATAGTGCAGATAAGTTAACAGTTTTGTGAAAGTTAAAGGCAAATTAACCTATGTTAAATTATAGAGACACATTTAAAAAAATTAATCCATGTTTTATTGAAAAGTGGAATAAAATAATATTTAACAGCGATAATAAAACTATTTTTCAATAGCAGATCTGGCATAATAACATATTTTTTTCACAAAGAAGCACCAACAATCACAGTGCAATTTTGGTTTCCAAGCACTCTTAATATATAACTTAATTAAAGTAGGAGTGAATAAATGTATTTGTTTAGGCAAGCTAAATAAATGAGATGTAAATTATTAGATAATAAATGATTAACTGACAAATCTTGTAAAATATGAGAAGTAAAATGATGTTTATGGAAAACAAAAGGGAATAGAAGTTTTTGAAATACATATAAACATTGAAATTAATATTGAAGTTCATTACATAGTCTGTCATCAGTGCAACATCAGTGTCACGTGTCACGTATCTGTGTCACGTGTCATTGTTCTGGTAAACCAGGGCCTTTAAAAGTGTAATAGGTAGTCAACAAGTTAGATGTGTATTTTATGCTCATAGAACACCTGCTGGTGCTCCCTGCATGTTTGGCCTCTGTATGTGGCTAGGCTGTGAAAAAGTCCCACACATGTGATATCGCCATACTTAGAAGGAGTAGCAGAATGTATTTTGGGGCATCATTTGTGGTATACACATGCCATGTGAGAGAAATAACCTATTACAATGACAATTTTGTGGGGAAAAAAATCTTCATTTTGCAAAGAATTGTGGGAAAAAATGACAACATCAAAAACCTCACCATGCATCTTATGAAATACCTTGGAATGTCTACTTTTAAAAAAGGGTCATTTGTGTATTTGTAGTTTCCTAGCTTGTTCGGGTCATAAGAAATGACCACCAGTAGATCATGTGTGATCAATTTTTTCTGATTTGCACCACAGCTTGTAGACTCCCTAACTTTTATGCAGACCAAATAATATCCACTTATTTGGGTTATTTTTACCAAAGATATGTAGCAGTAAAAATTGTGGCCAAAATTTATGAAGAAAAATTAATAATTTGCAAAAATTTATCACAGAAACTAAGAAAACTTTTTTTTTTTTTCAAAATTTTTGTCTTTTTTCATTTATAGCGCAAAAAATTAAAAACCCAGAGGTGATCAAATACCACCAAAATAAAGCTCTATTTGTATGAAAAAAAGGACAATTCAAAGTGTGAGATCACTGAAAGCTGAAAATTGGTCTGGACAGGAGGGGGGTTTAAGTGCCCAGCAGGCAAGTGGTTAAAGATAATGTCCAGCTATAATGTAATAAAGCTACATCTTAACAATCGATGTGCAGATTTTTTTGAAAGGTTACATTTAGTTAATTTTTACCAATTTAGTGTCATTAACTAAGCTAACACATCACATGTCCAATATCTTTTTTTTACTTAGGGTTTTTTTTGTTTTTTGTTGTACTTTTTATGCTTTCAATTCAAGGCAAAATGTTTGATAAACACTATCTCTCATTGGCAAGTAATAGTCTGTATGTTACAGTTTGGGGTCATGATCCTACATTTTCCCATTAAAGTCAGTGAACTGGGTCTTGCATATATCATTTAACATGTACATTTGGCCTGGTGGGGACAATTGATGAACCAACAGACAAGTTAGCATTATGTCAAATCATCAAAATCATCAAAAAGCATTGATCATAAAAAAATGTTGGTGGCAGTTAGGCAGATCTGTACTACAGACAAACATTTATAGCAGACAGAAGAAAAAAAGAACTGTATTAAAACTGAAGATTAGGGCAGGTGGAGGACATATAATTATAGGAACCAAAAAATCAGGGTGAAGTCAAACCCAGGATAACGGTCAAGATAAATGAATCAGCATTCATATGAACACATGATACACAATTCCTCATGGCAATATTTGCATGGGCACTAGTTTTTGTTTTGATTTAAATACAATGTAAATAAAGTTTAAAACTTGACTCATACTGTCTTTACACCATTTGCGTATGGTGCTCCAACACTTTGACACATTTGGTTCTGTCAAAGGTATGTTTACATCACACAGTTTTCTATTTAGGGCAGTGGACACTAGAAAACATACAGGGTAGGTACCCGTCTTGGTCAGCAAGGAAGGTCTCCCAACTGAGAGTCACGTGTTTTTTATTGAATTAAATGAATGCAATCAGGTCAGTTGGTTTCATATTTACTGTCGAGCAACAAAAAAGTGGGCTAATGAAACTCACTTTTTAAGGCAATGTGGTGTTTTAGGAATACACCTCTTTGGCAGTTTTAGGCTAGGCTAAACTAAGTAAAAATGTGCTTCTTTGCTCTGCCCATTGATTGCAGTTTGACTCTAGTGCTCTAATCACGAGATTCAAAGCAGAATTAATTTTAAGATGTTCACTTATCTTCAGAGATAAATCATCAATAAGCTAAAGTCATATGCAGTATTAACCACTTCAATACAGGGCATTTATACACCCTTCTTAAGTTCATAAGAGCTTCATCAAGTGGGAGGTGAAAAAAACCTTGATGGAGCATAGCAGTTGCCTTTTTAATGTATTTTTTCATGTGTACATACTTAAAAAATAAGTTATAGAGATTTTTATTTTAACCACTCCAATACAGGGCATGTATACACCCTTCCTGCCCAGACCAATTTTTAGCTTTCAGCGCTCTCACACTATGAATGGCAATTACTCAGTCATGCAACACTGTACCCAAACAAAATTTTTATAATTTTTTCATACAAATAGAGCTTTCTTTTGGTGGTATTTAACACTTTTTTTTTTTTTTTGTTTCTATGATAACATTTTGCAAATAAGTAATTTTTTTTTGTTTCACAAAGTTTGTAATTTTTGTTCATACATTTTATACTGCTACATCTCTTTGGTAAAAAATAAATAAATAAATAACCCAAATTAGTGGATATTAATTAGTCTCTGTGAAAGTTATAGAGTCTACAAGCTATATGTGCAAATCATTGAAAATTTATCACACCTGATGCACTGATGTCCTATCTCATTTCTTGAGGCTCTGAAATGTCAGGAAAGTACAAATACCCCCCAAATGACCCCTTTTTGAAAATTAGACAATTCAAGGTATTTAGTAAGAGGAATGGTGAGTTTTTTGAAGTTGTCATTTTTTCCCACAATTCTTGGGAAAATTAAGAATTAATTTTTTCACAAAATTGTCATAATAACAAGTTATTTCTCACACACAGCACATGCTTACTTCCAATTACACCCAAAAATACATTCTGCTACTCCTCCCGAGTATGGTGATACCACATGTGTGTGACATTTACACAGCCTGGCCACACAGAGAGGTCCAACATGCAGGGAGCACCATCAGGGGTTCTAGGAGCATAAATTACACCTCTAATTTCCTAATGACCTATTACATTTATGAAGGCCCTGGAGCACCAGGACAGTGGAATTACCCACAAAATTACCACATTTTGGAAAGCAAACATGCCAACGTCTATTCTATGAGGCATAATGAGTCTTTTGAACGGTTCATTTTTTTCCAAAAGTCTTTGGAAAACGTGGAAAGAAAATGAAAACTTTTTTTTTTACACAAAGTGGTCAGTTTATAAAATATTTTTCTAAATCAAAGCATGTATATAGCCAAATTGACACCCAAACCACATTCTGCTACACCTTCTGAGTATGATGATACCACATGTGTGAGACTTTTATACAGCCTGGCCACATACAGAGGCCCAACATGCAGGGAGCACCGTCAAGCATCTAGGAGCATAAATTACACCTCTAATTTCCTAACGACCTATTACACTTTTGAAGGCCCTGGAGCACCAGGACAGTGGAATTACCCACAAAATGACCCCATTTTGGAAAGCAAACACCCCAACGTCTATTCTATGAGGCATAATGAGTCTTTTGAAGGGTTCATTTTTTTCCACAAGTCTTCGGAAAACGTGGAAAGAAAATTAAAACCTATTTTTTTAAGATATTTCTAACTCAAAGCATGTATATAGCAAAAATGACACCCCAAAACATATTCTGCTACTCCTCCTGAGTATGATGATACCACATGTGTGAGACTTTTACACAGCCTGGCCACATACAGAGGCCCAAAATTTAAGTAGTACCTTCAAGCGTTCTAGGAGCATCAATTACACATCTCATTTCATTCCTACCTATCACACTTTTTAAGGTCCTTGAGCACCAGGACAGTGGAATTACCCACAAAATGACCCCATTTTGGAAAGAAAACACCCCAACGCATATTCTATGAGGCATGGACTGCAGATAGGTACTCGGGTACTCTGATGGGCTACAGATAGGTACTCAGGTACTCTGAGGGGTTGGTGACAGGTACTCTGATGGCCTGGTGACAGGTATTTGGGTACTCTGATGGGCTACAGATAGGTACTTGGGTACTCTGATGGGCTACAGATAGGTACTTGGGTACTCTGATGGGCTGGTGACTGTTACTCAGGTACTCTGATGGGTGGTGACAGGTACTCAGGTACTCAGATGGGCTGTGAAAGGTACTCAGTTACTCATATGGGCTGTGACAGGTACTCAGATGGGCTGTAACAGGTACTCAGATGGACCTGTGACAGGTACTCAGATGGACTGTGACAGGTACTCAGATGAATTGTGACAGATACCCAGGTGGGCTGTGACAGGTGCTCAGGTACCCGTGTACTCAGATGAACTGTGACAGGAACTCAGGTACATAGGTACTCAGATGGACTGTGACAGGTACTCAGGTACTCCTGTAATCAGATGGTCTGTGACAGGTATTCGGGTACTCAGATGGGCTGTGACAGGTACTTAGGTACTCGGGGACTCAGATGAACTGTGACAGGTACTCGGGTACTCAGATGAACTATGACAGGTACTCAGGTACTCAGATGGACTGTGACAGGTACTCAGGTACTCAGATATACTGTGACAGGTACTAAGGTACTCAGGTACTCAGATGGGCTGTCACAGGTACTCAGGTACTTGGGTACTCAGAGGAACTATGACAGGTACTTTGATGGGTGGTGACAGGTACTTTGATGACTGGTGACAGGTAGTTTAATCAGTGATGAAAGGTACTTTGATGGCTGGTGACAGGTCCACTTTATTAGGGGGCAATCAGTGGTGTTGGTGTACACTGTAAGCGGTAACAAGATGTTACCGCAATCTCCTTCTCACACGCGATCGGTGTGTGAGGAGGAGAACCGAGTAACATCTCATTACCGTGGTTTGTAGACATTCTGTGACCAGCTGTGATTGAACACAGCTGGTCACGGGGTAAAGAGACAATTTCATTGGCTCTTTACTGTGATCGGGGTTGGGCTGTGTCAGGGTGACAAGCGTCGTCTACGATCGCCACTCTGCGCATGCCCTAGGGGCATGCACGAGCGCAGTGCGTGTGGACAGTACATGTGACCGGCTTTGATTGGACACAGCCGGTCACGTGATAAAGAGACATTTTTTATTGGCTCTTTACACAGATCTGGGATGAGCTGTGTCCAAGGGACACACCTCATCCCCGATCGCCACGCTGCGGGCCCTCGGGGGCCCGCAGGAGCGGCGAGAAGCTGAGGATGTCATATGACTCCTGGCCAGGATGGGAGATCCCATCTGCAGACGTCATATGTCTATGGCCTGGTATTGAAGTGGTTTTTAATGGCTTCTTAAAAATTATAGTTAGATAAATAGTACAGAAATCGACTTGCTTGAGTGTGCATTTTGTAGGACATGTTATGATTATTTTATACAGGATGCCCTAGGACATTTAAGCTTTTCACCTTAAACAATATAATAAAGATTTGCTCTGTATACACAATTTTATTATTCACAGTGTCTCCAAGAATGCTCACAGGCAGTAATAATTAGTTTTATATTTTCTATATTTCAGGTGTATAAGATTAAATAAAAAGAGAATACACAAAAAATGCACTAGCTAAGGTACTAGGGTTGTATTACAGTAATGAGCATTTCAAAATGATATCGAAAATGGACTCAGAAATGACTGTGAAACTGGACATTTGGGCGTTCTAGGCTACTAAACTCACAGAAAACCTCACAATGTACCACAATTGTCAGGATACCATACAAACAATAACAATTTGAAAGAAGTGCACATAAGTTACCAGTTTTGTGAAAGGTAAAGGCAAATTAACCTATGTTAAGTTATAGAGACACATTTAAAAAAATGAATCCATGTTTTATTGAAAAGTGGAATAAAAAAATATTTAACAGCGATAATAAAAAGATTTTTCAATAGCAGATCTGGCATAATAACATATTTTTCATAAAGAACCACCAACAATTACAGTGTCATTTTGGTTTCCAAGCATTCTTTGAATATATAACTTAATTAAAGTAGGAGTGAATAAATGTATGTGTTTATGCAAGCTAAATAAATAAAATGTAAATTATTAGCTAAGACATGATTAACTGACAAATCTTATAAAATATGAGAAGTAAAATGATGTTGGTGGCAAATAAAAGGGAATATATGTTTTTTAAATACATATACACATTGCAATTAATATTTAAGTTCATTACATAGGGGGTTATTTACTAAAGGCAAATCCACTTTACACTACAAGTGCACTTGAAAGTGCACTGAAAGTGCACTTGGAAGTAAAGTCGCTGTAGATCATAGGGGGACATGCAAGGAAAATAAAAAAACAGCATTTTAGCTTGCACATGATTGAATGATAAAATCAGCAGAGCTTCACCTTATTTCAGAGCTTCCCCTCAGATCTACAGCGATTTACAGCAACTGCACTTACAATTGCACTTGTAGTGCAAAGTGGATTTGCCTTTAGTACATCAACCCCATAGTTAGGTTGAAAAAAGACACAAGTCTATCGAGTTTAATCAATATTAAAGTTATAGTGATTTAAAGATAATGTCAAGCTATAATGTAATAAAGCTAAATCATAACAATTGATGTGCAGATTTTTTTGAAAGGTTGCATTTAGTTAATTTTTCCCAATTTAGTGTCATTAACTAAGCTAACACATCACATGTCCAATATCTTTTTTTTACTTAGGGTTTTTTTTGTTTTTTGTTGTACTTTTTATGCTTTCAATTCAAGGCAAAATGTTTGATAAACACTATCTCTCATTGGCAAGTAATAGTCTGTATGTTACAGTTTGGGGTCATGATCCTACATTTTCCCATTAAGTCAGTGAACTGGGTCTTGCACATATCTTCTAACATGTACATTTGGCCTGGTGGGGACAATTGATGAACCAACAGACAAGTAAGCATTATATCAAATCGTCAAGGAAAAGGATTTACCATAAACCAACAGAGGTCAGAGTTGGTGGCAGTTAGGCAGATTTGTACTACAGCCAAACATTCATAGCAGACAGAAGAAAGACAGACCTGTATTAAAACTGAAGATTAGGGCAGGTGGAGGACATATAATTATAGGAACCAGAAATCAGGGTGAAGTCAAAACCAGGATAACGGTCAAGATAACTGAATCAGCATTCATATGAACACAGGAGACACAATTCCTCATGGCAATATTTGCATGGGCACTAGTTTTTGTTTTGATTTAAATACAATGTAAATAAAGTTTAAAACTGAACTCATACTGTCTTTAGACCATTTGTGTATGGTGCTCCAACACCTTGACACATTTGGTTCTGTAAAAGGTATGTTTACATCACACAGTTTTCGATTTATGGCAGTGGACACTAGAAAACATACATGGTAGGTACTTGTCTTGGTCAGCAAGGAAGGTCTCCCAACTAAGAGCCATGTGTTCTTTATTTAATTAAATTAAATCAGATCAATTGGTTTCTTATTTACTGTCAAGCAACAAAAAAGTGGGCTAATGAAACTCACTTTTTAAGGCAATGTGGTGTTCTAGGAAGACACCTCTTTGGCAGTTTTAAGGCTAGGCTGAACTAAGTAAAAGTTTGCTTCTTTGCACTGCCCATTGATTGCAGATTGACTCTAGTGCTTTAATGACGAAATTCAAGGCAGAATGAATATTAAGTTGTTCACTCGTCTTCAGAGATAAATCATCAATAAGCTAAAGTCATATGCAGTATTAATGGCTTCTTAAAAATAGTTAGATAAATAGTACAGAAATCAACTTGCTTGAGTGTGCACTTTGTAGGACATGGTATGATTATTTTATACAGGATGCCCTAGGACATTTAAGCTTTTCAACTTAAACAATATAATAAAGATGTGCTCTGTATACACAATTTTATTATTCACAGTGTCTCCCAGAATGCTCACAGGCAGTAATAATTATTATATATTTATTGTTGATGCAGTAAAGCACAGGTGCAATGATAGTTTTCCTCCACCTAACGATGTGGGAGTCTTACCCCAAGAGGTCTTTGCCTTTCTCCGCTCTTGCAATAAATATGAAATAATCATTGCTAATCATAAATTCATGTGTGGCAACTGCTGTTCAGAGAATGTCTGCCAGCTTATTTGTAGCATTGCAGCAATCAGCCTGTTTCTAGATCATAGTTAGGCAGGCAAAAGGGTGTGCTGACACTTTACATATTATAGAGAAACTGCAAAGCAAAAGTTATATGTCCACAACTATATAAAACGAACATAGGGATAGTAATAATATAATTAGAAACTGCAAAACAGTTCATTTACAGTCTTGGTAAATCACTATATTCTTCTCATCCTATGCACCCTCACTGTTCAAAGCAAGACACTTTCACCATAGTGGTTAAAGGGGTACACCTTTTCTCACTTAAATGGTGAATAGGGCATCTGCTATGATCCAATATTCCATTCAAAGTATGGGAAGTGAATGTTTTATCTTGCTCCCTCATCACTCCACATCTTGGTTCACCACCCATTGTCAGTTTGATGTCAGCATACTCAAGCTGAGTAGAACAAATCCGATTTTTGCTGCTCAGTCTAAATATAAGAACTCAAGAAATACTCTAATTGCTGTGTAGATTAGGCCCATCTAAAGAAATACATTTTGCTTTAATCAGGGAAGTGAATAAAGGGAACTACAGGCTAATTTACAATCAAATACGTAAGGGCATATTTGTAAAGCAGTGAATATCATATTTACCAAACATTTACTACAGGTGAATCAGTTCAAGTACAAAATAATTTAAAACACACACACCATAAAGTTTCAACTACAATGAATGATTGGGAAATGTCACATTAGCTGCTTTGGTGTAAAAAAAAAAAACAATTTTTATTGCCCTTATTTGTGTTTAAATTGTTTTTATTGAGTTTTTACAGATAAAAAAATCTTCCATACTTTGCAAAACAATCTGCAAGTCATTCATAAAAATACAAAACATTTTCAAAATACACATAAATACATAAAAAATACATATAGGTACACAAATGGATCTATCCTGCAGTTAATTACAAAAATGAATCTATACTGCAGCATATACTCTTAATTCTCCTGAGCCGTCTAAATAACAAACAAGAAAAAGAGAAGAAGTGAAGAATGGGAGCAGGCCCTTATTTGTAAACTAACAGGAATTTGAAATTTCCTTCAGTAAAATTGGATTTTTCCGAGAATCATTGGTTCCTCAAGATGCCATAAATAAGTTCACTTTTTTAAAGAATAAGTTCACTTTTTTATTTTTTGTCATTTTGTGGGTTGCATGTTTTTTTACTGTTCATTTTGCTGCATTTTTTACTTGTTTTTTCACATGGCAAAATGTGTGTTTGCTTCTGTGTTTGGTTTTATTAGTTTATTTTAGGTGTCAAAAGATGGCCATACGCTATACAACCTTGATTGTACAATCTCTGTGAAATCTCCTTTAGATTTAACAAAACCATTTAATAGGGGGACACACCATCTATTCAATAACTTTGTATCCATTCAGCCAGGCCTTTGCACTACATAATTGCTAGTAAAATCAGATTATATTGTATATGGTGAGCTTTACATAACCCAGGACACACTTCTCCTGTTTTCAATATTACAGCTCTATCCACATAGACTGTTATCTGATTGCTCAGCTCCTGCACACTCCAAATTAACAAAAAAAAAAACCTGCAAGGCAATGGCATAATGTGTTAGTATGCATACTAACACATTATGAAATACTCACCTTGGAACAAAGCCCTCCCTTCAGTACTGTACCGTCACCACTGAAAGGGCTGACATGTTCCCCTGGCATTTCTTCCACGTTTGCGCACTCTGGCTATGTGATTGCCCAGAGCCACAATGACGTCACTCCCATGCATGCGCACAGGAGCAAGGTATGCCGTTCCTTGAGAGCTCATGCACCGGTGAGGTAACTGGCTGCATCCATGGTGCAATGCACGTTTAGGAGATATTCATTTTACCTACAGATATGCCTTATTATAGGCTTACCTGTAGGTAAAACTGACCAAGCAGGGTTTACTACTGCTTTAACTTCATAGAGTTCAGTTATGGTTCCCTGTGTACTATGGGGATGTCCAAAGACATGGAATACCATATACGCTTTTTTTTCATCATTGTAATGCTTGTTATTTTGAAATATCATTTTTGAAACTTCAAGATACCGTATATACTTGAGTATAAGCCAAGTTTTTTAGCACATTTTTTTGTGCTGAAAATGCCCCCCTCGGCTTATACTCGAGTCAAGCACTTTTCTGCAGTAGAGAATGACATTTTCTGACCCGACTTTGAGGCCCCGTATCTCAGGGCCACTTGATGCTAGGAACTAGCACTACAACATATCCAAAGATGGAGTTCCTAGCACTAAGTGGCCCCGAGATATGGGGCCCCAAAGTCGGTTCGCAAAATGTCATTCTCTGCTGCAGAAAAGTGCTTGACATTTTCCGAACTGATTTTGGGGCCCCGTATCTCGGGGCCACTTGGTGATAGGAACCCCATATTTGGATATGTTGTAGTGATAGTTCCACTGGGTTTGCACACCAAATTTGGTTCCTAGAACCAAGTGGCCCCGAGATATGGTGCTCCAAAGTCGGTCAACTGTCCATTTTGCAGCAATGTCATTTCGGGACCCTTCGGGTCCAGAGACCCCAAATTTTGCCTGCAGCTAGGGGGCATCTAGGAACCCTTAACTACCCAGTTTGAAGTTCGGGGGACCTATGGCTGCAAATGGGCACAGTGAGGCATGCAAATGGGCACAGTGAGGCTGCAAATGGGCATTGTTGACACGACCGCCTCCTCGCCCCCCTCCCCATGTTCCTGTTGACCTGGACTTCGCCAATCTCCCATTCTAAGCTACGGTATATCCACGTCAGGAGTCCAGGGCTTAGAAATCCCCTTGGCATCCACATGTTTTCTCCATAGCTGACAGAACGGGCTATGCGGATGCTGATTGGAATTAGAATGCTCCAAAATATCCCTCCTGACGAGGTACGTTTTGGACATTCAGCTCAGGGGATTTCTAAGCCCCGGACTCCTGGCGCGGATATACCGGGTCTTAGAACAGGAGATTGCTGTGGTCCAGGCCAGCAGAACCGGGGAGGGGGGGCGAGGAGGGCTCCTGTGTAAGTTCACCTTACAGATTTTTCTGTAAAGGTGAACTTACCCTTTAACAAAGAATTTTAAGTAGTATGTCAAGATCTACATAGTTATATTCTTAGACCAATGTAACCAGGCCTATACCACACCTGGCTGATGCCCTTGGAAACTGGACATCACTGTAGCAAACACCACTGCTCCAGTGATCTCTACTAGATTCAAGGAATTGTGCTTAGTGGCTGCCCTGCTGCATTGTGAACACAGGAGATCAACTGCTCAGCACAGGTGCCATTTAGAGAATGCTTTGCATTTTCTCAATGAATGCAAAGCATTCTCTGATTGGATGAAATGGGGCAGTAATGTCACACTCTCCAACTTGTCCAATCAGAGAATGCTTTGCATTCATTGATAATGGTGCCCGTGCTGAGCAGCTGATCTCCTGTGTTCACAATGCAGCAGGGCAGCCACCTGGCACGGAATGCTGAAGCTAGAGGAGAACACTGCAGTGACCTGTTTTCCCTTTGTGTACCACACAGACTTGGTGGATAAGGGGTATACAGGTGGGTTCCTCCCCATCTGCTGCTAAAAGTGCTGGCTGGGGATGGCGCCCGTCCTGGCTCCTGCAATGGCTCAAAAAGGAAGGGGTTGATCACTAATGCCACACATCTTAGAAATCCTATGGAGGTGGACAGAGTGACATAGAGTGGCAACCTCAGGATGGACTCTGACCAGGCCAAGCCCCCAACACATATCGATCCGCCCCCTGGAGATTAGTCATGGGGGTCATGGGGAGATCACAGTACCACAGTATCGGTGTCTATTACAGGGACTTTCACCTTCTAGAGGGATCTCACAGATATGGTATATGCCTAGTTTTATTTTAGTCCCAAACTGGAACAATGTAATTATGTAGAAATGCCATACCTGGAATTTTTTGTTAACCACTTTATCCCCGGAAGGATTTACCCCCTTAATGACTAGGCCATTTTCCCACAAACGGAGCTTTCTTTTGATGGTATTTGATCACCTCTGGGTTTTTTTTTTTGTGCTATAAACAAAAAAAGACTGACAATTTTGAGAAAAAAACAACATTTTTTACTTTTTGCTATAATAAATATCCCCCGCAAAAAAAATTCTTTATCAGCTTATGCCAATATGTATTCTTCTACATATTTTTGGTATAAAAAAATTGCAATAGGAGTATATATTGATTGGCTAAAAGTTATAGCATCTACAAAATAGGGGATATATTTATGTGATTTTAATTTTTTTTTTTTTCACTAGTAATGGCGGTGGTCAGCAATTTTTAGTGGGACTGCAACATTGTGGGGGACAGATCGACACTTTTGACACTTTTTTTCGGACCAGTGACATTTATACAGCAATCAGTGCTAAAAATAGCCACTGATTACTGGATAAATGACACTGGCAGGGAAGGGTCAACACTAGTGACTAGTGATCAAGGGGTTAAGTGTTCCTAATGCGGCGTACACACGAAGGGACAATCCCGCGGGATTATCCTCTGGACTGAAGTCCAGCGGATAATCCCCTCGTGTGTGGGCGCCGGCGGACTTTTTGGCGCCAAAGTACGGCGGACTAAAGTTTCAGGTTTTGTTTTCAAATTATCCGCTGGACTTGGAAGTCCAGCGGACAATCCCGCCTTTAGTGGGCAAGTCCGCGGGACTTTTGAAATGAAGGGACTTGCCGCTCATCGGCAAGTCCGTTCATTTAGCACGTGACTTCAGGTTACGTAGCTAGCGTAGGCAGTTACTGCCGCCGCGCTAGCTCCGTGACCTGGCATGGATTTAAAGGGAATCCCCACGCCGAAAAAACGGCGTGAGGGTTCCCCCCAAATCCATGTCAGACCCTCATCCGAGCACGCAGCCTGGCAGGCCAGGAAAGGGGTGGGGACGAACGAGCGCCCCCCCCCCTCCTGAGCCGTACCAGGCCGCGTGCCCTCAACATGGGGGGTGCCCTGGGGAAAGGAGGGCCGTGCGGCCCCCCCACCCCAAAGCACCTTGTCCCCATGTTGATGAGGACAAGGGCCTCTTCCCGACAACCCTGGCCGTTGGTTGTCGGGGTCTGCGGGCGGGGGCTTATCGGAATCTGGGAACCCCCTTTAATAAGGGGGCCCCCAGATCCCGGCCCCCCACCCTATGTGAATGAGTATGGGGTACGATGTACCCCTACCCATTCACCTAAGGTGTAAAATGTAAAGTAAAAAAAAACACCCACACTTTTGAAAAAATAGTTTATTGCACTGCTCCGGGGGTCTTCTTCCGTCTTGGGGGTCTTCTCGCCGGACTCCCCGCCATTTACCAAGCTCTTTTACCGAGCGGGGGAAGTCCGGCTACCTTCTTCGTCGTCGCCGCCGTCTGGGGGTCTCGATCCGCCTTCGGGGGTCTTCTTCCGTCTTGGGGGTCTTCTCGCCGGACTCCTCCCCTCTCTTCTGCTCTTTTACCTAGCTCTTTCACGAGGGGAGGAGTCCGGCTACCTTCTTCGTCGTCGCCGCCGTCGTCTGGGGGTCTCGATCCGCCTTCGGGGGTCTTCCGGGGTCTCTTCTGTTCTTGAGGCGGTCGTCGTCTTCCGCGCCGCCGGCGCCTTGTCCTTCTTCTTGTCCTTCTTGTTCTTCTTCTTCTTCCGATGTTGACCCGTCGCTGTCTCTGCCCGGAATGCCTGTGCCGATCTGCGCTCGGACTTATATAGGGACATGGGGGACAGGGTCACATGTTCATGTCACATGGTGACCCCGCCCCCTTGCGATGTCACAGTCCCAGCATCCTCCGGGACTGTGACAACACAAGGGGGCGGGGTCACCATGTGACATGTGCATGTGACCCTGTCCCCCATGTCCCTATATAAGTCCGAGCGCAGATCGGCACAGGCATTCCGGGCAGAGACAGCGACGGGTCAACATCGGAAGAAGAAGAAGAACAAGAAGGACAAGAAGAAGGACAAGGCACCGGCGGCGCGGAAGACGACGACCGCCGCAAGAACAGAAGAGACCCCCGGAAGACCCCCGAAGGCGGATCGAGACCCCCAGACGACGACGAAGAAGGTAGCCGGACTCCTCCCCTCGTGAAAGAGCTAGGTAAAAGAGCAGAAGAGAGGGGAGGAGTCCGGCGAGAAGACCCCCAAGACGGAAGAAGACCCCCGAAGGCGGATCGAGACCCCCAGACGGCGGCGACGACGAAGAAGGTAGCCGGACTCCCCTCGCTCGGTAAAAGAGATTGGTAAATGGCGGGGGAGTCCGGCGAGAAGACCCCCAAGACGGAAGAAGACCCCCGGAGCAGTGCAATAAACTATTTTTTCAAAAGTGTGGGTGTTTTTTTTTACTTTACATTTTACACCTTAGGTGAATGGGTAGGGGTACATCGTACCCCATACTCATTCACATAGGGTGGGGGGCCGGTATCTGGGGGGCCCCTTATTAAAGGGGGCTCCCAGATTCCGATAAGCCCCCGCCCGCAGACCCCGACAACCAACGGCCAGGGTTGTCGGGAAGAGGCCCTTGTCCTCATCAACATGGGGACAAGGTGCTTTGGGGTGGGGGGGCCGCACGGCCCCCCTTTCCCCAGGGCACCCCCCATGTTGAGGGCACGCGGCCTGGTACGGCTCAGGAGGGGGGGGGGCGCTCGTTCGTCCCCACCCCTTTCCTGGCCTGCCAGGCTGCGTGCTCGGATGAGGGTCTGACATGGATTTGGGGGGAACCCCCACGCCGTTTTTTCGGCGTGGGGATTCCCTTTAAATCCATGCCAGCTTGCGGAGCTAGCGCGGCGGCATTTACTGCCTACGCTAGCTACGTAACCTGAAGTTACGTTCGAAATGAACGGACTGCTCCGTGTGTGGGCAAGTCCGTTCATTTTCAAAAGTCCCGCGGACTTTTGGCCGGCGGATTATCCGCTGGAGAAGTCCGTGCGTGTGTGGGCAAGTCCACACCCTCGGAAAGTCCAGCGGACCTAGCCGGAAAGTCCAGCGGATTGTCCGCTGGACTTAGGTCCGCCGGGAAAAGTCCGTACGTGTGTACGAGGCATTAGGGAGATGTTTCTAACTGTGGGGGGGGGGGGTGGACTGACTAGAGTAGAGAGAGATCGCTGTCCCTGATCACTAGAAATAGACAATCTCTCTCTACTCCCCTGTCAGAATAGGGATCTGTTTATTTACATTGACAGATCCCAATTCTGGCTCTCTGTGGAACCATCGCTCCGCGGCGCTCAAATTTGCCGCAAATGCCCCATATGTTTGTTCTGTGAACAAGCGAACATCTGATGTTTAAGTCAAACTTACATTCGACTCGAACATCGGGACCATCCCTACTGATGGCCACTGATAGGTGGCACTTATGGGCAATAATAGGCGGCATGGCAAGGCGGCACTGATGGGAACTGATGGGCAGCACTGATTGACCCTGAGGGGTGACACTAATGAGCAGGCTCTGATGGTCACTGAAAGGCAAAGATTGGTGTCACTGATAATCACTGATGATCAGTGCCCTGATTACCTATACAGTCTCCCCTGTGAGGAGATGCTGCTGCTAATCCGCTCTCCTCGCCTCACACTCTGTCAGTGGCTGTTACTACATATGTCTTGAGAGCATAAATATCCACTTTCCGACCTCAATATGTGTATATATATATATATATATATATATATATATATATATATATATATATATATATATGTTGTGGTTTGCAAGTGGTTTACCGGGGTTATGGCTGAAGCCATAACCCCTGTATCTTTTTTCAGCCAGTAGTCTGTATTTTTTTATGCCCCATGTACATTTTTTTAGCTTCTAGTTTGCAGAAACAAAACAATGTTTTACTGGTTTTAAAAATATGTGCATTTAATTTTATAGCTTATGGATTACATGGAAGAAACTTACCTAAACATATACATGTTTACATATTACCCGATGTCCATTTCAAACCTGTCCCAGCCAAACCATTTTTTTTTTGTTTTGTTTTTAATGGACTCAGGACTTAGGAATGAGGTTTGTGTTTGCGGGCACCATAATTCTTGAATCTAACTTTTGATTGAAAAAAATTGCAGGTTTACTACCAAATAGAGATGGCCTTGCGGTTCGCCCGGCGGTCGGTTCGCGGCGAACTTTGCTCGTTCGCAATTCGCCAAACCGGCGGACTTATGGCGCTGTTCAAGGCAGCCATATTCTTTTACATTGTGAAGAATTTTGACCCATATAAATAGACCTGATCTGGCTGCCATTTTACATTCTGTCTTTTGTTAGTGTAGGGAAAGGATGCTGTGTGGAGCAGGGACAGTCAGTCTGTAATCACTAGCTATTACTATTAGGTCCACAAAAGTCCTTTTAAGGACTGGTATAGGTGTACAGTATATAGGGGTGTAATACACTTATAATATACTTTCAAATATAGAAAGCATATTATAGTTCACTGCAGTGCTGACCGATTCTGCAGCTGTCTTTTCTCAGTGTAGGGACAGTTTGCTGTTTGGAGCAGGGACAGTCTGTAATTCACTAGCTAGCTACTATTAGGTCCACAAAAGTCCTTTTAAGGACTGGTTTAGGTGTACAGTATATAGGGGTGTAATACACTATACTTTCAATTATAGAAAGCATATTATAGTTCACTGCAGTGCTGACCGATTCTGCAGCTGTCTTTTCTCAGTGTAGGGACAGTTTGCTGTTTGGAGCAGGGCCAGTCTGTAATTCACTAGCTAGCTACTATTAGGTCCACAAAAGTCCCTTTAAGGACTGTTATAGGTGTACTATTTGGTGTGCAGTATATAGGGGTGTAATATACGTATAAAATACTTTCAAATATAGAAAGCATAGTATAGTGCATTTCTACTGTGCAGCATTATGACTGCTGCTGAGCGGTTCTGCAGCGATACTACAAAGAGTGACAAACGCAATTAGAAAAAAGTATTATAATTGGTGTGATAGACCAGTGGCACCCCAAAACGACAGATTGAAGCGGGGTGTTATATACCATCTTCCACATATACTGCACTTCTCTAGAGACTTTTGTCACAGGGTCATTAAAAAAATGACTGGCAGAGGAAGAGGTAGGCCCTTCCGCAGGGGTGGTAGGGGTAGGGCAGGAGCACCAGGCTTGAGCCAAAGTGGGAAGTTGCAGAAGGTGCGTTCGATTACGTCAAAGGACACACCAGACTTGGTTGAGTGGCTCACTCAGCCTTACTCTTCTGCACCCTCCTCATCCTCTCTATCTGCACCCTCTTCACTCTCTGCTGTGTGCACCCCCAAAGACACTACCACCAACACCACCACCACCATATACCCTCCGCTTGAGTCACAGGAATTATTTTCCGATCCATCATCACAAGACATTTCCGATGCGCAGCCATTCTTGGCATTGGATCAGGAAGAGGAGGTAGCAACAACCGCCACTCAGCAGTCTGACGACAGTACCCAGATCAGCCCAAGGAGGTTGGTCCCCGCTGTTGCTGCCTACTCCGAGATGTCTAATTATAGTGGTGGGGAAGGTCACGTTGATGATGACGTGTCTAAGGACGTCACGTGGGTGCCCACAAGAGAGGAAGAGGAGGGGAGTTCAGAGGGAGAGATGGACCAGCAGATAGGGAGGAGAAGCAGGCGGAACTTACATTGCACAGGAGGGACAAACCAGACTGCTAATGTATCAGGAGCGAGGCATCAACCATTTACGGTAACATCTAGCGCTCCCAGGACGCCAGGACATGGCTCCGCAGTGTGGGCTTTTCTTAACGTGTCCGCTGCTGACAATAGTGTTGCCATCTGCAGCCTTTGCAGTCAACGCATAAGTCGCGGTAAGCCCAACACTCACCTAGGGACGACTGCCTTAAGAAGGCACATGAGCTTACATTACCAAGCCAAGTGGGAGCAACGCCGTCAGAACCCACAAAGCCACACTTCAGGCTCTCACCGTCCAGCCTCTTCTACTTCTCTTCTCTCCTCAGAATTGTCCTCCACTCCACCTTCCATCATGCCATCCTCACGTTTTTCTGGAAAAAGGCAAGCTTCCGTGGACCAAATGTTCGAGCGTAAAAAAAATGATGACGCCGGATAACCCTTTTGCCCAACGGTTGACCGCTGGCTTGTCAGAACTGATAGCCTGCCAACTACTGCCATATAAACTGGTGGACTCGGAGGCCTTTCGAAAATTTGTGGCCATTGGAACACCACAATGGAAGGTCCCAGGAAGGAAGTATTTCTCACAGAAGGGCATCCCAGAGCTATTCGGCCATGTTCAGCGGCAAGTGAATGTATCTCTGGCACACAGTGTCGGTGCCAAGATACATCTGACCACAGACACATGGTCTAGCAAACAAGGGCAGGGAAGGTATATAACTTTTACTGCCCACTGGGTGAACCTTCTGACGGCCATCAAGCATGTAAGCCGTGGCACCCGTGTAGATTTGGTTTTACCGCCATGGATTGCATGCAGGCCTGCCTCTTCTCCTCCCCCTACTCCATCCTCCCTCTCCTCCTCGGCTGACTCCTCCTTTTCCGCTGCTAGCGTCTCTTCCACTGCGCCGCCCAAGATCCCCAGAACCTATTCGACATGCCAGGTGAGAGGTTGCCATGCTGTGCTGCGTCTGGTGTGCCTGGAAGCCAAGAGCCACACTGGCCCTGCACTCCTTTCAGCTTTGCGTTCACAGGCAGATCAGTGGCTAACACCGCTCAATTTGACAGTTGGTAAAGTGGTGTGCGACAGCGGTGCCAATATGCTTAGCACGTTGAAACAGGGCAAAATTACACATGTGCCATGCATGGCACACGTCTTAAACTTGGTCGTGCAGTGATTCGTTGTCAAATACCCTGGGGTCCAGGACATCTTGCGGCAGGCAAGGAAAATCTCTGCCCATTTCAGAAAATCTTACACGGCCATGGCTCGCCTTGCTGACATTCAGCGGCGACACAATCTGCCGGTCAAACGTCTTATTTGTGATTGCCCGATGTGATGGATCTCAACCTTCTATATGCTTGATAGGCTGCTCCAGCAAAAACGTGCAGTTAACGACTACCTGTGCGAACTCTGCAGCAGAACAGGAGAGGAAGTCTCAATGCTGGATGAATTCCCAGGGGGACTACTCTATCTGAGACAAGTCAACAACAGGATTCTGAAGAGGAGTCAGAGGAGGATGGTGCCGGGCGGATGAGGAGGAGCAATAAGAGCATGCTTTAAACCTTTCTGGGATCCCTGTTGTTGTCTGTGGATGGGGGGAGGAGAACGAGGAGGACGACATTATCCTGGATGATGAGCAGGAGCCAGGCCACCACACTGCTTCCAGTTTAGTGCAAATGGGGGCCTTCATGCTCCAGTGTTTTAACAGGGACCCCTGTATAAAAAGCATAAAGATCAAGGACCAGTACTGGGTGGCAACGTACTTAGACCCCCAGTACAAACACAAAATGGCAGAAATGTTACCAACATCACAGAGGGCTGTCAGAATGGAGCACTTCCAGGCCTTGCTTAGAGAAATGCTGCATTCTGCTTTTGCGTGCGCTGGCAGAGGAATTTCCACTCTCAGAGAAAGAGTTGCGGGTACCAATCCAACAGCGCCTGCAAGAAAAGAGCGGTTTGAAGATGTGTTGGTCACTTCTGATATGAGATCATTCTTTGAGTTGACCCATCGACAGGTGTCATCCGGATCCAGCATCAGGGAACGCCAGGTGTCCGACTACATTGGGTTAACGGCCGATGTGGACGCTCTGAGAATAGATGAACCCCTGGACTACTGGGTGGACAGGCTTGACCTCTGGCCAGAGCTTGCACAATTTGCAATGAAACTGTTGGCTTGCCCCTCGTCCAGTGTCCTGTCCGAAAGGACGTTCAGCGCAGCAGGGGGGATCGTGACCGATAAGCGCACTCGCCTAGCTCACGACAGTGTTGACTACCCCACATTTCTAAAAATGAATGAGGCATGGATCTCGGAGGAATTCAACATATGTGACCAGTAGACCCTGTATATGCATAACTCTGTAAACTATTTATATAATCTAGCACACGGACCTTTTTTCTACCTTTGGCTTGTAGAAAAAAAGCACACCGTACAATACTATATATACACTGTACCCTCCTGTTTGAAGAGGTTGAGCGGTGTCATATTTTTGGGTCCCGCAGCGAGTTGCTGGTGTCAGTGCTGGTGTCAGTGCTCTCTATCTCGGTGCTGGTGTCAGTGCTCTCTATCTCAGTGCTGGTGTCAGTGCTCTCTATCTCGTTGCTGGTGTCAGTGCCCTCTATCTCGGTGCTGGTGTCAGTGCTCTCTATCTCGGTGCTGGTGTCAGTGCTCTCTATCTTGGTACTGGTGTCAGTGCTCTCTATTAGGGATGAGCCGAACACCCCCCTCTTCGGTTCGCACCAGAACCTGCAAACAGACCTAAAGCTCGTGCGAACTTTAGAACCCTATTAAAGTCTATGGGACTCGAACGTTCAAAATCAAAAGTGCTAATTTTAAAGGCCAATATGCATGTTAATGTCATAAAAAGTATTTGGGGACCTGGGTCCTGCCCCAGGGGACATGTATCAATGCAATTTTTTTTTAAAAAAAATGTCCGTCTTTTCAGGAGCAGTGATTTTAATAATGCTTAATGTGAAACAATAAACGTGTAATATTCCTTTAAATTTTGTACCTGGGGGGTGTGTATAGTATGCCTGTGAAGGGGCGCATGTTTCCCATGCTTAGAACTGTCCCTGCACAAAGTGTAATTTTTGCAGGAAAAAAAGCTATTTAAAATCACTCGCGGCTAATGAATTGCCGGCTCCCATAACACAGAGAACAGTCATTCATTGAAAGTCATTGATAAAAAAAATTCATTGATAAAAAAAAAAAAGCATGGGGGTTCCCCCAAATTCAATTACCAGGCCCTTCAGGTCTGCTATGGATATTAATGGGAACCTGCTTCAAATTTAAAAAAAAAATGACATAGGGGTCACCCTAACTATCCATACCAGACCCTTCAGGTCTGGGATGGATTTTGGGGTCCCCCTCAAAATCCATACCAGACCCTTATCCGAGCACGCAACCTGGCAGGCCGCAGGAAAAGAGGGGGGACGAGAGCAGCCCCCCTCCCTCCTGTACTGTACCAGGCCACATGCCCTCAACATTGGGGGTCTGTGACCCCTCAAAACACCATGTCCCCATGTTGATGGGGACAAGGGCCTCGTCCCCACAACCCTGGCCATTGGTTGTGGGGGTCTGCGGGCGGGGGGCTTATCGGGATCTGGAAGCCCCCTTTAACAAGGGAACCCCCAGATCCATCCCCCCTGTGTGAAATGGTAAGGGGGTACAAATGTACCCCTACCATTTCACCAAAAAGTGACAAAAATTTTAAAAATAATAGGAGACGGTCTTTGACAATTCCTTTATTAAAATCTTCTTTCTTCTGGTCTTCCTTCTTCCTTTCTTCATCCTTCGGTTTCTTCATATTCTTCTTTTTCCATCTTCTACCATCTTCTTCCATCTTCTTCTCCATCTTCTTCTTCCTCCGATCCGCTTCTTCTTGCTCTGGTCTTCTCGCCCCCCTGCCCCCCTCTGACATCATGGGGAAAGCCATAGGGAATTCCCCATGATGTCCCCGTGCGTCAGAGGGGGGCTGGGTCACCATGTGGCCCCGCCCTCCATTATAAAAGAGCTGTCAGACGTAGCGAAGCCTCACACAGCGGTAGCCTCCCATTGCGCAGAGCGGCCCAAGAAGAGACACCGACGCCATGGAAGAAGATGCCAGACAAGAAGACCAGAGCAAGAAGAAGCGGATCGGAGGAAGAAGAAGATGGAAGAAGAAGATGGTAGAAGATGGAAGAAGAAGATGAAGAAACCGAAGGATGAAGAAAGGAAGAAGGAAGACCAGAAGAAAGAAGATTTTAATAAAGGAATTGTCAAAGACCATCTCCTGTCATTTTTAAAATTTTTGTCACTTTTTTGGTGAAATGGTAGGGGTACAAATGTACCCCCTTACCATTTCACACAGGGGGGGGCGGGATCTGGGGGTCCCCTTGTTAAAGGGGGCTTCCAGATTCCGATAAGACCCCCGCCCGCAGAACCCCACAACAAATGGCCAGGGTTGTGGGGACGAGGCCCTTGTCCCAATCAACATGGGGACATGTTGCTTTGAGGGGTCATATACCCCGAAAGCACCATCCCAATGTTGAGGACATGTGGCCTGGTACGGTTCAGGAGGGGGGGGCGCTCTGTCCCCCCCTCTTTTCTTGTGGCCTGCCAGGTTGCGTGCTTGGATAAGGGTCTGGTATGCATTTTGAGGGGGACCCCACGCCATTTTTTTTTTTGGCCGGGGTTCCCCTTAAAATCCATCCCAGACCTGAAGGGTCTGGGATGGATATTTAGGGGGACCCCTACGTCTTTTTTTTTAATTTGAAGCGGGGTTCCCCTTAATATCCATAGCAGACCCTAAGGGCCTGGTAATTGAATTTGGGGGAACCCCCACGTTTTTTTTTTTTATCAATGATTTTTTTTTTATCAATGACTTTCAATGAATGACTGTTCTCTGTGTTACGGGGTGCCGGCAATTCATTAGCCGCGAGTGATTTTAAATAGCTTTTTTTCCTGCAAAAATGACACTTTGTGCAGGGACAGTTCTAAGCACGGGAAACATGCGCCCCTTCACAGATACTATAGACACCCCCCAGGTACGAAATTTAAAGGAATATTACACTTTTATTGTTTCACTTTAAGCATTATTAAAATCACTGCTCCTGAAAAAAAGGCAGTTTTTAAAAAATGTTTTTGCATTGATACATGTCCCCTGGGGCAGGACCCAGGTCCCCAAACACTTATTATGACAATAACTTGCATACAGGCTTTTAAAATTAGCACTTAAGATTTCTCCCATAGACTTTTACAGGGTGCTCGCGGCTTTTCGAATTTGCCGCAAACACCCCAAATTGTTCGCTGTTCGCTGAACAGGCGAACGGGCAATGTTCGACTCGAACAAGAGTTCGACTCGAACTCGAAGCTCATCCCTACTCTCTATTACGGTGCTGGTGTCAGTGTTCTATCTCAGTGCTGGTGTCAGTGAGGGAGATAGCAGCGGAGAAACCAATCAGCAGGCAGTGCCAGCCCCATGGCTGAGGATCAGCACTGGACTGGCACCTCCGGACCACCGCAGGGGAGCCCTGCATAGGTGGGGGTAAGGGCCGGGCAGAGGGAGGGGTCAGGGGCTCAAGCACAGGTTGGCACACTGGGACACTGGTACTGGACTGCGCTGCCCTGACTGTGGCACTGGTTATCTCCTGCACCCCCTTCATGGCCTGGCCTGACCTTGCCTCTCCTCCATGGCCTTCAATTGACAAAATTCCACAGATAAAAAAAGAATGTTTGTCGTTATCAATCCCAGATTCACTTAATACTTCTGGTATGTCAGTGTTCATGTTGTGGGACTATGTGTGCACAGCTAGTAAGTATTTTGTGGCTGAAAATATGACCTGGAGGTCTGGAAACCAGATTAACAATACAGCAAAAAACTTTAGGTTACATAGTGTGTATACAATACAGAACTCGGTATTATTTGCTTACATGTTTCCAGTAATTAGAAAATAATCTTTGAGCATCAACTACTTAGACATTTCTGACTTTTATCGTGAAAGTAGACTGGTTGGTTCCAGTATCAGTTTGGAGGGTATTGTTAATTTGCCTAAAAAAAACAATATGTTGGTAGTTGCACCTGGGGGAGGGGGTGCAGGTATACTTAATTGCCACAGAGAGATGACCTGGAGGTTTTTAAGGTTCGCCTGCCATTAAAATTAATGGGGCCCGCCGTGAACCTGCGGTACGCGAACATTTGGGCACGTTCGCGGATCGCGTTCGTGAAACGTCCCATCGGAAGTTTGTCCATCACTACTACCAAAGCCTTTGCCCTAGTCAGCTCCCAATAGCCAACAATTCTTATCAAATCCTCATCACGGTAAGCCCACAACAGCCATAATGTGGTTATATGTGAGAAATGTAGGAAGAGATACTTTTCTATTTTCTTAATTTTTTGTGTCGGTACACACCCACCATGGCAATGCCTGGCTTTCCATGTATTGTTGTACAAAAATTGTTTGCTTACTAGAATTAAATAACATGATACACCCCCCCCACCCCATACGTTTTAACGGGGGTTTGCTGCAAGGTTTGTGAACTTCAAGCAAGATTTACAAAATGTTTTTCTCAACCCAGAAAGAGTTGCTCATCCCTACTTATAACCTGTATTTTTTAAAATAAATAATATGTAATAAAAACATGGCAAAAAATAGATTGGAGTTCAGCTTTAGGGTACAGGTCCGCCACTAACAGAAAAAAAATAAATTACAGTTTTGCATTCAACAAAAGTATCAGTCACTTCATTATACAAAGTAAAGGTTTAATTTACTGTTCAGGCATTCTACCTTCTTGAAAGGCAAAGAAAGTTACATTGTTACTAGTGTGATTTTCCACATCTAACAATAAGTTATACATCTGAGATACTGACTCCAAGATCATTAATGGCTTTGATATTTTGTATGAAGTTCCTTTAAAGTAAACTAATGGCTACTTGTAATATTTACTTTTTAAAAGTCTCTCAAGGAGGGAGAAGCAAAATCAACCTCAAAGGAAATTATTTGTATTTATCTTTTGCACTCGACTTGGTACAGCAGATGTTTTTTTGAGTGCCATGCTAATCTACGTAATTTATCTCTATGTAATTTAAAACAGGTAACTTCAATTAACAATGTAATTAGTAGTTTTCTTAATGACTTCCCTTCATCTCCATAGACACAATGTACCCCATGCTCACGGAAAGAATGACATTTTGATATTCTGTTAAATCCATGTGAACATTAAAGCATTTGAGATTAAACAAATATTTATACAACCAAAGACTTGCAGGAGCAAAAAAGTATTTCTGGGGAGACAAACTTAAAACATACATAATATAAATATATATTTCTTTTTTAATAATTTCAGTAAACAGGAACTGACTCAATGTCAAAATCAGGAGTGGGGCAAAGAATTAACCAGTTAAGCTCCAGAGCCAATTTAGCATTTCAGCTATGGGCCTATTAGTTAGGGAATACATGGCATACAGTACATCCATGGAACAATAAAGTTTTAACCTGAGAACTTAGTAATGGTATGGATCTTTTTTTTAATTGTTGTTTTTGGATGTGAGGTGGGTCCTGCAGAGATTGAATACCTGCAGATGGTTTATGAACTGATTGTGGGCTTAGATCAGTACCTAGGGCAGAGGACCCTTTGTTCTATTTTGAACTTTGCTGCTACATACAGATATACAGAAGTGAGACATATGTTATTGTTTTTTGGGGGCCAAACAATGATTTATTTTGGTTGTATTGTATTACAATAGTTAATTTAACTACAGTATATTTTAAAGGCAGCAAAAAATACAAATATAAACAAAATGTGTTTTTGATCAATTTGACAAGTGATAAAGTTACAACTGTTGTTATAAATATAAAGTAGTAATCATATATCTGGCAATTTTCTTTTTAATGTTGTACATAGTTCATGTTTTGTATTGAAATGCATAGAGAACAACTTTTTTTTCAGAAACTGTATAAAAAAAAACATAAAACATATATCTAAAAAATAGATATGAAGAAAGGGAGTTAACTAAAGTGAGTTAAGTTTTTGATTTCTGGTTCGCTTATGCTTGTGAACAAAATAGGTACATTGTAGTTATCGGTTCCTAGAAGTAGTTGGGCTATCAGCAGACACTATAATTTTACTCAAATTAGCAAAGTGACAGTGAGGTTTATTTATTAAAGGGGTAGTGCTTTTAAAGTGGATTTTTACTTTGTAAAGAATTTTTTTTAGCAAATGAGTTAAAAAAAATGAAAATTTGCAAAGAATACTCAATCATGTGCAAGGAATATGAAAAAAAAACACAAAACTTCACTCCATTCTCTAAGCATTACATGCAGGATATGTGAGTAGTTTCCTGACCCCACTTTCTACATCAGGAACAGAGCAGAAGATTTTTTTGCCCTGGCATCACTTCATCTAAAATATTTCCTACAGCAAACTGAAATGGAAATGGAAATTGAAATAAGACTATAATTATCACGTTTATGTGAATACAACCAAAACAATATAACTACTTTATATCCAATGGCTTGTTGTAGAATGCCACAACCAAAGAAGACAAGCATATTCTCTATTAGAATTATACATTTTAAAAATTCCATTACCTCATTTCCCTTTAAAGCTCATAAAAGTAAATGTTATATGAATGCAAAATCATAAACAAGAGCTGTATCCTCTTGACTTACATAGTTTTTACAGGATGGCGAGCAATTGCATCCATCAAAAAGATAAGGGGCTTCACTAACAGACTGTCTCCGATTTAATTATTTATTTAGTTTAAAGTGCCTCCGTTTTAAACAGACAGGATAGTTTTAGACAAAAGACACCAAAAGAAATTGAAAAGGCAATAATGGATGTACAGCCCCATTAGTGAGGTCTACCCGGCAGATTACTAATTCACAAACAGAACCGATTAAGCAACACTAATATAGTTCTCATGATTTAATCATGCTCAATAATCTAACTAGCAAAATAATTTAAAGACTTTGATTTATTATACAGATTTCATAATAATGTTGCCTTTTTCTTTTTAATGTGTACTGTAGCTATGCTAGAAATATCATTAATGGAGGATTTGGACAATTTCACATGGATGGCAGCATCGGAGGTGACTGCATGGTATGGTGAGTACAATATTATGAATCAATTATAGTTTGTGCTGTGTATATATTATATGTAAGCAGCAACACGTGACTTATGATTTGCTATTGTATTTGGATAACCAATTATACATGGTTCCATTATTTGTATAATTTACTAATATTTGTATACTTGATACAGTATACGATTATATAATAGTTTATAAAGATCTAATATGATGAAATAAAACCCAATATAGAATGCTTATATTTTTCAGTAACATACATTACAACATACTTAGAAAATTATTTAACAATTGGTATATAACAATCCATATTGTTATTTATTGTTAATATAACATAATTATCTGTTACCGTAACAATAATTTCTCTAACCTTGTTCATCCAAAAATGACATCTAATACAATACATCCTTTACACTGGGAGGCAATACAGTACAATGCAATACAGTACAGTACACAATGTAACTGTGTTTTTTTTTTTTGTTGCTTAACTCCGTGATGGCTGAGAGTACACTAATATCTTAAGACCAAGGACTGTACATTTTAGTTTGTATGCTGCTGGATAGCTTCTTTTGGTTATGAATAGTGTTATTATTATTTTTGCTTTTTTATAGCTAAACGTTTTTTATTTTCTTTTAGATACATTTATTAGAATACTTGTTTGGTAGGAAATAAATATATTTTTCAAGAACATAGTTATACGGACCAGAAGTATTGCTTGCTTCATGTCTTAAAAAAATAAAAAAAATATACTAAATATTTCAACATATAAACCTTCAGTTTACTGTTGTTCACTTTATTAATATATTAAATAACACACCTTAAATCTAAACATTTTACATTAAAAATGTAGAGATAGGTAGTTTGAAATAATACAAAGAGCAATGCACATATAGATGCAAAAAGTCAAATCAAATAGGTTTTGGAAGAAACTACATACTATACTATAACTACTAGAAAACTACAAAGATAAGTAGTAATAAATCCATCAATGTTTCTTCTTAATTCTTGTTCAATGGTTTTTATTAGTTTAACTTAACATAGCAATAATGTTCGGAGCCATGATATTGGCAACATGACAACAATTTTGAATACACCAAGGGCACACGTGTACAGAAAATTGTCAATCATCCATAGATAAACAGAACAATATAACATATTAGCATAAGGCAGTTATAGTAAAGCAAGGCTCAGAATCTTTATTACAATCATTGTCAGCAGAAAGCTCTGTTATGCATAAACAGGTAGCCAAACCATAGAGAGGGAAAAAAAATTAAATAACATATTCCAAGTAATCCAGTGGTGTTAAAGACCCTGAGTAAAATGGCATCCAAGCATAGGATTCAGAAAAGAAAAAAACACAGAAAGTCAAGAAAAGGGTAAGTAGAAGAAGATAATGGAGATGGAGGGTAAGGGAATACCTCAGGGGGTTAACCTGATGTGTGGGCCACCAAGCATGGTAATTATGGGGCCAGGAGAGTGGCAGTCATGGGAGCAGGAGAGATTGATCAAAATGAGGAGGTACAGTAAGTCGTGAGTTACCCAAGGTCTCCATAGATGCTTTTACATCTGTATTTTATCAAGTAGAACTGCTTAGACTTTAGAGTGAATTGTGGACTGGGTGAACCTCTTTCTAGTTTCCAACACATTGATGGAGGGGGTCTTTCAAACCTTTGCCATAGTCTATTTAGGTGCAGTAGTCACTTGTAATAACAGCTTGAATTGAGTTGAGGTTAAATTTGAAGGAAGCGTGTTAGAAAGCTATCTTAAACGCGTCCCAGGAGGAATACCTCTCCTCGGCAAGACTGTTAAAACTCTCATCGCCAGATCGGAGGAAATTGGACTCACCTATTTCCGTAGAGGAGGTGAACGCTGTAATTAAAACGTTGAAGCCAGGAAAGGCACCCGGCCCCGACGGCTTTACATTACATTATTATAAAAAATTCTCAACCCATTTGAGTACTCAGCTGGTGAAGGTCTTTAATGCTTTAGGACGGGCTGCAGCATTCCCCCCGGACTCTCTCCTGGCACACATCACGGTGTTGCTGAAGGAGGGGAAGGACCCGATGGAATGCGGTAGCTATAGGCCGATTTCATTACTGAATGTGGACTTGAAGCTCTTCACTAAAATTTTAGCATCTCGGATACAGCCATTACTATGCCAGCTGATCAACCTAGACCAAGTGGGGTTTATCCCCACGCGGGAAGCGAGGGACAACACCATCAAAGTCCTTAACCTGGTCTACCATGCCAATAAGACAAACACCCCCAGTGTCTTTTTGAGCACGGATGCGGAAAAGGCATTTGATAGAGTGAGTTGGCCCTTTCTGTTCACAGTGCTGAAACAGGTCGGCATGGGTGATCAGATGATTAATTGGATTATGAGCGCCTACACACATCCAAAGGCAGAGGTGAAAGTAAATGGAGTGTTTTCTAAGTCCTTTAAAATATCAAATGGCACTAGACAGGGGTGCCCTCTCTCACCACTGCTGTTCTCACTGTCGGTGGAGCCCCTATTAAACAAAATAAGGCAAAACCCGGATATCCAGGGGTTAAAAATAGGAGACCGAGACTATAAGATCTCGGCCTATGCGGATGACTTGCTGTTCTCCCTGTCTGCACCACATATTTCAATTCCTAATTTGATGAGAGAGTTTGAAATATACGGAAAGTTATCGAACTTAAAAATAAACTACACGAAATCAGAAGCGATGGGAGTTGCGCTGCCGACCAAGGTCCGCAACGCAATTCAGTTAAACTTTAGATTTAAATGGGTGACTGAAAAGTTAAAATACCTGGGCACGTATATTCCACCGAACATAGGAAAGACTTATGAGGTAAATTTTCCAGCCTTATACAACTCAGTGAGGAAGCTTCTGGACAAATGGCACCATGGGATTCACTCATGGTTTGGACGTTGTAACATTATAAAAATGAGCATTCTTCCAAAATTCTTATATTTATTTCAAGCTTTACCAATCACTATCCCGGTAGTCTATCTCCGTCAAATCTGTTCCCTTTTCATTAAATTTATATGGGCGGAGAAAAGACCCAGGATAGCGAGGGGTATTATGATGATGCCTAGGGGTTTTGGTGGAATAGCAGTCCCAAACGTATTTAAATATTACCAGGCAGTCCATTTGGGCAGAGTGGTAGACTGGTGCAGACATGGAGAATTCAAGTCATGGGTAGATCTGGAACAGCAGGCAAGTACGATACCACTACGCAGAGCACCCTGGTGCTTTGAAACAATTCCACTGTTTATTAAGAAGCATCCGACTATAGGCACTACTCTGCGTATCAGTGCCAACCTACTGCGGGACCCTAAAATTTCCTCAAAAAACTCACCACTGTTTCCCATCCTGGGAAACCCGGGGTTCCCCCCTGGAACCGAGGCAGGTGTATTTAAAAGTCTATGGGAGAGAGGAATCTCCCAAGCTTCACATTTTATGTCCAACGGGGCCTGGCCCACCTTAGCAGCCCTGAGGCAACTGGGGGGAAGTTTTGAATTAAAAACGTGGAGAGCGATACAGGTACTGCATTTTCTGAGATCTCTGGGGTCCGCAGAAAAATACGATCGTAATTTGACAATATTTGAGCAATACTGCGAGGAGCAAGAACCACTCCCCAGGTTGATCTCAAGAATGTATGGGATGTTAAATAACCCCTCAGAACATTTTGTGCTTCCTAGTATAGCTAAATGGGAAAGGGATTTGAATAGGACATTTACCCAGGACCAGAGGAGGAATATTATTTACCTCTCCCAGAGCTCATCGATATGTATAAGAATCCAAGAGTTAAATTATAAAATAATGATGCAATGGTATTATACGCCAATAAAACTACAGAGATTTTTCCCCGAAACATCAGGTGCTTGTTGGAGATGTGGAGAGGAATCAGGAACCCTATTCCATATATTATGGGCGTGCCCTAAGATCAAGCCATACTGGGGGGAGGTCCGGAGAATATCTCGGAAATTTACAGATATTTTAATTCCGGAAGACCCCGCCTTCTTTCTTCTCCATGTCTCCCAAATACCGACTCAGACATATAGAAAATCCATCCTCTGTCATTTGATTAATGCAGCCAAGGCAACTGTTACTGGGTGCTGGAAAGATTCAAGCCCACCTTCGATAGGGAAGTGGCTTAATAGAGTGCGAGAGATAGGAGCTATGGAGGACCTAGTGGCTTCGGGCCAAAATAAAAAAGAGCGATATGATAAAATATGGGCAGGGTGGAACAGATTTATAAATACAGAGGAGGGAAAGAGAATGATGTCTGGGAATGTCTGAGGTTGAATTCTGAATTTTGTCCGTGTCGCCGGGGTGGGGGGGAGGGGGGGAGGGGGGGGAGGTGGGGAAGGAAGGGAGGGAGTCATTATATTTTAATTTTTTTTTTTTTTTATCTGGGTTTGTTTTTGTTTTGGGTAGGTAGAGGGTGGTAAAAAGTCGAGAAGGGAAAGCGGGGGGGGCAGAAAGGGAGTGTACCCTAAAACCCCCGATACAGCAATAGGTAGAACAACGGTTAAAAGGCAAGGGTTCAATATGATGAATTGTAGTATGTTTCTAAGTCGAAATGGTGAAGTGTAATATTACGTTGTGAAACGGAAGTTTATGTTGTTCTTGTATATAAGCGGAATCTTTTTGGACAATGTATTCTGTATTTTTCCCTTTTTCTTTTGAAAAATAAAAGATTAAAATACGAAAAAAAGAAAGCGCAATGGTGGGTCAGGTGTGATTGTGGTTGAAAATAGTGTGGAGAGGATTTGAAAAATTTCCACCAATATTGTCTTGCCACAGGCATTGCCACCATATATGAGAATGTGTCCCCATAGCTTCACAGCCATGAAAGTATATTACCGGGAAATTCTGGTGTTTCTTCTTAATTCATGATTTTTTTTTTTTAAGCTAATTCTTAAAATAAGCTTCTTATCATGTGTATTTAACAGGACATGAAAGGATATATTTTCTTTTTTGTAATCAGCTTTTATTTATTATTACATTTTTACAAACTTTATTTGTATACAAAAAAAAGTTGGGAGGGGTAAGGGGAGGGAAACTAGAGGGGGAGGGAGATACAGGAACAGCATTCACCATCCACCACATCATATTTTGTCAAAATTTGAGACTTGTTTGTGCAGAATACTTGTTTGCCATAGAGGGTGCCACAACTACTTGTTTGAGTTGTCTCCTTTTGACCCTCAGGTTTGTTTTTGAAATAATTGATGTACAGACCAGAATTGTGACTACATTTTTCAACCAAAGACATTGCATGCTTCATGGAGGGTTATATATCTGGCAGAAAGAGAAGCATTCTTTGGCGTACATGGTCACTTTGTCTTTTTCTTCTCTCCTTCTGAACCCTACAATTGTAATGTCAGTTTAGATCTTTGTCTGGTGACAGTAAGGAACTGTTGACAGGATTGTCCATAGCAATCTGCAGATTTAAAATACTTTAAATATATTGTGGGCAGCAGGTTTGTCAGCTAAAAACCCTGCTTGGTCCTGGTGTAAAGGATTTTTTTTGTTAGCCAAAACTTTTATATCTAGAGGAGTGGTGATCTTTGGAGATAAGAGTCAGATAGCCTCTCTCATGAAAGATTGAACTAACTGTGTCTGCAGAACATCACTGAAATAAGTAAGGAAACCTGGAATCAACACTGCTTTATATTTATAATATATTTCAATAGGCAGGCCATCTGTGTCAGGATTTGGAGATAAAATTCCAGATCATCCATAAAATAAACAGCTATAGTAGCATACAAGGTTGTATAGAATTCATAAAATATTTTCAAAATGGTGGAAAGATCTTTGGTGAACAGGCTGTAAGGTTTTTCAAGGCTCTTATAAATAATTTCTTCTTTTGTGAGTGGGATATTTAGGCCAGTAAGTACCCTGTGCTCTCTACCTCTAACTATTAAAGTTATTTCTAGAAAAAAATAACTTGTTTCACATTCTCTGGAACATAAGTGTTTACAGTCCCTTTTGGATTTGAGTCCAGTGTAGCAGTTTTTTTGGACTAGTATCAGGAATATAACAACTACCCTCCTCAGCCCTAATGATGGACCTAATTGTACATATTCCTTTAATAAGTAAGCCCTCGAGATATGCCTTTATGGTTTCCTACCCTAAACCAGGTGGATCAGGTGACTTTTAACAGAAAGAAAGGTTATATAAAGTTAAAAGGTTAGAAATAATGATAACAATAAATAAAAAGTTTAATCAGCAACAGCTCCACAAAGAGTGCTGGTGGGCAGGTAGGTCCACAGTAATGGGGGAATGGTCTTGTGAGGATATATGTTGATTTTACATACTGTACAGGATCAATTCACCAGCATCTAAAGCCAGGTCTCTACAAGGAGCTGTAAACGTCAGTCATAGAATTTGAGCAAAGCACATATGTCTGCAGTGTTTACTTATCTCTCTCCAAAGCTCTAACTGTCTTTTATCTATGGGGCTTTGTTCCTCTGTTATCAGCATGAGTCACTTCTGAGAAGTTTTTAGTACACAATATATATTTGTGTCAGAAGGGAAGGGAATAGAGCTTGTCTATTCACAACACAGTTCTTCTGCTGAGTGGAGATTGTGTTCCTTTCCTCCAATTGGCTCTCACACACTGTAACTGCAATCTCTCCACCCTCTCCTCTGTGCTGCTGACAGATCAAGAAATATTTTTAACACGATCTGCACTTAGACCTGCACCTAGGGTGTCGAGAAGAGAGCAGATAAACAAGTAAAACCTATGTAGGAGGATTTGTTTCATCTCTGTGCATAAGCTGAGGCTGTTCACTTCACTGGGTGTATGTGAGTGTTTACAACCAGGAATTTACAGTAGCATGTAAAGTAATTGGTGTAGGGTTCACTACATGTTTTTCCAAATGAAGTCATTAAGGGATTTGATTAAGGTCTTCTGCTGGGAATATATTTATTAAAAGAGTTATCAATAAAGTTATTGAAATAACCAACAACTAAAGTTGGAATAGTGAGTTTTGAGTTAAAAAAGTTGCTAGCAGTTTGATGACCTCATTGAAAACATTAATGGAATTTATACAGTAGCAGGAACACATTCAAAGACAAAATAATAAGCTGTATTTGTACTTCAACCCCCTACAAGAAAATGCAACAATCTGAGAGGGCAGGTACAGTAGGTGCCTTGTGTGCCTGTCCCACCACAAAAAAACAGGAAGAGGGCTCTTTTACTGACAGTACAGGGGGTCCCCGAGTTACGAACTCGTTAGGGACTGGCCGCCTGTTCTTATGTCGGAATTGTTCATAAGTCAGCTGCGCATGCGCAGACCGACAATTACGGACAATTACGGACATTTCCGGACATTTACGATGTTCCGTCTAATGCCGTTCTGCGCATGCGCGGCAAATTACGGACATTTCCGAAGTTTGCCGTAATTTTCCGAGGCTCCGTCTGGCCACGCATGCGCAGAACGGCCGGAGGGCGGCGGAAAATGGCGGAGGGTCCCCGTAGCGCCTGGTTCGCAAGTAGGGGGTGTTCGTAGGTCAGGCGTTCGTAAGTCGGGGACCCCCTGTATCTGGTAAACTCAAATATTAGTTTAGCTCTCCCTTACAATTAAAGTATTGAAAGAATAAAATATGTTTAAAAACATTCTTTCAACCGCAGAGTTGTGTTTCATGACACCTTTTAATTTCCCCTAATGAATTTTTAACAATATGGTGAGTGTCCTGATTGCTATCTGTTGTTCGATAGTGACAGGCTCCTTTCACCTAACTCGTTATTTAAAATTCTAACGAAACCCTTTTCTTTTAGTGCCATTATATGTTTTTTTAAGTAAGGGCTTTTTAGCCCTTTTCCAAAATGGTGGACATACAGCGGCGCCTCAGTAACTCAGAGCTGGACGTCTCCCTTGTATGTTCTGTTACTTAAGGTGGTGAGTCAGCACGCCGCCCATGACCCTGGAAGACGTCATTTGTGACGAAACGGCGTAGGGAGGAGCGGCGTGCTGACGTCACCACAATACCACGCGAAACCCGGAAGCAACGGGCAGCTAATGTGAGCCGGCCGGCTAAATAATTTTACACGCTTTTAACTAACTACAACTCTGTAAGTGCATTTTTTTACTTTTATTATAATCCTTCTCAAGTGATACACTATGGAGTTTTTATGTTCTTATCCCTGCATGGTACCCGCTCGATTGTTTTGAGAAACCACGTCCAGCATCTAGAGCTAACCATTCCACAGCCTACTGAGACCCGTGGCTGGGAAACAAGCCGCAAGCCTGTAGGATCTCTCTAACAGGAGATCTTGCGCTCTGGTAAGAGTCAGTATTTCTCGATGGTGGAAGTGTATTTCTTCTTGTCAGGCCACTTCCTTCTTTGGTGCTATCTGAGTGGTGTCACCTTTTGAATTTTTAAAGTTCCTGTTTGCGCACAACTGTTGATGTATGCAGCCGATTTGAATAACCACTTTCTTACATCGGATTGTTCTAGATTATTTGTTATTCAATTTTTTCACATTTCTCATTATTGTGTATGCTTATTACCTTAAGCTATTTTTTTGCATATTTTATTCACTTATGTACTGGTATTCCAATATTTCAGTAGGTAATTGTATGCTCTTTATTTATTGTTGTAGTGTGGGTATCTCACATATATGATTGCAGCAGCTTTTAGGTTTTTTTCATTTATATATCATCTTTTTTGACACTATTCATATTCTGTCAAATTATTTTTGGACAGCCCAGTAATTAACACTATATTACCCTCTTTCCTAGTCCAGAGGGCCTCCACGATCCTCCTCTCATAGTCCAGGGCCTCCAGACACCTTCTGCCCTAGTCCAGGGCCTCCATAAACCCCCTCTCTTAATCTGGGACCTCCAGGCACCCCCTCACCTAGTCCAGTATCTCCCTTGTACCCCCCCTATCCAGGGGCCTTTGCCACACCAACCACCATTTCCTAGTTAATGGCCTCCTCTGCACTCCTCTCCCATTCCAAGGCCTCCTTTACAGCCCACCCCAACTTAAGAGCCTCCTCTGCACCCTGCTCTCTGAATAAAGGTCCTTTATCAGCCCCACTTTTCAAGTCCAGGGCACCTCTACACCCCCCAGTCCAGGGTCTCCGGTGTACTTCCCTCCTAGTCCAGGGCCTCCTCTGCATCCCCCTGTCCAGGGCCCCCTCTGAACCTCCAGCCAAGGGCCTCCAGTGTACTCCCCTTCTAGTCCAGGGCCTCATATGCACCCTCCCTACTCCAGCACCTCCCTCTGCACCCCTCCAGTCCAAGGCCTCCTTTGCACCCCAGGCCCAGGACCTCCTTAGCATCCCCCAAGTCCAGGGTCTCCTCTGCACCCCCCTCAGGTTAGGCATCCTTTGCACCCCCCAGCTAGGGATCTCCTCTGCATCCCCAAAGTCCAGGGTCTCCTTTGCACATCCCAGGTCAGGGTCCCTCCTGCACCCCCCATCCCAGGGCCTCCACACTCCCCAGCCCATAGCCTACTCCGCATCCCCCATCAGCCCACAGCCTCCACTGCACACTCCAGTCCAGGGCCTCCTCTAACCCCCCTACTTCCAGTCTGGGGCCTTATCTGCACCCCCTGTCAGCCCAGGGCTTTCACTGCAGCCCCAAGTCTAAGGCCTCCTCCGCACCACCCAGCCCAGGGCCTCCTCCACACCCCCTCCCAGTCCTGGGCCTCCTCTGCCCCCCAGTCCAGGGCCTTCTTTGAAGCCTCCCCTTCTCTGGGATGCATCAAGCAGAAAAGACATAGGCTGATTGGGTACTGGGCAGGACTAGGAGGGAGACCTGCCTTTCCATTACACTCGGGCGGCAGTGACACCCTTAGAGCAGCAGTTCCCAGTGCAGATGGGGGCGTCACTCCTGGCAGCACCTCCCTAGATGCGCCACCCGGGGCAGGTGCCCCCCCCTGCCCCCCTAGTTTCACCCCTTAATGTCACTGACCTTGACTACTGAGGCAGAGATGTGCTCAATATATAAATCTCTCAGAGTGGGTTTAGGGTCCTTGTTAGCAGTGCTAGTACCTATAGGCACAGGGAAGTGACTGATTAGTACTCACAGCTCCCAGTAAACCTGGAGAGCTGTCATTATTTACAGCAGTCTGTGTATGCTAATGGGCAGGTTCCAACGACTTATCTTGACGGTTGACAGGATTTAAAGGGATTGTAAAGCTTTGTAGTTTTTTTTAACCACTTCAGCCCCGGACCAATTGGTAGCCAAAGGACCAGGCCCCTTTTTGCGATTCGTCACTGCGTCAATTTAACTGACAATTGCGCGGTCGTGCGACGTGGCTCCCAAACAAAATTGGCGTCCTTTTTTTCCCACAAATAGAGCTTTCTTTTGGTGGTATTTGATCGCCCCTGTGTTTTTTTTATTTTTTTTTTGCATAAAACATTTATTGAAAGTTAAGCAAAATACAGGTAATTCAACATGAGTACAGTATCATGGAATAACACAAACATTGAACTTGTATGGAAATGTCAAGTTACATCCCATGGTAACATTTGTTCATAGATAAAAGCTCAAACTATAGTATCTGGCTAACGTAGATCAAATAGAGCCTGCTTGGTAAGGCTTGGAGGCCGTAGCCGCAACCCAACAGAGAGTGGGAATTGTACTCAGGGAGTAGATGATATTTAGATAGTGAACAGAATTAAAGAAAAAGAGGATGTGAGAAATAGGGAAAGAAGAGAGGGGGAATACCCTATACTTATTGTTGCGTAAGGTTCTAGTAAAGACAATCAGAGTCAAATCAGCACTCTAGGAGTCTCTTTTGAGACTAACCGTACAAAAGAAGTGTGTTGTTTTCATCCTGTTGACCGTATAGTATTTCTGTGGGTAGTTGGACCTCAAGTCCTACTCAGTTAATGTTGTATATTCTTGGGAGAGTCTAAAGCTGAACCAGGGAGACCATGTTTTGAGATAACGCTCAGCATTTTCCTCAGATTGGGCTTTAGTATCTTCCATTTCACAAAAATGGGAGATTTTGTGTAGCCACTCCTTTGCCGTAGGCACTGAAGTGGCTTTCCAATGTAGCGGAATGAGTGAATTGGCTGCGTTCAGTAAGTGTTTGGATAGGCAATTTTTATATTTCTGCATGGAGAAATTGGAAATGTGCAGTAGGCAATTTGCTGCGTTCAGAACAAGTCTAGTCTCCGTGATTCTATAGATCAGCTCGGTCACTGTATTCCAGAATGGTGCCAGCTTTTCACACTGCCACCAAATGTGGAATAGAGTGCCCCTTCCCTCACCGCATCGCCAGCAAGTGTCCTCAGATTGAGGGTACCATTTGTGAATCTTCACTGGGGTAGCATACCAGTGAGTGAGGATTTTATATGCCGTTTCCTGTGACCTTGTGCTGATCGAGCATTTGTGTGCCATTATGCAAGCTCTCTCCCATTGAGCGTCCGTGATATCCATGTTTAGGGCAGCTGACCATCTCTCTCTGAACCTGTCCCGTGCGAGCGTATCCATATGCTGCAGCCATTCATAGGCCATTGAGGTAGTTTTGGGTACCTGCACCCCTTTTAGGCACACCGACTCCATAACTGAGAGGGCCCTGGTAAAGTGCTTCTTCCGTGTGGCTTTGTGATTGTATGTGCGGATCTGGAAATATGTCCAGAGAGGCAAGGATGGTATATTGTTATCTAACTTAAGATCCGAGAAATCTTTGATAGCCCCACCATTAAGGCAGTGGGAGGTAAGAAGTGGTGAGTAATTCTCAATTAGTTGTAATTGTCTATTTCCTATGCCTGGTGGGAAATCTGGGTTATCTAGCAATGGGGTCAAAGGACCTTGTGAGGAAAAAAAGGGCTTTTTTTGTTTAGCGAGGAGATGGAAGATACCCAAGGTGGTCCCTATCAGGGGGTGAATCCTTAGTCCGGCTGGGTACTTGCTTGGTAGGATCCAAGGTGAGTATTTTAAGGGAATCGGGCTTGAAGCATTTTCAAGAGACACCCAGTCTTTCAGTTCTGCATGGCAGTGCCAGTCTAAGATTCTTGCAATATGCGTGGCATAATAGTATTTTTTGTAGTCTGGCATGCCCATGCCTCCCAGTGCCTTGGCTCTTGTGAGTAGTGAGATTTTAATACGAGGTGTTTTGTGTGCCCAGATGAATCTCATTTGAGTAGCCTGGAGTGATTTAAAAAAGCTTTGTGGAATTTTAATGGGCAGAGTGCATAATAGATATAGCACTTTTGGCAGGACGACCATTTTACATATGGCCGCCCTGCCAAACCAGGAAAAGAGTTTGGCGTGCCAACGGCATAAGTCCTCATCAATCGATTTGAGCAGTGGTGCAAAGTTGTGCGCAAAGATATCATTGATCCTAGGTGTCAGCCAGACCCCCAGGTACTTGACCGCTTTGGTGACCCACTTAAAGGAGCTATTGTCCATGGTGGCTTTCAAAGTAGTGTCAGGGAGCATAATATTCAGCGCTTCCGACTTGGTGTAGTTGATCTTAAGGTTGGAGACATAGTTATAGGAGGTGAATTCCTTCATGAGGGAGGGAATGGAGATGTGGGAATCTGTCAGAAAGAACGCAAGGTCGTCGGCATAGGCTGCCAACTTGTACTCCCTTCCGGCCACCCGGAAGCCGTGTATTGCGCGGTTTGCTAAGATTTTCCTTATGAATGGTTCTAGTGTGATGATGAAGAGTATTGGGGATAGGGGGCAACCCTGCCTGGTTCCATTTTTTATATCTACCTTGTTTGACAGTGTACCATTAATTTTAAGTTTAGCTGACGAGTGTTGGTACAGGGATGAGATCCAATTGATCATCTTCGGGCCCAATCCTGCGTGTTTACAGTTTTCAAACATGTAATCCCAGGCTACTCGATCGAAGGCCTTCTCCGCATCAGTGGACAGGAGAAGGCCCTCGATCTTTCGCTCATGGGCGACATGAATCAAATTAAGAGCCTTGGTGACATTGTCTCTGGCCTCTCTACCAGGCATGAAACCTGCCTGGTCAGGGCCAATCAGTTTGTGTGGTAGGGGTTTCAGTCTCGTGGCGATGATTTTTGCCATAAGTTTGACATCTAGATTCAGTAGCGAAATTGGTCTGTAACTAGTGCATTGTGCTGGGTGCTTGTCAGGTTTAGGTAATACAGTGATATAAGCTGATAAAAAGTCAGGGGAAACTGGCCGTCCATCTGCAAGGGAGTTAAAGGCCGTCTGCAGATGGGGGGCCAGTGTGTCTGCAAATGTCTTGTAATAAATGGCCGTGTAGCCATCCAGGCCGGGACTTTTGTTGGTTTTTAATTCCTTTATGGCTAACTTAATCTCTGATTGGTCTATTAGCCTATCTAATTCAGAAGAGTCATCAAGTTGTAGTGAAGGTAGGTCGGAGTCTTTAAGGAAATCCTGAATCACCTGGAGTCTATGTCCGTGGAGGTCAGGGGGTCTATGTGACGGGGGTAGATTATACAAGTTGGTATAATATTCCTGAAAATGTTGAGCTATTTTGTCAGTTGTCCTGTCCAAGTGACCGTCCTTCTCTCGAATGCCCAGGATTGTGTTTCTGGTTGTTAAGTCCTTTAATGCCCTTGCCAGCATGTGCCCTGCTTTGTCACCATGTTCATAGTATACCTTTTTCTTAAAAAAAAGGATACGTTTGGTCTTGGCGTCTAGAAGTTGTTTGAGAGCTTTCCTGGTCTCAAGGAGTTCCGTAGCAGAGCGTACGGATAAGGACTGTTTGTGGAGTGATTCTAGGAACCTGATTCTTTGTGTTAATGTTTGGGTTTCAGTGTCCCTTTCTCTTTTTCTTTGGGCACCTAATCTCATTACTAGCCCCCTTATGGTGCACTTGTGGGCCTCCCATATAGTCAGTGGTGTCATGTCGGGCGTTGCGTTAAGGGCGAAGAATTCCTTCAACGCTGCGTGAATTTGCGGTAGCAGGACTGGGTCCGTCAATAAAGAAGAATTTAGTCTCCATTGTGCGGAACCCTTAGTGTCTGTAGCTGGATCAAGGTCTATGGAAGTAGGCGCGTGGTCTGAGATTGACTGGATCCCTATTCTAGCCTCTGTAACTGTGTGGAGGTCTCGTTGTGTAATGAATATGTAGTCAATCCTTGAATGGTGATTGTGAGGTACTGAGAAAAAGGAAAAGTCTTTCTCGTCGGGGTGTAAATATCGCCAAGTGTCCACAAGTTCCAGGGAATGTAAGAGTTTCTTGATTTGTTTTAGGATTTGGAAGGTAATGAATGTCTTCCCAGTGGAAGTGTCTAATAGTGGGTCTAGGGGAATGTTAAAATCTCCACCCAGAATTAGGCGGCCTGCACTGAAGCCCAGTAAGTCTCTCACCAGTCCCCTGCAGAATGCTAGGTGTCCTGAATTGGGGAAATACACATTAGCCAATGTGGTGGGTATACCCGAGAGAGTTCCCTTAAGAAAGATGTATCTCCCTCCTATATCTGTCAGCTTATCTGTGATAACAAATGAGGCATCCTTGCTTAATAGGATGGATACCCCTTTAGATTTGGAGGCGTCATTCGTGAAATGATGTGCATCGGTGAAGTAGGAGTCGGTGAGCCTGGGAACATGGTGTGTCTTAAAATGGGTCTCCTGCAAGAAGACAATCTTTGGCTTACCTTTCTTTAATTCGCGGAGTAGAGTGGCTCGCTTCTCAGGAATGTTCAATCCCTGTACGTTATGAGACACCAGTTTCGGTGTTCTGCCTAGTGCCGAATAGGCCATTGGACAGGTCCAGAGAGAGACGGTACCCCACACTTGAAATTACAACTAAGAATGGATATTAAATTTTTTTACAATTTGTGAACTTACGTCTGATACAGTGGTGTGAAAAAGTGTTTGCCCCCTTCCTCATTTCCTGTTCCTTTACATGTTTGTCACACTTAAGTGTTTCGGAACATCAAACCAATTTAAACAATAGTCAAGGACAACACAAGTAAACACAAAATGCAATTTGTAAATGAAGGTGTTTATTATTAAAGGTGAAAAAAAATCCAAACCATCATGGCCCTGTGTGAAAAAGTGATTGCCCCCCTAAACCTAATAACTGGTTGGGCCACCCTTAGCAGCAACAACTGCAACCAAGCGTTTGCGATAACGTGCAATGAGGCTTTTACAGCGTCCTGGAGGAATTTTGGCCCACTCATCTTTGCAGAATTGTCCTAATTCAGTTACATTAGAGGGTTTTCGAGCATGAACGGCCTTTTTAAGGTCATACCACAACATCTCAATAGGATTCAGGTCAGGACTTTGGCTAGGCCACTCCAAAGTCTTCATTTTGTTTTTCTTCAGCCATTCGGTGGTGGACTTGCTGGTGTGTTTAGGATCATTGTCCTGCTGCAGAACCCAAGTTCGTTTCAGCTTGAGTACACGAACAGATGGTCGGACATTCTCCTTCAGGATTTCTTGGTAGACAGCAGAATTCATAGTTCCTTTTATCATGGCAAGTCTTCCAGGTCCTGAAGCAGCAAAACAGCCCCAGACCATCACACTACCACCACCATATTTTTCTGTTGGTATAATGTTCTTTTTCTGAAATGCAGTGTTCCTTCTACGCCAGATATACTTGGACACACACCTTCCAAAGAGTTCCACTTTTGTCTCATCGGTCCACAGAATGTTGTCCCAAAAGTCTTGGGGATCATCAAGATGTGTTGTGGAGAAATTGAGATGAGCTTTGATGTTCTTTTTGCTCAGCAGTGGTTTTCTCCTTGGAACTCTGCCATGCAGGCCATTTTTGCCCAGTCTTTTCCTGATGGTGGAGGCATGAACGCTGACCTTAACTGAGGCAAGTGAGGCCTGCAGTTCCTTGGACGTTGTTGTGGGGTCTTTTGTGACCTCTTGGATGAGTCGTCGCTGCGCTCTTGGGGTAATTTTGGGCGGCCGGCCACTCCTGGGAAGGTTCACCACTGTTCCATGTCTTCGCCATTTGTGGATAATGGCTCTCACTGTGGTTCGCTGGATTCCCAAAGCTTTGGAAATGGCTTTATAACCCTTTCCAGACTGATAGATCTCAATTACTTTCTATCTCAATTGTTCCTGAATTTCTTTGGGTCTCGGCATGATGTGTAGCTTTTAAGGATCTTCTGGTGGACCTTACTGTGTCAGGCAGCTCCTATTTAAGTGATGCCTTGATTGTGAACAGGTGTGGCAATAATCAGGCCTGGGTGTGGCTAGAGAAATTGAACTCAGGTGTGGACAACCACAGTTATAGTATGTTTTAACAAGGGGGCAATCACTTTTTCACACAGGGCCATGATGGTCTGGATTTTTTTTCACCTTTAATAATAAACACCTTCATTTACAAATTGCATTTTGTGTTTACTTGTGTTGTCCTTGACTATTGTTTAAATTGGTTTGATGTTCCGAAACACTTAAGTGTGACAAACATGCAAAGGAACAGGAAATGAGGAAGGGGGCAAACACTTTTTCACACCACTGTATGTCACTTCAGTTGGCTGTAAGGATAGAATAGTAAGGTGTAGTAGGGAATCAGAGAGAGAGCTCGAGAGATAGGGGAGAAGGAGATTCGGTGTTTGTGACCCACCTGAAATGCAAAACTGTCCAGGTGGGCAAAATAAATACGTCTCAGTGAGGTCAATATTCCTCAGATGAGTACGCGTGTATTTGCGGGGGAACCTGGGAGACACGTAATCAGAGAGACAACTATGAGACTCTGGTAACAAATAAACAGTAGATTCTCAATAAAAATGGAGGTGTTAAACCCAGGCCCTATGAAGGTAAATTAGCAGTGCTAAAAGAACTTTACTTTACTTTTCTGCCTAGTAAAGAGCGAAAAAATTGACTATCGCATGGTGGTCATCAACACATTAGGAACTCAATAACTGAACCGCCGAATAGGCCTTCCCCTACACCGGGGGCACTTAGGTGGGTCTCAGGTGGGCTCATAAAAAAAAAAAAAGGGGGGGGGGGTGGTGTAAAACACCCCTTCCCAACAGTGCTTCATCTGTTGCTTGCATAATGCCTTTCACCAGGATACCCAGAGCAGACAGTGCCCAAGTAGTAGTGAGGCCCCTTTCAAAGAAAGCTCCACAGGTGGTAAGTCAGTGAGTCATGTCTCTGGGATCTGTGAATGCTCAACCGGTGTCAGTTCAGCAGAGTAGGTTGATCCATCAGGTCTTGCATTATGACAGCCGGAGCAAATCATCCAGGGCCATTGTACTCTGAGGAGATAGTAGTACTGCTTGTGTGGGGATATGCAATTGCCAGAACAGGTAGATGACCATAATGGACGGGGGGTACAAGTCAATAGTCGGCACCTGTATAGCGGTGCTTCATCTGATACGGTGGACCGAAGAGTATGCTGTGGGCAGGATTTTGATCGCCAACCTGAGTCTGGTTTCCTGCTTTGCCCGATGGGGAGGGTGCCCGCGGTGTAGGTCAGTATCCCTGTGGATTAGTCCTCATAAGCTGCCCTGGAGGAATGGGCTCTGCTGCGAGGTGTACCTGGACCAGTGTTGTCCTGTCAGTTCTGTCTCAGCTTCTTCGTTTGGTGCTTCTCCGGTGTTGCCAAGGGTGAGTGTGGCGGACTTCTTTCCCTTGAGGGGAGAGCGAACTCTTGGTACCAGTCTGGGAGATCAACGTGGCCCAGGTGCAAGGTGTCACAGAATTCTGGCAGGTCACTCGGCGTGCGGAGGGTATGCTGCTTGCCGTTGTGCGTCACAAGGAGGGCGAAGGGGAAGCGCCACGTATAGAGTGGCTCCTTTTCCCGCAAAACATCCAGTAGGGGGCGCAGGGCCCTGCGGTTCTTTAGCGTAATCTGCGACAGGTCCTGGAAGAGTTTTATGTTTTCGCCATTAAACACTATGTGTTTGTTCCTCCGTGCTTTAAACATAATTTCTTCCTTCAGTGTAAACCTTTGCGGGCAACAAATAATGTCGCGAGGTGGTAGTGTGTCGGGTCCCCTTGCTCTCAGGGCTCTATGCGCCCGAAGGAATTCGATCTCTGTGTCCTCGGGCCTTTCTAATAAGCTGTTGAAAACTCTCTGGAGGACAGGGGTGATCTGTTCGGCTACAACAGATTCGGGTATGCCACGTACCCTGATGTTATTCCTCTTTCCCCTGATGTCCAAGTCCTCCATGTGCCTGTTCATCTCAATAAAATGCATTGAGTGCGAGGCTGCCACCCTGTCCAGTCTGTGTATGTCCTTATCCCTGTTCTTCCCAGCTGCTTCTGCAGTGGCCATCTTTTCAGTAAGGACTAGCAGATTGGTCTTAAGGTCGGTAATGGCTGCTGAAAATGAGGCCTTAATGTCAGCTGCAAAGCCCGACATGTCTGCGTAGGTAAGGGGCCTGGCTTTTAAAAAGTTCCGTGACATTTCTCCCCGCAGATGTGGCGGTAGAACGGCGGGACCGGGTGTGTTGAGTAGAGCGGGTCTGCTTGCTCATTATCGGTTAGGTACCGGCAGAAAAGGTGCTTAGGGCCTTAGATCTGGCGGAGCTCCTCGTTTATGCTGCCATCTCCGTCGCTCTCCAAGCCACGCCCCCCGCGGTTTTTATTTTTTGCGCTATAAACAAAAATAGAGCGACAATTTTGAAAAAAAAATGCAATCATTTTTCTCAGTTTAGGCCGATACGTATTCTTCTACATATTTTTTGGTAAAAAAAAAATCGCAATTAGCGATTATTGATTGGTTTGCGCAAAAGTTATAGCGTTTACAAAATAGGGGATAGTTTTATAGCATTTCTATTAATATTTTTTTTTTACTAGTAATGGCGGCGATCAGCGATTTTTTTTGTGACTGCGACATTATGGCGGACACATCGGACATTTTTGACACATTTTTGGGACCATTGTCATTTATACAGCAATCAAGGCTATTTAAATGCATTGATTCCTGTATAAATGACAGTTGTAGTGAAAGAGTTAACCACTAGGGGGAGGGGAGGGGTTATGGGCTGTGACGTGTGTGTGTTTTTTTACATTAGGGGGTGGGGCTGACGTCTGACGTCATTGATCGGCTTTCCCGATGACCGGGAACAGTCAATCAATGACAGGCAGAGTAGGAAGCGCGGGGAGAGGTTTGTTTACACATACCTCTCCCCGTTCTTCAGCTCCGTGACCCGATCGCGGGACACCAGCAGCGATCGGGTCTGCTGGTCCTGCGGCCGGGGTCACGGAGCTCCCGACCGGGTAGCGAGCGCGCGCGACCCACGGGCAGGCATTTAAAGGGGACGTACAGGTACGTGCTTTTGCCTGCCCGTGCCATTCTGCTGACGTATATATGCAGTGGGCGGTCGGGAAGCGGTTAAATAACAAACATGGCATACCTACCTCCTCTGTGCAAGCGTTTTGCACAGAGTGGCCCTGATCCTCCTCTTCTGGGCCCCCCTGTGGCGCTCCTGGCTCCTCCCCGCATCAAGTGCCCCCTCAGAGACCCGCTTTCCAAGGGGGCACTCGTTCGAGCGCACTCCCGAGTCCTGCTGCTGCATCCATTGACACAGACAGCAGGACTTGGCCCCACCCCGTCTCCTGTGTCACTGGATTTGATTGACAGCGGTGGGAGCCAATGGCTATCAATGTGTCCAATGAGGATCCAAGACAGCGGCTGGAGAGGCTGGGCTTGTTCTTGTTGCTGGAAATATCGGGTTCCGGTAAGTTAAAAGGGTGCTCTGGGGGGCTGCTGCAGTACAGAAGGTTTTTCACCTTAATGCATAGAATGCATTAAGGTGAAAAACTTTGAGGGTTTACAGCCCCTTTAACCTTGAAGCACTCTGGATTCTGTGAAGCGTATTAAAGTACTTATCAAGGAGGGAACTAAAATCATAACATGCCATGTCGAGGGCCCTGCTTCGCTATCATTCCAGTGTTCATGCCCAACAACACCTCTACAGCTGGGTGCCTTCTTGAAATTAGTACTAGATCTCTGTCTTTGATCTACAAGTGTTAGTGCCAATTCAGAACTAGGGATGGGCGAACGATTCGGCCTGAGCATAAGTTGAACGTCACTGTTCGGACGTTCGACTAACAGCCAAACAAACGGGTCATTAAACCGTTTGTTCACCCCCCGAACCAACCACAATGCATTGTGGCGCTGAACAGTGCATTGCAAGCCCCGATTGGCTGAAGCAGTGAATGCTTCAGCCAATCATGGCACAGAGCACTGTCAGAGTCATGATTGGACACTGTCATCATGACTTTATCCAATCATGGCTCATTCCCGCCCCACACTATAAAAGTATTTTATCAATGGCAGGCATTTTCAGTGTGATTTTGGTGTGGAGAGAGATAGAACAGAGATCTGCCCAGTGCTATTAGTTAGTTAGTGTGCTATACTGTGCTATTTTGCTTCAATTGTCAGTGTAGAATATTAGTTTAGTGTCAGTCTTGGGATAATGTGAGTGTACATCATTCAGCTTTGCATAGTGTGCAGCTAGAGTAGGGACAGCTCAGATAGTTTAACTGTAGTGTAGTGAGACTGTGTCATTCATGTATACATTAATGTAGAGTAGGGACAGCTCAGATAGTTTCAGTGTAGTGAGACTGTGTCAGTAATCTTTATATTAGTGTATAGCTAAGAGTAGGGACAGTTCAGATAGCGTCAGTGTAGTGACGGTTGAACCCCATCTATTTGATTGCGTTACTGCCAGTTTAATGTCATTTACTTCTGTGTGCGTTACTGCCAGTTTAACGCCATATAGTTCTGTGTGCATTACTGCCAGTTTAACGCATATAGTTTTGTGCATTACTGCCAGTTTAACGCCATATAGTTCTTTGTGCGTTACTGCCAGTTTAACGCCATATAGTTTTGTGTGCGTTACTGCCAGGTTAACGCCATATAGTTCTGTATTCGTTACTGCCAGTTTAACGCCATATAATTTTGTGTGCATTACTGCCAGTTTAACATCATATAGTTTTGTGTGCGTTACTGCCTGTCAGGGAAATACCAGGTCTCTCCGCCGGGTTCCAGGGTTGCGCACGCGCGGTAGAGCGGCGCAACGAAGTTTACAGGTACGCCGGGTAACAGGTGCGCATGCGCGGGTCCGCGGCTCTCGGGTATCTGTCACAACCCAGCCAGTACGCCTCACCACTGTGCGCGGCGCTGACGGAAGACGAGTGCGCATGCGCACTCGTCCGGGTATCCCACCTGACCAGTTACCTGGCCTATAAAAGGCCTTCCCTGTCCGCTTCCAAATTGCTGGTTTGTTGTCTCTTATGAGTCCTGTCTCCAGTCCAGTATCCTGTATCCTGTATCCTGTATCCTGTATCCTGTACCCTGCATCTACCTGACTACCAGTGCCGACCCGGAATCCTCCTGACTACCGCTACCGCTACTTACCTGTGTTTGAACCCCTGGCTTGCTTCCTGGATTCCTCTACTGCTTGATTACCTGTGTTTGACCCTCGGCCTGCCTACTGGACTTCCTCTGAGTTGCTTACCTGTGTTTGACCCTCGGCTTGCCTTTTGGACACCTCTACTGCCTGATTACCTGTGCTTGACCCCCGGCTTGCCTACTGGACATCCTCTGAGTTACTTACCTGTGTTTGACCCCTGGCTTGCCTTCTGGACACCTCTACTGCTTGATTACCTGTGCTTGACCCCCGGCTTGCCTCCTGGACATTCTCTGAGTTACTTACCTGTGTTTGACCCCCGGCTTGCCTTTGGATACTTCTACTGCCTGGTTGCCTGTGTTTGACCCTCGGCCTGCTTACCGGACTATCCCCGGCTCAGTGTTCAGGACTTGCAGTTCTCTTATGCTCCCGAGGGTCCTCCTTCAGTATACGTGTTGGTACCTCTGCAACCTCTACCTGATCACAACCCTGCCAGGTGTCTACTCCCAGTGCAGCTTCAGCCTCTCCTGGTCTACGACACTACTGCACACCACCTGCTACACTCCTGCTGGCAACCCGTGCATCTTTGAGCCCGGTGTCCTCTGTACCCACTCCAGAGGCATCGTGCGCTTAGTCGCAAGGGGAGCAGCTCTCAGCATATCGGCCCGGGTGAGTACCTTTGACAGTACAAACCAGCCAATGTCCGAGGCCGACAGAGCTGGTTCACCCCTTGAGGCCTTATGCCAGCAGGTGACAACCCTTACCCAGGCTGTACAACGCCTCCAGGATGGATACTTTCAGATCGAGGGGCGTCTTCAGCATCTGACCTTATCCCCAAACCAAGCGGACCAGTCACCCCCGGTAGCCAGCACCTCCACTCTTCTATCAACACCTGGAGGTGCTCTCCCTGCCTATGATGTGTCCCATCCTGATCCCAGGGTCCCCACACCAGAACGTTTTTTCCGGGGACCGAAGGAAATTTCGCTCTTTTAAGAACTCTTGTTTGCTTCACCTAGCCCTACAACCCAGGACCTTCCAGTTGGAATCCACTAAAGTAGGGTTCATCATCTCTCTCCTTTCTGATGACCCTCAATCCTGGGCGCACCATTTGATGGAACAGAAAAGCCCACAATTGAATTCTGTAGAGACTTTCTTTTCCGCTATGGCAGCACTCTACGAGGACTCCCAACGCACAGGTACAGCAGAAACCACCCTGCATACCCTATCCCAGGGGAGAAGACCTGTAGAGGACTATGTGGTAGATTTCCGCAAATGGGCAGCTGATACTGACTGGAACGAATCAGCCCTAAAATATCAATTCCGTTTAGGGCTATCCGAGGTATTAAAGGATGAACTGGCTCGAGGAGAGATCCCAAGTACCTTCACAGATCTCTGCCAACTTGTCATTAAACTTGACCGTCGACTACGAGAACGGCGATCAGAGAGACTGCAGAGCCCTCGTCCCACCTGGACGATGCCCCGGGTCCCTCCAGCACCTTCTCCTTCTTGGAACTCTCGCTCCCCTCCTCATGGGGAACCCATGCAGCTGGGCCTGGCACGGTCCCCCCTATCTGCTGAAGAAAGGCTCCGTCATCGTCAAGCCAACCTCTGCCTCTACTGTGGGGGCACGGGGCACTACCTACAGAAATGCCCCATAAGACCCAGTAAGTGTCCTTCTGGGTTCCTCTCAAGTTCACACTCTGTTAAAGTGCCGCATTTTCATCTGTCTGTTCCACTCTCCCTACAGGTAGCGGGAGAGTCTTTCCAGTTGGGAGCCATCCTTGACTCTGGAGCCTGCAGTTGCTTCATGGACCTGACCCTGGCACGACACCTGAACCTCCCTTTAGCTACCAAGAAACAACCTCTTCAGATCCAGCTAGCTGATGGCTCTCCACCCTGCTCGGGACCGGTTACCCAGGAAACCGCTCCCATCCTGACCTGCACCAAATCAGGTCATCAGGAACTTTTACGTTTTGACATTATCCATTCTCCCATGTTCCCCATCATCCTGGGGTACCCCTGGCTACTGGCTCACAACCCTCGGATTGACTGGGTCAACAAGGAAGTGGAGTTCTCCTCCTCTTACTGCTTGCAGCACTGCCTTCCGGATCAACCTGCAGTACCTCTCACCCATCTTGCCTTGCAACCCAGTGCCAAGGACCTGCAACACGTCCCAACACCCTACCAAGACTTTATGGACATCTTCGATGAAAAAAAGGCCGAAGTTCTTCCCCCTCATCGCTCATACGATTGTCCGATTGATCTCCTACCAGGGGCTGAGATCCCCTTCGGAAGGATTTTCCCTTTGTCTGAAACTGAGCTTGAAGCCCTACGGGTATATATCGACGAGAATCTTGCCAAAGGGTTCATCCAACCATCTTCTTCGCCAGCAGGGGCTGGGATCTTCTTTGTTAAAAAAAAAGACGGTTCCCTCAGACCCTGTGTAGATTACAGGGAACTCAATAAAATTACTATCAAGAACAGGTACCCACTTCCGCTCATTCCCGAACTTTTTCAACGGCTCAGGACTGCCAAAGTGTTTACCAAGCTGGATCTTCGTGGGGCCTACAATTTAGTTAGAATACGCTCTGGGGATGAGTGGAAGACGGCTTTTAGGTCCAGATTCGGCCATTTTGAGTACCTGGTCATGCCGTTCGGACTTTGTAATGCCCCAGCTACCTTCCAGCACCTTGTCAATGACATTTTTCGTGAGTATTTGGATAACTTCCTCATTGTATATCTTGATGATATCTTGATTTTCTCCGATTCCCTAGAAGCCCATCGTCAACATGTCCGGAAAGTTCTTCTCATCCTCCGCAAACACGGGCTCTACGTCAAAGGAGAGAAATGCGAGTTCGAGACTGATACCATCCAGTTCCTGGGCTTCATCATAACCACCGGAGGAGTACTGATGGATCCCCAAAAAGTGAAGGCCATCCAGGATTGGCCTGCTCCCACAGACAAGAGGTCAGTCCAACGTTTTATCGGCTTTGCCAACTTTTATAGACGGTTCATTCAGGGATTTTCTGCCATTGTGTCCCCAATCACCCAACTGACTCGCCAGCAAGTTAAGTTCCAGTGGACTCCCCAAGCGCAGAGCGCTTTTGAGAAGCTCAAGGAACTCTTTTCCTCTGCACCCATCTTACAGCACCCTGACCCCGAACTCCCTTACGTCCTAGAGGTGGACGCTTCAGACTCTGCTTTAGGAGCAATCCTATCGCAGAGAAGTGGCCCAAAGGCCCTCCTTCACCCAGTCGCCTTTTCCTCCCGAAAACTAAGTCCCCCTGAAAAGAATTATGATGTAGGCGACCGGGAATTACTTGCGATTAAATTCGCTCTCGAGGAATGGAGATACCTGCTTGAAGGAGCTTCCCAACCCATCCTCATCTTCACTGACCACCGCAATTTGGAGTACCTCAGGGCTGCAAAACGCCTTAGACCCAGACAGGCCCGCTGGGCCTTGATTTTCTCCCGATTTAATTTCCACATCACTTACCGTCCTGGCTCCAAGAATGGCAAGGCGGATGCCTTATCCCGTATGTTTCTGGACACTGAATCCTCGAAAGAACCTGCTACTATCCTGTCCGCCCACAATTTTCTCCATGCCATTCAGCCTGACTTAACCACAGCCCTCAAACAGGCTTCCAACCAGTTCTCTTCCCCCACATTACCTTTTCTTGAAAGGAAGCAGGATTTACTCTGGGCCCATGCCCGAATCTTTGTCCCTCCTCCTGTCAGACTCCAAGTTCTGCAGACCCTTCATGACCACAAGATGTCCGGCCATTTTGGAGTACAGAAAACAGTGGACTTGGTAGGTCGATCTTACTGGTGGCCGGGCTGGAGAAAAGACTGTCAGGAATACGTTCTCTCTTGCAACATTTGTCAAAGGAACAAGGGGTCCAACACTAAATCCTGGGGTCTGTTACGTCCATTATCTGTCCCGGAACGTCCATGGAAGGAGATTTCCATGGACTTCATCGTGGATTTACCCCCTTCAGATTCCTTCACCACGATTCTGGTTGTCATTGACCGTCTCTCAAAGATGGCTCACTTCCTACCCATGAAAGGTACCCCCTCGGCTTCTGCTACTACTGACATCTTCATCAGGGAAATTATAAGGTTACACGGAGTTCCAGCTAACATCACCTCGGACCGAGGGGTACAGTTCACCTCTAGGTTCTGGAGAGACCTATGCAAATCCCTTGAAATCAGGACTTCCATGTCTTCAGCATATCACCCCCAATCCAACGGTCAAACTGAACGCACAAATCAAACCCTCGAGCAATACCTGAGGTGTTTTTGCTCTTACTCCCAAGATGACTGGTCAGGCTTACTACCCTACGCGGAGTTTGCCTACAATAATTCTTTGCATTCTGCCATTAATCAGACGCCCTTCTGGGCAAACTACGGTTATCACCCTTCTTTTCTTCCAGATTCCATTCCAGACGTCCCTACTCCAGCTGCACAGGACCTAGTCAAAAGTATCCAAGACAACTTCACCCGGATCCAACAGGCCATGAAGGAAGCACAGAAGGGTTATGAGGTACAATACAACCGGGGCAGGAAGGAATGTCCGCCTTTCCAGATTGGTGAGAAAGTTTGGTTATCAACCGCTAATTTAAAACTCCCTTGTCCTTCTCGGAAATTGGGTCCCAGGTTCATCGGCCCCTTTGAGGTCAAGAGGGTGATCAACCCAGTGGCCTTTGAACTAGATCTCCCCAGTTCCTATAGGATTCACCCAGTTTTTCATGCCTCTTTGCTGAAACCCATAATTGCTAATTCTTTCCCTGATAGGCAAACGCCACTTCCTCCTCCCATCACCATCCAAGGAGAGGAAGAATTTGAGGTTGAGAAAATTCTGGATCTCCGAAGAAGAAGAGGGCAGGTCCAATATCTTGTTAAATGGAAGGGGTATCCCCCAGAAGACTGCTCCTGGGAGCCATCCGAAAACATTCATGCCCCCCGCTTAATCCGGGAATATCACCAAAGACATCCTGAAGTGGGCATCCGGAGGCTGCCCTTAGGAGGGGGGCACTGTCAGGGAAATACCAGGTCTCTCCGCCGGGTTCCAGGGTTGCGCACGCGCGGTAGAGCGGCGCAACGAAGTTTACAGGTACGCCGGGTAACAGGTGCGCATGCGCGGGTCCGCGGCTCTCGGGTATCTGTCACAACCCAGCCAGTACGCCTCACCACTGTGCGCGGCGCTGACGGAAGACGAGTGCGCATGCGCACTCGTCCGGGTATCCCACCTGACCAGTTACCTGGCCTATAAAAGGCCTTCCCTGTCCGCTTCCAAATTGCTGGTTTGTTGTCTCTTATGAGTCCTGTCTCCAGTCCAGTATCCTGTATCCTGTATCCTGTATCCTGTATCCTGTACCCTGTACCCTGCATCTACCTGACTACCAGTGCCGACCCGGAATCCTCCTGACTACCGCTACCGCTACTTACCTGTGTTTGAACCCCTGGCTTGCTTCCTGGATTCCTCTACTGCTTGATTACCTGTGTTTGACCCTCGGCCTGCCTACTGGACTTCCTCTGAGTTGCTTACCTGTGTTTGACCCTCGGCTTGCCTTTTGGACACCTCTACTGCCTGATTACCTGTGCTTGACCCCCGGCTTGCCTACTGGACATCCTCTGAGTTACTTACCTGTGTTTGACCCCTGGCTTGCCTTCTGGACACCTCTACTGCTTGATTACCTGTGCTTGACCCCCGGCTTGCCTCCTGGACATTCTCTGAGTTACTTACCTGTGTTTGACCCCCGGCTTGCCTTTGGATACTTCTACTGCCTGGTTGCCTGTGTTTGACCCTCGGCCTGCTTACCGGACTATCCCCGGCTCAGTGTTCAGGACTTGCAGTTCTCTTATGCTCCCGAGGGTCCTCCTTCAGTATACGTGTTGGTACCTCTGCAACCTCTACCTGATCACAACCCTGCCAGGTGTCTACTCCCAGTGCAGCTTCAGCCTCTCCTGGTCTACGACGCTACTGCACACCACCTGCTACACTCCTGCTGGCAACCCGTGCATCTTTGAGCCCGGTGTCCTCTGTACCCACTCCAGAGGCATCGTGCGCTTAGTCGCAAGGGGAGCAGCTCTCAGCATATCGGCCCGGGTGAGTACCTTTGACACTGCCAGTTTAATGCCATACCTTTTTATGTGTGCGTAACTGCCAGTTTAATGCCATATAATTCTGTGTGCGTTACTGACAGTTTAACGCCATATTGTTTTGTGTGCATTACTGACAGTTTAACGCCATAGAGTTTTGTGCTTTACTGCCAGTTTAAGGACCATTTACTTCTGTGTTACTGCCAGTTTAACGCCATATAGTTCTGTGTGTATTACTGCCAGTGTAACGCCATATAATTTTGTGCGTTACTGACAGTTTAACACCATATAGTTTTGTGCGTTACTGACAGTTTAACGCCATATAGTTTTTTGCATTACTGCCAGTTTAATGCCATTTACTTTTCTATGCGTTACTGACAGTTTAACCTCATATAGTTCTGTGTGCATAACTGCCAGTTTAACGCCATATAATTTTGTGCGTTACTGACAGTTTAACACCATATAGTTTTGTGCGTTACTGCCAGTTTAACTCCATATCGTTTTTTGCATTACTGCCAGTTTAATGCCATTTACTTTTGTATGCGTTACTGACAGTTTAACCTCATATAGTTCTGTGCATCACTGTACGTTTTACGTATTATATTTCAGTATATTATAGTGTATCCATGGATTCTGTCTGTGTAGTGTGAGTACTCAAATTAAAGTGCACCTCTTTACATTGATTAAAGTGCATCTACGTACAGATTTCAACTTCTTCTTTACATTTGCTTATAAGCTCTGCCCCCTCCCTCCCAATAATGTCTCAAGGGACAACAAGGAGAGGCAGACATTCCCTTGGCACTGTAAGGGGGCCAGCAACAAATGTGTCCACAGGCAAAGGTGGACGTGGTGGTCAGTCCTCAGGCAGGGCATCATTTCCTCTGTTTAGTGAGTTTGCCTGTGTTATCCAGCCACAGCATGCAGAGGAGGTGGTGGACAGGCTTACTAAACCCTTTTTTCATCCTCCTCATCCTCTGTCACGCAAGCAGAGACAAGTGTGCAGTTCCCTGCAATTGCCAGAGTGGATAAACCTGCCTCCTTGTCCATGCCATAGCCCCAACATCAGCCATTGAGGAGTCAGCTGAGTTATTTGACCACAGCGTCAGCCACTTGCCCTTGATGATGCCCAGCCATTACTGGATTCAGATATTGGTTCTGAGGTTGAGGATGACAGGAACATGAACCTAAACAGAGGGAGGAACATTGGTAGACAAATTGGCATTCATGTACCCCAAACCGCAGCGTATTGCCAAGTTGTCTCCAGTGGTAATGAGGAAGATGGAGGAGATGGAGATGATGAGGATGTGAGGTCACTGATGCAACTTGGGTGCCAGATTTAGCAGAGGAGGAAACTGAAGTTGAGGCGGCACAACCCCAAGGGCGACATTAAGAAAGAGTAGAGAGCAGCCACCCTATTCCATAACATTCTGCAGCTGTTATCTCCTGGCCCACTCCCCAAAGTTCAGCTGTCTGGGCCTTTTTCAGCACTTCTGCAGCAGATCGCACTGTTGTTATCTGCAAACTGTGTCTCATGCACATCAAATGTGGCAAAAACACCAACCATATAGGGTTACGGTGGGAAGGCGCCACCGAAACCCAAAGACCAATTTTTACGCACCCGTTACTTCTATCCAAAGTCACCAGAATGTATCCAAAACATCTCTAATCTTGTTCCCAGTGCACTACATTGTGGCCTCATCATACACACTGGCTCCCCAGCTGTTACTGAGCAAAATAAAGGCAGCTTGCAGGGAAAATTTCATTTTTTTGGCTTTATAAATGCAATTATTGTTGCAGCAGATTCTAGACATGGTACAGATCTGCACTTTGCAGATAGACTAAGGGGACCCTTTGGGCACTATATTGGAAGGAATGTTTAATTGGTATGGTTTTACTTCAAAAAAAGTTTTTTCCCCAACATTTTTTTTTTATTGATACCTGTCCCCCAGAGCAGGACCTGATTTTTGATGTTCGGGTCCCATTGACTTTAATCAGGTTCGTTATTTGGGTCCAATCTTTCGTAGTGTTTGGAAGTTCACCCCATCCCTAGTCAGAACCAATAGTAAGCAGTAGAGTCGATAATGGTGTTGCTTATTGTTTCATTTCCCACTGCAATGCATCCTAAATTGACTGTATTTCTTGGTAAAATATGTTCTTTTAATACAAAAACTAATAATATACCTCAGATTAGCATGTGGGAAATGGTCTACCCAGCTACTCCACCTTCTTAGCCAATCAGAGGCTCATGACGTACTGTGCATGGATGATCTTTTCTCCATAGAGCCTGATGGAAAAGTGCTTTACAAAAACTGGCCAAACCATGGCCATAAAGGAGGATATCAGTTGACCTGAGGTCAGTAATAGTGAGATATGTCTGTCACCTGCTAGGTGCTAGGTAGTTGCCCATCCTCACTTTGATTGCCAAACTTCTTAACTAACGGTTAATCTTCCCCCGCCAGTGATGGACTTTTAGAGACCTTCTAAAATTAATTTGTAGTCAATATTGTGATTTATTTGCATAACTACAGTACATATCGCTATATGTGCTGTTATACTGCTATTTTTCTTTAATTCTAGAAAGCTCATAAAACTTTTACTTGTTTATTTGCAATTAGTACATTTTTTTGCATGAGCCAATTTGCAATTTAAGTTTAGTGACCCTTTAATAACATTGTTTTATTGATTGCTGGAAATCCCCTACAATTCCCCTGAACAGCTGGTTAGATCTTCATGCAATTCATATTGATAAGCCCAGCTACACAATAAAGAAAGTGCAGGTCATTTGCCCAGACAAAGGTAAAGTCATGTTGAATACTTTTCCCAGATATCAACTATGCTGTGGACTATAGAGAAAGTTCATCAGAAAAGTTATGTGTATGTATAAATGTAGCGCTAGAATGAAAATAGTTCTTTTTGAGAACTGGCACTATTAGTATATGTTTAGATGTAATACCTTATACATAAGACACAAAAGGGGGGGAGAAAGGGCAAATTCCCGGATATAACTTATCTGTCTTAGTACCATATAAATAGAGATAAAAAACCCTTATTGGAGCATAAATATATAAACTGTAAAAAATTACTTATGCAATAAAACCCAATAAAAGGTTAAAAATACACATGTGGTTTAAAATAGTGAGTTAATACCAAGTGATTCTGTGATAAAAACAATATGTGACAAATATGCAAACATATGACTTGTGATAAATATGACTGCAAAAACTCAAAGTTGAGATTTAGGTGCTGGGTGAAAGAAACTATATAAATAAATATATAGTGATAAAATCCATCTCAGAAATAGTTGGTGAATAAACGAGTGACATTAATTCAAGTCCATAAAAAGATGGCTAGTGATCAAATGGATGACACTGTTCAAGCAGGTGTTCAGCGTGCTGGGTGAAGTGATTGTTGTCTGATGGCAACTAAGCCTATAGGAATAAGGCTTACCAGATATTTTGGACTTGAAGGGGCATATGCCTCACAAGTCACAAAGGCTTATTGGTATGGGGCTGGCAGGTCCTTGTTCCACACAATGGCTCCAAGGTATATCTCGATACAGCATGGGCAGGTGAACAGCAGGAAGGTAGACAGCCGATGGAGAATGGGCATCAATATTCCATATTTCAATCGTGTTTTTGAATCATGATAAAAAGAAAGCCTTGCATAGTGTAATACCGTTTTGAATGAATTTTAATAGTGTAAAAACAGATTAAAAACACTCACATTTAGGCAGTAAAAACAGGCCTGTTTGTAAATAAGAAGAAATGGCGTGGTGCTGTCGTAGTAGTCCACCCGACGTGTTTTGTCCTCAAAGACGCCATCTGGGGTGTGGACTACATGCACCAGCAGCACGCTTAAATAGGGAGTGTGACCCCAGAGTGATTTGCGATTGTACAGGCCGGAAGTGACGTCACTTCCGGTCTGACGGAATTATCTATGTATTCCATGTTAGAAACAGTGGGTTAATGATTGGCTAGCGATTGGTAATACATTTAAAAGCTTATATACTTAGTATAGTATCTTTAAATTCAGTTTCTTTGCTGTAGTGATAGTATGTATTCCAATCCTGATGACCCTGTTTGCACAGCGTCATTGCGTCGCTTCCGCCCACTCCATGCGAGCGCCTGTTGTAAACCAGGCCTCACTATGGATCAGAGCGGAAGTGTTGGAGCGCTCTGCTGGTATTGACACTAGAGCTCGTCCAAGCCTAGTTTTGGAACGAGGGCGGCGTCATGACGTGGCGCCGCTACGTCATTTCCGGGACGCAATAGAGAGGAAGCCAAGCCCAATTGCAGAGGAAATAAGACTCGTAGTGTCAAGCCGGGTCATGTGACATACTGCGGGACATTCCTTGCTGACACTTAGTGCTGAGGCAAGGGGTCCCGGATACTATCATGGCTGAAACTATTTAAATAGAGGTTATAGCAAAAACAATAGTATTAATTAGCAATATGTATATTAGTTTTTGGCAAATAAACTGAGCACTTATTAAATGGACATATATCTCAATGGGGTCACATTTGTACAGATATATCGTTCCATTACAAATACATATATAGACGCAATGCATGATAAATATACATTCTCATTAAAATAGAGCGCTTACTTATTGGGGAAAACTAGATTCGTCTCTTAATCGGTGCAATCAAAGATTTATATTAAAAAATATAAATATAAGACCAGAATGTGTAAAAACATATAATGACCACCGATGGTTGGACTATATCTCACTTATATGGAGGATTTATGTAAAAATATAAAAATAGCATATATGAACGAATAGAGTAAGAAAATTAGATTAAAATAAATAAAATTGAAAGTTATATATCACTTGAGGTATGAATGGACATCATGCTTTATTCAAAAATGCATTGATGTCCCATTCAATGTTCATACCAAGTGGGAAGTAAGACTGCAGCTGGTAAATCCAGAAGGTTTCCAATTGCGAGACTCCTCTAGTTTTGGTTCCTCCCCTCCATGGTGCTATAAACTTATCTATAATTAAAAAGTGAGTCCCTCTCGGATCTCTGTTATGAAATTGACGGTAATGCCTCGGGACGGTGTGTTTGGTGCTGCCACCTTTTATTTTAGTAATGTGTTCAGATACTCTTGTCGTGAATGAACGTATAGTGTGGCCCACGTATTGTTTAGAGCACCCACAAGTTATTAAGTACACTACATGTGCAAAAATGGGATGGGATGGGATATTTTTCTTTCGTGACCGAAGATTCAAATTCTTTTGTTGCATGTTTCCCTTTTGCATTATAATGGCATACCGTACACCTCTTACAAGGATAATAACCCTTGAGATTGTTGAAAAAAGAAGGTTTTATTGAAGGGTTGATGATTGTGGGGGAAATTTGACTCTTGAGTGAGGGTGCACCTTTATATATTACCCTAGCTTTGTCTGGTATAAGTGGACCCAAGACTTTGTCATTTTTTAGGATGTTCCAATGTTTTACCAGTATGGATTTTATTTGTTTGTGTTGTATCGAGTATGCCGTTAGGAAAGACCATTTGAAATTGTCATCAGGGGGAGCCCGGGGTTTGTCTGATAAGAGACATGCTCTATCTGTCTCCAAAGCACTCTTTAAGTCATGATCTACCTCTTGCATGTTGTAGCCCTTTTCTTTGAACCTGTCACGTAGAGTGTTGGCTTGTGTCTTAAACACATCTAGGTCGGTGCAGTTTCATCGTAGGCGCAGAAACTGACTTTTTGGAACCGATCTGAGCCAACTTCTATGGTGGCAGCTATCTGTAGGTATAAATCCATTACGATCCTTGGTCTTAAAATGTGTGCTGAATTTAAAATGACCTTCAAATAATTGAATTTCCAGATCTAAAAATTTTTTTTTCGTCTGGCTTGATTCATGGGTCAGTATGATGCCACGATCATTATTATTAAGATGTGAAAAGAAAATGTCGAGGGATTCCTGCGATCCTTTCCATAGGAGGAGGATGTCATCAATATATCGTGCCCATAATTTCAACTGCGGTCTATCGGTGGAATAGATGACATCCTCCTCCCATTTGGCCATAAAAATATTGGCCAGACTGGGGGCGAACTTCGCCCCCATGGCGACCCCCCATTCTTGTGAATAGAATTGACCATTAAACCAGAAGTAGTTATGATGGGTCGCAAAATTCAGAAGTTCCATGATGAAATTGGTTTGTCTTCTGATTAGAGTGGGTTCTCGTTCTAGAAAGGTTTATACTGCTTCTAGTCCTTGTGAGTGTGCAATACAGGTGTATAAAGAGGCTACATCCGTGGTAGCCATGATAAGACCATCTTCTATAGATATGGAGGAAAGCTTATTGATAGTATGTTACGTGTCCTTCAGATGTTGATGATGATAAACAATACGTGGGCCGCACTATACGTTCATTCACGACAAGAGTATCTGAACACATTACTAAAATAAAAGGTGGCAGAACCAAACACACCGTCCCGAGGCATTACCGTCAATTTCATAACAGAGATCCAAGAGGGACTCAGTTTTTAATTATAGATAAGTTCATAGCACCATGGAGGGGAGGAGCCAAAACTAGAGGAGTCTCGCAATTGGAAACCTTCTGGATTTACCAGCTGCAGTCTTACTCCCCACTTGGTATGAACATTGAATGGGACATTAATGCATTTTTGAATAAAGCATGATGTCCATTCATACCTCAAGTGATATATAACTTTCAATTTTATTTATTTTTATCTTATTTTCTTACTCTATTCGTTCATATATGCTATTTTTATATTTTTACATAAATCCTCCATATAAGTGAGATATAGTCCAACCATCGGTGGTCATTATATGTTTTTACACATTCTGGTCTTATATTTATATTTTTTAATATAAATCTTTGATTGCACCGATTAAGAGACAAATCTAGTTTTCCCCAATAAGTAAGCACTCTATTTTAATGAGAATGTATATTTATCATGCATTGCGTCTATATATGTATTTGTAATGGAACGATATATCTGTACGAATGCGACCCCATTGAGATATATGTCCATTTAACCGCTTCCCGACCGCCCACTGCATATATACGTCAGCAGAATGGCATGGGCAGGCAAAACCACGTACCTGTACGTGGCCCTTTAAATGCCTGCCCGTGGGTCGGGAGCGCGCCACCAGATGCGCGCTCGCGACCCGGGTCGGGAGCTCCGTGACCCCGGCCGCGGGACCAGCGGAACCGATCGCCGCTGGTGTCCCGGGATCGGGTTACGGAGCTGAAGAACGGGGAGAGGTTTGTGTAAACAAACCTCTCCCCGCGCTTCCTACTCTGCCTGTCATTGATTGGCTGTTCCCGGTCAGACGTCAGCCCCGCCCCCTAATGTAAAAAAACACACACGTCAGAGCCCATAACCCCTCCCCCTAGTGGTTAACTCTTTCACTACAACTGTCATTTATACAGGAATCAATGCATTTATATAGCATTGATTGCTGTATAAATGACAATGGTCCCAAAAATTTGTCAAAAATGTCCCATGTGTCCGCCATAATGTCGCAGTCACAATAAAAATCGCTGATCGCCGCCATTACTAGTAAAAAAAAAAAAATATTAATAAAAATGCTATAAAACTATCCCCTATTTTGTAAACGCTATAACTTTTGCGCAAACCAATCAATAATCGCTAATTATAATTTTTTTTATCAAAAATATGTAGAAGAATACGTATCGGCCTAAACTGAGGAAAAAAATGTTTTTTTATATATTTTTGGGGATATTTATTATAGCAAAAAGCAAAAAATATTGAATTTTTTTCAAAATTGTCGTTGTATTTTTGTTTATAGCGCAAAAAATAAAAACCGCAGGGGCGATCAAATACCACCAAAAGAAAGCTCTGTTTGTGGGAAAAAAAGAACGCCAATTTTGTTTTGGAGCCACGTCGCACGACCGCGCAATTGTCAGTTAAAGTGACGCAGTGCCGAATCGCAAAAAGGGGCCTGGTCCTTTGGCTGCCAATTGGTCCGGGGCTGAAGTGGTTAATAAGTGCTCAGTTTATTTGCAAAAAACTAATATACATATTGCTAATTAATACTATTGTTTTTGCTATAACCTCTATTTAAACAGTTTCAGCCATGATAGTATCCGGGACCCCTTGCCTCAGCACTAAGTGTCAGCAAGGAATGTCCCGCAGTATGTCACATGACCCGGATTGACACTACGAGTCTTATTTCCTCTGCAATTGGGAATGAGGCTTGTCTTCCTCTCTATTGCGTCCCGGAAATGACGTAGCGGCGTCACGTCATGATGCCGCCCTCGTTCCAAAACGAGGCTTGGACGAGCTCTAGTGCCAATACCAGCAGAGCGCTCCAACAATTCCGCTCTGATCCATAGTGAGGCCTGGTTTACAACAGGCGCTCGCATGGAGTGGGCGGAAGCGACGCAATGACGCTGTGCAAACAGGGTCATCAGGATTGGAATACATACTGTCACTACAGCAAAGAAACTGAATTTAAAGATACTATAGTAAGTATATAAGCTTTTAAATTTATTACCAATCGCTAGCCAATCATTAACCCACTGTTTCTAACATGGAATACATAGATAATTCCGTCAGACCGGAAGTGACGTCACTTCCGGCCTGTACAATCGCAAATCACTCTGGGGTCACACTCCCTATTTAAGCGTGCTGCTGGTGCATGTAGTCCACACCCCAGACGGCGTCTTTGAGGACAAAACACGTCGGGTGGACTACTACGACAGCACCACGCCATTTCTTCTTATTTACAAACAGGCCTGTTTTTACTTCCTAAATGTGAGTGTTTTTAATCTGTTTTTACACTATTAAAATTCATTCAAAACGGTATTACACTATGCAAGGCTTTCTTTTTATCATGATTCAAAAACACGATTGAAATATGGAATATTGATGCCCATTCTCCATCGGCTGTCTACCTTCCTGCTGTTCACCTGCCCATGCTGTATCGAGATATACCTTGGAGCCATTGTGTGGAACAAGGACCTGCCAGCCCCATACCAATAAGCCTTTGTGACTTGTGAGGCATATGCCCCTTCAAGTCCAAAATATCTGGTAAGCCTTATTCCTATAGGCTTAGTTGCCATCAGACAACAATCACTTCACCCAGCACGCTGAACACCTGCTTGAACAGTGTCATCCATTTGATCACTAGCCATCTTTTTATGGACTTGAATTAATGTCACTCGTTTATTCACCAACTATTTCTGAGATGGATTTTATCACTATATATTTATTTATATAGTTTCTTTCACCCAGCACCTAAATCTCAACTTTGAGTTTTTGCAGTCATATTTATCACAAGTCATATGTTTGCATATTTGTCACATATTGTTTTTATCACAGAATCACTTGGTATTAACTCACTATTTTTAACCACATGTGTATTTTTAACCTTTTATTGGGTTTTATTGCATAAGTAATTTTTTACAGTTTATATATTTATGCTCCAATAAGGGTTTTTTTATCTCTATTTATATGGTACTAAGACAGATAAGTTATATCCGGGAATTTGCCCTTTCTCCCCCCCTTTTGTGTCTTATGTATAAGGTATTACATCTAAACATATACTAATAGTGCCAGTTCTCAAAAAGAACTATTTTCATTCTAGCGCTACATTTATACATACACAAATCTTACCCTACCGATAGTCTTTCGACAATGTTAGCTGCTTCACACATTTAAATACTTTATACATACAGCGCAGTATTTACTCCATTCTTTCCATCAGAAAAGTTATTCACAGACAAAACAATGGGGGAATCCCATTTTGAGACATAATCCGATTATGTGAGATTATATCTGTTATGCAAGGTGATTACTATTGCAATATATTTTAGAAATTATATACCATTCCTATGAAATCTAAAATGTAACCCAAGACAAATAGATAAACAATAAACACATGTGTGTTTACCCTTCTACTTTTGTCAGACGCATAGCCAGCAAGTTTAACACATTACTTTTTGGTTCAGCTTTACTACTTTCTGGATCACCTCTGCCACTTGGCTGGAAGCACAATGTTGATTCATTGGCCAGGGAGGAACCTGGTAGCAGTGAAGTAACAAAACTTAAAGTGATGAACCAGGAATTAGGTGTTTCACCTATAATAGATAGCTATGTAGTGTTGCAAAACTGTATAATTTACAAGATTTGGCAAATAAAGTTACTAATCATTTAGCAAGTAAAACAATAAACACATATGGTATGTGTTACTTTAGAAATTAATTAGTCTTTTATTTGTTTCGTTTTTGCAGCAAAACATGTAAATATTGTGATAATATTTTTTTCTACTAACCCTAGGAAGCAAATACCCCTTTTATGTTTTGGTGTCAAAAGTTGTGACTAGAGATAAATATACCTGGGTTCATTTTGGGGCATGTTCGAGCAAAGTTTCACAGAATCCAAAACCCAGTGAATCAGTGAGAGCCAAATCAAAGCAATAAGTAGTGGTCATTTTTTAGGTTAATATGCAAGGACTTGTGAAACAAAAGGCAAGGGGAGCTGGTCAGTGCCATGGGGGATTCGTACCAAAGCAAAGAAATTTCTATTTTGTAAGGAGTTGTCATGAGCTGAATCCAGGGTTCATGGTGGGTTTGAACATTACTGAAGTACGGGTGCCAAATCTGAACAGTAATGGGCATTTTACATGCCTTATCCTTTCAGCATGAACCATGCCAGGCCACATACCATCAACATGGGGAGGGCACCCTGCCAGAGGAACCCTCCTCACAAAATACCTTGTCCTCATGTTGATGAGTACAAGGGCCTCTTCCTCACAACCCTGGCCTGGTACTATGTATGCCTTACTCATTATGGAGTAAGTCAGTATATTGGAACAAACTTATTCTCATAAGTCTCATGCTCATAGACACTCACAACCACTGGGCCAGGTTTGTGAGGAAAATGCCCTTGTCATCAACATGAGGACAAATCTCTTTGCCAGGAAGGTACCCCTGGCAAGGTACCGTCCCCACCGTACCCCAGGCTGGATAAATCTCTCTGGTTGTTAGGAATCCAGCAGCCACTGGCTTCCTAAGGACCAGCCTGAGTGGGATGCTCACATTTAGCAGCAGTAGCAATAAATGCTTAATTTCAGCAGGGGAGCCTGCATCACATCGCTCGTGGGACTGCATTCTTGGTTTTCAGGGTTAATTCTTTGAAAAATTTGTCATTGGGATACGAGCATGCAGGTCTTGTTCATTTTTGTAATTGTATTCATTTCTTATAATTTATAATGCATTGACCCCTGAAAGTATTTACTATACTGCCTTTTTTCTTAAAAAAATAAAAATAATATTCAACTTTATAGCTAATCCTGTTGCAATACTTGCTAATTGTTTATTTCATTTTCAACAAACATCAAATATTAGCAGTATTTATCTGTTTGGAAAGTGAGGAATATATATTTCACTGGAAAAATGCATGTGTACATATTTCTTACCAATAAATTACAATGCATATAAGAAAATTTAGGGCTGTAAACTAGATTCTGCAATCTCAACTGGAATTCAATTACAAGCACACCTCTCATTTTGACACATGCTTGTTAATAGGTATTCACTAGGATATTTATTTTAATGAGGAATATACCGATCTACTTTTGCGTTCCTCCATCATGAACTACAGAACAGTGAATGGTCGCTCTTAACTGAGTGTCACAATTCATGCCATTTCATATACATTTAATTAATGTTAGCCACTAACTGCTGTCATTCTTCCTGTATGAGTTATAGTAAATGTGTTTTGTATTTTAGCTTTTAGAAAAATTGTAAAACTTCTCAGCAATCCTGTAACAAGTAGGGTACTCATACCTTTTGATTTCTGTTACCTTCTGTATTTCTAGCAGTGTTTGCATGCTTACTATATAATCTAATTTACAGAAAATAATGCCACTATATAAATATAATAACAATTTCAGTTTTCTGTGATAGGTCTTTTTTCAATGTAAATACACAAACTTCAAGTAAAGCAGTATCAAAGGACATAAAGACAGCAAAAATACTCAGAAAAATTATTGTATGACTTCCCCTCAGTAAATATATATATACCTGCCCCAGGTCATATATGTACTGTAGGTCTCATGAACTACATGTGCATACAGTACAAAGAAAGAAATCTACAAAACAACTGTTTGGAATAGTTGTACACTATGTATTTATTTATCCTACTGTTAATTATCCAGCTGTAACAAATAAACCTAGTTATTAAACCTGTACATTCATTTATCCTTGAAATTTAAATCTTATCTCACTTCAGTAGCTGGGTTATCATCATACAAACAGCACATTGGGGACATAGGAGTCCCTGCGTGGGGATTCTCTAATGATAATCCATTTCCTGCAGTGAGATTAAAAAATAAGGGGAAAATGACTTTGTAATGGGAATTAGACACCATGAGCTATATCCCTACAGTTTGTGACAATCTGATTGCGCTGTGTGTACAGTCAAGAGTGTATGTAAAATCACATTTCTCAAGGGGATTGGAGTTTATTAAATGTCCGTCCCAGGGAACCAGGCAATCAGCAGATGAAAGCATCAGGCTACAGGGCACTAAAATCCCCTAGGTTCTAATAACATAGCATCTGCAGTCCACTTACACAGTGTCCTTATTTCTGAAATAGTAATACTTACCTAGTTTACTGCCTAAATCAAATGACATGCATTTATATATCATCGTGAAATTTGTTTTTAATATTAAGTATTTTTAGCAGAAAATATGAAATTATAAACTGGTTCCAACTATATATTTAAAACAAGATTCTGCATACCATTTTTTTTTTTTTTTTACTTTTATTTGCTGGAAATTATTTTATTGATTTGGATGGAAAGGCAATGATTAGAAAGAGGTAGATTGAGAGGTAGAAAGGAGGTACCTTAATATTAATCTAATGAAGATTGTTCTGATTACTAGCTGTAAAATGCTGCAGACTACTCTGACTAGCATAAATTGTGTAGCCTTTCTAATTTTAGCACAGTTACAATGTTTGCCAACAGCTATTAGTGGGATCACTCTTGTTGATCTGCAAAAAAATCACTTTTGCTCTTAATTTCCAGTAGTGAGCTGACAACACTTTTTCTGCCGCACTGAAATCCCAAGCAGTGTTGTCATCACTACCTGAGCCCATGCTAGACTTCAGAACAGCTCTATCTCTATAACATAAGGATATGGTATTTTGTAGTTCAGCGTTGGGGAACTGAGGGATGACAACACTGCTTGGGATTTCAATACAGCAAGAACAGTGTTGTCAGCTCACTACAGAAAGCTAGCAGCTTACTGGATTTCTGTCAGGATCAATAGGTATTTCCCTGTACTTGCAGCATTTTAAAATAATATTTATAATATTATTGTAGAGTTGTACTAAGTGAGTCTGATTAGCAAATTATTTGTATACAGTCACGTGGAAAAAGTACGTATACCCATTGAAATTGTTAATATTTCAACATATTTAAATAGGTAATCATTAGATATTCATTCCAAGAGTGAGGCTTATCTATTAACACCTTCACACCTAAGGGTAAAATAAATATTAATGCCTAAGCACAATTTTGCAACTTTAACTAGGGATGAGCCAAACACCCCCCCCTGTTTAGTTTGCAGCAAAATATGCGAACAGGCAACAAAAATTGTATGAACACGCAAACACCGTTAACATCTATGGGACGCAAACGTGAAAAATCAAAAGTGCTAAATTTAAAGGCTTATATGCAAGTTAGTGCCATAAAAAGTGTTTGGGGACCCGGGTCCTGCCCCAGGGGACATGTATCAATCCAAAAAAAAGTTTTAAAAACAAAAGTTTTTTTTCGGGAGCAGTGATTTTAATAATGTTTAAAGTGAAACTATAAAAATTAAATATTCATTTAAATATCGTGCCTGGGGGGTGTCCTTAGTATGTCTTTAAAGTAGCACATCTTTCCCATGTTTATAACAGTGCACAGCAAAATTAAATTTCTAAAGGAAAAAATGTCATTTAAAACTGCTCGCGGCTGCAATGTATTGTTGGATCCCAGCAATATAGATAAAAATTCCAAAAATACCCCAAAAAATAATGGCGTTGATTTCCCCCCAAAACCCATACCAGGTCTTTCAGGTCTGGTATGGATATTAAGGGGAACCTGCACCAAAATAAAAAAAATGGCATGGGTCCCCCAGGCACTATATACTCTGAACAGCAGTATATATACTATACGGCCTGCCCTAGATACTTTGCAGAAAAACTGGGACTTAGGTGTTGGTGGTACCAGAACACTGTAAGCCCTTTACAGTTAAGCCCATACACACGGTTGGATTTTCGCATGGATTCTGTCCTATCGGACAATGTTGTCGGAAAATCCGACCGTGTGTAGGCACCATCGGACAGTGTACCTCGGATTGTCCGACGGACAAAGTTGTATCTCCTGCTGGATAGATTTTCTGACAACAAAGTCCGATCACACCAAATCTGATCGCGTGTAGCATAGTCCGACGGACAAAGTGCCACGCATGCTCAGAAGAAATTCTGTGACGGAAGCGCTCGGTCAGGTAAAACTACCTTTCCTAATCGACACAGCACATTCGTCACGCTGCAATGTTAAAATGTCTTAAATGCAGCGCATTCTCTTTTTCTTTACAATGCAAGAAGAATGACATGTTTTAGCTGCTCCTATTAACCCGCACTTCTCACAAACTTATTTCTTTATTAGTTGTCATGATTTCTAGACTACATGTTTATTTTTACTCAGATCGTAAAAGAATATTTTTTCTAATTTTTGGATGATTTGTCATTTTTTTTTTTTTTTTGGAATACATATTTTAAGGAGATTTTTTGTATTTTTTTGAGGGGGGTTGTGTGTCTCAACAACATTATTAACATTTCTATTTGTTGCTTAAATTTACTAGGAGTTTGTTTGTTGTTGGTGCCCCTTGTTAATTAGACTTTATGATTAGTGAAATGTACCTGCCTACTCACAAATAAACTGTCATTGTAGAAAAGTAAAACACATAGGCAATGATTATTTCAAATCAAAAATACCTTTATTTAGGTCTCAGCAACAAACCAAAGAGGAACGTAGCAATGGAGAAACTTGGGGAATTTGCAAAGCCTTGGACCCCCACGGCAAACATCATTTTTGAAGCGTCTAAAATTGGGGGCCTGAGGAGTACGTATCTAAATAATAAGGGAGTGCTATCTGGTCCTGAAGTCCAAAACATCCGGAACTGCAGCAGATGCCATCTAGGTCCCCAGGCTCTGGTCATACGAGAGGCTCCATCTTCTCTCAGACCAGACTGAATCCAGGTCGTCACTCTCAGGTTTTCCTTCCACGCTTCCTTGCACGCTGTGGCTGTGTTGCTGGTGGGGTGGCAGAAGGAGGAGGAGGAGGAGGTGGAGCATGGACACTATGGCAAACATGTGTGAGTGGGGTCACCCCCCCAGCCATCCCCTTATTTAGGACTTTGAGGATGACATCCTCACACATGTTGCGTTGCCCCACCTCCATACCCATCATTTTCGTGACAACCAAGGAGGCAAAGGTCTCCTCGTCGGTGGGTGTGGCATGTAGGGAGGCTGAAGCCTCTCGGATCATCCGGAGCGCTGACTCTCCCGCCTCACCCCCCCTTCTCGCCCTTTTGTAGGGAAGGCGGAGGGGAGGGATTTGGGAGTCAGTCAGGCTCCTAGGCCTACCCCCCTCTTGGCTGCCGCTACCCACCTCTTGGCTGCCACTAACCCCTTCCTCCTCCTGACTGCCACATTCCACAGCCTCCTCCTGGCTGAGGTCTTCCTGTGTATGAAAAAGGGACATAGTTTCAGTTATTTGTTCATCAAACACACACAATTTTCATCTAGTGACTGTTGCAAAATGGTTACAAATAGAAAACCATACAATTCTCAGCCCTGCAGTTTATATTCTTTCCCCAACTGTCTCCAACACTACTGTCAGTTGATATGTCAAACAAGTTAGGAAATAAGCAATTGGGGATCCTGAATTAACTGAAAATCATTTATTTTTCACAAAATTGGTTCCCAAACTACTCTACCTGCCACAAGCTGGGCTCCTCCACATCTTCCAGACTGGAAGGCCCAGGTTGCTCCTCGGAAGCCTCATCAGGGGTGGCCTGCGCGCAAGGAAGCGTGGAAGGAGGAGGCGAGAGTGGCTCCGTGACATCAGTCTGGTCTTTGAGAAAATGGAGCCTGTCATAGTACCAGAGCTTGGGGACATAGACCTCATCTGCTGCAGCTCCAGATTCTTGGGACTTCAGGACCTTCTTGCGCTCCCTGATATACGCACTCCTCAGGCTGCCAATTTTATTTCTTATCTTAACAACAGTTGCCGTGGGGAACCTTGGCTTTACAAATTCCACAAGTTTCAGCAGGGCTGTGTACCTCTTTGGTTTGTGGCCGTAATGGGTGTGTTTGGCCTGCCATAAAAGGGGAATTTCCCTGTATTTATCAATGAAGAGGGGGAGAAAACTCATGTCGTTGAATCCCTGCATAATCTCTGCAAGACACAACACCACACAAAACACTATAAATAATGTCCGGCAAAACTCTCCTAATCTTCTCCATAAAGAAGCATCAAGGTCTAATTTGTCTAGGCTAGTTATGTACCAACGTCAAATTGTACCTTTGTTATAGCGATCGTCTCGTGCGTGAGCTTTCTCTCTCCTCGTCTCACAGATCGTGGCTACTACACAGGCGTGTGACGTTTTATATACAGTGCGCATGCGTCAAACTCCGCCCGCCCCTGACGATCTTTCTCGTCTATTCCCCACCCCTTCTCTTTACGGCGCAGTGGGGAGAGCACATGGCGGGGACACAGCAGGTGCGCCCGAAATATTGCAGCAACGAGGAGGAGGACGAGGAAAGGCCGGAGGCAGAAACGTCCCGATCCCGGAGCCAGAAATTCAAGGCCTCCAATATGTCATTTGGAGAAATGTTGGAGATGGTGGACATATTAAAGAGGAGCGACTATGATGGGAAGTATGGGCCTTACCTCAACCCCAATGTCCGAAAGGCCAAGATCATGTCTAAAGTTGTGAGGAGGCTGTACAATCATTTTGGGATACAACGATCCAAGGAGCAACAGAGGAAACGCTGGTCAGACCTGAAACTGAGGGAGCCCGATCAGTACAGAAAGATCAAGCGAGTTCTTCAAAAAAGTAAGTAGTTGTGTTTTGTGTTTGATTTTTTGCTTGCATACCACTCCATGTGTTTGTATTTTTGCAAACTTGTACATTAGAAAATGGCCACTTTCATGTTCGTCTGTGCATTCGATCGTACTCAACCTCGATCTTTCTGCCACTGTCATGTTCGTGTGTGTGTGTCCATTCGATCGTACTCAACCTTGATCGTTCTGCCACTGTCATGTTCGTGTGTGTGTCCATTCGATCGTACTCAACCTCGATCGTTCGGCCACTTATAATACGATGTTTGTTTTTGTTTTTTTGGTCAAAGGAAGTTTGTTCTCACTAGAAATGTCATCAAGAATGTAAAGCCAATTTATTCAATGTAAAGGAGAGGTCACCCAGTAGCTGTTTACCCATCTGGACTGTAGAGCACTAGTGCTGGGACACCCAAACCCACTTTTTATTATGCTTTTCCACACATGTGCTCCAGTGGATACTAGAGGGGGGTCTCCATCAGACAAACTTCTACCAAAAAGCTAGTAAGTTTAGCACCTTTACAAAGTGACTACATTCCTGTTGTTGTCATTTGTAACTGGCCAAACCAAAATATTGTCCCTCACTTTCAAGCAATGTTTGACATTTCCTATTTCTGCCCTCAATAGATTGTGTTGCTAAATCTTCCTTTTGTACCTTCTCATAGGGGAGCGAAAACTCGTGACGTCTGAGGAAACCACAAAACCAACACCTCCCAAGGAAGGGGAAAGACCAGAAGCAGAGGAGGAGGAGGAGGAAGGAGAGATCATAGAAATTGGAGAACTTGTCACCACAACAGGTGAGTGTGGGAGAACACAGCTACTGGTAAGCTAATCAATGTATGCCTGCCTCATTTCCACAACACATTTTTTTGTTTTTTGGCTGTTTTTAGGTGACGTGGATGTTGTGGAAGAAGAATCGCACTTTACCATAGAGAGTGCCCACGTACTCATCGGGGAGATAATGGTCTGCAATCGAGATCTAGATGACATAAAGCAAAACATCAATGATGTTCAACAAAAATTGAAGAACATCATTGATGTTTTAGGAAAAATCTGAAAACGCACAAAGTAATTACCACACATTTGTGGCTGTTTCTGAACACATTTGCAACTTAAGAACTGTGTGAAATTTGGAACATGCACACATTGTGTTCACATGTGCTAGCTCTCATCATGGTGGATGAATGACAACATTTTTTGGGGGGTGCAACCACTTCCCGAACTACTAAAGTGGTTGTGGTGAAGGGGTTGCACCCCCAAAAAACGTCCATTCATCCCCATGATGGAAAATGGCACTTTTGAAGATTCTAGGCATGTGTTTTACCATCTAATGAACATTTTCAGATCCAAATTGTGTGCATGTTCTAAATTTCCACTTTCCAGGGGTGACCCCCCATGTGATGAAGGCAAGATCAAACACACTTTGAACATATAGTCATGTCTGATCTTGTCTTCACTTTAGAAACTTGAACTTTCCAAGTTCCTATGTTCTGTTTTGCTCCATGCCTTGTTTTACCAAATGCAGAATGTTTGTAAACAATGTTGTCAAGAACCAAGATCTTGTCAGTTTGGGCAAGAAGTTTGTAAATGCACTTGTGAATGTGTTGCAAGTAAACTTTTTTAATTTTCTAAATGTGTGTTTCTAAATTTAAAAATAAAAAAGCAATATGTATGTCAACTGTAAAGGATTTGGGGGGCAATGGGTGTTATTTACTAAAGGCAAGTCCAGTTTGCACTGCAAGTTTCTTTTCCAGGGCACTTTTGCACTGCACTTGTAGAGCATAGTAGATTTGACTTATGTAAATGACACCCACAGTGATTTGTTTGAAAACACGTAGCACACCATTTTTGGTAATACACACATTTCTGTCATGGTGATGAAAAGGAGTATTTTGGGTGTCAGTTATGCACTGCAAACCTTCTGTAGACAAAAGATTAGGTATCAAACACACAACATGAGAAGAATCTTTTTGGGAAGAAGAGACTGTTACCTCCTTTTGCCCAGAAAGTGCATTCCCACTGTTGAAGCTAAAGGGCAAAAATGTATATCTCAAATAAGCTAGAATATGAAAATGACCAGAAAACAGGTTTGGTAAAAAAATATATTTATTTAAAAATGCCTCTCACACATCGTCAGGCAGAGCAATGGCCCCCCTACCCACAAAGTAGTCCATATATTGCTCGCGGACCGCGCGGGCATTTCGAGGGGGCAAGCCTGGACGTGCCGCTTGAAGGGCTGTGAGGTCAGCATTGGAAGGGCCCTCAACATCTGGGCCAACGGTCACCACATAGTTGGTGTTGTGTCTTTTCAAAAAGTTGTGCAATATGCAAGAGGCAAGAACTATGTGGTTGAGTTTGTATTCCGCCAAGTTAATAGCCGTCAAAAACAGGCGGAAGCGGCTGGCCAGGATCCCGAAGGTGTTCTCCACCACTCTGCGGGCTCTTGACAGCCTGTAATTGAAGACCCTCTGGTCTGGGGTGAGGGTCCTCATCGGGAAGGGCCTCATCAGATGGGGAGTCAACGCAAAAGCTTTATCTGCGACAAATAAGAAGGGGAGTCCTTCAGCATTCTCCTCTGGAGGTGGCAAGCACAGACTGCCACTTTGTAGACGCCAGTAGAACTCCGTGTGCGCAATGGCACCACCATCCGAGATCCGGCCGTTCATCCCCACGTCCACATACAAAAACTCGTATGTCGCCGACACCACCGCCAACATCACGACACTATTAAACCCCTTGTAATTATAATAGTAGGACCCCGAGTTGGGGGGTGGGACGATGCGGACGTGTTTCCCATCAATTGCACCTCCGCAGTTAGGAAAGTCACAACGGGTGGCAAAGTGGGAGGCCACAGTCTGCCATTCCTGTGGCGTGGAAGGGAACTGTGGAGTGAAACAAGAAAAAAAAAATAGTCACTTTGCACATAAACATTGCAAGCAGATTAGACACTAAACATCTTGGAAGAAGATCAGACTTTTACATTTAAAGCTGGAAAGTATTTGCAACGCAAAGTAGAGGGTCCCCCTAGCAGATGACTCACCCCCCATCAATCGCCCCACTTCTGATGGGCCATTGACAATAACTAGGGGTTTGGGGGGGGGGGTTGGGACAGGTAACCCTCTGCACTTCATTGATTGCCAAATGGCTCAATAATGTGTGCTAGTTTGGCCAGACCCTCCTTACTTAACACTATTGGCAGCCCACAGGAAAGATAAAAAAACATTAAAAATCCCCCCCCCCAAAAAAAAAAAAAGGAACGAACATTTGGACATTCTGAAATTACCTAGCAAGCTAATAGGAGGGAAAGAACACCAAAAAAGAGGAAATGGAAAGTATGGAGCCAGCCCCTTGCACTACATGCTTTGCTGAATTCATCCCTAAAGATGCCCACTATAAAGAGGTAGATATATAGTGTGTATTGACCTTGGTAAAGCCAGCAGATAGAGGATTGGTACCATCTGACAGAGCAGTTGGGGGAGGGGGTTCAGAATAAATTTGGCACCCCCCCCCCCCCCCAACAAAAAAAAGGGAAAAAAAAGGGGCTCTACATGAAGTAAACCACACAGCAAACATTTGTGCATATTTTCGGGGGTGTTTGGGGGAAAACAATACTATGCAGCAGACAAAATACATTGCTTAAGTGACTAGGCCATAGGTGTCTATTGGAGCAGAAGAGCATGCTGGTGAGGTAAGTGAAGGGAAAAATGCATGAAGGAGAAAAGGGGCACAGCATATTAGAGCATATTGCAATCATGGTAATTAGGGAAGGAGGTCAAAAATACAAGACATTAGCAAACAGAGCATACATAGAATGGAATAGTAAAGTAGAAATGTTACCTTAATATAGTCCTCCTGCAGGACCTGGATGATGGCAGAACAGGTCTCTGGAATAATGATTCCCAGGGCCTGGGGAGAGATACCTGAAGAGAACTTCAAATCCTGAAGGCTTCTCCCTGTCGCCAAGTACCTCAACGTAGCAACAAGCCTCTGCTCCGGAGTGATGGCTTGTCTCATGCAGGTATCCTGCCGGCTGATAAAAGGGGTCAGCAAAGCCTAAAGACGGTGAAACACGGGGTCCGTCATCCGGAGAAAGTTCCTGGAATCATCAGGATTATTCTCCCGGATCTCACGAAGCAAAGGCATGTGCGAGAACTGATCACGCTGAAGCAACCAATTCTTGGTCCACATACTCCTCGTCACTCTGTTCATGGACGGGTCTTGGCTCAAAGCTAAAAGCCCGACACCAATTCCGCGTACAGCACGAACTCGGCGACGAGTACGTACGGGAAACATCGCTCACAAACGGTCGGCTGGTCAGAACGGACAAACAGAAAGCAGCGATAAACAGCAAGGCCTGAAAGAACGAAATGAATACCAGAAACGAGCAGACAATAAGCAGTGAAAATCAAAGCGTCCTATATCAAGATATAGGCCGCAATGACCAACAAATGCGAACTGACTACACGCACTAATAAACAGATACGCACGACAAGCACAAACTGAAGAGCAGTAACGATCTGAGTCAGAAAACTGAGAAGCGCGAATCGTAAATCCCCAAACTTCAACTAACTCGCGATAAACACGGGATCAGCAGAAGGAGCCCAACGGGTGCAGGACGTGGTGCTGAACTTCCCTTTTCTAGTCTCGTGGAAGACGACTTACGTCACAGCGTTCTTGCAGACCGGAAATTCCGACAACGTTGTCCGACCGTGTGTACGCAACACCAACATCGGACAAAGTACGACGGACGTGATCCGACGGACCTGGTCCTCGGATAATCCGCGCGTGTGTATGGGGGCTTACTCTTTTTGGGGGCAGAACGGGCCCTGCTGTGAAATATTATAATAACAATTTTAATTACATGGCCTTATTAAACAGGGGCAGAAAAAGTGGGCCTTGGGTGGTGGTGGCGCCAAAACACTGTAAGCCCTCACAGTTACTCTTGTTGGGCGTAGGAACGGGCCCTGCTGTGAAATATTATATCAAAAATTGTAATTAGATGGCCCTATTAAACAGGGACAGAAAAATTGGGCCTTGGGTGGTGGTGGTACCACAACACTGTAAGCCCTCAAAGTTACTCATGTTGAGCGCAGGAACGGTCCTTGAATTGAAATATTGTATTAAAAATTGTAATTACATTCCCCTGTTAAACAGGGGCAGAAAATTTGGCCTTAAGTGGTGGTGGTGGTGCCCTAAACCAAAAATATTGTTGGAAGCTAGCATCATCAAGATTGAGGAGGAATAGGATAGTCAGCATAGGAAGTCTTCAAGGGATCCCACATCCATAGAAAATGCAATCAGTTACATCAGCATCAGGTGCTTGATAGCTGCTGCTGATCCAAGGTTGATTATTTTTTATGAATGTGAGCCTATCAATGGAGTCTGTGGACAGGCACACTCTTTGATCCGTTACAAACCCTCCAGCAGCACTGCATGTGCGTTCAGAAAGCACGCTGGATGCAGGACAGGCCAGTAGCTTGATTGCATATTGAGCAAGTTGTGGCCAGTGGTCCATCCTTAAGACCCAGTAACCCAGTGGATGCTCTGTTTGAAAGGTCTCCAAGTCTGCTCTTGCCCTAGATATTCCTGCACCATATAATACAGATGCTGGCGAGGGTTGTTTGAACTGATCAGACCTTGGCGCTGAGGACTGAAAAATTGTTTAAAGGCATCGGTCAGCTGGCCACCTTCTCCACCACTCTTCCTCGTACTGAATGACGCCTCAGCCAAACGTTGTCCAGTATAAAGAAATGGTAGCCTCCCAGGGTCTGGAAATGCATTGCACAAACCTTTCTTCAAGGCCTCCTAAAGATGTTTCATCCTCTGATCCCTCTGTGAACGCAGGATGTTCTGCAATCTTACCCTTGTAACGTGGATCAAGAAGGGTTACCAGCCAGTAATGATCACTCTCCTTGATACCACAAATCCTAGGCTCCTTTTGTAGGCTTTGCAGAATCAGGGAGGCCATGCAGCATAAGTTTGCAGAGGCATTCAATTCCGAGTCTTCTGGGTCACTAAGGATCACATTATCTGTAACTACCTCCTCCCAGCCACGTACAACTCCTTGGGTTTCTGGGGACTGAAAACCATCCCTTGAAGACTGCTTCTGAGTGTTATCCTCTACATCCATGCTGACACAATCCTCCTCTTCCTCCTCTTCTTCCTGTGTGTTTGGCAGGCCCACAGGAATGCTATCTGGATAAAGGGGGCCTTGAGAGGAAAGGAAGTCCTCCTCTTCCTCCCGCTGTTCTGACTCAAGTGCCCTGTCCATGATTCCACGGAGAGTGTGCTCCAGCACATGAGTAAGCACTCCTGGTAGTGTGAAACGCGTTAGAAATCTTTACTTAGCTGTGAACCACATTTGTGTGATTTTGTTTCACAAATAAAAGGCATTGAAACTTATTTTGGAGTGCGGCTGTCCAGAGTCTTTCAATCTATCGTCATTAGTATGTGCCGTGCCTGCACCTGGTTCTCTCTATCTTAGGAGAAGCTGCGAACCTCAGTTGTGTAGATTATCCTGGAGCGGTGGTTCTCCTACCATGATTCCACAAAGCGTGTGCTCCAGCAGGAAGACTAGAGAGATAGTGTCACTGATGCATGCATTGTCCCTGCTCACCATCCTTGTGGCCTCCTAAAATGGTGACAGGACAGTGCATGCATCCTTGATCAGTAGCCACTGGTGTGGTGAAAAGAAGCCAAGCTCCCCTGATTCTGTCCTGGTGCCATACTTGCACAGGTACTCATTGATGCCCCTCTGCTGCAGCAGCATTGCCAACGTTGAGTGCCACCTGGTGGGCATGTCACAAATGAGGTGATTGGTGGGCAGGTTGCATTCTGTTTGAATGTCAGCCAGCTGAGCACTGGCATTGTATGACCATCAGAAATGACCACAGACTTTTCTGCCTGCCTCAGGAGATATTTTAAGCCTGGGTACCTGCTCAAGAACCGCTGCACCACCAAATTCAGGACGTGTGCCAAACATGGAACATGGGTCAAGTGTCCCTATCGCAGTGCAGAGAGAAGGTTGTGCCATTGTCACATACAACCATTCCTGACTGAAGCTGGCATGGTGTCAACCACCTCTGAGCCTGCCCCTACAGAGCTGACAGAATCTCTGCCCCAGTGTGGCTTCGGTCCCCTAGGCAGACCAACTCAAGCACCGCATGGCATATTTTAGCTTGACTGCTTGCGTAGCCCTTTGAACACTTACGTAGAACCACTGGTTCAGAGGTCAAATCTGCAGAAGAGGCCATAGAGGAAGAAGAGGAGGGGGTAGAGGAGAGAGCTGTGGCAGACTCACCACTAGCATTTTGAAGGCGTGGTGGTGGAACAAGTTCCAACAACTCATAGGTTGGACTTGATGGACTTGTGTCTTTTTTAAACCTTACCTACAATGTAACTATGTAACTATGTAACACTGAACCCTGTCCTGCATCCTTCCTAGCTGCCAGCAGAGTTACCCAGTGCACCATGAAGGAAAGGTAACGTCCTTGCCTATGCCTGCTGGACCATGAGTCAGCGGTAATATGAACCTTACTGCTGACCGCCCTGTCCAACGAGGCCAAAACATTGCCTTCCACATGCCGGTAGAGAGCCAGAATGGCCTTCCATGAAAAGAAATGAAATTTTATAACCTGACAGTTCTCCGGCCGACAGAACCGTCACTTCTGGCTGGACTGCAAGCCGCAATCCCAACCCTGGGCTGCTCTCTTGCTTCTGGAAAGGCCCTCAGACAGCCTAGCAGCCAGATGCCACCAAGCTAGGCCCAATATCCGGCCTAGCAGCCCAGAGCACATGACACTATTCCACCCAGACAGCAGTCCAGGTGGCACAGAACTTAGATCACCTGACTCCACACGGATATATAGGCTCTCCCAGCAGGCCAAGGGATTCAAGAAAAACCCCTGCCCATTGGCTGAGATACCCATATACCCATAACCTGACCTTGGGTTACCCTTCTCATATCTAGTACCACCAAGTACCCGGCCACCTAGTGGTAGATAAGAAAAGTGCAACCAGGCCAAACTTAGGCAGTAATCACTAGATCTCTAACAATCACCCTTGATAACGACTCCTGGCAAGTAAATTTGTGAGGAACATCCCTGCCTAAACTCCAGGGTGCTACAGGTATAATACAAATTTCAGTTTTCAGTTGCCTAAATAAAAAACACAATTTTTAATATACTGTATGCACTTTGTGGATCTTTCTAGTAACTTAAAAGTCCCTTACTTTCTTTTTCCTTGCTAAAAAGTATGCAAGTAAAACATGTCTTATTTAAACCTCAGATGTCTAGGATCTGGCATTCTCTTGTCATGTGTGGCCATGCAAGTTAATCCCAAGTTTCGACTGTCATGATAAAACTAGTCTCCATGATCCCAAATCTGCAGGGATCTGCAGGAAACTCTTGAAACATTTGGTTTCAAACGGCATGCATCTGCAACTATAAAAAATTGCAACAATTTAACCTGCAAGGGAGGTATGCAAAGAAAAAAACCTTTCCTGTTTAAAAAGAAAATTAGAGCAAGACTACAGTTTATCATTGAATGTGTAAGCATGTAGCAGGCCTTCTGGAACAACATTCTGGGGACTGACTAATTAAAGATAAGAATTGTTTGACCACAGTAACAGTAGACATATTTGGGAAAACCATAGGCAACATTTCAGAAGACGGACCTGAAAGTGGAAATATTATGATTTGGGTCTGCTTAACTTCTTAAGGGCCTATACAGCTTGCAGTCATTGAGGTTGATATAATTAAGGCAAATAGACTGTTCACTTTGCAAGGGAAGTTGTCCTTTGCATGGGAATTTTCAATAGAGCTTAGTGAGAGAGGTGAAGCTCTGCTGACTTCCATAATCCAATCATGTGCAAGCAAAATGCATTTTTTTTATTATTTTCCTTGCTCATAATTGAGTATTCTTTGCAAAGTGAAATCTCACCACATTCACTAAGCTTTGGATAAAATTCCCTTGTAACTATGAATTCTGCATCATATCATCGTGTGATTGATGAGAAGGTGAGGCCATCTGTCTGAAAGTTAAAGCTGAACTCATAATCAACACCACAATGATCTGAAACACACTAGCGAACTCACTAAGGGATGTCTCAAAAAGAAGAAATAGAGAGTTATAAACTGGTCTAGTCAAGACCTTGATCGATATTTATTTTGATTTTTTTATAAGAAGAAATTGGCAGATTATGGAAACCCACAAATATCTTGAAACTATAGCAAATGTGTGCAGAGAAGTGATCAATAATTGTGTTTGCTGTTAGAGAAAGACTGGTGCTTACAAAAAGTTGTTCTGGTAAAATAGACAATACAGCTTCTGAGGTGAAGGGTGTACTTATTTTTTCCACAGTACAGCAACACATACAGTATATTGATATTTTTGTTGAAAACATGATTAAAAGCAACATTTCCTTGTACTTTTTTTTCATGTACATCACCTGTATCTATAGCCTCGTTAGAAAGAAGATCTAATGTTTTCTGGTTCAAATATATTGAAAAAGTCAACATTTCCATGGGGTGTACTGGCTTTTTCACAAGACCGTATAAGATACAAAACTATTTAATGTAAAATGCTAAATTATTGCACCAAATCACCAAACTTCACTACTAAACAAGAATCAACCGTATAAATTAGTTGAAATTATAAAATAGAAAAAAAACTGTGCCATTGAATACAAAACAGATAAATTATCAATAGGTTTTAATGTATGTTATGGCTTGAAAAGGCTACAATAATTATTCTTTTACATGCACACATATATACATACATATATATTTGGAGATTTTTCAAATTATACATCTCAATAAATGCCTAATAATGGACAGTGAAACAAGAAAAAATAATCTACTGTGTGCAGCGCTAGTATACAATAAATGTGAAAGCCCAAAAACACTTGAATATCTCAAAAATAATAAGTGGCAGTCCTTTAAAATTCCTTTTAGCGTTCTGTGTGCAGACTATTGAACCTCAATGTGCTTGTAAAATCACTTTAATTGTGTCCACCACTGGATGTACTGTAGAGATATGACCTCACATACTAAGTTCAGTCAGATTGTGCTTTTTGTCCCTATATTTGAAATCTGTAATGTATCTTGTGGAGTAAAAGGAAAAGGCGTGCATCATTGTGTGAAGGATAACCAAGGACAAACCAAAGCATCATCCATAGTCCAAATAAAGGGACAAAAAAAGCACAATCTGACTGAACATAGTATGTGAGGTCATATCCCTAAGATGAGAGCACATCCGGTGGTGGACACATGATTAAAGTGATTTTAAGAGCACAATAAGGTAATAGCACAATAAGGTACAACAGTCTGCACAGAGGACACTAAGAGGAATTTTGAAGGACTGGCACTTATTATTTTTGAGATATACACTTTTTTTGGCTTTTACATTCATTGGATACTAGCACTGTACCCAGTAGATTATATGTGTTGATGTGGTGGCTGGTATAAGAGTCATATTGGGTGTATAGCAGCTGATGTATTGGAAATTGGAGACTGAGAAATTTATGTTTTTTTTTCTCCTTTTTCTTTGGCAGTTTATTTTTCATTTTGAGACTGTTTATTTGTACACATTTAAATTACCACAGCAGCTCACAAGATATATATATATATGTACCGTGAAAGAATAATGAATAAAGAAAAATTAAGAACTTACACAGTTACTCTATGCCAGTGTTTCTCAACTCCAGTCCTCAAGGCGCCATAACAGGTCATGTTGTCAGGATTTCCCTCTGGGTGTGGTAATTACTGAGGCAGTGAAACTGATCAAATCACCTGTGCAAAATACTGGAAAGCCTGAAAACATGACTTGTTGGGGCGCCTTGAGGACTAGAGTTGAGAAACACTGCTCTATGCTTTTCAGGCCCTACAATGATGTAAGTAGAAAAAATTTATACTGCTACATCTCTTTGGTAAAAGTAACCCAAATTAGTGGATATTATTTAGTCTCTGTGAAAGTTATAGAGTCTACAAGCTATGTTGCAAATCATTAAAAATTGATCACAATGACCCCTTTTTGAAAATTGGACAGTCAAAGGTATTTAACCACTTGACCACTGGGCACTTAAACACCCTTAATAACCAGACCAATTTTCAGCTTTCGGTGCTCTCACACTTTGAATGACAATTACTCATTCATACAACACTGTACCCATATGAAATTTTTGTCCTTTTTTTCACACAAAATAGAGCTTTCTTTTGGTGGTATTTAATCACCTCTGGGTTTTTTATTTTTTGCGCTATAAAAGAAAAATGACTGAAAATTCAGTAAAAAAATGAATTTTTCTTCGTTTTTGTTATAAAATTTAGCAAATTTGTAATTTTTCTTGATAAATTTTGGCCAAAATTTATACTGCTACATATCTTTGGTAAAAATAAGTACAAATTTGGGTATATTATTTGGTCTTTGTGGAAGTTATAGAGTCCACAAGCTATGGTGCCAATATCTGAAAATTGATCACACCTGAAGTACTGACGGCCTATCTCATTTCTTGAGACCCTAACATGCCATAAAAGTACAAATACCCCCCAAATGACCCCTTTTTGGAAAGAAGACATTCCAAGGTATTTGGAAAGAGGCATGGTGAGTTTTTTGAAGTTGTCATTTTTTCCCACAATTCTTTGCAATATCAAGATTTTTTTAAATTTTTTTTTTTTTCACAAAATTGTCATATTAGCAGGTTATTTCTCACACACAGCATATGCATACCACAAATTACACCCCAAAACACATTCTGCTATTACTCCTGAGTACGGCGATACCACATGTGTGAGACTTTTACACAGCGTGGCCACATACAGAGGCCCAACATGCAGGGAGCACCATCAGGTGTTCTGGAGCACCCGGGCCAATTCTGACATTTCTCTCCTACATGTAAAAATCATCATTTATTTGCTAGAAAATTACATAGAACCCCAAAACAATATATATGTTTTTTTAGCAAAGACCCTAGAGAATACAATGGCGGTCGTTGCAACTTTTTATGTAGCACGGTACTTGCGCAGCAATTTTTCGAACGTGTTTTATTTGGAAAAAAAAATGTTTTGTGCTTTACAAAAAACAAAACTGTAAATTTAGCCCAATGTTTTTGCATAATGTGAAAGATGAAGTTACGCCGAGTAAATAGATACCCAACATGTCACGCTTCAAAATTGCACACACTCGTGAAATGGCGCCAAACTTCGCTACTTAAAAATCCCCATAGGCTTTAATTTTGTTTACTGGTTACGTGTTTTGAGTTAGAGGAGGTCTAGGACCAAAATTATTGTTCTCGCTCTAACGTTCGCAGCGATACCTCACATGTGTGGTTTGAACACCGTTTTCATATGTGGGCGGGACTTTCGTATGCGTTCGCTTCTGCGTGCGAGCACACGGGGACAGGGACGCTTTAAAAAAATATATATATATTTTATTGTTCATTTTACTTTATTTATTTTAGTTTGACCCTTTTTTTCCCCCCAAAAAAATGTTTTGATCACTTTTATTCCTATTACAAGGAATGTAAACATCCCTTGTAATAGGAATATGGCATTACAGGTCCTCTTTACAGTGAGATATGGGGTCAATAAGACCCCACATCTCACCTCTAGGCTGGAAAGCCTGAAATAAAAAAAAAAAAAACGATCCAGGCTTGATCCTGGATCGTAGCGAGTATCGCAGGGTATTGTTGGGTATCGCAGGGTATTGTTGGGTATTGCAGGGTGTGGCAGAGTATCGCAGGGTATTGCAGAGTATCGCCGGGTATTGCAGAGTATCGCCGGGTATGGTAGGGTATCGCCGGGTATCGCAGAGTATCGCAGGGTATGGCAGAGTATCGCAGGGTATGGCAGAGTATCGCAGGGTATTGCGGGGTATGGCAGAGTATTGCGGGGTATGGCAGAGTATTGCGGGGTATGGCAGAGTATTGCGGGGTATGGCAGGGCATCGCGGGGTATGGCAGAGTATCGCAGGGTATGGCAGAGTATGGCAGAGTATTGCGGGGTATGGCAGAGTATTGCGGGGTATGGCAGAGTATTGCGGGGTATGGCAGAGTATTGCGGGGTATGGCACAGTATAGGGGGGTATGGCACAGTATAGGGGGGTATGGCACAGTATTGGGGGGGATGGCAGAGAATCCATCCATCCATGCTCAGCCATCCCTCCATACCCTGCAATACCCAGCAATACACTGCAGGCTATTGCTGGGTATTGCAGGGTATGGAGGGATGGCTGAGCATGGATGGATGGATGGATCGGTGGTGTCAGAGCAGGCTGTGGGCACTACAGATCCCGCCCACAGCACTGCTGCCACCGATCCCTCCCCCTCTCCTCTCATTCTGTACCGATCGGTACAGAGAGAGGAGGAGAGAGGAACCGGCGTCATCAAATGACGCCGGTTTGCTTACATGTGATCACTCCGTCATTTGACGGAGCGATCACGTGGTAAACGGCAAGAGCAGAATTCTGTGAGGCCGTTAATTAACGGCCTCCCAGAGTTAAGCAACCGCCCTGTAGCCGTTTTTCGGCTATGGGCCGGTTGTTAACTGGTTAATAAGAGGCATGGTGAGTTTTTTGAAATTGTAATTTTTCCACAATTCTTGGGAAAATTGAGAATTTTTTTTTTCACAAAATTGTCATAATAACAAGTTATTTCTCCCACACAGCATATGCATACTTTCAATTACACCCTAAAATACATTCTGCTACTCCTCCCGAGTATGATGATACCACATGTGTGTGACTTGGCCACACAGAGAGGTCCAACATGCAGGGAGCACCATCAGGTGTTCTAGGAGCATAAATTACACCTCTAATTTCCTAACAACCTATAACATTTGTATAGGCCCTGGAGTACCAGAACAGTGGAATTACCCAAAGCAAACACCCCAACGTATATTCTATGAGGCATTATGAGTCTTTTGAATGGTTATTTTTTTTTTTACACAAGTCTTCAGAAAACGTGGAAAGAAAATGAAAATACATAGCATGTATATAGAAAAAACTACACCCCAAAACACATTCTGCTACACCTCCTTAGTATGGCCATATGACATTTGTGAGACTTTTACTCAGCCTGTCCACATACAGAGGCCCAACATTGAAGCAGTACCTTCAGGCGTTCTAGGAGAATAAATTACACATTCCTACCTATCACACTTTTGAAGGTCCTTGAGCACCAGGACAGTGGAATTACCCACAAAATGACCCCATTTTGGAAAGCTAACACCCCAACGTAAATTTTATGAGGCATGGGCTACAGATAGGTACTCGGGTAATCTGATGGGCTGTTGACAGGTACTCGGTTACTCTGATGGGCTGGTGACAGGTACTCGGTTACTGTGATGGGCTTGTGACAGGTACTCGGGTACTGTGATGGGCTGGTGACAGGTACTCGGGTACTCCGATGGGCTGGTGACAGGTACTTGGTTACTCTGATGGCCTGGTGACAGGTACTCGGGTACTCTGATGGGCTACAGATAGGTACTCGGGTACTCTGATGGGCTGGTGACTGGTAATTGGGTACTCTGATGGGTGGTGACGGGTACTCAGATGGGCGGTGACAGGTACTCAGATGGGCTGTGACAGGTACTGAGGTGGGATGTGGCAGGTACTCAGATGAACTGTGACAGGTACTCAGATGAACTGTGACAGATACTCAGATGGACTGTGACAGGTACTCGGGTACTCAGATGGGCTGTGACAGGTACTCAGATGGACTATGACAGGTACTCAGGTACTCAGATGAACTGTGACAGATATTCAGATGAGCTGTGACAGGTGCTCGGGTACTCGGGTACTCAGATGAACTGTGACAGATACTCAGGTACTCGGGTACTCAGATGGACTGTGACAGGTAATCAGGTACTCGGGCACTCAGATGAACTGTGACAGGTACTCAGGTACTCAGATGGACTGTGGCAGGTACTCAGGTACTCGGGTACTCGGGTACTCAGATGAAATGTGACAGGTACTCAGGTACACGGGTACTCAGATGGACATGGGGAGAGTTGAGGACAATATGTGGAGAGGGTATCTACCTGCAACATATTTTAGTTTGGTTTGTTTTGGATGTCCCCTAAAGACATGTCATGAAAGGCTAGTGCTGCTTTCTCTATTGTCAAGTGTAGTGATCAAACAGGAACATGTGAATTGTCTAGGTTCAAAGGGAAGAAGGCACATAATGAATTTATTTGGGTAAAGGTGGCAAGAGAGATCTGAATATGGAAATAAAACAAGTAAAGTAACTCAGGAAAAAAAAGCATCTTGATTAAATTAGCTCTACCTATTAGATCTATTGACATGGTCCTTCGGGTCTTAAACTTATCATGCAAAGAAAGGTGATTCAATTATTTTCTAATTAATTTCAATTACAATTCACAAATGTTTGAATTGAGTGACTGCTTTAAGTTGTGAAGTATAATGTATATGGTTTAAAGTGTCTAGGTCTAGTATAAAAAATCTAGTACAAAAATGAATACAAAACATTTGGATTGCCAATGGTTTTAAAGCCAGAGAGAGAGAAGAGAAGTAAAAAGGTGGCCTTATTCCTCTGTAAATGAGGAGTTGGTCAGGGATTAAATATTTATTTAAGATTTTATCAAACCGGCCATTGTATAAAATACTGTATAAAATACACTGGATTATAATAGAGACAAATCAATATAAGGATAACCAATGGAAGAGATAAGACCATTTCACCCTGTCAAAATAATTTCTTGAATCTAAAAACACAAGAGCTTTATGACCCATGTAGTATGTTGACATCAGAATGTATAAGAGAAATGCGATGATAGGATTTACATTTAAAGTGGTGTTGCACTCAAAAAAAAAAAAAATGCGTAATAATTGGATTTTTTTTTTTACTCGCCTCTAAATGCTTGTTGCTAGGGGGTTCCTTGTAGTCTGCCACCTTCGGTGCCTGGGCTGGTGACATCTCTTCCCCTCGGCGCAGGAAGGGCTCCCTCCCTCCTGTCAGTCATCTGTGACACGTGACAGGTCCCAGATGACTGCGTGGCTAATGACGGCACGCTGCGCCGCTCGCATATGCGCAGTGGGTGTGGGGCTGTGAAGCCACAGCCGGGTGCCCACAGTTGCAATGCGGGCGCCGCCCAGCGGATCGGGGGATGAGTGGAGCTTCGACCCCTTTGCATCGCTGGACCCTGGAACAGGTAAGTGTCCGATTATTAAAAGTCAGCAGCTGCAGTATTTGTAGCTGCTGACTTTAATTTTTTTTTTTTTTTTTTAATGGATACTCCTCTTTAAGTTTGGTACACACTATTAGTTTTTTTTTACCATTCCACCCAGTGGGCTGAAGGAAAAAAACTGTCAGCTCCAGTCGGAGCCGCTGTACTAACTATGTAAAGTTAGTATAATGATCTCCCCCGCTGAGCTGTTTTTTTACTGACAGGGGGATGGCCACCCCGTCAGAACACTCCGATGATCGGGAGTTTGTCGGCTGATGGTTTTCCAGCATGCACATCCAACAGAAGCCAGCCAAATGGCCAGCTTCTGTCAGACAGATCGACATACACACGGGCTGATTGTTGGTCGTTTTCTTTTTTGAACCTGCAAATGTCTCCCGACATTCAGCCCATATGTACTCGGCTTTAGTTGGATCCTTGTCTGGTTTCGGAAAAAGGATTATCTGCGCTCGTGGAAGATGGGAGAAGATAACAGATGAAAAAGATAAGACTATTCCACACTGTCAACAGATTTACTTGTGCCTAATGACAAAAGCCCATATCAGGATGTGGGTATTGCATATTTGTGAGCTTGCCTGGAATAAATCACATCTGATCACCAGTAATAACCTTAGAAATGTATCCATGTTACGGGTCTTTTGCACTTTCAGAAAAGTTGTACACATCTCTAATAACATGGCCATGGGCCATTTGAAGTGTTGATACTTTGTAATGTATGTTTTACTTACGATCATACAATGTATGCTGTTAAATTTACTTAATAAAAACGTTTTTGGAAAAAAAAAAAGAAATGTATCCATTGATCTGAAAGGCAATAATTTTGCTAGTATTTTTACTTCAGAGTTTATAAGGGAAAAGGGGTGACAGAACTTTCACAATCTAGTTAGAGACTTGCTTGGTATTAGTAATAGAATCATGACAGCTCCACGCATTGAGGATGGGAGAAGTATTTGTTTGAGGGCATTAATGAAAGTAGTCAATAGATGACTATAAGTCGTTTTTATATTTATTGCACCATTCTATTGGGAATCCTTCTGTGCCTGGGATTTTGCTCAAAAGAGTTATTGCTGGGAGATCTATTGGAAAGTGATAGCAGCATGTAAATGCTTTGTCATTTGAAAAACAAGAGATGGCATTGGGATCATGAAAAATACATTGAAATATCCTGTGAACAATATTGCCATACATAGATTTATATGATTATAAAAATTTTATGTGAAAGCACCCTGATATATTTTGTCAAGGTGAGATGTCTTCCAGAGGAGTCTATAATATATAGAATGACAGTCAAAGTATATTCAGGTCTCACAAGGTCACCCCTGGCAAGGTACCCTTCCAATGTTAAGGGCATGTGGCCTGATATGCTTATGGAGAGGGACATGCTCATTTTCTTTCTTTCCTGGCCAGTCAGGTTGCATGCTCAGATGATAGTTTGGTTCTGATTCTGCTTCTTTGTGTGGGGTGCAATCCTAAAATACATAATAGATCCTTTTCAAGAAAAATGGTTCTGGCATTAATTGTTGGAGGACTTCATATGTAGGATACACTACAGCACAAGTTAGATTTTGGAAAGGAAAAATGTTCAATTGTGCTTGATGGAAGCATAATAACCATTGCTGCGTACATTTGCATTTTGATTGTCTTATTAACGCTCTACTAAACTTTGTGCATTAGTACTGCTTGGACCTTGAAGAAGGGGGCACACCCTGAACGCTTGTCCTGAAAAACTGTATGTTAGTACAAATAAAAACAAACACGGACAGTACTCAATGGTTTCAGAAAGGAAAACAATTGCTGATAATTTACAATTCTCTTATTTTTCCTTTTTTTCCATATAAAAAGGCACAGGGCCTCAAAGGTCTTCCAAAATACAAACCATATGTCATAACATGTGCATTTTGGGTTGGTCCCCATGCCATCTTTTACAAAGAAAACCAAGCTGTCAGAGAAATCTCGTTTAGCCCTGGTTCCCATTGATGCTACTTTGAAATTGTGCTACTTCATTTGAAGTAGCGCAATTTAAAAGTAGCAAGGTCAGCACGATTTCAGGTGCTACCTGATAGACATCTGTGTGGCTTCATACCCAGATGTCTATTGGCAAATCGATGCGGTGCCACAAAATCGGTGTCGCACCGATTGGAACAGTGCCATTTCCGCCAATAGGCTGCGACTTGTCATGCAATTTGATCTCTCAAATTGCATGACCGCTCCAATGTGAACCTAGGCTTACTGGCAATTTAAATGTAATTTTTCTTTGTAAATGTAACTTTTAGTTTGGTACATTGTATACATTGTACAGGTGTGACATTTCACACTATAGTTTAGGGCATCCCCAATCATGTTATTTAAAGACATTTGATATAATGTTTACTTTAAGTATTATTAAATATGAGAAAAGAAAGAGGAACATGTTTGTGATGAAAAGTGGTCATCTAAATGTACAAGAGATAGATGTGCAGGTAAATGTGCAAACATCAAAGTATGTATCTCAAGAATATAGTTGTGGTGAATTGTAGAGTGATCTCTTATTATATATTATTATTATTATACACGATTTATATAGCGCCAACAGTTTACGCAGCGCTTTACAATGTATGGGGGGACAACATAATTATAGTACAGTTCAATACAAAAGGTACAGGAGTGCCCTGCTCGTAGAGCTTACATTCTAAAGGGAGGGGGTGGTGGTAAAAAAGGTAATAGCTGCAGAGAATGATTTGAAAGCCACTCCAAGGCCTCTGCTGGTGACATCAAGAAAAGAACTGTACCCTCATTGATGACGATTTTGTGTGTATTTCAAGGTATAAGATGGTCTTTAAAATGTTTCTTGATAGTACTATAAAATGCACACAGTTTTGCACCAAGGATGGGCCAAAAACCCCCTGTTTGGTTCCCAGCAGTACTCCCAAACAGGGGAAATGTTCTAAACCAAACGGCGAACCCCATTGAAGTAGATGCACGACTTTGTTAGTTATGGTCATCTGTGTCACCATCTGTAGTACATGCTGATACAAATGTTGTTCACCTTTTGTATATTGAGAAAACTGAATAAAATTTATTGAAAAAAAAAAAAAAAATTAGGGGATGGAAAAACACTGAAAGGTAGTATTCACAATAATAGATTTTTCTGTGCATTTACCTACTATTTTTAAAGCGGCAAGAGGGTCTCTTTAAAGCTAGTGCTACTTTGTTATGGCTAAACTTTGTGTACCTAGTTCTAAATGTTAACTAATGTTACATGCCAAAGGAATCCTTGTTGATTGGTGACATATACTGTAGAGCTGGAAACATGGTGCCGGTAGTTTTTGACAAAATAACTTTCACTACTAACAGTAACGACTTACCTTAAACCTCCTTCAGGCTAACCCCCTCTTTTAACCCCAACACTAACTCTCCATAAGTTTTCCTTTGTCACATCTCTGAGACTGGATCCTCTGTACCAATGACCAACCTCTCCAGTGTTGGAATCTACTGTTTCCCTGATTGGTGGCCTTTACAGAAAGATAAAATATAGGGACTGAGCCAGTCAGTCAACAATGTAACTGTTCCCAAAGTTGATGTCCGCATGTCATGCTGCTTACCTGGGCTAAGGCTAATGTCACACCTGTCTCATGTAACGTTGCTTACCTTAGCCTAAGGCCAGTGTCACCGGCCTAATGGGGATAAAAAACTTGCCAGAAACAAGATTGCTAAAATGTGCAGGTAAAACATTCACATGCTTGATTGTGTCACTCCTAAAAAGCTGGATAAGTGAAGCATTGCCTTTTTGCTGCCAAAAAAGTTGCAAAATGTAAGTCATGAGAAAGAAACGTGGGACACATTCAACCAGTGGGGGATCAACATGTGCAAGCAGGTCAATGTTTCACCTGCTGTGTACTCCATATCAATCCAGGATCTCAAGAGTGGCATTGGTCTAAGGCCTATTATATTCAGGGTGTCTAGAGTGTCTCAGGATTTTACTCCTAACAAGGCTTTTTATCACAGAAAACTAATGGAATAACAAATATGGTGATGGTTGAAGTACTCTAATTTCCTAATACCCATTTCTTTGTAACTGTAGCTCAAATAGTGCATTAAAAAAACAAGTACAAAACATAGGCTGGAGTATTCATACAGTTCTGGGCAGAATATCAGGCTTTACCACAGTTCGACAATGCTATTTGTTATGTAATTCCTTGGGGGCTAGAAAAGGAAGGTCACAACACTGAAGTTATTAAAGCTATAAGGTTGAGTAATAGGTCTTGTACAATCAGACAAGTATTTATGGAGAGTTTAAAGCTTGGAGACTCCGTGACTGAAGCTGGAGGAAAGGGGTTGCAGAAAATATGTGCAGTAAAGGAAGACATCCAGTTTTCATGGCTGGAAAAAATGTTAAGAAAATATTTCACATGCTATGTGCAAGTTTTGTCCAGAGCAACTATGTGACTTGAAGGAGGACAAATGCAAATAAGTAATTTTGTTTGAGGCTTTGTAGGTTAAGCTAAAATATTAAATTATATTTAACAAGCACACAAGCAAAAAGACTACAAGAAAGAATGTGAACTGTATGTATACATTTATATAAATGTACTATACTTACTATAAATGTAAAATGGTGAAGCAAAGTAAATGTATTGAAGTATAACATAACAGATGAGATATAAATGAGTTTATATTAAACAATAATCTTAATTTGCAAATGCAAACATCACATTTTATAAGTTTTTTCATTTGTTACGTATGTTAACCAAACTGTACAAAATCTACCCAATTCCAGTATTTTTGATTTTAGAATATTGCATTATAAATCATCGGAATGCTTACATTTTTAAGCCACCAGCATCAGCCTTTATTAACTTAAAACAAACAAAACTCACATTTTTTTTTATTTTTTTATAAAAGGCATAATTAGCTCTTTCTGTAATGCTTAATGTACAACCAAGAGAGATTAAGGGTCTATTCACACTTGTATGTTGTGGAAATGCATGCTAAAACACAACATGACAATGTATTGTGACATTCTGTAAAATTGCATCAAAGCACATTGTACAGTAGAGCCCAAAGCACAACGCATTGTGTTTTGGTATATTGGCAGCCAATTTATAATTAATGGGCTGCCTTATCACAACACGTTAATGTGTACAATTTCACTGTTGATAGCTATATGTATGTACATTTGTAATTAGCTTTATTATTACATTTTTTTAGTGATCTTTTTATTGATATTTAAAGGAGAAATAGGAGCCCTTTATTGCATTCGTGCAGACTAATTTTACCGTTGAATTAAACCAGGTCAAAGGGAGTTCACCCTAATATTATTTGTTTTTTACACATTGATGTGTGCCCATTAACACGCTGCAATAGAATGTTTAAGTGTGAATGTACCCTGAAAATTTGGAGAATAATCTCTACAAACACTTCTTACTTGTCTTCTAACACTTTACAAATCACCTTTGAAGCTGGAGATTAAAGCTGCTGATACAGATGAAAGAGTTAATATTTATAGCTGTATCAACTCTCAGAGTTCTGACAAGCTACCCTGAATGCCCAAAATGCCACAGAGCCTATTCTCGTGTAGCCTTTGTTGTAAAGTACTTTCTAATGCAATCAATCTGACACCACTTTTGTAAGTCAAAGGTATTATATAATAAATCCACAAAATTATTCTAAAAATGTCAGTGCCTCTATTGCTTAATACATTATTGCAGGTTCTATTTTTATCAGCAGTGCCTGGAACATGTAATTGTGATCTAAAGCGGAAGCGTTTTTGATATATGGTTATTACATCCAACCTTCCAACCTATTTTGTTTTATTGCTTAATTAAAACATGCCTGAAATAGAATGAATTTTGGTGCTGATGTGTCAGGACAATGTAAATATTGTAATAACCTTGTATGCTCATTTGACACTTAGGTTGTATGAGCAGATAACATGCAAATTAGTTACTCCATATAACTATTCATATGATATGATACAAACCTGATATATATTTTTTTCAATTGCAAATAAGCTTTTTTAGTTTGATAAAACTAATATGAAATATAAAGTATGTATATATATATATATATATATATATATATATATATATATATATATATATATATATATACACACTATTCTTTGTGGTTATATTTGTATATATATATATATATATATATATATATATATATATATATAGAAAGATAGATATAGATATACACAAATAGAATCACAAAGAATAGCGTACACATACAAAAATACAAGAGGAGTAACTTTTAAATCTGCTTAAAGGCTGCTTAAAAGCACATAATCTTAAAGAGGAAGTAAACCCTGATGGGTGTTACTTCCTCTTTGTCTCGCTGCAAAGGTAAAGCATAATGGGCTACTATGCATCGCACCCTCCCACATCACTATTTCAGTGTCAGTGTTTACTAGTTAGTTTATCCAGGAAGAGTCCCTTCATAGTGCAGTTTAAGCAGTGTAGCCTGCAGCTAGCGCACATCTCTCATGGTTAAGAGAAGTGGGGTTTATCTTTCTTTTTTATGAATAGTGTAGGACCCACTGATAATGGGGTACTTTGACACAGTGGTGGGCTTAAACATGGTATGGCCATATGATGTGACTAAATCCCCATATTTAGTCATTAAGATTAGGTGCTTTTAAGTATCCTTGTAAGATTTAAAAGTTGCTCCTCTTGTATTTTTGTATGTGTGCGCTCTTCATTTCGTGGTTCTATTTACATGTAGATCTTTATAGCAGCACCAACTTTAGATATTTAGGTTTAGGGTGTGCCCCTTAACCCTTTGTTTGTTTATATATATATCTATATCATGCTTCAAAAATTGTATTTTTCATCCAATTTTTTTTAAACATTAAACTTTATTGAAAGAAAATGGAATATACAATAACATGGAAATTATTCTACAAACATATATGAGTGTCATATATTATAGAATCGCAATTTACGGTATGAATAATGAACTCAGTTTAAACATCAACCGATAATAGACGTTAGTATGTGGGATTCAACATAAGCAAGTTCAATTTACCGTGGTCGGGCTTCCCACCTGAGTTATAGCATTTTCCCCAAAGCTAGTCCGTCCAGGATCACCATACAAGTGATGCAAACTTCCATATAGTGCTTATATTTGAGGATTAGAGATAGTTTAGAAAGAAGAAAGAAAGAATGGAGAAAATAGTAGAGTGGGGGAGGGGGGGTTTGCTCAACTTAATAATTATTAAAGTTTCATTTAGGTGGATACAAGATCTATGCATATACAGTTTCTAATAGTTTAACGGGAAGTGACATGTTTCATTTATTTCAGAAGGTTCAAGTACTCTTGAGAGAGTCTAAATTCAAACCAAGGAGACCAGGTTGTGTGGAAACGATCCCCCTGTTCATGGGCCTGCGCTATCGTATCCTCCATCTCACATATGAAGGATATTTTGTCAAGCCAGTCTTTAATTGTGGGAACATTTTTTGACTTCCAATGCAAGGGGATAAGAGCATTGGCAGTGTTTAGCAGGTGTCTTGACAAGGAGCGTTTGTACTTGTTGAGAGAAAAATTTGAGATATGCAATAAGCAGCAGGCTGCATCCAGTTTCCACCTGGTCTCCGTGATCTGACGCATAACTTTAATTACCCTAGACCAGAATGGTTCCAGGAGGTCACATTGCCACCAAATGTGTAGCAACGTGCCCCTTTCCCTGTTACACCTCCAGCATAAGTCAGAAGTCTGCGGGAACCACATGTGTACCTTTGCCGGTGTGGCATACCATTGTGTTAGTACCTTATATGCCGTTTCCTGCATGCTTGTGTTGAGGGACCCCTTCTGAGCCAGTATGCAAGCTTTGTCCCATTGCTTACTTGATACCTGGAGTCCTAGATCCTTCGACCATCTCTCCCTGAGTCCCTCTCCTTAATCTGGTCCCATGGCTTGTAGCCAACCATAAGACAGAGGTAGTTTTTTGAACTTGTTCGCCTTCCAGGCAGGTCCTCTCCACGTCAGTGAGCTCTCTTGTAAAGAAGCTTTTGCGTGGGGCTTTAAGTATATAGCTACGTAATTGAAAGTAGGTCCATAAGGGCATCTGTGGTATTTTATTTTCAGTCTTAAGCGTGGTAAAGTCGTTCACCTGTTTGTTGGAGAAACAGTGGGATGCGAGAAGGGGTGTCTCGGAATCTCTGAGAGTCAGTGCGGGGTTCCGTATGCCTGGGGGAAAATCAGGGTTGTCTTGTAATGGGGTTATCGGGGTAAGGGGTGTAGAGAATTTGGGGTTTTTAGCTAGTGTGTGGAATATGTCCAGTGTGGTGCCTACTAGGGGGTGGCTCTTTACCGATGGTGGGTATCTGGACCTAGGGATCCAGGGTGAGAACTGTAGAGGTATGGTGCATAGGTCCTTTTCAAGCACAACCCAGTCCTTGCATTTATGATGGCAATGCCAATCGATGATGCGCCCTACATGTGTCGCCAGATAGTACGCTTTGAAATAAGGAATGCCTAGTCCCCCTTTGCTCTTAGGTGTGGTTAGGAGGGCAGATTTCAGTCTTGGAGGTTTACGTGCCCAAATAAATGACATCTGCATGGAATGCAGGGTCTTAAAGAAGCTTTGAGGTATCCTAACAGGCAATGTGCGGAGGAGATAAAGTACCTTTGGCAGAACCGTCATCTTACATATGGCAACCCTGCCAAACCATGAGAAAAATCTCGGTTGCCACTCCATTAAGTCTTTGAGTATAGTTTTAAGAAGTGGGGGGAAGTTCCGGTCGAAGATTGAAGTGACTTTGGGCGTTAACCACACCCCCAAGTACTTAATCGCTGATTTTTCCCATTTGAAGGAACTATTACCCTGGGTCCTCGCCAGACTGTCCCCGGTTAATGATATGTTCATCGCCTCTGACTTGGAATAGTTAATTTTTAGGTTGGAAATATAAATTTTTCATCCAATTTTCATATTGTGTGTATGAAGCTTAATTGTTAGTACATACAAAAAAAAACAATCCTCAATAAACATAAATACGGTAATTCTCTGAATAATCAGCATTCGTTCAATTGTGCTTCCATGCAAATGTGAACATCATGTTCTGATCTTTATTGGGGAATTTTATTTTGTATATAGAGTGTTTATGTGGTGAGATTACACTTTTCATTGAACAGAGTTTGGATAACAAAGGGTTAAATGGAAAGGTCATAAATTAACTGCACATTATCTGGACAGAATGCTTGGGGAGATAGTGATGTGTTCCTGCTTAGTAGATGTATGTTAGCTTGGGGGCCTGCAAACTCTGCAGGGCTCCAACACACACTCACTGCTATTCCAACCCTTCACATATTTCCACATAAACTTCCCTCCTGGCATTAAACTTTGCCAGGCATTGTGCTCAGCTTACCACCCCAAACTGATGTTCCTCCCTCAGCTCACCTCTCTCCCTGCATGTCCTGTGAGCAGAATAGCTGTGCTCCTCCTCTGGGTTCTCTCATCATATGGCACTGAAGATAGAGGTGGGGGGATTCAGCAGGACACACAGAGCAAGTATGCAGGAGACTGGGGGGGGGGGGCGAGGAGACAGAAAATCAAGAGGGGCCAGCGGGGAGGAGCGCATCATGAGAGGTCTGACTAAATACAATCTCTTAGCAGCAGGGACCTGATCTACCTGTCAGCTAGCTGTGATTGACAGGTAGACTGAAGCGGAAGCTGTCAATGGGCCCCCTACTGGCAATGCCTGAATGGTCAGGTGTGCGGCACTTACTATTGCGAGCTTTGTCGGCAGCTGCTGGTGTAGCACCTGCCACACAGCTCGCATACTTCAAAGTCTTGCAGGACATGGCAGGACTTGAGCCCTGTCTATATCTATATCTATCTATATTATATATATATATATATATATATATATATATATATATATATATATATATATATGTATGTGTATATATATATATATATATAAAACCTGTTTATTTAAAAAAAATATATTTTTAAAAAATGTTATTAGAATTTACTTAGTGTTTATTTGTTGTATTGCTTTTTAATAAAATGTATCTAAAACATTAGAATGTAATGTGATTTCTATTGTTGTGTGATTCTGTGCGACCCAATTAACATCTGAAATCGCAGTAGTGTGAACCAGGCTTTAAGGAAGCTGGAATTAAACTAAGTATGCATGAGTAAACTTTATTAATACAAACAGCACACATTCAACACCAACATACTGTAAACAAAGCAAACGTGAAAAATTAAAGTGACAGGGAAGCAAGTAACCAAACAATTATTCTAACTATGGTACACTATGTACAAAGGAGGAAAGCTAATATAAACAGGTTACAACCAGGACTGAGACTGGGAATAGGGAAGAGAAGGGGTAAAAAAGGGAAAAGAGAAAGGATAACAGAATGCAGGATACAGGATACTGGTTACAGGACATAGGACACGGGATCGAGTAGAAATGTAGATCACAGGCAGAACACTAAGGCCCTGATAAAAGTTAATAGGGATGAGCCCGATATTCGAGTCGAACGTAAGTTCGACTCGAACATCAGGTGTTCGCCTGTTCGCCGAATAGCAAACAATTTAGGGTGTTTGCAGCAAATTCGAAAGCCGCGGAACACCCTTTAAAAGTCTATGGGAGAAATCAAAAGTGCTAATTTTAAAGGCTTATATGCATGGTATTGTCATAAAAAAGTGTTTGGGGACCTGGGTCTCTCCCCAGGCGAAATGTATCAATGCAAAAAAAAGTTTTAAAAACTGTTGTTTTTCGGGAGCAGTGATTTTTTTTTTTTTTTTTTTTTTCATTAAAAGATGTTTATTGATTTTTTCAATAAAAATACAGGAAAAGAAAATAATGAAAACACAAGGTATAAACAGAAATAATGAACAAGAAGAAGCACGTAACCATAGCAGTCGTAGTCACATATCCAGAAGAATGTGAAACTTTTCAATGTATACAAACTTAAAGTTATGCAGTAATATTTGTCAGACCATATTGTCCACATTTTGTCAAACTTATTGCATTTAAGTGTGTTAATTGCTAACAGACGTTCAAATGTGTAGTTTTGTTGGACTTTTTTGATAACATCAGTAATGTTAACTGTTGGGATGTTTTTCCAGTGTTGAAGTATTAGGGATCTAGTAACTAGTATGATGTGGGATACTACTTGTCTCATGGTGTATGGGTATTTCTCTAACCCTATTAGTAGTATAGCCATCATTGGGTTTGGGGGTGTGATAATTCCTGTAAGGGATGAGATGAGTTTAAATACTTGGTTCCAGAGGCTTGTTAGGCTGGGACAGTCCCAGAGCATGTGTAGAAGATGGCCTTTGTGGCCGCAGGCCCTCCAGCAGAGAGAAGAGGTGGTAGGAAACATATTTGCAACTCTACAGGGGGTATATTGCCAACGGTTAATTATTTTAATGGATGTTTCCCAGTGGCTAATGCAGTGTGATGCGTTTTGTATATTTCGAAATGCAGATTTCCACTGATCGTCTGTGATAGTAGTTCCCATATCCGTGTCCCATTTTATATGTACTGTTGACTTTCTAAATACTTTTTTGTTCTGGAGCAAGTTATAATAGAGTGATATGCCTTTGTTGTTTACTGGGCCTCTTGTGATATGTTGCCATACTGATGGCGGAAGGTGGACGGTTTGTAACGGGTTATTATGCATGAAGTGTGCCACTCGTATACAAGTAAAAAGCAAGTGGTGTGGTAAATTATGGTCTTTCATTAGGCATGCTGCTGATTTAGGCCTATTGTTGTGAATTAAGTCCTGAACAGATTTCATCCCTTGGGAGGGGAATTCTTTTAGGGATAGCATTGGAATATTGACTTCTATCATAGTCAGAGGAAGGGTAAAGCGTAATGCCTCGCTGTTATCAGGTTGGTGGGTTTGGAGGTATCTCCAAGCCAGCAGTGATGTGGCGATGGTTGGGGGTAAGTGTCTGTCATTCCAGGGTATCCAACTGTCTCCTAGTAGGACCGTTGGTAGATCTGGCATAGGAGCAAGTGATTTTTGATTTCTACCCATAATGGTGTGTTAGTAGAGGAGAACCAGTATTTGATTTGGTCGAGTCTAGTTGCCCACATATAGTCGTGTATATTAATTAGGCCCGCCCCTCCAGCTGTTTTATGGGGTATTAGAGTGGTTTGTGAGCATCTTGCTTTCTTGTTCTGCCATAGAAGTTTCCATTGAAGATTAGAGAGGGATCGGAGGTAAAGCGCAGGGATTTTTACCAGAAGCGCTCTAAAGATGTATAAGATTTGTGGGAGAATGACCATTTTAAAGGCTGCTAGTCTGCCTAGCCAAGATAGTTCTCTTTTGGCTATATTATTGGTTTGTGTTGTTATTTTAAGTAGAAGGGGTTTGAAGTTGGCATCTGCTAGTGTTGCAGTGTTGCTAGTCAGGGTGATGCACAGGTATGGTATACCTTTGACACTTCATGAGTATGGAAGGGAGTGCTGTAACTCAAGGCAGTCTTTGGTTGGTACACCTAGGTTTAGGATGAGGGATTTTGAAAAGTTTACCTTGTAATATGAAACTTCTCCAAATGATTTCAGTATATTGTGTGCTGTAGGGAGTGAGGTAAGCGGATTTGTTAGCATCGATATCACATCATCGGCGAATAAATTTATAACATGGGGAGCCGAGCCGAATTGAAAACCAGAGATATAAACGTGTGTTCTAATGGCCTCCGCCAGGGGTTCAGTCATGAGATTGAATATTGTTGGGGATAAAGGGCAGCCCTGGCGGGTTCCATTAGTTATCTGAAAGGGATTAGAAAGCATACTGGATGTGTATATTTGTGCTGAGGGGCATGAGTATAGGGCTAGTACTGCATTTAGTATATGATCACAGAAACCGAATTTAGACAAGGTCATTGACATGTATGTCCAGTGCACTCTATCAAACGCCTTCTCTGCGTCTATGGAAAGCAGCAGAGAAGGCGTTTTGGTTTGTTCAACATGGTGGAGTATATTGATAAGTCTCCTTGTGGCATCCGAGGTTTGTCTCCCCTTCACGAAGCCCATCTGGTCGCGTCGAATAAGGGACGGAAGAAAGTCTGATAATCTTTTGGCAATAAGTTTACCGTAAATTTTGATGTCGGTATTAAGTAGAGAAGTTGGTCGGAAATTAGGGGGTGTATTGGGTTCCTTGCCTGGCTTGGGTAGGGTGACTATATATGCTTTTAGCATTTCCGGAGGAAATGATGCCGTGGTTGCAGCTTTGGTAAACACTGAGTGCATATGTGGTGCAAGGTGGGATTTGAATATTTTGAAATATTCGTTTGAGAAACCATCGGGTCCGGGTGATTTGCCATTAGGTAGTGTAGCTATTACTTTTTCTATTTCAGATGTAGTGAATGGGGAGTTTAATGAGAGAAGTTGGGACTCTGATAGGGAGGGTAGTTTTAGGTTTTGGAGAAAGTGGTTTATGTCTTCATGTGTAGGTTGGTATGTAGAGGGGTCGTCTTTAATGTTGTATAGATTGCTGTAATAAGAGGCAAATTGGTTAGCAATATCCTGCGGGTTAGTGATTTTATGTTTGAGAATGGGGTGCAGCAAGTGGGCAATTCTCATTTTGGATTGTACAGTTTTTATTCTATTGGCCAAGTATTTGCCATCTCTGTTGGCATTAGCATATGAAGTCAATTTCAGGCGTCGGAGGTGATGATCATATTGTTGCGACAGTAGTTCTCTTAGTTTCTCTCTGAGTTTTGAAATTTTTTGAGTGAGGGTAGGGTTAGGTGCTTGTTTATTTTGTGTTTCCAAGGAGTGTAGATCTGTTAGAATAGAATTGACGTGAGCAGTATGACGTTTCTTTTCTCTAGCACCAAGTTGTATCAATATGCCTTTCATGTATGCCTTATGGGCATTCCAGAGAGTAAAGGGATCCTCTACAGAATCTGCATTGTTGAGAAAGAAATTGTTAAGGTGTTGTGAGATCATCTGTGACGTGCGGGGTTCTTGAAGTAATCTAATATTACTGCGCCAGATGGGTGGGGAAGAGGAGACAACCTGGTCATTTATGGTAATAGTAATAGCTGCGTTGGCAGACCATGTAATGTCATGTATTTGCGCAGAGGAGACTTTTTGCAGCAACCATTTATCCGTTAGGAACAAGTCAATGCGTGAGTAGGAGCAATGCGTGTGGGAAAAAAAAGTATAGTCTCTCGCATTAGCATTCAAGCATCGCCAAACATCAAACAGCTCCGCATTGTGGATTGTTTTGCTCAGATAAGAGGACCTGTTTGATTTTTGGGTAGATGTATCAAGTCCTGGATCCACGATGAGATTAAAGTCGCCACATAAAATGAGACTTCCATAAGGTTGAAGTTTAGTTTTCTTGAGCAGTCTGCTGAGAAAGCAGATCTGGTGAGAGTTTGGGGCATATAGAGATACCAATGTATATGGGAGTGAGTCGATATCCCCTTTAAGGATAATGTATCTGCCCTTGGTATCGATGATAGTTTCCTTGTGAAGGAAGGATAAGGTATTCCTCAGTGCGATCAAGACACCTCCTCTTTTATGATCTGGTGTACATGCCATGAACACATGAGGGTAGTCCCTGTGAGAGCACTTTGGAGCTTTGGAGGTTTGAAAGTGAGTTTCCTGAACACACAGGATGTCTGCCTTATGTTTCTTGGCTTCCGCCCACATGGAGATTCTTTTTGCGGGATGGTTCAATCCCCTGGCATTAATGGATATGCAGTTAATGGGCATGGGGATGGAATTGGGTGTTCTGCAGTGCTATGTGGTGCTTGTACTCACTGTGACCAAGATTGGAGTCCAGAGAGGTAGGATGGATTCTGGTTGGATTCAGTGCTTGATGAAGGTACGCTGCTGTTCGGTGTGCTTCAAACATATAGTGAACAAGATAAAAATAATATAGAGAAAACAAGGTTAAATGTACGAACATAGTAAGAACAGGATCTATAAACTGATCCATGTGCAGACGTAATTGCTGCTAAGGTGTTTGAGGGAGAAAAAACAAGGGTTGTAACTGGAAACCCCTGTGTCCGGAGAGAATTGATTGACATATATGTGGTTAAACTCATGTGCTGCCACCGGCATTTTTCTTGGAGGAGCGTTTGCGGGAAACCACTTGCCAGTCCTCATGTAGTGGATTAGGTGTGGGGGCCTGAGCTGCTGGTGGGGTGTGGTCAGGGAGTATGCCCCATTGGCGTAGTGCAGCAATGCCCTCATCCAGTGTGGAAATTAGTGTCGCTATGCCATTGTGGGTAACTGAAAGCTTAGCGGGATACTTCCACTTGTGGATGATGTTGTGGTTCCTCAGAGCCTTAGCTATTGTCGCTAGGTTGCGACGTTGTTGGAGTGTGTGCCTGGACAGGTCTGGAAGCAATTGAAGGTCAGCGTATTGCGGATGTCTGGCTTCGGCCCTGCGTGAGGTTGTTAGGATTTGTTCCTTAACGTGGTAGTAATGTACCCTGAGTAACACATCTCTGGGTGTGTTTTCTGGAAGAAAGGATGGTTTTGGAATGCGGTGGATACGATCTACAATGAGGTCTTGCGGTGATAAAGATGGCAGTAATGTTGAGAATAGCGCCTGGGTGTATGACAGTAGCTGCGTGGCTGGGACGGTTTCTGGGATCCCCCTTATCTTAATATTGTTCCTTCTGGAACGGTCTTCCAAATCTGCGATTTTGTTTTTTAACCATGCGATTTCTTCAGTATGGTTACTATGGGCATCTACCATGGTGTTGAAGGATGAGGTAAAATCACCCATGCGTTGTTCAATATGATCAACCCTATTGCCTAAGGCCTGCACTTCTCTTTGACAGTGGTTTATTCCTGCAGTCATATCAGCATGCAGTGAGGCCCTCAGGGATAGTAGCATGTCTTTAAGAACTGTATCTGACACTGGTCTGTCAGATGTGGGGAAAGCTGTTATGGGGTCCTGTGTGAGTATTGCTGCTGTTCCCTCAGTGCTGCTTACCTCCATTTCAGGGTCCCTCAGCGGTCTGTCAGGTGAGGAGATCCTCTTCTTTTGTTTGGCCGGGCTTCTGGTGGTGGGACTAGAAGTCCCAGAGGAGGATCCGCTATTGGGGAGGATGCCTGGAAGGGTTTGTGGAGGTCCGGGGCGGCCGTTAACAGCGTTTGCGGCCTGTCGCTCAGTTTTCTCTATAGCGCCGGCGCCATTTTGTTGTGGTCCGCGCGCTCTGAAGAAATCTTGTAATTTCTGGGGATCTTGTGTTTTTTTCCGCTGGCGAGTCATCTCGACAGGCACAGCGGGACTTGGGGAGTCTGTGGATGGCTCGTAGGGCTTGGATGGTGCCGGTGGTCGCAGATGCGGTTGTATTCTCTCTGGCGGCCGAGCTGAGCTTGTAAATCAAGCGTCCATGTTGGAGCTTGGTCGCCACGCCCCCGGGGAGCAGTGATTTTAATAATGCTTAAATTGAAACAATAAAAGTGAAATATTCTTTTAAATTTCGTACCTGGGGGGTTTCTATAGTATGCCTGTAAAGTGGCGCATTTCCTGTGTTTAGAAGAGTCCCTGCACAAAATTTTACATTTTGGCACGGAGTTTCCCTTAAAATCCATACCAGACCTGAAGGAATGGAATGGAATGGAATTTGGGGGGACCCTCACGCAATTTTTTTTTTAAATTTTGGTTCACACTGGGGCGGGAGCCGCGGTAACGGTAAAGCATCGCTATATTTACAAACAAAGTAATGTTCAGCAATACCCATTAAAGTTCATCTTTAGACTTCTTTAAAACTTTTCCTTGTTTGCATTGATTATTTACTAAATACCCAGAGAAATTTTAAAGTATCTGACCATCTCTACATTCATTTTTATCAACTGGACGTGGAAGCTTTTATTTTTTTTATAAGATTGTTAAATGTGTGCAAAAGAAAAGGACCCTTTCAGCAATTTGGTTAATTGCTTTTTAGATGCAATATTGCACTGGTCTCTAGCATTTGAACAATAAAATCGTTCCAGCACTATGCAAGATGTTTTCAACAAGGTTATTGTTCCAAAAATTGTATTTGTAATAATCAATTATACATGCACTCAGAGGTTGCTGTAAGAGATGATTCAGTCTTTATAACATTATTCTCTATATTTTCTTGCATATGACTAGCACATTGCTATTTCAAAGCTGAAATCAAAATTTTCAGTATACAAGGCATAGTGAGCACTGAAGTACAAAGAACAATGATGTAATGTAGGCAAAACATATCAGATAAATACATATACTGTATGTATTGCCTACACAATGGTGGTAGCTGAGTTTATGGCAGTGAACTATTTTGCCACATGGCAGCATACTATTTAGATTGCACAAAGTAAAACAACAGAAATGACAATAATGGCCAATGTAATACACCATAGAAAAGGGGTCCTAGGCTAGAATAATGGTTTCATAAATGAATCCATTGTGGACTGCCAGTCAATAAGTATTGGATCCAATGAACCACATTGTGAACATAGGGGGTTATTTACGAAAAGGCAAATCCACTTTGCACTACAAGTGCACTGAAAGTGCACTTGCAAGTGCAGTCACTGTAGATTTGAGGGGGACATGCAAGGAAAATAAAAAAATGAATTTTTTCTTGCACATGATTGGATGATAAAAATCAGCAAAACTTCCCCTAATTTCAGAGCTTCCCCACAGATCTACAGCGATCTACAGCGACTGCACTTACACATGCACTTTCTAGTGCACTTGTAGTGCAAAGTTGATTTGCCTTTCGTAAATAACCCCCATAGTGTTTATTTTAGTATTCTATGGTCCACAGCATCAGATGACACAGAGAGGTTCAGAAGAAAAGGATATTCAACCTCATCTCTTTCCATCTGTAATTCATTCCTAGCATGATCATTTTTTTTAGGCAGCCTGACTTCCAAGCAACTGCTTATTTGATTACTGTTGATAAGACTAGTAGGTTGACATCTGGTCTGTAATAGGTTTGAGATTTCGGTTTGGTTCTGCCAGTGTGCGTTCCCAACAAACTAATGTAATTTTCTCCATGCCTTTTGCTTTATAACCATAATGCGCTGCTTTGAACTTAGAAGGGCTAATAATGGGGCTTTGCTATGTGCCTGCCTTTACATTATAAAACACGTCTTTATTTTATATTGATAATGCCTAAATATATAGATTATATATCTGAATATGTATTATATTCCTCTGGCATTTGTGGCTACAATCGTTCTTGGTTTACCTGACCTTAGCTTGGTATCAAGAGATTCCCGAATGTTCCACTTCTTAATAAGTGATTGAGCAGCACTGACTGCCATATTCAAGTCTTTGATATCTTTTTATATCTTTGTCCTTAGTTTCAATACTTTGTTACGCAGGTCTTTTGACAGTTATTTTCTGCTCCCCCATGGCTCAGTATCTAGCCTGCTCAGTGCATCCACATGAGAGCTAACAAACTAATTTGCTGTATTATACATAGACACTAACTGCAATTAAAAAAAAAACACAGATATGAGAAATTAAAGTGGCTGTAAAGCCTCAAGGTTTTTTCACCTTAATGCATTCCATGCATTAAGGTGAAAAACCTTCTGTGCTGCAGCTTCCAGCACACCTCCCCTTTTACTTACCTGAGCCCGATCCAATCCAGCAATGTGCATGAGCGCAGCAGCTCCAGCCACTGTCTCTCTCCTCATTGGACAGATCGATAGCAGCATGAGCCATTCACTGTCAATCAAATTTAGAGACACAGGAGAGGGGGCTGGGCCAAGTCCCACCTTCTGTGTCAATGGACTCAGCAACAGGACTCAGGAGTGAGCCTGCACGGGTGCCCCTGTGAAAAGCGGCTTTCCATGGGGTACCCAATGAAGGGGAGGGGCCTGGAGCACTGGTGGGGCAGGCCAAAAGAAGAGAATCGGGGCTGCTCTGTGCAAAACAATTGCACAAAGCAGGTAAGTATAGGCATGTTTGTTATTTTTATAAAAAAAAACAAAAAACAAGGGTTTACAACCCCTTTAACCTTTAATTGGCATTTTAATCTGTATATGTCATCTTGTGTGTCTGTACCAAGGCCAAACATTCCAGGGTGTGCAAACTTTTGATCAGGGGCATCTGGGTGATATTTTCAATATCAATGCCAATATTTCATGATTTCTGCCACCGTATTTTAAACTTTTGAGCACAACTGTAGTAAAACCTTTGCATTACATTGCTATGCCATCTGAGGTCAATTAATTCTTCTTGTAAAACACCTATCAGTACCTAGCACATTTAATCCAAATCTCTCTCATTAAAAATGTAATCCTGCTGATTAGACATGTGCACGCCAGAAATGTTTTTGTTTTGTTTAATTTTAGATGCATTTCGAATTTTGTTTCGTTCTATTCGTTACTTTGAACTGATTCATTTTCGGAATTCATTTAGTATCTTTGGCATTCATTGTGTATACTCGTTGGTCCGGGTGGATTCGCTATATATTTGATATATTATTGAACTGGACAGAATTGAATTGGAAAGAGTCAATATTTTTGGATGCTTGTCCAACCCACCAAGAGAAATGGCATGAGCTGAATGGACACTATTGACTGACTGACAATTAGGGATGGGCCCGGTGTTCGATTCGAACCCATGTTCAAATCGAACATCGGCCGTTCATCCGCTTGTCGAGGGCAGAACTCTGAGGGCTGTTCGCATCAAATTCGTGTGATGCGAACGGTCCACAATGCACTGCGCCAGTCGCAGTGCATTGCTGGCTGATGATTGGCCAAGCATGCACTGTGACCCTGCATGCTTGGCCAATCATAGAGCCGGCGGCGGGGAGCCATGCCATTTTTCTCAAAGATTTTCATCCATATTGCCTGGACAAGACATGACATTAAAGCCGCAAGCAGTTTTAAATGGCTTATTTTTTTCCTTTACAAATGTCATTTTGTGCAGGGACAGTTCTAAACACAGGAAACACATGTCACTTCACAGGCATACTTTAGACACCCCCCAGGTACCATATTTAAAGGAATATTTCACTTTATTTTTTTCACTTTATGCATCATTAAAATCACTGCTCCAGAAAAAACTTTAGTTTTTAAAACTTCTTTTTGCGATGATACATGTCCCCTGGGGCAGGACCGGGTCCCCAAACCTTTTTTATAACAATAACATGCATATTGGCCGTTATAATTAGCACTTTAGATTTCGAACGTTCGCGTCCATTGTAACTAATAGGGTTCTAACGTTCGTGCAAACTTTCGGTCCATTCGCAGGTTCTGGTGCGAACCGAACCCGGGGGTGTTCGGCTCATCCCTACTGACAATCAAATTATGTGATAGCATCAGATTGAAATGAACGAAACAACTGCATTTGTTAGTTTTGTACAACTTTTTTTTCAGCTTTGTTGACATTAGTTACTATTGCCATTCAGAGATTCATCCAAAATTGACATCTAGGAATCACAGGTGATGTCACTGACCAAAATATCCAAACCGGGAAAAGGCATGTGACCTGGTCTGGTACAGGAAGGTGGTGCTGCATGTTTACTGCCTTCCTTTTTCTTGCCACCCAGGCTACATGTCTGAATAAAAGTCTAAACCCCACACCTTTTTTAAATACAATTAAGCTTTGCTGAATTACATTGGGGTGCTGCTGTATGTAAGTCATCCTAAATGTTAAAAAAAAAACTTCACAGCCAAATATGAACTCCCATTATACATTGTCAATGAGATTGTCTGTAAAAATCATATTTCTCCTTCATTGATGTGCACTGATGAGGCTGCACAGATGGGCACTGATAGGCTGCACTGATGGGCACTGATATGACGGCACTGATGGGCACTAATAGATGGCACTGACGAGGCAGCACTGGTGGGCACTAATAGGTGGCACTGGCAGGTGGCACTGATGAGTGGCACTTATGGGCACTGATGGGGGCACTGAAGGGCACTCATATGTGGCACTGATAGGCACTGGTAGGTGACACTGATAGGCAGCACTGATAGGTGGCTCTGATGATGGGGCACTGATTGTCAGCACTGATGGGCACTGATAGGTGGCGTTAGTGGGAATTGATAGGTGGCACTGGTGGGCACTGATAGGCAGCACTGATATACACTGGTAGGTGGCACTGGTTGGTACTGGAGGGTGGCACTGGTGAGCACTGATTAGCAGCAGTGGTTCTCTGTGAATGGGACTGATGTCCCTCTGACAGAAGCCTGTAATCTTCTTTTTTCTTCTCCTCATGTTGTCAGAGTGAGAAAAAAAAATCCAATTATGATCTTCTGTTTACACCACGTGATCAGCTGTCATTGGCTGACAGCTGATCGCGTGGTAAGGGGTCGGGATCAGCTCCTTACTGCAAACTCTCTGATCAGCCTAGTCTCATTGACTTGCTAATTACAGAGTGCACTGTGCGTGCCCCGCAGGAGGCAAGCAGGTGGCGCATGCTCAGGAGGACGTACATGGACACCCTCCCAGCAATTAAGGCCAGCGCTGTAGCCATCTTTTGGCTATAGTGCGGGCGGGAGGTGGTTAACCACTTTTGTATTGCTCTACATTTAGCAGCAGTGGACTGTTCTTTAGCCAGTACTATTTATAAACAACTCTGGATAAAGCACGGTCAAGTGGTGTTTCACCATTAATGTCTGTGAACCGAACCTTCAGATCATTGTGATTGGTTCTAGGGAGACCAAACAAAGTGATCACATGATGTAATAAGGGTATGATTACATATAAAGCCTCCCCCTTTCTCTTTCAATGGAGAAAAAGAAGTAAACAGGAACTAATAAATTAGTTATTTGTTCATTGGTTCCTGGACAGTGTTCATAATCAAGAATCAAGATCCTGTGCCTGCTGCCCGGCCTTTATTTGCTGATCCTGTGCCTGCTACCCATCCTCTCGCTACTAATCCTGTGCCTGGTAACCAGCCTGCCTCTGCTAATCATGTTTCTGCTGCCCAGCATGTATCTGTTGATCCAGTGTCTGCTTCCCACCCTGCCGCTGCTAATACAGTGCCCACTGCCTAGCTAGTCTCTGGAACTAAGGCTTAGCTCTCACCAGCTATTGAGTCTGATACCGCTGAGTTTCCATGTTTGTTGTAAGTCTGGCATGGGTTACCTTTGTGGTTTGAGATTCCTGCACCCACCTCGCCTGTGTTTTTTTTTTGCAGTCATATGTTCAAACACCCACTCTGAATTCAATAACTGCACTCGCTATAACAGTTCCAGTATTAGAGATCTTCTGGGGAATGGCATTGTTCAATTGGAACTTTTCCCTGACCCAGATGTAATCTCTGCAACTCCAGGTGTGTTAGGAAACCTTGGTTGGGTAACCAGTTCCTTGGAAAAACCTGTGTGGCTGTCAAAATTCAAAGCAATTTCTACCAAACAGAATACTGAATATTTATATGGGTTGAGGATTCCAGTGCTAAGTCTTCAGATGACTCATGAGATTCCAGCATTGAGATATCTGCTTCCTTCTGGAACTGCAAGTTCAAAATGTTGCACCACATAAAGGATCTGATCTGCGGGACACCTAACCAGATTCCAAAACCTGGCAGTGGGGCACCTAGCCAGTTGCTAGATACTGTCAGTGGGTTATCCTGTGGGTTGATGGACTGTGACCTAAGTAAATCAGTATTCAGTATCACAAACGTCACTCACACAGACTTTTATATTCACGGTCAAGTGGAATGCCCAGAATTTGTTACATAAGCTGGGAAACTGTCAGGACCTGGATCACCTGCTGGTGGTACCGTGGTTCTCAAAGCTGAATGGCAAATTTCTAGTGGCAACCAGTGGGTGTCCAGCAGCCAGCAGATCCCAGTAATTAGGCTTGACCTGATACTAACTGCTGGGAAGGTATATAAGCCCTCCGTTAACTTTTAGGAATGAGCTGAACACCCCTCCCCTGTTCGGTACACAGCAGAACGTGGCAAAAAATTTGTTTGAACACACGAACACTGTTAAAGTCTATGGCACATGAACATAAATAATCAAAAGTGCTAATTTTAAAGTCTTATATGCAAGTTATTGTCATAAAAAGTGTTTGGGGACCTGGGTCCTGCCCCAGGGGACATGTATCAATGCAAAAAAAAGTTTTAAAAACAGACGTTTTACGGGAGCATTGATTTTAATAATGCTTAAAGTGAAACAATAAAAGTGAAATATTTCTTTAAATTTCATACCTGGGGTGTCTATAGTATGCCTGTAAAGTGGAACAAGTTTCCTGTGTTTATAACAGTTCCTGCACAAAATTAAATTTCTAAAGGAAAAAAGTAATTTAAAAGTACTCGCGGCTATAATGAATTGTCGGCCCAGGCAATACACATAAAAGTCATTGAAAAAAACATCATGGGATTCCCCCACAGTCCATCACCAGGCCCTTAGGCCCCTTTCACACTGGGGCGGTTTTCAGGTGGTACAGCGCTAAAAATAGCGCCTGTATACCGCCTGACAAAACCGGCCCCATTCACTCCAGTGTGACAGCCGGCGGGCTTTCACACTGGAGCGGTGCGCTAGCAGGACGCCAAAAAAAAGTCCTGCTAGCAGCATCTTTGGAGCGGGATAGGAGCCGTGTATTCACCGCTCCTATACCCCTCTTTCCCATTGATTTGAATGGGACACCGCAGTAATACCGCGGCAATACCGCGGGGGATGTCAACCCTTTTTCGGCCGCTCGCGGGGGATAAAACCGCACCACGAGCGGCCGAATCCCGCGGGCAAAACGACGGTAAAGCAGGGTTGCCACTAGCTTTGCTGTTTAGAGTTTTGCTCAAAACTATACCCTCCATGGAGTTTGTATACATGTGTTGGTATGTGTTTTGAGATCTTTCTTGTCAATTGTGTTTATTAGGTTTTTGATCATTACAAACATAGGTATAATTAACAAACATAGATACAATCAATGGTAGCAATAGTAGAGATCACATACTAGAAAACAGTATTGAACTTGAGTTCCAATAATAATTTTAACTTAACCTATGTAGATAAAGATCTTGTAAATCACTAAATTATGCTTTGTCTTGAGAATGAATGAATACAAACCAGATAGAACAATTATATATAATATGATCATAAGGGATGAGAGAGAAAAAAGACAAAGAAAAATATAGATCATAGTTTTTTTTTTCCGCATATATCGCTGGAATAGAATGCATTAGAGATTAAATAATGGTTTTGTGTGAAATCAATAGGTTTGTATTTGTTCATTGGAACTATATTTCTATTGTATAATGATAGTTAAGGAAATCAGGAAGTAGAAATTCCACTACCAGTATTGTGTAAGAAATTAAGTAGAAGAGGGGAAGACAGGCTAAAGAGGAGATTTAGAAAAGACAAAAAGGAAAGGAGAAAAAGAAAGAAATCAAAGATAGTAGGGATCCCTGGGGTATCTCATATTGGTCGTCATATATTATGAGTATGCATGATAGATATATGTAGCAATATTACCAAGGTCTCAGTAGGGTGGTGTCAAAATTGGGAGGAAGAAAGTGAGTCACTCATGGACTCCATATTTTCTCAAATTTATAGATGTTATCATTGGATAGGGCTTCTGTTTTTGAATGAATCATAGCTTGATTTATTCTTTTCTTAGTTTCAAAAACCATTAATGATGGGGTTTTCCAAGCTTTGGCAATTGTTTGCTTTGCGGCTGTGGTAATTTGTAGTAGGAGTTTGAATTATATGTGGGAGATAGAGGCCAGTTTTAGGTTTAGAAGTGCAATTGTAGGGTCAGGATTGATAGATTTTTTAAATAATGTTGAGCACATGAGAAAAATCTTTCCAAAAATCTTTTGTAAACGGACAATCCCAAAATATATGGAAATGTGTTCCTAATTCACCACAGCCACGAAAGCAAAACGGAGAATATTTGGGAACATATTTTGCAATTCTGACAGGGACCAAATACCAGTGCGTGAGTACCTTATAATTTGTCTCTAAGGCAGTAATATTTTGTGAATATTTTTTGTTGTGGCCCAGATTTTATCCCACACGGTTGCTTCCAAGTGATATCCAAGGTCTCTCTCCCAATTTTACCACATATAATGGTAGTTGTGCCTTAGGCGACGTAATAAGATGATTGTATATTATTGTTATGAGTCCCTTTGAGTGGGGATCATGTTTGCATATGCTTTCAAAATGTGTAAGTTTATCTAAATTACTTCTTCCTTGTATATAAGGCATAAAAAAAAAATGAATCTGCAGATAACGAAAATGTTCTGAATGGGGAAGTTTATGACTTTTGCACAGTTCAGGAAATGTTTTAAGTGAGGTAGATGATGATACCTCACAGAGTTGAGTTAGGTTAGAGGAGATCCATTCTGTAAAAGATTTAGGAGATGAACATGCAGGATATAAGAGTGGGTTTCTAATAAATGATAAAAGGGGGGCATGTGGAAACTGTAGTCCATTGACTAATTAAAATGTATCCCAGATAGCAACTGTATGTTTAGTTGTCTTATTTTTTATATTTTTACGATCAGAGGGATTAGACCATATTAGGTTTGTTATAGGAAGTGGGTCGCAGTCAATTGATTCTAATGCTCCCCAAAGCAGAATTTCATGTTTTGCGTGATATTTAGGAATATGTGCTATTTGAGCTGCGTGGAAATGGAAGTAAGTGGTAAAATTAGGAAACCCTATTCCACCTTTAAGTTTGGGAAGGTAAAGTGTGTGTTTAGGCAAACAAGGTTTCAAAGAACCTCAAATGAACACAAGTGTTTTACATTGTATATTTCTGAGGAAATATGCCGGGACAGGAATAGGTAAAACTCAAAAAAGATACAAGATTTTGGGTAATATAGTCATCTTTATTACAAGGACCAATAATGGAGGAAAATTAGCAGAGGAGATGTCAGAAATATTGGAGCTAAGATTAATTCCTAAGTAAGCGAGGCGTGATGTGGATCAGAAGAAAGGGAGGGATGTTTCTGCTTGTTGTAGAATATGAGGAGGTAAATAGATATTTAAGGCTGTAGATTTTTGAGAATTAATAGTTAGACCAGAGATGCAGGAAAAATTATCAAGTTTGCTTATAAGGTTGGGAGCAGAAATATGAGGGGATGACATATAGATTAAGATATCGTCAGCAAATAGACATAGTTTGTGCTGATGACCAGCTAAATCTATCCCTTTGATTGAGGGATCAGTATGGATTGTCTGAGCAAGGGGCTCAATAAGTAAGGCATATAAGAGTGGGGAAAGTGGACAACCTTGACGTGTTCCTCTACTGATTACAAACATGTCTGATTTATATCCAGCATATTTAACATAAGCTTTGGGACTGTTATATAATGATGAAACCCAATTAAGAAAATGAGGACCGAAGCCCCATCATTGCAAGGCGAACTGTAGGTAGGGCCATGATACTGTATTGAACACTTTTTTGATATCTAACGACAGAAGGCATATGGCTATTTGTCGTGTTTTGGCCGCTTGAATCAGTAGGGTGGTCATGCGCACATTATCTGCTGCTTGACATAACAGAATGAAGCCTACTTGAACTTTGTTTATTAAAGAACCTATTATATTATTTAAGTGAGTCGCTAAAACTTTCGCTAGTAATTTTATGTTGAGGTTTAGTAAGGATATGGGCCTATAATTAGCACAAGATGTTTCATCTGACTGAGGTTTAGGAATCATTGAGATTATTGCTATTAATGTTTCGAGGTGAAAGGATTGTTTATTAAGAAGGGAATTGAAAGCATCTGTCAGCATTGGAGCAAGGATTTGAGAAACTTTCTTATAATAGAGGGCAGAGAAACTGTCAGGGCCTGGACGTTTGTTAGGTTTAAGAGATGTAAAGGCTATCATGTTGAGCTAAGGGAAGAGTCTGAAGTTTAATTTGTGAGAAAAATGATTCTGCAGAGGATTGATCAAAAGATCCTTCTTTTTTGTATAAAGAGGTAAGGTGCTTGTGGAATGTATGTAGGATCTTTACTGGGTTGCTGGTATATGTATCATGTGGTAATTTTACTTGAATCGGTTTAAATGGGCTATTTACTTTTTTAAGTGCTCGGGCAAGAAGGGTGCCAGTCTTATTTTCTTTGAGACCAAATTTATGTTTGGATTTATGTAAGGTTTTGTCTATGGATTCTGATAGGAACAGGTCAAGGTTTAGACATGCTTTATCTAGCTGTATCTTTGTCACAGGGGTAGGATTATATTGAAAGTTTGTGTGGCAAGTATTGAATTATTTTTAAAATTTTTGTTGCAGCTGTCGTTTTTATTTTTTGAGCTATGATGCTTGGCGTAAACATACCCCACGAATAACCGGTTTATGTGCTTCACATAAGATTAATGGAGAAATATCAGGAGTCTCATTGTTTGACAGATAATCTTTTATGGCTATTTATAGGTTGGAAGAATGTGATGGGTGAGATAGGACTGAGTCATTAATGTGCCATGTGGGGTCTTGTGCTTTAGGTATTAGAGAAGTGAAAGTTAAGAGTATAGCACAGTGATCAGACCATGTAAATGGTATAACAGATGGAGTAAGCAATTCTGGGGACATAATTATTGAGATTAAAATGTGATCAATACGGGAAAAAGATTTATGTGGATGGGAATAAAAAGAATATTTGCGTTTCGTTGGATTGATTTTATGCCAGTAATCTAGCAATGAATGTTGTTGAAGAAGTTTTTGGAACAATTGAGATTGAGAGCTGGAGTTGGGGATATATAAGGATATATAACTTGGTTCATAGTTTCATAGTTTCATAGTTAGTAAGGTTGAATAAAGACATCAGTCCATCCAGTTCAACCTGAGCGAGTGTCTACAATTGTCCCCATCCCTGTACATTGCACACTCACATCAGTCCCTACCCTCAAGGAGCCCACAATCTAAGGTCCCCATTCATATACTAGGGTCAATTTTTTTTGGACAGAAGCCAATTAACCTACCTGCATGTCTTTGGATTGTGGGAGGAAACCGGAGTACCTGGAGGAAACCCACGCAGGCACAGGGAGAACATGCAAACTCCAGGCAGGAAGTGTCGTGGTTGGGATTTGAACCAGCGACCCTTCTTACTGCTAGGTGAGAGTGCTAACCACTACACCACTGTGCCGCCCTGTTCGAATCTCCAAAGATCAAAAGTGTGCCCAATTTATGTGTATCTTATACCTGTAGTAAATGAGAGAGGAATGATGATGGATTTCTGCATAGTAGGATACCCCTGTGATTGGGGAATCACATAGATGCCCTGTAAGTATGAGATACCGACCTTCTGGGTCTTTGATCTCTGTCAGAAGGGAAAAGGGTGTAGTTCGATGAAATGCTATTAGTATTCCCCTTTGCTTATACTGAGCATAGTCAGCAATAACTTGGGGGTAAACTGAGCCAAAATATTTAGGAGTCGACGATTCAGTGAAATTTATTTGGCGGCATACTATGTGTGCTTTTGAGGAAGACAATGAACGGAAAACTTTAGTTCGCTTTGTGGAAAGTTTAGACCTTGTACGTTTAATGTAAGGACAATGTAAGGGGGCCATCTAGAAACCTTAAGGAGGTTATTGTAATATATTGCATACATAGACTCTGAATCTATATTTACCCCAGAGAGGAGCAATAAACAAGAAGGGAATAGAAACAGATGATTAAAGAAAAAAGAGAGAGTAAGAATCATGTGTATAAATAGTTTACAATTAATTGTATAAATATTGAAAAGTAAAATGATGGCGTACTGAGCGTGTGCACAGTGCTAACTCAGAGGCACTGAGTCTGTCTGAGAAGGTTCCTCACAAAAAAGACCAGAGTGGGGGAGAGTCCTTTGGACAGAAAAATGGGGGAATAGTGACTGTCTCTCGAGTCCCCCACAGCCGAGAAGTATATTCAAACAAGAAAAAAAAAGATGAGAGAAAAATGTATTCGTTTTCAACTTCAATATTATAAAGTGAGCATAAACATTTATTTGACCTTTTACGGTATGTAACTTAAATTCTGAACTCTATGTTTTTTTAACAGTACTAACTGCCTCTGGATTGCCAGAAGTGGTAAAGGTAGACAATGTTATTAATAATCAGGATCATTAAAGATTAAATAGTTGTAGCATTTAAAATTAATAGGATAACAAAATTTGTTTCTTATTAATTAAATAGGGCTTTGATCAAAACAATATTAACCTCTTTGTTTTAGTTGAGAAGGGGGGGGGGATGGGTAGGAAAGGGAGTATGGAGGAAGGAGGAGGAAGGAGAAGGGAAGGGCTGAGGCTGAGGAAGGGGGGGTGGGGAGGGAAGATTAGGGAGGGAATAATTAGATAATCTAATAAATATAATTATCTAAATCTAGGGGAGGTTTTAAAGGGGAGTTCCAAAGTTGAAATATTATATCAATTCAAGGAAGTTTATTCAGAATATGTTGAAGATAGTAAATACTTAGTGACCAAAGAAAGAATGGAGGAGCCATAAGATAGAGTGAACATCAATTTGGTATGCAAAGGGTATTCAGCCCATTGTGTCTGGAAGATCTAGATCTGGAGAGTTGAATCGACCCCTCTTTGATTAGTTTTGTCTGCTTCTATCATTTCCAAATTTGGAGGAGCCTTGTGGAGAGCTGATTGTTGTGCGTCGATGTGGGCTAGCAGTGGATCTTTTGTATAGATGGAGCTCTTGTAAGGTGTTCAGTAACCTTGATAGGTGAAGCGAATAGAGAATGGGTATCCCTGTTGATAGGGGATCTGTTGCTGCTGTAGGTTTCAAAGCAAAGCTTTCATTGCACATTGTTTAGCCACAGTTCTTGGGGAAAGGTCAGCAAAGAACTGATATGGGTGACCTTGAAAGATAAGGGATTCTTTGCTCCTGGCATGAGTCGCTCTTTGGTGCAAAAGAAATGGAATTTCGTTATTATGTCACGGGGGGACCTTTAGATTTGCGTGGCGCCAAAGCTCTATGAATTCTATCCATTTCTAATCTTTCAACTGGTATTGACGGTATCAATTCTTGAAAAAGTGCAGTCATCGTTGATTGAAGGTCAATAATACCCTCAGGTATACCTTGTATGCGGAGGTTTGAGCGATGTGCTCTATTTTCAAAATCCTCTAAACGTGTTTGCAGGGTAAGGTTTTCATCGTTAAGAGCCTCCAATTCATTGTCATGAGATAATACATTAATGTCATCTACTCTGTTTTCTAAGTCAGCAGTGCGCTGACCTAAGTCACAAGTTTATTTTGTCAACTTTTCAGTAATATGAAGGTCTGCTTAAATGCTTTCTGTAACATTTTTTCTATTTGTTTTATTACATTGGGATGTAATTATTCTGTCTGTTGCTGTTGAGAGGTGGTGCTGTATTCACAGCCTGTGTCATAGTTTTCCTGAGGTGAATGCAGCTGCTTGTCAGCGCGAGATGTGATTGTGTGAGGAGAGTGAGACAGCGGCATTTTACAGGAGCCTCTGGGCAGATTATGTTTATGTTTTTTTATTTTTATTTTTTCACGGGTGGCTCCCAAAACCATCTCTAAATAGTCTCAGGGCACTAAGGAGGGTTAGGGTATGTCTCTTGTTTTATTTACCCTGCCATTTGTATGTCCTTTTTGGCCGTGAAGTCCAGAGAAAGGCGGAGCTTCAGCGGGACATGTATGCCGCCTTCAGATCCGCGCATGCATTCCCTATTTTGAGATCTTTTCATCAAAGTTCCTTGATTTTCCTCCAAAACAGTTGTTGCAGCAACAGTAGACTCAATCCTCCTACCTCAAAAAAAAGAAAAAAAAAATACACAAAGCAATGGTCCTTGCATGTGGATGGAGATGGCATTGAAAGTGTAGAATTCTCAGTACCAAGTGTCCACAACATTGGTGGGTGACTGAATCTTAACCTTTCAAGATACACATTCAATTATGTTAATAAAAAAATTATTTTGGTCATTTATAAAATTGCGGGGGGCGTGGCTTGGAGCCGAGATGAGATGGCCGCATAACTGCTCTGCTCCGGCCATAGGAATTCTTCCAGCAACCATTAGGAGCCATCCTGCGAGCACAACCATGGGGAAGCCGAGAGATAAAGGCTCTCAGTCTCGATCCCCGAGTGGTCCCGAAACACAGAACTCGGAAGACGGAACCTCACGGAGAGCGGAGAGCCCGCCGACTACACACGCCCTCACGATGGCTGATCTTAGGTCAGTAGCAACTGACATAAAGAACTCATTCACCGATGCCATCACAGAGCTCAGGAGGGACATTCACTCCATGCACGTGTGGATTTCAGGCCTAGAAGAAACGGCCACCTGCTATGACACCACAATACAACAGCTGCAACAGACATCTCAACAATATAACACCCAGCTCAGAGACCTCCACAGGCATTTAGAAGACCTTGATAACAGGGGACGCCGCCACAACCTGAGGGTAAGAGGAATCCCTGAAAGCGTTGAGCAAGCCCAACTATCACAAGCCACCATTCAAATATTCAATGACCTGCTTGGCAGACCACCCGAGACGCCCATCGAATGTGAGAGACTACACAGGGCCCTCGAACCCAGAAGCAGAGACACGGACCCTCAGGTATACCTCGTATGCGGAGGTTTGAGCGATGTGCTCTATTTTCAAAATCCTCTAAACGTGTTTGCAGGGTAAGGTTTTCATCGTTAAGAGCCTCCAATTCATTGTCATAAGATAATACATTAATGTCATCTACTCTGTTTTCTAAGTCAGCAGTGACGTGATCTGCTGTATCGTGAACTTTAAAATAAAAGAAGACATCCTGAGAAAATCTAGAGACCGCAGCAATCTGCTCTTCCAGGGGGTAGAAATAAAAATCTTCCAGGACCTCTCTCCAATAACACTCCAAAACAGGAGAGATTTGCGCCCTCTGCTTGATGTCCTACGCTGCAAAGAGATCCAATATAAGTGGAAATTTCCTTTTTGCCTATCAGCATCTGTGGCAGGATGCACTGCTTACCTGAAAGTTCCTGAAGACCTGAGAGGATTCTGCAACACGCTGCAAATACCACCTGTAGAGCTCCCAGATTGGTACAAAGCTTTCCGTACCACACACCTCCAAAGATCCAACTCCATGGACGCCATACCAGTGAGAGATGACTTCCACATTAGGAGATGCAGATCCTCCTCACCAAGGCCACTTCCACAAAGGGGTCAGAGGGAGAGACCAAACCCAAGCCCAACAGCTTCCCCTGCCCACAGGAGGGCCAGACCAGACAGTTCCTAAACTGATCCAAAGAAAACTAGACTCATGTTCTTTATGCTCCCAGAAAAGTTACGGACCCTCCTGGACACCCCGAGATTGACCCTTTCACTCCACTAGCCCCGCGAAGACCATCAGGACCCTTCAAGTCTCACATCCACCCGATACTCCTCCTTAAAGAAGATAGCGGATCTACATGAACACTCGATGACAACTGTACCCCCTGTCCGAACAGTAGATCATTACAGAAAATCAATCTCTTCCCTCTCTGCCTTTTTTTTTTGTTGTTCTCTCCTTTTCTTACTAACCATAGGATCTCCAACGAAGCTCGTCCCCCAATGACGTGATCACCCCACTACACCACAGAAGACCCCAAAAAACTCTGCTTTCCTTCTGAACAACCCGCCAGAGAATCTGGAAGCTGACCCACCGAGAACGTTTCAGTATCTGAGAAAACAAGAGGTTTCAGACCACCATAACCATGCTTGGAATCTTTAGTTAATGTCAGTAACTTTTTGATCTATATCTCCCTTTGTGGCTCCGACACAATGCTACTACTGAGCGCTTTCTGATCCCACCTAATTGCGCACCTCTGGGCGCTACACCTCCCCCACATCCAATCCTCACCGCAACACCCCCTCCCTCCCCATATCCCCTTCCTTCTCTTCCACCCCCCCTCCCCACAGAGAGCCACAAACAGAGATATCAATGTTATTAAGTTATATCTAAAGCTAGCAACTTATTTGCACCTCCAGACGAAAGGGGGAATCTAGTAGAAGAGAGAACCTACCCTCCCACACTTTTACCCCCCCACTAGAGAACCAATTCAGCTGGACAGTGCACGACTAAGGTATGCCCCTAGAGAATGACATGCTCCCCTCCTAAGAGCGTTAAGGTCAAGATAACTCTCATAACTCCACAAAACACCACTGGTCCGTGAAAAATTATCGACAGACCTAGTAGTAGAGGGATATATCTCCCCAATTAACTATGACGACCACGACAGATAAATTGACGACTAAGGACAGGGGGGGGAGAGGAAAAGGAAAGGAGAGGGGGGAAGAGGGAAGAGGAAAGGAGTAAGAAAAGAGAAAAGATAAAACCGAACCTCGAGACAAACTAAAATGTAGACCATCCCCAGATCTTACTCTAGTAGAAATTTCCCTACTGGAATGACCCAGTCCTGACGACTCCCGACTAATATAGTTATCTCTTCCTATAGAGTCCCACTTAAATAGCTGACGCAATTAAAAAAGAAAACCATCTGAGAGCTTATCAAACAGACTGTCTCTCTTACTTACCTGATTTAATATCGATGATATATAGCTCAGTTCTGCATAAAGGACACTGTGTTATGAAGCTTGTTAAGTGTCCAGTTACATGTGTATTTGAAAACTGAATATGGAGGGTCCTCCTCCCTTCTCCCTGTTCTATGTACAACCACCCCCAGGTAATACCCTTTGGAAAAATGCTGTTTTCAAAAAAAAAAAAGTTTAATGCCTGATCTGTTTATTTTCTATATGCTGTTTTTTATATCTATGTTGCAGCTGATTTTATTTTATACCCACATCGTCCTGAGATCCTAGACAATGCTTAATACTTTCCCCATGTATTACCTTTTATAGTAGGCTCCAAATTGATTCTCAAAAGCTCTCGATCAAGATTCCAATCGGTCCGGACATCACACATACCCACATCGGTCTACCTTCCACACCTCCACACAACGTGAGAATAAATCGAACGTTGACCCACTCCGGACTACACGACTCAGACTAGGGTAAGGCAGCCTTGCTACACATCTCTCCGGTCTTTTCACCTCCCCATAACTAAACACCATCCTCCCTTCCAACCCCTACCCCTTTACCTCCCCTCTCTAACCTATCCTCTCCCCTTTTCCCTCTTCCCTACTCCTGCTCCCCCACTCCCGGGGCCCCTGTCTCTCCGGCCTCCACCGCACCGACCACCACATACTAGTCTAGGGCCCTCCCTAGGAACCTAAACCCCTATTAAGCGGGCCAATATATTACGTAGCTTAACCTTGCTCAACTAACCCACCATAAGCTCAGGCGAATACCCACTTACACTCCAAGAATCATGACCCACCTTAATCCAAATTTGCAGCCTGTAACTCTCAAGGTAGTTTCTCAGAATGTGAAAGGCTTAAATATACCAGAGAAAAGAAGCCAAATCCTGAACCAGATGTCCAAACTTAGAGCAGATGTCATATTCCTACAGGAAACCCATTTTTGCTCGAACAAGATTCCAAAACTCTCAAACACCAAATACACTACGGTTCTTCATGCCACTAACCCCTTAGCAAAAACTAAAGGAGTCTCGATACTACTTTCCAAAAACACTCCCTGGCAACTATTAGATTCATTGATTGACCCAGAGGGCCGCTATATCTTCCTAAAAGGAACCATCCACAACCGACCAGTTACCCTAGCAAACATATACAGTCCCAACACAGCCCAGGTTAGTTTCTTCCGATCAATGGCCGACACACTAGCTGGTTTCCAATCGGGGATAACCATCCTCGGAGGTGACTTCAAAGCTTCGCTTCAGCCCCTCTTGGACTCTTTGTCCGGTAACACCTCCTGAGACAAATCAGATCACAACTACAAAATCTCTCCCTACATGACACATGGTGCACCCTACACCCAAATGACTACATGATTACACGTTTTTTTCCACTCCACACAACAGATACTCTAGGCTAGACTACCTATTCCTCTCCCAAAAAGACCTTCCAATGCTGAAATCTGCTACCATTGAACGCCTTCTCATTTCTGACCACCACCCTATTACGCTTCTCCTCGCGCTCCCAGAAAGGAAGTGGGTCACAAAAACATGGCGTCTGGACGCCTCACTACTCACCTCAGAAACTGACATTAACCAGATCCACACTAGCCTGAACAACTATTTCTGGAAAAACAACAACCCTTAACTCTCACCTCTAACAATTTGGGAAGCCCACAAATGCACAATCCAAGGAAAATTCCTAGAACTTGCTGCCATCAGGAAAAAGCCCACCAGACTAAAATAGTAGAGCTCACCAATGACATAAAAATGTTAGAACTGGTTCACAAACAATCCCAAGCTCAGAATACCATCCAAGAGCTGGTCGAAACCAGAAAGCAACTCCTAGATATACTTGACCGCAATACACGACGCAAATTCGTTCTTGACTAAAAACTCTTTTATGAACAGGGAAATAAATGCGGAAAACTATTAGCTAGAGCCATCCAAGCGAAGAAAGCAAACACAAACGTACACATCATAAAAGATCCCTTAGGCAAAGCACACACTTCATCAGACGACATAGCAAACCAATTCGAGCAATACTACAAAGGGTTATATAACCTTCCCTGCCAATCCGATACCACCAAAGCTCACAGACACAAAGAAACACTGATCACACTGTTCCTTACCAAACATTGCCCAAACGTGTTATCCAGAGAAGTCGCACAAGAACTAGACACCCCGATCACAGGAGAGGAACTTCTTAAGGCAATCAAACAACTAAAACCAGGCAAGAGCCCCAGCCTATCTACCCCTTATTATAAAACCTTTGCAGACACATTAACAGCCCCATTCCTGAAGGCATTCAACTCTCTAAGCACTACACCGACTCCCTTTCACAGGCTATTAGAAGCACACATAGCGGTAATACCAAAAAGCGGCAAAGACGCCACATCCGTCACCAGCTACAGACCAATTTCACTACTTAACGCAGATCTGAAATTGTTCGCAAAACTTTTAGCAAACCGTCTTCTTCCTCTTCTCCCCGCGGCAATAGGGAAATATCAGGTAGGGTTTGTCCCTGGTAGAGAGGCCAGGGACAATACCATAAAAGCAATCAATATACACCACTGGCTCTCTTCACACAAAAAGAAAGGCTTTTTCCTATACTTAGATGTGGAGAAGGCGTTTGACAGGCTGGCCTGGGACTACCTAGGAGCGGTATTACGCCGCCTGGGTATACCAGACAGGATGTTCAATCTGATCATGTCCCTATACACCAATCCAACCGCCAACATTAGAGTCAACAGCCACCTGTCAAACGCCTTCTCCATCAAAAACGGAACAAGACAAGGATGCCCACTATCCCCGATCCTGTTTATCTTAACGCTAGAACCCCTCTTAAGATGCATACAATCGAATGAAAACATAAGAGGCATACACATTGCTGGACGAACTTATAAGCTGGCAGCATTCGCTGACGACGTTCTCCTTTTCCTAAGATTTCAAAATATTCGGACGTATATCCAATCTGAAAATAAATCTCTCTAAGTCAAACGCCGTAAATATTACCCTTGCAAACGACCTAGTCACACAATGCAAAAATAACTTCCCTTTCACATGGCAACACAATGCCATAACCTATCTAGGTATTCAATTACCTTCACATCTACCAGATCTTTACTCTAAAAATCACCTCCCACAGTCCCGCACAATTAAAGAAGACCTACGTAAGAGGAACAAGCCCCACTTTTTGTGGTTCGGCCACACTGCCATCTTAAAAATGAACATCCTCCCACATGTCTTATACCTACTACAAACGATCCCCATTAAGCTTCCAATGTAATTTTTTCAGACCATTAGAAATCTAGCCCTACAGTTCCTGTGGAATAACAAGCACCCACGGATAAGCTTCACCCAACTTACGAAACCCAAAGAAAAGGGAGGAATTGGTTCCCAGACCTACGAAACTACTCGCGTGCTTGCCATTTGAGAATCTACGATTCTTACGTAGACTGGTCCATACACGAGAATGCTAAGGATTGGATCAAATTAGAAGACTCACTCTCCAACATCATACCAGGAATGTCCAGCCATTTCTTAGAAAATGTTTGGCCACATAAGGAAATGCAAGCACATCACTTTTATAAAAACGGCGACCTACTTGACTACAACGCAATTCCCACCAATTCAGACAGAACTCCTCTGCCATTTTGGACCTATTTCCAGATTCGCCACTTCCTTAGAGCGACGGATCTGGAAGAAGCCCTATAACGACACCTAACTCCATTCGAAACTCTATGCTCCCAATCCACATCACAACAACACCTGATTTCGAACATACACTCTATGCTCTTCATGCCAATTTCCCCAAAAGAAGGCAAAGCTTGCCAAGCATGGGAAAGAGACCTACAACTACAGTTTTCAGACACAGAATGGGAAATAATTTTGACGATAGCACACAAAGGCTCCCTGAATGTCAATACCCAAGAGAATAACTACAAAACCCTTTCTAGGTGGTACCGCACTCCTGAACTCCTGCATAAATTCAACGTAAAAGTGCCAGACACATGCTGGAGATGCAGAAAAGAAACAGGGACATTCCTACACATTTGGTGGTCATGCCCTATATTACAGACCTTTTGGGTCCAAGTCCACGACATCACCTCCCAAGTTACTGATAGCCTTATTGAATATACGCCAGCTCGACTCAATATCCATCACTCTTCTACCCCAGCACACTCCTACAGAAAATCCCTGGGAATGCATATGCTTAACGCAGCCAAACTATGCATCCCCGCACATTGGGGCTCGACTACTGCTCCCTTCACTTCCGAATGGCTTGCTAGAGTGGGTAAGATAGCTGAGATGGAAGAACTAATTCAAATCGCACGCGACACCCCGCACAGATATGCTCAGACTTGGGAAAAGTGGACACACTTTCGCTCCTTAGACAGATACAGAAATATTATGAGGATAGATCTCCCTGACCCTCCAAATGGCTAAGATAAATCCTATTTTATGCCTGCCTGGCATAGTGCCACACTCAAGACTTTCTAGCAACACCCCAACTCCACCTAAGAACTAATGTCATGGACATTAATCCTTAAACCGCACCATGGGTAGTCAACTTTATTAACCTCCTTTAAATCGCGGTGGAGTCCGGAGAGATAGTTACCCCAGAACATTGACCCACCCTCCTTCCCCTTACCCGGCCCCAATTAGAACCCCCCCTTTGCCCCCCATCCTCCCACACCCTTCTCCCCCTACCCCCCCCATTACCCCCCCACCCCTTCAGATCTACCATACCCCAACACCACCCTGACAGATACTCCAGACTCAGAACTAACGACCTCCTAAATTTATCTCAACACTTTTATTTCTTAATCTTCACACAAGACGCCGAAAAGAGACCTCCCCAAAGCGCAGACTATACTTTACTCATCCCCAAATAATCTGACAGACAGCCCCATGCAAGACGAACTCGTCGAGATATCGGGATCGATACCACAGAAGCCTAGCCCCCGACAATTATAATCCCGACCTTGACACAGGATCTCAGAACAAGGGGAAATCTCTTAATATTGTTCATCCGCTAATATAAGGACAACCACTTGGATGAAAGAATGTAACATGATTATGTTAGCTTCTGTCCTCTGGACCAAACTTGTTTGTTTATATGCTTTATATACCTTGTACCACCATTTATTTTTGAAAATTAAAACTTTTATGTAAAAAAATAAAAATAAAATTGCATTCATAAATTAATTGCAGTTATAAAATTGCATTAATAATGCACATAATTAAGTATAACAGACTTTATTTTTGCCAGTAGTGTATGCTTTGTATCGGCATGTTAACAATAGGCGTTCAAAGTAAATTAAAACATTGTATGTGATAGTCATCTGCTTTCACATAAACACAAATCTACTAAACCAGGTCAGAAGCAATAATTACTGCTGCTAAAAGATGCTAAAAATAAATAGCTACTTCAGCAGTCGTGCTTCTGGCATAAAGATTTAACATACAAAATAGCTAGATCATTTTCATTCTTTTTAACCTCCCTAAGTCATCATTTGTATTAAAAGCAATAGCTTGGGAACGCTTCATGGTCACCTCTATAGCATAGCAGTACTAACCTGAAAACATATTAGTAGATTTAGCTGTGCTGCTGTTTTCATATAAATACTGTATGTTATACTGCTTCTTTAACTGTTATTATTTTCCATATCCCTTTCAACATTTTATTCTTATGTTTATTTTGCAACTTAAAAGGGTTTGCTGAGAAGGGATATAATAGACTTGCACTGAGATGTCAAATGCCTACTTTATTATGGCCAGAGACCGACAGTCAATTTAAATTAAAATTTATTGAGAACATTAAGAGCTGGAAGGACTTCGGCTAATCACTGTAATGTCCCCAACAAATGGTAAATGAAAGCATAAGGAAATTGAGTTAACACGAGCTAAAAGTTCACATACTCACCAAATTATATTATAAGACCTACAAATTAATTAAATTACCTAAATCTACTCATTTCAGAGATGTTACATCATATCAAATAGTATTCTTTGCACTCTTAAAGTAGAACTGTTATTTAACTCTGTTAAATTACTAGAGTGGTGCCTGTTTATCTAGTCACTCAGTACTAGGATGTGAGCTTGTCCTGTCTCCAAGAAAACATAATACACTATAATGTATTTAAAAACATATATATATATTGTTTCTAGTTTTGCCAGTGTAATTTCCTGAAACCCTTTTATATGTACAGTAATTGCAATATACCAACTGAAAGTTAAAATCAGGCTTGCAGTATGAATACCTAACGTGTGAACTAATTGTAATGAAGAAACAAGGAAGCTTAGTACTGTTGTCATTGATGTGGTAATATCCACCTGTTCTCTGCAGAACAGACAGGATTCTAGACATAGGAACTCTTAAAAATAGAGGACTTTGAGAAATGTTGTCACCATTCTCCTGTTATAAGGCCTTGAATCACAACAGGGCTAAGTGGATTACAACATAATAGTGACATGGCTTCACTAGGTCATAAGTAAAATGGTCATTGGTGTTCAGGTGTAAAGAGGAATTGGTGTCACCAAGGGTTTTCACCCGCACAGGTTGAGGGGACCCAGGATTTTGCGTATAAGTGGAGAAAACTAGCTGTCTAGTTTGGTTAAGATTTTTCAAGGCCCTGGTGCCTGAAGACTTTGTATACACATGGGAGTGAAAAAGTCTCCACATTTTGGAGGTTCCCAGCACCTGATGACTGTGCAGCTGTGCAAAACCCTTATGATGGGGTACTGACCAGTGGTCAGTGCTCCAAGCTCCACAGGAGTCAATAAGGCTGAAAAGGATTATCTGGAGCTATGCAGGTGTGTGCACAGTGCTTGAGTAGTCTGAGGCGGAACAGACAGAAGCCCTAAAGCCGACCATAGATCGTTTTAAATTCAGTCAGTTCAGCAGGGACCGGACAAATTTCAATCCATCAGTGGCTGTTCCCATTCAACAGAATTCAATCTAATGGCTGATCAAAAAAACAAATCATTGAGCCTAAGCCTGAGGGCCAGAGCAGTCGTGCTGAAAGACTAATCAAGGAGGCTGGGAGAAGCATCTGTGTTGTTTTGTAGCATTGAAGAGGAATGCTGAACACCCCTGCAAGAGTAAATTTTTCTTTGTGTGTCGGAACTGAAGTATCCTTGAATAAGATTGGACAAGGAAGCCCTGACATGGATAATTTGAAATCTGCAATGCATTTAGAAAATCAATTGTAAGTTAATGTTTTTAAGGGTAAAATTATAGAAAAATGTTCCCCACTGACTTTCCTCACGTCACACCTTTTTGACCTAAATGCTCTCTAAAGCCCCATACACACGGTCGGATTTTCCCATGGATTCTGTCCTATCGGACAATGTTGTCGGAAAATCCGACCATGTGTAGGCACCATCGGACAGTTTCCATCGGATTGTCCGACGGACAAAGTCCTATCTCCTGCTGGATAGATTTTTCGACAACAAAGTCCGATCACACCAAATCCGATCGTGTGTATCGAATTCCTGACGGACAAAGTGCCACGCATGCTCAGATCACATTACAAGACCAAAGCTATTGGCTACTAGCCTCTACGTAGTCCCGTTGTATGCAACAAACGTCACCACGTTCAGAATGATCGGATTTTCCGACAACTTTGTCCGACCGTGTGTACGCAAAACCAACATCGGACAAAGTACGACGGACATGATCCGACGGACCTGGTCCTCGGATAATCCGCGCGTGTGTATGCGGCTTTAGGCTGGTTTCACTCCGGGCGGTGCGGGTGGCGGCGGTAAAGCAGCGCTATATTTAGCGCTGCTTTACCGGCTTTTTAGCCGCGGTATGCGGCCGCTAGCGGGGTGGTTTTAACCCCGCTAGCGGCCGAAAAAGGGTTAAAGCTTTGCTGGCGGTATTACCGTGGTATCCCCGCCATGTCCCATTGATTTCAATGGGTAGGAGCGGTATAGGAGCGGTGAATACACCGCTCCTTCACCGCTCCACAGATGCTGCTAGCAGAACTTTTTTTTACCGTCCTGCTAGCGCACCGCTCCAGTGTGAAAGCTCTCCGGCTTTCACACTGGAGTTAAAGGACGCGCATTTCAGGCGCATTACAGGCGCTATGTATAGCGCTGTAGCGCCTGAAAAACGTCTGGGTGTGAAAGGGGCCTTAATGACCTAAATGCATCTTTTTAACCTAGATATAAATCTAGAAAGGTGTGCCAATGAAAAAATTATGATGGAAAGCATGTTTTGGATTGGAAATCAGCGTTAACTTTCTTAAAGGCACTGTAAACATTCTTACCTGCATGATTTTTACCTTCATAAGTTGTGGATTGATCATGTAGTTTTGTGGTGAAATTTGTTTCCCTGCATGCACAGACTATAGCAAGGTACAGTTAAAATTGCACAGGCGACTGTTGCCAATGCTAATGACAGTGCCATGAATCAATGAAAACAATAAAAGCAAATATAATTTTCTTTTTCAAAGCATTATCAAAGCAATATTAACTATTAGTTGTCTGCCCGTCACGGGAGACTTCTCAAATCTCTCCTACATGACTAGCAGGCAGCTAATATTGTACTAATCCACAAGATTGGCAGTAAGAAACTAACTGGAAACTACAGGCCATTGAGTTTATCATCTGCAGTAGTAAAATTAATAGAAAGGATTGTTATCTTTTAAAAACACATAACCGAATAACTCATGACCCCAAAATGCCTCTTCTGAGAATTATTCCAGATGATTGACTGCTTCTTGCACATATAATTTTAATCACACAATTTTTATTTCTTGCCTGTAAATTAATAACACAACACTGGCCTTTACCTAACCCACCTACCATTGCACAATGGTGTAATGCAGTAAACACTATACTGCAAAGGGGAAAATTAACCTACCAACATAGGGTTGCCAGAAAAAATGACAAAACATTTGGTCCCCCTGCTATCTTCTCCAGGATTGGCTACTTCCACTTTTGCTCCTCCCAACGGATCTGGATGATAATGTTATAGATTATAGAGTTACCAATCCAACTTCTTGGGCAATTGACCAAGGAGGTATTACTAGAAATGACATGTGCATAAAGGAAAAATCTGTTTTTTATTTCGTATATATTTGGTATGTTACTAATTTAGTTTCGTTATTCATTTAGTGTGGTTTAAAAATTCATAACATTTTGTTTAGTTTTCATAAAATTTTGTTTTGTTTGTTTCGAACAAATTCCAAATTTTTAAAACGATTTGAATTCGGATTGGTCGAAAAATTATTTACTGTGTGAAGAATAGCTGGTTGTTAAGCAGCGGGCTGGGAAGCCAACCTCAGCATCCTTAACAACCAATAACTGGTTTCGCCACTGACAGCTAAAATGTAAAACAAAAAGAATGTGGACAATGGAAAATTAAAAAAACAAACAGTGGGGGGTCCCCCCCAATCAATACCAGGCCCTTCCAGTTTGCTGTAGATTCTAAGGGGAACCACATGCCAAACTTAAAAAAAAAAAAAAAGCAGTGTGGCCCCCCCAAAATCCATACCAGACCATTATCTGAGCATGCAGCCCGGCAGGCCAGGAAAGGGGGGGTGAGTGAGAGCCTCCCTCCTGAGCCATACCAGGCCACATGCCCTCAACCTGCCACATGCCCTCAGCTCTGCCCCCCGCCCCATAGCTCCTTATCCTCATGTTGATGGTGATGGTGACAAGGGCTTCATCCCCACAACCATGGCCGGTGGTTGTGGGGATCTGTGGGCATGGGCTTATCAGAATCTGGAAGCCCCCTTTAACAAGGGGGTCCCCAGATCCCGCTCTCCCATGTGAATGAGTAGAGGGTACATACTACCCCTAACCATTCACCAAAAATGTGTAAAAAGTGAATAAAAACAGTAAACAAGTTTTTGACAATTTCTTTATTAAAAAATAAAAACAATGTTCCCTGATGTAGATCTATCTCATGCCACCTGTGGCACCACCAAACTTGAAAAAAATCCTCCAGCCTCGTCGAATGCTTCCTACGGACTGCCTGCTCCTCTATTCTTAAATAGCTAAGGGGCCGGGTCACCCAATCACGTCTGAGGGGGACCCCGCCCCTTATGACATCACTAACCGGGACATGTTGGGTGGATGACATCACAAGGGGCAGGGTCACCAGATGATGTAACCAAGTGACCCCGCCCCTTACCTATATAAGACATATCAGACGGAAGAGCAGGAAGTCCACGGGATATATATATATATATATATATATATATATATATATATATCTCACAAAACTGAGTACACCCCTCACATTTTTGTAAATATTTTTCTTGTGACAACACTGAAGAAATTACACTTTGCTACAATGTAAAGTAGTGAGGATACAGCTTGTATAACAGTGTAAATTAGCTGTCCCCTCAAAATAACTCAGCACACTGAGTACAATGTCCAAACTGCAAACAAACGTGAGTACTCAAAATGTCAAAATTTAGCCCAAAGTGTCAATATTTTGTGTGGCCACCATTATTTTCCATCACTGCCTTAACCCTCTTGGGCATGGAGTTCATTAGAGCTTCACAGGTTGCCACTGGAGTCCTCTTCCATCCTCCATGACGACATCACAGAGCTGGTGGATGTTAGAGACCTTCTGCTCCTCCACCTTCTGTTTGAGGATGCCCCACAGATGCTCAATAGGTTTTAGGTCTGGAGACATGCTTGGACAGTCCATCACCTTTACCCTCAGCTTCTTTAGCAAGGCAGTGGTCGTCTTGGAGGTGTGTTTGGGGTTGTTATCACGTTGGAATACTGCCCAGTCTCCAAAGGGAGGGGATAATGTTCTGCTTCAGTATGTCACAGTACATGTTGGCATTCATGGTTCCCTCAATGAACTGTAGCTCCCCAGTGTCGGCAGCACTCATGCAGACCCAGACCATGACACTCCCACCACAATGCTTGACTGTAGGCTAGACACACTTGTCTTTGTACTCCACACCTGGTTGCCGCCACACACGTTTGACACCATCTGAACCAAATAAGCTTATCTTGGTCTCATCAGACCACAGGATATAGTTTCAGTAATCCTATTCCTTAGTAAGTTTGTCTTCAGAAAACTGTTTGCAGGCTTTCTTGTGCTTCATATTTAGAAGAGGCTTCATTCTGGGATGACAGCCATGCAGACCAATTTGATGCAGTGTGCGGTGTATGGTCTGAGCACTGACAGGCTGACCCCCCACCCCTTCAACCTCTGCAGCAATGCTGGCATCACTCATACGTCTATTTCCCAAAGGCAACCTCTGGATATGACGCATCTGAGCACATGCACTCAACTTCTTTGGTCGACCATGGCGAGGCCTGTTCTGAGTGGAACCTGTCCTGGTAAATCTCTGTATGGTCTTGGTCACCGTGTTGCAGCTCCGTTTCAGGGTCTTTGCAATCTTCTTTTAGCCTAGGCCATCTTTATTCATCAATTTTTTTTTTTCATATCCTCAGAGTTCGTTGCCATGAGGTGCCATGTTGAACTTCCAGTGACCAGTATAAAAGAGTGAAAGTGATAACACCAAATTGAACACACTTGCAAGTTACATGACACGGGGAGGGAAAATGGCTAATTTGGACATTTTCACTTAGAGGTGTACTCACTTTTGTTGCCAGCGGTTTAGACATTAATGGCTGTGCGTTGAGTTATTTTGAGGGGACAGCAAATTTACACTGTTATACAAGCTGTACACTCACTACTTTACATTGTAGCAAAGTGTAATTTCTTCAGTGTTGTCACATGAAAAGATATAATAAAATATTTACAAAAATGTGAGGGGTGTACTCACTTTTGTGAGATACTGTATATATACTGATACATAATGGGGGGTGCAGTACAGACCACATACTTTAGGGGTGCTTATTTCATGTGATTGCAAATGTAACAGTGTGGCTTGCAGTTGGGAAAAGCAAATAGAATTCTGGGCTGCATTATTGGAGGTATTACCAGCAGAAGGAAGGAGACCTTGATGGCCCTGAATAGATATTTTGTTAGGGCTTATTTTGAATACCATTTCCAGTTTCATTTATAAGGGCACTTTTACACTGCCAGCGCCCAGGCGTCAGCGGTAAAGCATCAATGTTTTTAGCGGCGATTTACCGTTGTTTTTGCAGTGCGTTTCGGCCGCTAGCGGGGCGCTTTTAACCCCCGATATCGGTCAAAAAAGGGTAAAAACCACCCTCTGCAGCGGCGCTTTGCCGGTGGTTCGGCTGTGCTGCCCATTGGTTTCAATGGGCAGGGGCACTTTAGGAGCGGTGTGTTCACCGCTAATACAGCACTGCAAAGAAGCTGCTTGCAGGACTTTTTTCGATGTCATGCCAGCGCAGCACCCCAGTGTAAAAGCTTTTTTCAAATATCGCTATTTTTAGTGATAAAGCCAGTAAAAAATGCCTCCAGTGTGAAAGGGGTCTAAAACAGAATGGGGTCAATTTACTAAAACTAGAGAGTGCAAAATCTGGTGCAGCTCTGCACAGAAACCAATCGTCTTCCAGGTGTTTTGTCAAAAACATAATTGAAAAAGCTGAAGTTCACTGATTTGCTACCATGCACAACTGCACCAGATTTTGCACTCTCCAGTTTAAGTACATCAACCCAAATGAGTCCAAAGACAGGAAACAAAAATGGTCTGAAAGGTCTAAGGGCTAAAACATATGCAGAAAGACTGCATCATGTAATACTTGCTACTTGATACTTGCTACTATGCCCCGTACACACGGTCGGATTTTCCGACAGAAAATGTCCTATCGGACAATGTTGTCGGAAATTCCGACCGTGTGTAGGCTCCATCGGACTTTTTCCGTCGGATTTTCCGACTGACAAAGTTTTATCTCCTGCTCTCAAATTTTCCGACAAAGTCCTATCTGACTTTTTCCAATCATGTGTAGCGAATTCCGACGGACAAAGTGCCACGCATGCTCAGATCACATTACAAGACCAAAGCTATTGACTACTAGCCTCTACGTAGTCCCGTCGTAGGCAACAAACGTCACCACGTTCAGAATGATCGGATTTTCCGTCAACTTTGTCCGACCGTGTGTATGCAACACCAGTGTCGGACAAAATCCGTCGAAAAAATCTGATGGATTTTGTGGTCGGATTTTCCGACCGTTTGTACGGGGCATTACAGTCTTGAGGAAAGAAGGAATACAAATACATCAAGGGTATGAAAAAGGTTCAGAAGTGCAATCATTTCAGTATGAGGCTAAGATCAAAAACACAGGGACATGACCTCAAACTAGCGGGAGAATAGTTCAAGTTCAAAATATGATTAAAAAGTATTATATTAACCACTTGACGACTGGTTCACACCGATATGAAAGTGGCACGGGTGTACAAAATCACATACCCGTACGTCACTGCATCATTGGCGGCTAGCGGGCACGTGCGTGCTGCCGCACGCAGAGGGAGCATGCCCATAACTCGATGTGGCCCGTGATCGTGACACGGAGAGGCAAAATGTAAACAAGACATTTCCCCTGTTCTGCCTAGCAACATGACAGGTATCTACTGCTCCCAGTGATCGAAAGCAGTGATCTCTGTCATGTTCTAGTGATCCCATCCTCTCTACAGTTAGAACACGCCCAGGGAACACACTTAACCCTTTGATTGTCCCCCAAGTGTTTAACCCCTTCCCTGCAGTGACATTTACACAGTAATCAATGCGTTTTTATAGCACTGATCGCTGTATAAATGGCAATGGTCCCAAAATAGTGTCAAAAGTGTCCGATCTGTACGCTGTAATGTCGCAGTCACGATAAAAATCGCAGATCGCCGCCATTACTAATAAAAAAATAATAATAATAAAAATGCCATAAATCTATCCCCTATTTTGTAGACGTGATATTATTATTATTATTATTATTATTATTATTATTATTATACAGGATTTATATAGCGCCGACAGTTTGCGCAGCGCTTTACAACATAAGGGCAGTACAATTACAATACAAATCAATACAGGAGGGATCAGAGGGCCCTGCTCGTTGGAGCTTACAATCTAGAAGGGAGGGTCAATTGGAACAAAAGGTAATACTGTGGGGGATGAGCTGATGGAGAAAATGAAAATACAGTTGTTAGGTGTGGGTAGGATAGGCTTCTCTGAAGAGAAGGGTTTTCAGGGATCGTCTAAAAGCTAGTAAAGTAGGAGATAGGAGGACAGATTGGGGTAAGGCATTCCATAGGATTGGAGAGGCTCTGAAAAAGTCCTGTGATAATCAATATACGCGTATTGCATTGTTTTTTTTTATACCAAAAATATGTAGAAGAATACATATCAGCCTAAACTGAGGAAGAAATTAGTTTTTTTATATATTTTTTGGGGATATTTATTGTAGCAAAAAGTAAAAAATATTGCTTTTTTTTTTCAAAATGTTCGCTTTTTTTTGTTTATAGCGCAAAAAATAAAAAACCGCAGAGGTGATCAAATACCACCAAAAGAAAGCTCTATTTGTGGGGAAAAAAAGGACTTCAATTTTGTTAGGGTACAATGTCGCACGACCGCGCAATTGTCAGTTAAATATATGCAGTGCCGTATCGCAAAAAAGGGCTTGGTCAGGAAGGGGGGGTAAATCCTTCTAAGGCTGAAGTGGTTAAAGTGTGGTTGATGCCTGGAATGGACTTCCAGTAGAGGTAATGAATCAGTCAACAGTAAATGCATTTAAAAATGCCTGGGCAACAAGCATAGATCTATACTCAAGAAATTAAGATTTGAAATAAATAAATCAATAAAAAGGTGGCAGACTTTTTTTTTTTTTTCTATTGTCACTCTTCAATACCAAGGCTCAGTACCTGAGACCATTTTCTCCATGAGTACCCAGTGTAAATAAATAGTAATAAACCAATTAAATAAACAGTTTCTAAATCTATAGTACAAAACATTAATGGATTGCAAATATAATAATTTCTAAATATATAGTGTAATCATATAGAAAATGCTATGGTAAAAAAAAAACTGTGAATTAATTGTTATTTGTACGAAGTCCATTCAAAAATGTAGGTGCAAATCAAATGAAATGTGAAATGTGCTCCATATAGTGCAAACTTTCCTGCATAATTCTGGGTACTTTCAACTCCAAACTTCAACTTTCAAAATACACTTACCTGCCTGTTTGCAATCTTATGCTCAGTTTACATTCTGACACAGTGTCCATGTCCTGGGACCATTGCACTCCTGTGCATGTGCGAGAGTTATGCAATCCCATGCCAGTCAATCAAGGTGACCGCAGACTGGCAATTTGGAAAAGCCAGGGAGAAGATTCTGGCACCAACAAGAGACCTTGCAGGTGTATTTTTGAATTCAGATCCACTTTAAATCAAGGAAAGAAACCTGCACAGGACAAGATAATACACATTACATTAGATTGCATATTACCAACACATCAAATGTTCCTTAATCCAAAGTTATTCTAAAGTCACCAGTAGAGCTTCAAGGTTTACAGCAGCATCTATCTTGTCTCCCTCCTTGTTTGTCCAAAGTCACTAGTAGTCTTTTGTGTCCCGGAAGGGCTTCCATTTTTTCTGATACACATTACAACACACTTCCAACACTTTCTAAAGCTCCTCAAAAAATATCTATAAAGCAACATGTTTACCACTAAGAGTACAGAAATAACATTTAAACGTGTAATAATAACAAACAGTACAACATTGTTAGACTTCTTAATAGCATTTATCTGAAAGACAGCTTATATTGTGAAAAGTGAATGTTATGTACCCTTAAGAATATGTCTGGATTGATGCTTTAGAAGCCTTATTTTAAAATCTGCATTGTTTCATATTGATCTGAAACCATTTGTAAACTTGACAACACATTTTAAATGATTGTACAATTGCTGGCTCAAAGAAGTCCATGCTTACTAAACTTACATCCTGACAACCAGTCTTTAACTCTGCATTGAATTGCTTGGTATAGTGATAGAGGGATAGATATGTAGATAGATAGATAGATAGATAGATAGATAGATAGATAGATAGATAGATAGATAGATAGATAGATAGATAGATAGATAGATAGAGATACTGTAGATAGAATCCTTGACTTATTGTATAAACCGGAACCACCAAGATAACATGCATGGTAAAAAGCAGAAAATATCACTTTAATGCATGACTTGCAAACCTGTTGTGAGGCCCTTGGACCCCATTCCATAGTATAGTAGGGATTGTGAGCATTGATTTGTAAAGGAAAAAGCGCAGTGATCTCAGCTACCCTCATGTAACATTTTCTAAATCTCTCACTATCTTCTGCAGCGTGTTCATATTTGCCAACCTAACCTGCTGTATTTCCACCGTCTCGGACCATCATCTTCTTCAACATGTCTTCTACCTCTGACAGTCTTCTCTAACCTTACATATACTGAACATTACGTGCAGCCCTTTGGGGGTGCCAGGGGCTACAGTTAAGACTCCCTGTGCCCCATAAGTTGACAGCCACTGGGCTAGTGACTGGATACTCTCTATATGGTCCTGCTGTTAGAATGCCAACCTAATCTGCAGTATTTCCCCAGTCTCTGACCATCATATTCTTTAACATGTCTGCTATCTCTGACCATCTTCTCTAGCATTACATATACTGAACATTATGTGCAGCCCTTTGGGAGTGTCAGGAGCCACAGTTAAGTTAATAGCCACTGGACTAGTGGCTTTCTGTATGGTCCTGCTATTAGAATGTGCAATCAACCACTCAGAGGATGAGATAATACAGTACATTTTCTGCTTGACACTAGCTGGATATGTCTTTGCAAAGGAGAAGAAGAGGTACAGAATAGCAGGGGACCTGAGATACTGTTGTGGAAAGAATTAAAGAGCTAATCGGTGTGGTACTGTGTTGGGGGATGCATTACTGCTGTGAGAGTGATCATTTTGGGGTGTCTAATTGATGCTAAGGGATACATATGTGCATGAAATTGTCACTAAACCCACATCATTAAAAAAAAAAACTATCAATAAATGGTGTATTGCATACTGTTCATACTCACTCAGTCACTATGAGATTTGTTTTCTGTATTTTGCAAAAAACCTTGTTGATCCAGCTGTTCTCTATATCCCCCTTCTGTCCCCAATTCAGCTAGAGATTTTTCAGATCAGTGCAGCTCTGCACATGCTCAGTTTTCAGTGAGTTTCTATGCTAAGCATTTCCTTCCCATCACGTCTGAGCAGCATTTGGGTGTATACACAGCGGTAAATGACAGCCCACTCCTTCCCTCCCCCTTCATGCCCACTAACCAGCTAAACACAATAGGGGAAGGATATTACATGTAGATTAATGGAGGCTTCATCTCCCTCTTATTCTAAGACACAGGCTTGAGGGGCGTGACAAAGTCGGTGACTGGCAAAAATCCGTGCACACCATGTTATTGTCAAAAATAATAAAGATTTGATTTTACATATACCATATACTTGTTTAACAATGTAAAACATTTTATAGATATTATTTTTTTTTTTTAACATGTGACCAGCAACAGAGGACTAGAAGCTCTTCCTGCTTATGTTTCCCTGCAGACAGGCTGGGAAAGATCTGGATCAAGTGACAGCTGTTTATCGATTAGGAAAAAGGTATTTAGATTTTTTTTTTATTAAAATAATTACAGTGCCATCATTCACATACAGAAATAGAAGTACAATGTAAATTAAACAGTGTGTGTTTAGTGTCACTTTAAAATATGTGTCATTTTTTAATGTAAGCAATTAATTCCTGGTGAATGAATAGTGAATTGTTGCAAGGTGTTTGAAGAGATGCTGTAAAGTGAACTACTGGGTTGTTCACTTGCTGCTGAGGCAGGGGGTTTAAATTAAGGTGACTTGATCAGCTGCTGGTGGATGGTGGTTAAAATATAGCTGTGTTGATCAGTTGCTGCTGGGGTATGATGGTATGATGCTTGGGTAAATGGTTGCTGTTGCTGTTGTAATAGGGGGGTGAGTAAAGTGATGCTGGGGTGATTAGTTGTGGCTGGGAGGAGAGTTGGTTGATGTAATATAGGACCCCTTTCACACTGTCATCGTTTTTCAGGCGCTACATCGCTAAAAATAGCGCTTGTATAGCGCCTGAAAAAAGCTGCTCCATGCACCCCAGTGTGAAATCCCGAGGGCTTTCACACTGCATCGGTGCGCTGGCAGGGTGTCACAAAAAGTCCTGCCAGCAGCTTCTTTGGAGCGGTGAAGGAGCGGTGAACTCACCGCTCCTCCACCGCTGCTCCCCATTGAAATCAATGGGGCAGCACTGCGATACTGCCAGCAAAACGCAGCGGATTTAACCCATTTTCGGCCACTAGCGGGGGGTTAAAACCGCCCCGCTATCGGCCGAATAACGCTGCTAAAGCTACGGTAAAGGGGTGCTAAAATAGCGCCGCTTTACCGCCGACGCCAGACGTGGCTTGGTGTGAAAGCCGTCTAAGTGTATTGCTGCTAGGTTGTTATATGATCACCAAGCCAGGATACAAGTAGAAACTCAAAAAAACAGAACACAAAAAAAGGGAAATTGTAAAATATAGATGGGTTAGAATCTTTATCATATTTTTATTTTTCTGGAGAGAATCTCCTCATTACTTTCTGTGTCATCAGGATAAGAGATGAGAAAATAATACACCCAAAAATGTAGAAAAAGATAGCAATAGAAACCTAATAGAGAGAATCTGTTCCCACCCATGCTTCCCAAAACAACAACATAAAAAAAAAAAAAAATAAGTAAAGCTGGTTATACAACGAGCTAATTTCAGCTGCTTCATGAATAATTGGTCAAAGTTTGCTCCATGGGTGGTATTGTTGCCACCCTCCTGCCTGACAGGTGAAAAATTGCTTTCTGAACAATGCTTACATCTAATCAGAAAGATTTGTCCATCTGGGCTTTTTAGCATAGATGAAGGAATCTGTTAGAAAACCTGTGTGTATGGCCAACTTTGCACTTTGGAAAGCAGTATTACAAAGATATTCTGCAATAACAATTTTCACCAGCTGGGGGTGTGGCAGGTAACATATAAAATAATGTTTTCTGTTATCCAAAAACTGTGGAACTGGGAACTGAAAGTAATACAGATGGTTAATACAATCACCTACATGGTATTCATGATTTTTTGACATTTGCTTAAGCATTTATATTTTATACAAAAAAAAAAAAGCTTAAGCATTCTATAATCCGCATTAATAAAATGTCCAGATATGTATAATGTAAAAAGCAGAAGTCATTTTTTTATTATCTGTAACCCTGTCTGTTTGATATTATTGCTCTTTATTATTGTTAATGTTATGAATTTCTATGACTTTGTGGGTTGCTTTTTCTTCTCTATGACCAACATGAGAATTTGTCAAAAACCTAACAGTTTTTACAGAGCTTTTGGGGAATAACATGTCACCTCTAGTACTCTATACATACAGAAAAAATGTGAGCATTTCAAAAGAGCTGCAAAGAGCCCTGTAGCATCTAAGAAAATCTTTTATTATTGCATTCAATAGTATTACAATCCATGACAAATGTATTGTTCCTCAGAATCTCTGTAAGAATTTCCCTATAGTGTTATTCATTTGCAGTGTCTATGTTGTGTTTCACAAGAGATTGGAGTTACAGAGTACTGTAGAAATTGTATAGTTTTCGCATGAAGAATATTTTTATGAACAATGTTTCAAATACAAGCCATGTGACCACGTGTTGCTCATTGCACAAGTATTGCAAAGTAATAAAGAACTGCATCAAAAATAATTTTATTTAATGTACCATGCATGTCTCTGAATATTCATCAGTGTGAAATTCCACCACTGACTACTGCTTCATGTTTATAGGGAACATAAAGGGGTCTATTTATAAAAAAAAGTTTGTTGTGCAAATGTCATAGATAATTCCATATTTTATCTAACGTGTTTATTTCCTATAATCGTCTGCGCCATCTAGTGGCAATAATGCAATATTTTCTTAAAATACCTCACTGTAGTCACTATATAGAGCTGAAAATCATTGGAAAAAAAAGCATTAGGCAAAATATGGGATTATTTCTGACAACTGAGTAAATGCTTGAGACATTTTACAATGTTTTGAATTACTGTTTACAGTCATTTTAACATTATGCCAGGATTCCACCCTTTAGAAGTGATGGACCCTGTCACGCTAGTTGTTTTTTGTGTTAGATATCTGTTCAAATGTTCTTATTTTTTTAGGTACTGTATTAAATGTAGAGATTAACCAGCAGAATCAGGATGGATTAGCTACTACAATTATTCCTACCTGCTTAAAGCAACAGTGTAACAAAGCAGAACGTGCAAAAAATATGCTTTTTAATCAACTACCCCACAATCAACTCCTCTAATCTTTGCACTGGTTTTTGCACCTTTTCTAAAGTCAGACAGACTTGTGTAGTATCAGTTACCTACAAGCAGTGGCATCGCTAGGGGGTGGCTTCTGAGGCTATAGCTCCGAATCTGGGGTCCATAACCCACGTGTCTCTTACCGGGTGCAGCAGTGTGCTCTGGGATTTTTTTTTTTTACAAGAGCAGCGGATGGCGCCACCCACTCCATTAGAACTGGTGCCTGGTGGAGTGATATGCTTGGGAGTGGAGTGCCCGCACTCAGAGGGCGAAGAAGTGAACTAATACCTGCCTGCCTTACACAGACACACTGTGCTTCACCAGCTGCAGTAAGTAGCTAATAAAATAAATGAGGCATGCTTCTCTCTCTCCACAGTCCATGATCTCCTATACCATGTCCACAGCCCATGATCTCCTGTACCATGTCCACAGCCCATGATCTCCTGTACCATGTTCACAGCCCATCATCTCCTGTACCATGTCCACAGCCTATGATCTCCTGTACCATGTCGGCATCCCATGATGTCCTTTACCATGTCCGCAGCCCATGATCTCCTGTACCATGTTCGCTGCCATGTCATCTCCTGTACTATGTCCACAGCCCATGTCATCTCCTGTACCATGTCCACAGCCCATGATTTCCTCTACCATGTCCACTGCCCATGATCTCCTGTATCATGTCCACAGCCCATGATCTATTCAAGGTTCTGGGGACCCTGATGTAAGAGGGGGGCTCTCTTGGGACCCTGATGTAATGAGGGGGGCTCTCTGGGGACCCTAATGTAACAAGGAGTGCTCTGGGAACCCAATCAATAATAACAAACCATGGGATCTGCACTCAGATATGTAACAATATTTTATATATATAATATATATACTATATTATATACATGTGTATGCGCATCCAAGCGTATGACTTTCTTTAGTTTGCTGCTATGGGCTCTAGCCCCAGATCTTTTGTAGACCTAGCAACGCCCCTGCCTACAAGGTTTACAAAGTCAGACACCCACTTAAAACTATTGGGCCTATGTGTTATCTACTTGGGATTGACTACATGTTTTGAAGTTAGCTGCAGATGGAGTAATCTTCTTCCCATGATATAACAAGTGTATTAGCCGAACATGAGAGTGTGAGGCAAATCTATCTGGTAAGTTTACATCCAATGGGGAAGTGGTGACACGTTTTTTTCACTTGGTGTGTTATGAAGACTGCATGACATCATGTATCTGGATTCTTTTGAATTTACATAATTGGAGAGACAGCGAGATTTGAACTATCTATGAACTCTCCAATGGACTGATTTATTACATCACCTTTTCACGGAGGGTGTTATAGAGTTCCTTTTTGTTATTCATTTTTGTCACATATATATATATATATATATACAGTGTAGATATATATATATATATATATATATATATATATATATATATATATATATATATATATATATACATAGTCTTTGCACTGGATAAGTCCTATGCACTGGAATATTTGTTTCCTCTAATTGGACTTAACCTCATGATTGTATGTTATTGCGCTGCTATCCACCATGTATTCATTTTGGTTAATGTATTGATTTTGTATTTGTTTAAAGTGGCAGCAGTTTGGTCATTATTTCCCATTCACTAGACTCACCTATTTCTAGTCAGTTTTAGGTTTCCTCTTCACACTATTCAAGGTACAGGTGGTCCCCTAGTTACAAACATCCAACTTACAAACGACTCAAAACGGAGGGAGACAACAGGAAGTGAGAGGAAATCTACCCCTAGAAAGGAAAATTCCCTAGGCTATCCAAAAAGCTTAAAAATCTTTTTTTTTGGCTGGAGCTACACTTAAAAAATGGACCTGTTCCGACTTGCAAACAGATTCAACTTAAGAACAGGGATGAGCTTTATGTTTGAGTAGAACTCATGTTCAACTCGAACATTGGCTGTTCGCCAGTTCGCCGAACAGCGAACTATTTTGGGTGTTCGCGGCATATTCGAAAGCCGCGGAACACCCTTTAAAAGTCTATGGGAGAAATCAAAAGTGCTAATTTTAAAGGCTTATATGCATGGTATTGTCATAAAAAAGTGTTTGGGGACCCTATCAATGCAAATAATTTTTTTAAAAACATCAGTTTTTTCGGGAGCAGTGATTTTAATAATGCTGAAACAATGCTGAAACAATAAAAGTGTAATATTCCTTTAAATTTCGTACCTGGGGGGTGGCCCTTCAGGTCTGGTATGGATATTAAGGGGAAACCCGCGCCAATTTTTTTTCAAAAAATGGCGTGGGGTCCCCCCAAAAATCCATACCATACCCTTATCCAAGCACGCAACCTGGCAGGCCGCAGAAAAAGAGGGGGGGCAAGAGAGCACCCCCCTCCTGAACCATACCAGGCCACATGCCCTCAACATTGGGAGGGTGCTTTGAAGTAGCCCCTCAAAGCACCTTGTCCCCATGTTGATGGGGAGAAGGGCCTCATCCCCACAACCCTTGCACGGTGGTTGTGGGGGTCTGCAGGAGGGGGGCTTATCGGAATCTGGAAGCCCCCTTTAATAAGGGGACCCCCAGATCCTGCCCCCCTGTGTGAATTGGTAATGGGGTACAAATGTACCCCTACCATTTCACAAAAAAAGGGACAAAAGGTTAAAAAACACAAGAGCCGGTTTTTGACAAGTCCTTTATTAATTTCTCCATGCGCGATCGCGGGAGCCCGGCGGTGATCGAGACCGCCGGGCACTCGCATTGGATCGGGGGCGAGCGGGGAGCGTGTGCCTCCGGCGGCACGCGCGCACCCCCTAGTGGCCACAGGGCGAAGTGATTTTACATAACGCTGTTTCGCCCAGTCATGCCATTATGCCACAGTACAACTGTGGGCGGCACAGTGGTGTAGTGGTTAGCACTCTCGCCTAGCAGTAAGAAGGGTCGCTGGTTCGAATCCCAACCACGGCACTACCTGCCTGGAGTTTGCATGTTCTCCCTGTGCCTGCGTGGGTTTCCTCCGGGTGCTCTGGTTTCCTCCCACACTCCAAAGACATGCAGGTAGGTTAATTGGCTTCTGTCCAGAAATTGGCCCTAGTATATGAATGGGGACCTTGGATTGTGGGCTCCTTGAAGGTAGGGATCAATGTGAGTGTGCAATGTACAGGGATAGGGACAATTGTAGACACTCACTCAGGTTGAACTGGATGGACTGGTGTCTTTATTCAACCTTACTAACTATGTAACTATGTAACTGCGGAGGCTGCTTGGCATGTGGTTAAACCACTCAAGTGTTGCTTTAGCAATGTGTTTGGGGTCATTGTCCTGCTGGAAGGTAAACCTCCATCCTACCCTCAAATCAGACACAGAGTGGTACAGGTTTTGTTCAAGAATATCCCTGTATTTAGCACCATCCATCTTTCCCTCAACTCTGACCAGTTTCCCAGTCCTGACTGCTGAAAAACATCCCCACAGTATGATGCTGCCCCCACCATGTTTCACTGTGGGGATGGTATTCTTTGGGTAATGTGATGTGTTGGGTTTGTGCCAGACATAGTGTTTTCTTTGATAGCCAGAAATTAAAATTTTAGTCACATCAGACCAGAGCACATTCCTCCATACATTTTGGGAGTCTCCCACATGCCTTTTCGCAAACTCAAAACATGCCATTTTGTTTTTTGCTGAAAGTAATGTCTTTCTTCTGGCCACTCTGCCATAAAGCCCAACTCTATGGAGTGTATGGCTTATTGTCGTCCTATGTACAGATACTCCAGTCTCTGCTGTGCAACTCTGCAGCTCCTCTAGGGTTACCTTAGGTCTCTGTGCTGCCTCTCTTATTAATGCCCTCCTTGCCCTGTCTGTGAGTTTTGGTGTGCGGCTGTCTCTCGGCAGGTCTACTGTTGTGCCATGTTCTTTCCATTTGGTTATGATAGAGTTGATGGTGCTCCTAGGGAATATCAAAGATTTGCATATTTTTTTATAATCTAACCCTGACTTTTACTTCTTAACAACATTGTCCCTTACTTGTTTGGAGAGTTCCTTGGTCCTTCATGGCAGTGTTTGGTTAGTGGTGCCTCTTGCTTAGGTTTTGCAGCCTCTGGGGCCTTTCAAAAAGGTGTGTATATGTAATGACAGATCATATGACACTTAGATTGCACACAGGTGGACATCATGTCACTAATTATGTGACTTATGAAGGTAATTGGTTGCACTAGAGCTTTTTACGAGCTTCATAACAAAGGGGGTGAATACATATGCACATGCCAATTATCATTTTTTTTTAATTACTGAAAAATAGTTTTATATACCGTATATACTCGAGTATAAGCCGATTTTTTCAGCACAAGTCACGTATCTCGGGGCCACTTGGTGCTAGGAACAAATTTGGTATGCCAACCCAGTGGACCTAGCACTACAACATATCCAAATTTGGGGTTCCTAGCTCTAAGTGGCCCCGAGATACAGGGCCCCAAAATGGGTTCGGAAAATGTCATTCTCTGCTTCAGAAAAGTGCTTGACATTTTCCGACCCGAATTTGGGGCCCCATATCTCAGGGATACTTTATGCTAGGAACCCCACATTTTGTATTAAAACCCAGTGGAACTAGCACTACAACATATCCAAAGATGGGGTTCCCGAGATACAGGGCCCCAAATTCAGTCAACTGTGTCCATCTGCAGCAATGTCATTTTACTTCCCCAACTTCCCTCAGACTATTGTGTTCTGATCCATCACATATAATTCAGATTAAAAAAAATTGGACTAAAGGCTGTAATAAAGGGCGATTGGGCAGTCATCCCTGCCAGGAGAACATAGAATTATTGCTAGTGGCTATAGAAGATTTCCCAGGTAATTAATTGTTAAAATTGTTACTCTGTTAGCATTAACCATTTTTATCTTTTAAAATACTAAACACAAATAGCATATTATTTACCACTGTCTATCCCACTGTGTCATGGGTTCACCAATGGTTTTTCAGAAGTTTGGGGTAGGAGCTGTATCTGACACTCATGCCCTGTACGCACGGTCAGACTTTCCGACGGAAAATGTGCGATCGGATTGTGTTGTCGGAAATTCCGATCGTGTGTGGGCTCCATCAGACTTTTTCTTTCAGAATTTCCGACACACAAAGTTAGAGCTGGATCTAAAATTTTCTGACAACAAAATCCGATCGTTTAAATTCCGATCGTGTGTACACAATTCTGGACGCACATAGTGCCACACATGCTCAGAATAAATTACGAGACAAAAGCTATTGGCTACTGGCCTCTTTATAGTCCCGTCGTACGCGTTGTACGTCACCTTGTTCTGAAAGATCGGATTTTCCGACAACTTTGTGCGACCATGTGTATGCAAGACAAGTTTTGGCCAAATCCGTCGGAAAAAAGACGACGCATTTTGTCATCGGAATGTCCGACCGTGTGTACAGGGCAATACTACACAAAATTAAAAAGTATGGGATTGTGGAGAATCATAATTATGTAAAATTAGGAGAGTACCAATGATTGTGAATTATAATGTGTACAAGTTCATAACTACTCTTTACTGCATAGCTGGGATGTCCCAAAGCTTCTTGACATCAACAAAATGGCATTTTCTTTACAATGTCAGAGAAAATATGTTTTTCTTAAAGAAAAAGAAAAAAAAAATACCATAGAAAAACAGTACTGCAAAGCATCCACACATCTTAAAAAAAAACAGCTTACAGTGTGTCAAACAAAGGCTACAGAAACCCAGAGTAGCCGCTGTTCACATTAACCCATAGGATGGCCTTAAGATATTCCCTGAACAAAACAAGACCTAGAAAACACCCAACAGTCCTGACATTCAATGAATATCACACACCAGTGTGCTCTTTCTCCAGGAGAGAAATGCAACTGTGAGTGATTATTATCTTAAATTGTACTGTAAAGCTCTCATGAAACCTAAAAGAAAAAACATACACAGGCCCTTTCACACTTTTTGTATTGTAGATAGATAGATAGATAGATAAATAGATAGATAGATAGATAGATAGATAGATAGATAGATAGATAGATAGATAGATAGATAGATAGATAGAAAGATAGAAAGATAGATAGATAAAATTATAGATATATGTACAAATAAATACAGTCAGAATATGCATATGGTGTATTAGTGTTTATCTACTTATATATGTATTTCAATATTGTCACTGTTGTTGTTATCATTAGTATTATCTTCTTTATATAGTTTGACAATTCTCAAAATTGGGTATGTTCCATGTGATGTTTTATTTTAAGGCTGTTTTCTTTTGATTAGCTCGAAGCTTGGGGGGGGGGGTGTTGTTTGCTACAAAGAAGTACGGTATCCTGCAGTCTTGCTTCAAGCAGCTTGCTGCAACGAAAATTTATATATAAATAAAAAAAGAAAAACTCTTCAGAGTTGAAATTCTTATGTGAAATGAAAGGTCCTGTCCGATCCTATTTCATGGTCGCTTTGATTACTTGACTGAAAAGAAGCAAAGGGTGTTATTCCATTGTTCACTGTCGAAGTAACTATAAACCACAAAGCTGAAATTATTTTTAATAATCACTGAAGTCACATCATTTTGTCTCAAGCCACCGCTTACCAAGTGTTCATTCGGATAATAAAGCACAGATAGCCTGTCAAATTAGTGCCACACGTTCTCAGTTTCACCTTGATTTCTTCTTCTTGCATAAAGTGGGATTAAAATTGTCAAGGAATATATTTCAATTTGTATACCATACAGTGAAACAAAATGAATTCATACAAGCGGCAATTGTATTGATCTTAAATCCCTTTGGAAACCATGTATATTTCTCGAGACAGGACCTTACATTGATGGGGCAATTTCAACTTGACACATCTGCTATTGAGAGCCGAATGCTTGAAAATACTGCAGATTATTAAATTAAAGAAAATACTTTGTCCATAAAAAAGTATTGTGTGTAAAATGAGTCCCCTGTGTAAACAACAACAGCAGGTAAAAAATTGTCCTGCTTGGTCCATAGCACACATGGCTTAAGTAAGCAATGCTAGTTGTAGTATGGGAACTACTGATTAGTTCCTTCTGCCCATTTAGGGCTTAAATATGGAGGTATTTAACATACACAGGTTCCTGGATAGGATGCTGATTAGGAGGGGGGAATGAGGGATTTTTTAGGGGCGGTGCGGTGCCACGTGTCTTAGAACCGGACCTCAGGTTTTTCTGTTGTGTATGTATTTTTTATGTTTTCATACTCTTGTTGTTTTTTGTTTTGATTTAGCTATTTTGTGAATTATTATTTTTTTTTTTTTTATGGAGATGTGATCTCGTTATACCGTTTATATAAAAAAAAAAAATAATTGTCCTAAAATGAAAAAGTTGTCTGAGATGAAAGAGGTGACTTTTCAACATCTGTCTCATACTGTTTAGATGCAGTAAAACAGCACAAAGATATTATCATTTCAGATACCCAGAATCCAAATACATGACAAGACCAGATGGGTGCAAGCACAGCCAGCACAGTCTGTAGCACACTTGTGATTTAAGAAGGACACTTACAACCATTCCTTAATCTATGTTGTTTGGTTGGCAAAACATTAGGTTTCTATGGGAGTTAAAGTGTTGCTAAACCCACAACAGTAAAATCAGTCTGTCTATGTAGTAAAGCAGGGGTCCTCAACCTGTGGCCTTCAGAGCACTCTGATGTAGCCTTCAACCTCAAACCAAGGAAGGGCATGCCCATGCTTTGGGATGGTACGTTTGCAAGCTCAGATCGTGATCAACAGTTTGCCAACCCGCCATCCCAGAGCATCAGAGTGCACGGAGTAGGCACCAGCAGTGGAGAAAGCAGGCAGCTGCAGAGGGAGTATATTAGCACTTACAAAAAAGGTTTTCACAGTGATCTGTGGTTAGCTGCACTGAGCCATAGGTTAGCTGCACTGAGCCATAGACGTCTATTATATCCTGCAGGTTTGGAGCACTTTCTGAAAGCAGCTCACCTACAGGAAATCTGATATTGGCAATCAGTATGTACAACAGAATTGTTGCAGAATTCTGCAGCTACTCTAAAATATATTCTTTTGTGATAAAATAATCCAAATATAATGCCCTGTGTGTAAAGTTAAGATACAGAATAGTATATATATCACATTAGAGAAACTGAAATCAGCAAAGCAGACTGCTCATTAGTAAATTCTAATAATGTCTAACGCAAAAATGTCTATTAATATGTTGTCTTTAAATTCACATTTGCAAGAAAAATACAGTGCAGAATGTAAGTATCATTTGTGAGTTAGCCAACACATCCATCAATGAGAAAGCTGAGAAATTTAGCTTACTTCATCTACTCTAAGCAACTGATTTTTTTTCTTTCTTCTAGCATATAGGTCTTTATTACATTCCACAGTATTACAACAAAGGTCACACATAATGCATATACAGAGAACTTAGATCAGATACAACTGTCATGGACATAGATAACTTAAAATCATTACAAAGCTTCATAACTATCTGCAGCTAACAGAAATTGTACTGCAAACCATTTTGTTTTTCTTATGTAAAAGTTTAAGTGAGTATAATGGTAACAAGAAAACAAGATATCAGTCATACAACTGATGAAATATTGGAAAATAAAACTAGAATGTATCAACATCTTACAGATCTGCCTAGTAAGATATGTACAAGGTTCAGGTCCCATGCCTACTAACCCAAGTGAAAACTGGGCAAGCCTTTGAGAAGGTCTCAGATCAGGTTATAGAATATCTAACGTATCCAGTGTGTTCTTGAGTTTTTCTGTTTTGTACCAGGTGGCGTACTGAAGGATGAACATACTATCCTTTAATTGTTCGGAGAGTTTAAATGTAACATAATTTCACCATGTTTTGAAAATTCTATATATTTTTGGTCTGTAGATTGCCTATTATTATAAGCTGGGATAGTATAGTTTTCAGGTCAGCCACAGTAGGGTCTTGTGGGAGTACCTATTTGTACAGAATTTATTTTTCATTCTAATAGGCAGTCTAGATAATTTCGAATTGTTAATAGCCTCCCAAGGCATGGTATTGTGAAAGACAAACTTGAGGGTGTAGGGTGTTGGAGCCATCCATAATCTTGTTCAAATATCAAACTGTTGCTAAAATTGGTTGATATGTAGACATGACCGCATGAGGTGTTTTAGTTTAGGTAGTGCTGTATAGCATTTTGGCAAGAGATTAACCAATCATGGAATGGAGATCTGACATGGACGTTGAAGGCTTGGAAATGTAATCTCTCTCCAAGTTTTTCCTGTTGGTATAACAAATGATCACACCAAGCCAGTCCCTGATGTGTCTAAAACCGCTTGCCAGGTCGTGTAATCTGATGTTAGGCAGGTTGACTCCTAGTAAGAGTAAAGGCCCATACACACGATCAGACTTTTTGACAACCAACATGCAAATTAGCTGTTTTGGACCAACATCCGACCTTGTGTAAGCTCTATCGGACCAACTTTTTCCAGGTTGCTTTTTGTTCTCAGTCCCTGTCACAACAGCTTTGTTGTCAAGGAAAGCTTTGGCAGGTCAACACAACACTGTGACCCTTCTACACTATATGGTAAGGAAGAAGTCAATTCCAACATTGAGACAGACAATCTAGGGATTACAGTGTTCCAGAAAACCAAAGATGACGATAAACAGGCCCTCTCTATAGAGCATCAAACCTTCTTGCAGATTATGGATAAAGAGGCTTACCAAGATGACAATCACAGTTGGGTAGCCCCTCTTCCCTTTCGCAAACCCAGACGTGTTTTGCCTAGTAACAGGGAACAAGCCATGAAGCGTTTGCATTCACTCAGCAAAACTCTGCAGAGAAAGCCAGAAGTGAAAAGAGATTTCACTGAATTCATTAAAGGGATGCTAGACAACGTTCACGCTGAAGTTGCAGGACCACTTGAAGCAGACAGGGAACACTGGTATCTACCAATGTTCGGTGTTTACCATCCACACAAAGTCAACCAAATAAGAATAGTTTTCAATTCCAGCGCAGAGTATAAAGGAGTCTCTTTAAATGACGTACTGTTGAGTGGCCCTGACCTGAACAATACTTTGCTAGGTGTTCTCATGCGCTTCAGAAAAGAGCCTGTTGCCCTCACAGTAGATGTTCAACAAATGTTTTATTGCTTTCTTGTCAGAGAAGATCACAGAGACTTTCTACGTTTTCTCTGGTACAAAGACCATGACAAAGAAATTGTCGAGTACAGAATGAAAGTGCACGTATTTGGTAATAGCCCTTCTCCTGCTGTCGTTATATACTGCATGCAAAAGGCTGCCCAGAAAAATGCAGAGTGCTATGGACAAGAAGCCAAACATTTTGTATTGAGCCATTTTTATGTAGATGATGGACTCGCTTCTACTAGCACACCTGAAGAGGCAATTTCCATCCTCAGTAAAGCAAAGCAAATGCTGGCAGAATCCAACCTGCGTCTTCATAAAATCGGCAACAGCCAAAAAGTAATGGAAGCCTTCCCTGTAGCAGACAGAGCTAAAGACCTTAACCTGTAGCCGACCGCCCAATGTCAATTGACGGCGGAGCGGCTCTTGTGGCGGGCTGCCGTCATATGACGGCGCTTACATTTTGGCCACTAGGGGGCGCGCGTGCGCCACGGTAGGCGCTCGTGCCCGGGCGGCCGCCATGTCCGCCGGGCAGCCCGCGATTGCCCAGTAACTGAGCAGGACGTGGATCTGTGTATGTAAACACACAGATCCACGTCCTGTCACTGGAGAGGAGACCGATGGTGTGTCCCTTGTACATAGGGACACCGATCGGTCCCCTCCCCCAGTCAGTCCCCTCCCCCCACAGTTAGAATCACTAACATAGGGAACATATTAACCCCTGCAGCGCCCCCTAGTGTTAACCCCTTCCCTGCCAGTCACATTTATACAGTAATCAATGCATTTTTATAGCACAGATTGCTGTATAAATGTGAATGGTCCCAAAAATGTGTCAAAAGTGTCTGATATGTCCACCGCAATGTCGCAGTCATGATAAAAATTGCAGATTGCCGCCATTACTAGTAAAAACATAATAATAATAAAAAAATGCTATAAATCTATCCCCTATTTTGTAGACGCTATAACTTTTGCGCAAACCAATCAATATGCGCTTATTGCGTTTTTTTTTACCAAAATTATGTAGAAGAATACGCATCGGCCTAAACTGAGGAAAAAATTTGTTTAAAAAATATTATGTTTTTTCAAACTTGTCTCTCTTCTTTTGTTTATAGCGCAAGAAATAAAAACCGCAGAGGTGATCAAATACCACCAAAATAAAGCTCTATCTGTGGGGAAAAAATGATAAAAAATGTATTTGGGTACAGCGTTGCATGACCGCGCAATTGTCATTCAAAATGCGACAGCGATGAAAGCTGAAAAATGGCTTGGTCAGGAAGGAGGTGTTCGTGCCTGGTAGGCAAGTGGTTAAAGATCTTTGCCTGGGTACAGACATCCTTTCCCCTGCAGAAAAGCCTAGGCCTAAGTTGGGATCTAGAAACGGATAGTTTTGTTTTCAGAGTTTCCTCAGGAGAAAAGCCTTTTACACGTAGAGGCATTCTATCCACCGTAAATAGCCTTTATGATTCCCTAGGGTTTGTATCACCTGTGACAATAAGAGGCAAGGTCTTAGTTCGAGAACTGTCATCTGGAAAAAGTGAATGGGATGCATTGCTTCCACAGGAGAGACTAAGTGAGTGGGTTCAATGGACAGAATCCTTGCAAGCGTTAGAGCACCTAAAGATAGACAGATGCTATGTGCCCGAGTCTTTATCATCAGCTTGCAGGAAAGAACTGTGTATCTTCTCAGACGCATCCACCACAGCTATAGGTGCAGTAGCCTACTTGAAAGTAATTGATGCAGAAAATGTGTGTCATGTTGGATTTGTCATGGGAAAGTCCAAATTAAGCCCTAAACCAGCCCACACGATTCCTCGTTTAGAGGTGTGTGCTGCTGTACTAGCAGTCAAAATGTCTGAGCTAATCACAGATGAACTAGACACTGACTTTGATGCTGTGAAATTCTTCACTGATAGCAAGACTGTCCTAGGATACATTTGCAGCACCACTAGGAGGTTCCATCTGTATGTCTCCAACAGAGTGAATAGAATCAGGCAATCTTCACACCCAGACCAGTGGTTCTATGTATCTACAGAGAAAAGCCCTACAGATTATGCCACTAGACCTACTCAAGCAGCATGCCTTCAGAACTCTATATGGTTCTCAGGCCCATCCTTTCTGTACCAACCACACTGTGAACAGATAGACACTGCTAACGAAGCTGACCCTGAAATCAGATCGGAAATTACGAGTTTCAGTACCAAAGCTTCTGAAGCCACACTTTACCCACATTGCTTTAGATAGATAGATTTTCTTGCTGGAAGATATTAGTTAAGACCCTAGCCAGACTTATCCATGTCACTAAAACCTTCCGGAGAGAAACCAATAGCAATCAAGTCAGAAGGTGGAAAAGTTTCCATGAACAGGTCAATCTAGTAGAACTGGCTCAGGCAAAGTCTGTTATAATTTCTTCTGTTCAAAACAAATATTTCCAGAAGGAAATTGACTGCATCAAAAAACAAAAGACATTCCCAAAACAAAGCCGTCTTAGGAAGCTTAGCCACTTTCTAGACAAGAATGGGTTGTTGAGAGTAGGTGGACGTTTGTCTCTTGCTGAACTTTCAGAAGAAGAGAAACAGCCTGTCATCATACCTTATGATCACCACATTGCGGCACTGCTTGTTAGGTACTATTATGAACAAGTAGTTCACCAAGGGCGGCATATCACAGAAGGTGCAATTAGATCGGCAGGTTTCTGGATTCTTGGTGGCAAACGCTTGGTGTCAGCTGTTATTCACAAATGTGTCATCTGTCGCAAACTGCGAGGAAGATTACAAAGTCAAAAGATGGCAGAGCTACCAGAGGACAGAGTAATTGCTCTTACCCGTCGCACTAGAGGAGGCAGTGTGGACAGTAAACGATAGGCAGTTCTTTTTACTTGTTTGTCCACCCGAGCTGTACACATAGAGCTACTTGAAGCCATGTCAACATCAAGCTTTATTAATGCCTTGAGGAGATTCTTCTCAATTCGTGGCCCAGCAAAACTGCTCCGTTCTGACAGAGGAACAAACTTTGTGGGAGCCTGCAAAGAACTTAACATTTGTGACAGCGAATCACGATTGCAAGACTTTCTCCAAGACAGAGGATGTACATGGGTCTTTTATCCTCCACACTCCTTACATATGGGTGGTGTCTGGGAGAGACTTATAGGTATTGCTAGACGAATCTTGGACGCTATGTTTCTACAAACCAAACCTGCTCACTTGACCAATGAGACTTTAAGCACCTTTATGGCAGAGGTTTCAGCTATTATGAATGCAGGGCCTATAGTTCCTGTGTCCTCAGACCCAGATACACCTATGGTTCTTACCCCAGTAATGTTGTTGACTCAAAAGGTGAACTCTTTGTCTGCTCCATCTGGAACCATAAGTACAACACAAGTTCATGCAAAACAATGGAAGCAAGTACAATGCTTGGCAGACACCTTTTGGAAAAGATGGAAGAGAGAGTATCTGTCAAATATGCAATGCCGCAGGAAATGGACTGAGGATCGCCCAAATGTAAAAGTGGGTGATGTTGTTCTGTTGAAGGACAGCCAAGAGGGCAGAAATGAGTGGCCCGTAGGACTTATTGTCAATGCTCTACCAAGCAGAGATGGCAAGGTCAGAAAGGTGGAGGTCAAGATTGTGAAAAATGAGACCACCAGAATTTATCTCAGACCTGTAACTGACATTATAGTTTTGATCTCGGACTAGCTAGGATTCCATTTTTCTGTTTATATGTTTTTTTCTGCATAGCAGTGGTTATTTAAGTAATGACATAATAAATTATGCCAGACAGGGAGTGTTCTGCCCATATTGTCATAGTAATATGTGCTATGTGCTGCTACAGATTATTCTGCAATGTTTGTTTGACGTTGCTGCCATCTAGTGGTCAGAGTTATTATTTTGCCACAGTTTATAGGAAGGTACTGGAATCTTCATCATAGTAAAGGGCAGTAACCTTTAACCTGGAACTGGTATCTTCACAGTAAAAAGCAGTAACCTTTATTCTGGAACTGTATTTCCTTCATTTTATGACTGCTCCCTGATCTAACAGACTGCAGACAGGAGAGCTCTCATCTATTCCTGGACTAATGGTGGAATTGTCTGTGAGTACTCTCACTGATAGAGTGAGGCTGCTGTATAATGTTTAATGCACTGACACATATGTTTTGTTTATGCTTATCTTGTAGTTTTAAAAAGTTATTCGGAAAAAGAATACATACAGATCTGATGTCTCGCGTTTCTTGACTTCTGAATTATTGTTAAGCTGTCTGACTAGTGTTATACAACAGTTCAATAACGCAAAGCAGAACAAGGGGAATGATCAGAAAGTGCTTTAGGCAAATATTCAATTGGGTCCACCAAACTCAACCCTTCGCCCTCAGCAAGGACAGTGTCTATTCTGGACAATGACTTATGCGTCTCAGAGTAACACAAATATTCCTTAAGATCTGGGTGCTTGTAACGCCAAACTTGCCCTAAATCCATAAGTAGATAACCATCCCACTAAGGGGACCAGAGCACTTTGGGATGCCCCCAACCTATCCATAGAGGGATCCGCCACTGCATTAAAATCACCCATAATAAAGACCTTCCCTTCTGCTATCTCTAAAGTTGCTTTAAGCAGATTATCAAGGTAAAAAAGTGAAAAGGGAGGAGGTACATATACATTAACACACACTCTGATAACCAGAATCACATACCATCCATATAGATCAGTTTTAACCGCGTGTATAGATAGGGGTAATGCCTTTGTCACCAATGCAGTCACCCCTGTATCAAATGAGGAAAACCAGCAATATGAGCTCCTTTCAAAGACAGTCCTGGCGTCCTGTAGATGAGTCTCCTGCAGGAGAATTAAATGTTGTTTATACTTAGTTTGACTTAATTTGTCAAAAATCAAGGAATGCTTAAAATTTGAGTTGAGACCCCAGACATTCCAGATGCCACACAGAGATTCACTTCCATCGCTGGCGGTTGAAGAACAGACAGTAAAGGATCTGCTGATCCCCACCACCGAGAGAGGTGAACAAGGAGGGCTCCAGGAATCTACAGAGAGCATGGGCACACATACACATCAGGGATGATGTAACAGTACATAGACAAAATCGTAGGTATAGTAAACACATTGCAAAAAGAGAACAAAAAAAAAACAAGTCCACAAAAAAATAGTCCAAATAAAGTCCCAACGCCCCCCTCCCTGCACCCAGCCCCAACTTACTAAGTGCTTCCTAGTCAGAACCAAAAACATGTGAGTGGGGAACAGAGAGGAGACCCACTAAGAGCCTCACAGGCCCCTAGAGTCTAAAATTGTCACTTCCAAAGATCCCAACTAAAAAATAAAGAATAATAGGGACCTCCACAGATCAACAGAGTCTTAGAAAAGAACAGTAGTCTGAGCAAAAGTCTTCAAGTCTCCAACCATCTGCAGGTAAACAGGAGCAGATCATAATCAGTGTAGGACTGATGAACAGAAGAATCATGGACCAACAGCATCCTTAAGGGGGACACGGAGGACTACCACCTTTCAGGCTCATTGGACATCCAGCCACCTAGAAGCTTCCGTAGGGGTTGTGAAAAAAAATTGCTTTCCCCTTATCCACCACTCGCAATTTAGCTGGGTAGAGCATGCTGTAAATCAAATTAAGATCTCTGAGATATTTCTTCACTGGCTGATAACTGGTCCGCTGCTTCTGAGTAGCAATGGAAAAATCTGATTAAATGGAGATACGATTACCATTAAATTCCAGCTCCGAACCATTTCTCACCACTCTCAGGATATTTTCCCAGTCACGAAAATAAAGAATCTTTGCTACATAATTGTAATATTAATTACTTTTTATATTTTTCCTATATATAGTAAAGAATGAAAAACCCAATGATTATTAAAGACCACCAAAAGAAATCTATATCTATCTTATAACAATTGTAATTTTAGTTTGAGAATAGTGTTGTATGATCAAGTAATTAGTCAGCACTGAAAACATAAAATGCCCTGGAAAGGAAGGGGTGTAACATGCTGGTATTTAGGTGGTTAAACAATATGGAATATATATATATATATATATATATATATATATATATATATATATATATATATATATATATATATATAAAATTAAAAATATGTGTTAAGCTGGCAAACTCTGAAGCAGGACAGATGGTAGAGCAATGAGTAGATGAATTTTGCCTCTGTCCCTTTTCAATTCAGAATTTGTAAATGAAAATTATTCCCGTCAACCAGAAAGTACTTAGTTCATTTCATAAAGAGCGTTTCAAGAAATAAATTTAATGCCATCATAGTAGAATAACTTGCTTCAAACCTTAGCATGGAATAGAATGCATTTTATTCCATAATGTAATTAATGTGGTGTTAAATAAGTTTCTCTTTATATATTGACCATAAATAATGGTAGGAAATCTATTATACTAACAGCTAGAAGGTAGAATGCGAGTTTATAAACAGGCTGTGAGTTTTACTTAAAGGTGATCCCAACTATAATTCACCATTTTTACCCCACCATATAGGAATGCAGAGACATCTGCACTTCACACTTACTGGAAAGAAAGCTCCACAGAAGAGCCTTTATGTAAAAAAAAAAAAAAAAAAAATTCCAGCAAGAGTGGTTCTTTCAGCTCATAGCTGCATACTGTATAAAAAAACACTGGTGTAATTTCCAAGCCATGAACTATAAAAATTTAAGTTGGATGCTCATTGGTTGATAGTAAAAAAAAAAAAAAAAAAACATCTTAGTGTATTTTTCAAACATAAAACCCATATAGGTTTTACCTATAGTATATGCTAGTAAAATCAGGTGTCACAACCCTGTATTTCATTGGTCAGACAATACTTTGTACTGCTAAGTCTGCCAGGCATTGATTGCAATAGTGGCATGGAGGTCCCACTTTTTTGTACTAGCAGTGGGGTCCTGTTTATTTTATTCTGTAGAGGAGCCCAAATGAAAGAGGCTGTTTCTGTTTTTTTTTAAGAAATCCTTTAATAGGGCAAAAAAAAATAAAGCAGGCAGCTATAATAAATAATCAACCAGGCAACACAGTGACTAAGTGGTTAGCACTCCCTCCTGGAAGCACTAGATTTATTGGTTCAAATCTCTGCCTGGAGTTTGCATGTTCTCCTTGTGCCTGTGTGGTTTCCTCCCACACTCCAAAGACAAGTGGTAGGTTGTTTGGCTCCTGTCTAAATTGTCCCTAGTATGTGTATGTATGAATGTGAGTTAGGGACCTTAGATTGTAAGCTCATGCACTGACTGTGTTGATGGTAAAATCAAGCAATATTATTGCCTGTAGTGGAAGAAAAGACAAATGCATAATCTATGGACTGCCTTACACAAGTAGTATAATGAAAAGTGTGCTATTTCATCATCAAGAGAGAAAGCACTATTGATCACTATTGCATGCTGCATGTATAACTTACACTATAAGGAGTCATGTGTTATACATATGGAGTGATTCCTATTCTTAGTAATTAATCCCTATCATTTTACAGGTATGGCTGAGCTATTAAAAAAATCCAAAATTTTTCAAAGGTCTAAGGACTATAATGACTTGAGCAGGATTCAGGAACAACTGTAAACTCACTTTTTATAGAGTTTTAATTCCTAGAAAAAATGCAAAGAATGACAGATCTGTGTGGCAGCAATTGTTATTATATCTAATTTGGCTTCTGAATAACTGTCTGTTTCCAGCATTAGGAGCTAGCTACAGAATAACAAGTTGAAGTACCTAGTGGCATTATCCAATGCTACTGCTAGTGATCAGCCTAAAAAAAAAAAAATTTTAGTCAGGTATAACAGCAACTCTGTAATTAGATGCAAATCACCAGAGAAGGTACCACTAGAGAATTGTAGATGCTGCAAAATTGCTAATGCAAGGTGGATCTTAAACTGGCCATACATAAATATTTTTTTTTTAATCAGCCAGCTGGCTGATCAAAGAAATCTTAATGGATCCTTCCATCTACATGTGCAAGGTGGATGAAGGAATCCTCCCCACTGTGTTATTGTATTCTTATAAAGGGGAATCCTCCTCTGTTGGAATACACCAGTTGGCACTGCAGTTGATTGTCTGCAGCACTGATCAAACAAAAGAAAATCCAACGAGCCTATTTGTGAGAAGGCAATCATTAGATTCATTTCCCATGAGCATCAATGCCAAAGATAGATCAAAATTTGTCTGGCCCCTGCTTAACTTGAAAAATGTCAATCCATCTGTTGCCAGCTTTACTCGTATTCTTAGCAGTGTTCACCTTTAAAGTGGTTGTAAAGGCAGAAGTTTTTTTTTTTTATATCTTAATGCATTTTGTGCATTAAGATAAAAAAAAAAAAAAAAATTCTGTGTGCAGCAGCTCCCCTCGGCCCCCCTCAGCCCCCCTAATACTTATCTGAGCCCCCTCTCGATCCAGCGATGTTGCATGAGAGACTCAGCTGGCTAGGACTCTCCCTCCTGACTGGCTGAGACAGCAGGGGAGCACCATTGCCCACAGGGCCGGAGCACTTGCCCGCTTTTGTCACTGTGTCTTTGGGTTTCTCTGGGCCTCATGGCATGCACTGGGGAAGAGAACGCTGGGGGCGATATTGGGACTCTAGGGCTGCAGCTTCCTCCTTATTTTTATAGGTTATCATTGGGGCCAGAAGGGGCCCAGGGGACTTAGTGGCAGGTAGGTACGGAGGAGAACATTGTCAGTGACAGGATTGGAGAGAGAATCAGAAGCTAGAACTCCATGAGTTTTATGTTGAAAGAATGCTTGAGATTTGAATACCTCTTTCCCTATTTGCGCTGCTTCTGTATTTGAGGTGTTGGAGCTCCCCACTCTTTTATGTTGGAAAACTGCCAGATCTGAAACACAAAACAGAGTAACTGTAAAATCTACTGTATATCTGGCATGATGCAAATAACAAATGCCCTAATTAGCAGTACTCAAGACCAATCATGCCACCAGAGTCAGAGCCAGCTCCTCATTTTTAAACATTTTTTGTTTACATTTTCTTTTTCAAAATGTTCTTCTGGGAGGGGGGGTCTGTTTTGTATATACATACTGTATATAGCACATTAAAAATCCTTAGTAAGTATATGTATTTTTTTACTGAAATGTTATTAAAGTTTTTTAGTATAACAAGAGAAATTAAGCAATACCAAAGCTAAATGTGCACTGAAAATAGCAGTACACATTGTGCAAATGTTTCTCCCTAGGCACAAAAGTAAGAATGACAACAGTCTGATAGTGTAATAGAATATAGGAAATACAAAACTTACAGAACATCAATTTATAGTGAGTTTGTTAACTAAGGCTTTAGGATCATGTTTGCGCAAAAGGATGCGAAAGAAGGAACAACATCCAGACATTAATGCCCTGCCCAAAGGATATAGAGGCATTAGACAGACTATGAAGGCAATATTGTGTAGGCAAAACCAAAGATGTCTCTGCAGTTCCATGACACAAATGAGAGATATGGGTGGGTGGCCTGGCAAAAAAAAAAAAATCTATTTAGGTGGCCCTGGCCTCTCCTTTACAACTGGAGCCTACATGAGTAATGATAGAGGGAAGCACATAGATGCAAGCTGCAAAGAAGACAGAAAAATAAAGAAAGAGAGCAGGAGGGGGAGGGAAGAAAAGGGAAATGGGTATCCCACGTTTTTTTTTGTTAAGCTGTATCACATGGAACCTTTTTCAGGTATAAGAGACTGGGAGGGCAATTGAGAGGGTGGGAAGTGGTTTATCCAGGGCTGCCAAATCCATTGGAATTTGTCATACCTGTCCTCAAGGATCGCCGTCAACCTTTCATTGGCGAGCATACAATGCACCCACTTCTTAACCTCTTCAAAGCTAAGAAGTGATGTCTTCCATGGCAGCGCTATAGTTCGCTTCGTCGCCATAAAACAATAAGTAGGTATAAATCTATATAAGTATAAGTATAAATATAAGTAAGTAAGTAAGTATAATTTTTGCACTTGAAGTTGTTTTTAAAGCTATAAACCTACCAAAAATCTTTCCCTATGAAAGATAAAATAATATCACAAGTTTAGGTCACACTGTCACAAACACAAATTAGCATTCATTCTTCGGTCATATCCACTAGTGTACATATGTCAAAGAGCTATGGGATTTGTTACCATTTTAGTAGATTCTATTACATCCTAGTCATCCGAGTCAGAAAGTGCTTGTGTAAATATAATTTAATCAGATATGTGTTAGGCAAAGAGATAATTAATATGCCATTGCTCATTGGCTCTATTTGCATAAGAATTATTGATAGCGACAATAATTGTGTGATTATTTTTCCCATGACATTGAAGTAATATTGTAACATTTTACTTCAGATACATCAGGAGTTGAAGTACCTGTTTCACATGTCAGTCATTGTCACACTGTGTGTCTAAGACAGCTGCAAGAGAGGTTTGAAATGTTGTAGCGTGTCAAGCAACTGCTCATTAAATTAATAATGTTTCATCACATTGACATTTGTATACATGAGACATAAACTCGCATAGACAGGCCTGTCTACAGAAACAGTTTGAGACCCAGACAGGCAGTTTTTATGAGGGGCTAGGAACTTAAAAAAAAAAATCAACCTGCATCTCATGCAAAGATGGGCAAATTTAGCTTGACTTGGTCTGCATTTGCACATCATAAACCAATTGAAAGTAAGAATTTTTTTCTGAATATTAATGTAAACCTTTATCAGTTATGTATATTCTGAAGGGCAGCCATGGACTGGTAGACTGATCACTGAAAATGATGGGCAGTGAGACATTTGAGCATGCTTGCTGGTTTGAGACCTTGCTAGAACCCTTTTCCTTGAGCAGGCCAATATATGGATTGATGTGAGCTATTGATGAGCTGAAATGCTGGTTCCATTTTCAGTGAAATGTGAACTGAACTTCTGTGGTTACAAAGATACTATGGTTCCAATCAAGTTTTTCAAGTAGGGATGAGCCAGGTTCGGTTCGCACCAGAACCTGCGAACGGACCGAAAGTTTGCACGAACCTTAGAACCATATTAGTTACAATGGACGCTAACGTTCGAAATCTAAAGTGCTAATTATAACGGCCAATATGCATGTTATTGTTATTTATAAAGGTTTGGGGACCCGGTCCTGCCCCAGGGGACATTTATCAATGCAAAAAGAAGTTTTAACCACTTTCAGACCGGACCAATTTGCAGCCAAAGGACCAGGCCCCTTTTTGCGATTCGGCACTGCGTCGCTTTAACTGACAATTGCGCGGTCGTGCAACGTGGCTTCCAAACAAAATTGACGTCCTTTTTTTCCCACAAATAGAGCTTTCTTTTGGTGGTATTTGATCGCCCCTGCGGTTTTTATTTTTTGCGCAATAAACAAAAAAGAGCGTTATTTTTCATTTTTTGCTATAATAAATATCCCCCAAAAATATATAAAAAAAACATTTTTTTTCCTCAGTTTAGGTCGATACGTATTCTTCTACATATTTTTGGTAAAAAAAATCGCAATAAGCGATTATTGATCGGTTTGCGCAGAAGTTATAGCGTTTACAAGATAGGGGATAGTTTTATAGCATTTTTATTAATAATTTTTTTTTATTAGTAATGGCGGTGATCTGCGATTTTTTTTGTGACTGCGACATTATGGCGGACACATCGGACATTTTTGACACATTTTTGGGACCATTGTCATTTATACAGCAATCAATGCTATTTAAATGCATGGATTCCTGTATAAATGACACTGGCAGTGAAGGGGTTAACCACAAGGGGGCAGTGTAAGGGTTAAGTGTGCCTAGGGGTGTGTTTCTTACTGTGGGGGGCGTGGCTGTCAGCTAGTGAATGCTGATCTCTGCTCCAATCACAGGGAGCAGAGATCGGCGTCACTAGTTGCTAGGCAGAACGGGGAGATGCTGTTTATCTCGGCATCTCCCCATTCAGCCTTCCCGTGAGACGATCGCGGGTGTCCCCGCGGCGATCGAGTCAGCGGGGACCGCGGCCGGACTCACGGGGGTGCCGACCAGCGCGGGAGCGCGCCGCTCCCGGCGCGCTCCCGATGGCACGGACAGGCAGAAAGGAGGGACTTATATATATGCCCTCCTGCCTGTCCGTGCCATTCTGCCGACGTATATCGTCGTGCACTGGTCGGCAAGTGGTTAAAAACGGAAGTTTTTTCTGGAGCAGTTATTTTAATGATGCATAAAGTGAAAAAAAAATGTGAAATATTCCTTTAAATATGGTGCCTGGGGGGTGTCTAAAGTATGCCTGTGAAGTGGCATGTGTTTCCCGTGTTTAGAACTGTCCCTGCACAAAATGATATTTGTAAAGGAAAAAAGCCATTTAAAACTGCTTGCGGCTTTAATGTCATGTCTTGTCCAGGCAATATGGATGAAAATCTTTGAGAAAAATGGCATGGCTACCCCACCCCCCCTGCCCCAGCCTATTACCAGCCCCTTTGGGTCTTGTATGGATATTAAGGGGAACCCTGCACCCAAAATAAAACCCTATACCTAAAACCCTATATACTCTGAACCGCAGTATACAGGCGGTGCAAACAAGACAGGGACTGTAGGTATATACTGTATGTATGTATGTATGTATGGACTGTTGGTGTATACTGTGCTGTGCTGGAGGCACACAAAACACACTAACTCCTGCAGATGGCTGTCTTAGGGGACAACAGGGCAGATACAGTGTAAGGGGGTTTAGTGTGCTACTGCTGTGCTATACTCACACAGCACACACACACAGACTAACTCCTGCAGATGGCTGGATTGGTAGAGAACAGCACTGAGAAGAACACACTATCCCTGCCTATCCCTACACTTTCCCCACAAGCAAAGGCTGAGAAGAATACACTAACCCTGCCTATTTTTCCTCTTTCCCTACACTTTCCCCACACAGAAATGATTCACATATAGTGTGTACATGTACAGTACACTGTCACTGTTCCTCAAGCCGGAACACACTACACGAGGCCGCCGGCACGGCGGCCTTATATAGTGTGGGGCATGTACTAAACCCCCTGAGCTATAATTGGCCACAGGCATCCTGCCTGTGGCCAATTATTGATCTCCTCGCCGCTGGCTCTATGATTGGCCAAGCATGCGGGGGTCACAGTGCATGCTTGGCCAATCATCAGCCAGCAATGCACTGCGACTGGCGCAGTGCATTGTGGACCGTTCGCATCACACGAATTTGATGCGAACGGCCCTCAGAGTTCTGCCCTCGACGAACGGACGAGCGGCCGATGTTCGATTCGAACATGGGTTTGAATCGAACACTGGGCCCATCCCTATTTGCAAGTGTCTGGACAGAGCATAGTGGAAATAAGTTGACCAACACCTGAATCTTCCATACAAGAATTTAGAATTTTCTATAAAAACCATCAACTTTTTAGACCACATGTTCCTTGTTCTAAAGAGAAACAATGGTTTTCAGCATAGATTAGCATAAAGATATCATTTACATAGTTACAAGTAAAACAAAAAATCATTAGCACACAGGTTTAGATGAATGGCCTCGTAGTGTGATTTCCTAATATTGTGAAGTGCCAACTGTGCTCCCAATCAGTAGTATTCAGAAACAAAATAAAGGCATTTTAGTAATGTTACAGTACTCAAAGGAATGGTGTTTCTATTGCATTTATATTATGAAGCAGGTGCACATACAATAACATTCATTCCATTGCCAGCTTTCGGATTACTATTGCAAAATACCTGAAGATGTGGGCATTTGCTTGTGTATTTTTATGGAGGTCCTGTAGTGATACAGAGAACTCTGTGGTATTTAATGAACATAAGGTAGCAAGTTCAAACAGAGGTGGCAGCCAAGACCTAATTTGCATCTGTACATGCATTTGTGTATAGTATTCTGGGGTGAAACTCTAAAAGGTCTATTGTAATGTTATGAGCGGTATTCTTTAGCAGATTAAGTTACCTGGTCACTGGTCAGATGCTTACTTCTACTTCTTTACTGATTTAGGAAAGCTCAAAACAGCTTCATGATTCCATGTCATTCTAAAGCCCCATACACACGGTCGGACTTTTTCATGGATTCTGTCCGATCGGACAATTCTGTGACGGAAGCGCTCGGTCAGGTAAAACTACCTTTCCTAATCGACACAGCACATTCGTCACGCTGCAATGTTAAAATGTCTTTAATGCAGCGCATTCTCTTTTTCTTTACAATGCAACAAGAATGACATGTTTTAGCTGCTCCTATTCACCCGCACTTCTCACAAACTTACTTCTTTATTACTTTGCAGCATTTATACACTACATGTTTATTTTTACTCAGATCGTAATACAATCTTTGTTATTTTTTTACCATGATTTTTTTTTTTTTTTGGGGAATACATATTTGAAGGAGAATTTTTTGTTTTTTTGGAGGGGGTTTGTATGTCTCAACTTTGCAAAACCACATTATTAACATTTGTATTTCTTGCTTAAATTTACTAGGAGTTTGTTGGTTGTTGGTGCCCCTTGTTAATTCTACTTTAGGATTAGTGAAATGTACCTGCCTACTCAAAGAAAAACTGTCATTGTAGAAAAGTAAAACACAATAGTCAATGATTATTTCAAATCAAAAAAACCTTTATTTAGGTCTCAGCAACAAACCAAAGAGGAACGCAGCCATGGTGAAACTTGGGGAATTTGCAAAGCCTTGGACACCCATGGCAACCATCATTTTACAGACTTAAACAATTGGGGGCATGAAGAGTACCTATCTAAATAATAAGGGAGCGCAATCTGGTCCTGAAGTCCAAAACATCCGGAACTGCAGCAGATGCCATCTAGGTCCCCAGGCTCTGGTCCTACGAGAGGCTCCATCTTCTCTCAGACCAGACTGAGTCCAGGTCGTCACTCTCTTGTCTTCCTTGTACGCTTCCTTCCACGCCGTGGTGCTGGTGCTGGTGGGGTGGCAGAAGGAGGAGGAGGAGGCGGAGCAAGGTCACTCTCGCAAACATGTGTGAGGGGAGTCATCTCCCCAGCCATCCCCTCATTTAGTATTTTGAGGATGACCTCCTCACACATGCTGCGTTGCCCCGCCTCCATACCCGTAAATTTACTGGTAACCAAGGAGGCAAAGGCCTCCTCGTAGGTGGGTGTGGCATAGAGGGAGGCTGAGGCATCTTTTATCAGCTGGAGCGCTGACTCTCCCACCTCCCCCATGTTTTTCGCCCTTCTGTAGGGAAGGCGGAGGGGAGGGACTTGGGAGACAGTCAGGCTCCTACGCCTACCCCCCTCTTGGCTGCCACTACCCCCTGCCTCCTCCTGACTGCCACCTTCCACAGCCACCTCCTGGCTGAGGTCTTCCTGTGTATGAAAAAGGGACATAGTTTCAGTTATTTGTTCATCAAACACACACAATTCTCATCTAGTGACTGTTGCAAAATGTTTTCAAATACAAAACCATACAATTCTCAGCCCTGCAGTTTAGATTCTTCCCAAAAATGTCTCCCACACCACTGTCTGTTGATATGTCAATCACGTTAGGAAATAAGCAATTGGGGATCCTGAATTAACTGAACATCATTCATTATTCCCCAAACTGGTTACAAAACTACTATACCTGGAACAAGCTGGGCACCTGCACATCTTCCATACTGGAAGGCCCAGGTTGGTCCTCGGAAGCCTCATCAGGGGTGGCGTGCGCGGAAGGACGCGTGCAAGGAAGAGTCGAGAGTGACTTCCTGACAGTAGCCTGGTCTTTGAGAAAGTGGAGCCTGTCATAGTACCAGAGCGTGGGGACATGGACATCAGCTGCTGCAGCTCCAGATGCTTGTGACTTCAGGACCTTATTGCGCTCCCGGAAATAGGTACTCTTCATGTTGTTGATCTTCACTTTTAAGTTTGCCACGGTTGCCATGGGCAGGGTAGGCTTTACAAATGCCACAAGTTTCAGCAGGGCTGCGTACCTCTTTGGTCTGTTGCTATAATCCCTGTGTTTCGCCTGCCATAAGAGGGGAAATTCCCTGTATTTATCAATGAAGATGGGTAGAAAGCTCACGTTGTAGAAGGCCTCCATCACCTCTGCAAGACACAACGCCACACCAAACAATATAAATAATGTCAGCCTAAACTCTCCTAATCTTCTCCATAAAGAAGCCTCAAGTTCTAATCAGTCTAGGCTAGTTATGTACCAACGTCAAATTGTACCTTTGTTTGTAGCGATCGTCTCGTGCGTGAGCTTTCTCTCCCCTCGTCTCCCAGATCGTGGCTACGACACAGGCGTGTGACGTTTTATATACAGTGCGCATGCGTCAAACTCCGCCCGCCCCTGACGATCTTTCTCGTCTATTCCCCACCCCTTCTCTTTACGGCGCAGTGGGGAGAGCACATGGCGGGGACACAGCAGGTGCGCCCCAAATATCCCCCCAACGAGGAGGTGGACGAGGAAAGTCCGGAGGCACAAACGTCCCGATCCCGGAGCCTGAAATTCAAGGCCTCAAATATGTCATTTGGAGAAATGTTGGAGATGGTGGACATATTAAAGAGGAGCGACTATGATGGGAAGTATGGGCCTTACCTCAACCCCAATGTCCGCAAGGCCAAGATCATGTCTAAAGTTGTGAGAAGGCTGTACAATCATTTTGGGGTACAACGATCCAAGGAGCAACTGAGGAAACGCTGGTCAGACCTGAAACTGAGGGAGGCCGATCAGTACAGAAAGATCAAGCGAATTCTTCAAAAAAGTAAGTAGTTGTGTTTTTTGTTTGATTTCTTGCTTGCATACTGCTCCATGTGGTTTGATTTTTACAAAGTTGTACCTTCCAAAATGGCCACTTTCATGTTCGTCTGTGCATTCGATCGTACCCAGCCTCGATCTTTCTGCCACTGTCATGGTCGTGTGTGTGTCCATTCGATCGTACGCAACCTCGAACGTTCGGCCACTTATAATACGTGGTTTGGTGTTTTTTTTGGGGAAAGGAAGTTTGTTCTCAGAAATGTCATCAAGAATGTCAAGAATTTATTCAATGTAAAGGAGAGGTCACCCAGTAGCTGTTTAACCCATCTGGACTCTAGAGCACTATGCTGGCACCCAAACCCACTTTTTATTAGGCTTTTCCACACATAGTGGATACTAGAGGGGGTCAACCCCAAAAAGCTAGTCAGTCCCTTTACAAGGCCAATGTTGTTGCCATTTGTCTGGCCAAACTAAAATTGTGAGCAATGTTTGCATGTAATAGATAGTCAAATCATTCTCATAGGGGAGAGAAAACTTGGGGTAAACAAACGGGGGATCCAAGGAGCAACTGGAGGAAACGCACAGAGCTGGAAGCAGACCTGAAATGATTTCCAACACATCCGCACCATTTTTGAGGGAGGGAACCACTTTTACGTTGTGGAAGAAAAAACGGTCCACTTTTGACCAAGCAGATCAGGGGGAGAGATAATGGTCTGCAATAAAGATTACAAAAGCGAAACATTCTTCAAAAAAGTAAAAAATATGTAATTTAACACACATGTGTTTATGAACACATGTTTGAAATTTCTTGCTTGCTATCCCACTGCTCCCCCCTGTGGTTTGATTTTTTCCTTTAGAGAAGTTGGGCAAAGTTGTACATGTCCAAAATGGCAGCTTTCATGATTCGTCTGTGCATTCGATCGTACTCATGTCATTATAATACGTGGTTTGGTGTTTTTTTTGGGGAAAGGAAGTTTGTTCTTAGGCTGTTTACCCATCTGGACTCTAGAGCACTAGTGCTGGGACACCCAAAACCCACTTTTTATTAGGCTTTTCACACATGTGCTCCAGTGGATACTGAGGGGTCTCCATCACACAAACTTCTACACCAAAAAGCTAGTCAGTTTAGCACCTTTACAAAGTGACTACATTCATGTTGTTGCCATTTGTAACTGGCCAAAACTAAAATAGTGTCCGTCACTTTCAAGCAATGTTTGTCATTTCCTATTTCTGCCCTCAATAGATAGTCTTGCTAAATCTTCCTTTTGTACATTCTCATAGGGGAGAGAAAACTTGGGCCGTCTGCGGAAACCCCTAAACCAACACCTCCCAAAAAAGGGGAAAGAGCAGAAGCAGAGGAGGAGGAGGAGGAGGAAGGAGAGATCATCGAACTTGGAGAAATTGTCACCACAACAGGTGAGTGTGGGAGAACACAGCTACTGGTAAGCTAATCCATGTATGGCTGCCTCATTTCCAACACCCCATTTTTGTTTGTTTGTGGTTTTTAGGTGACGTGGATGTTGTGGAAGAAAAATCGCACTTTACCACAGAGAGTGCCCACGTACTCATCGGAGAGATAATGGTCTGCAATAGAGATCTAGATTACATAAAGCAAAACATCAATGATGTTCAACAAAAATTGAAGAACATCATTGATGTTTTAGGAAAAATATGAAAACGCACCAAGTAATTAACACACATTTGTGCCAGCTTATGAACACATTTGCAACTTAAAAACTGTGTGAAATTTGGAACATGCACACATTGTGTCCACATGTGCTAGCTCCCATCATGGTGGATGAATGCCAACGTTTTTTTGGGGGTGCAACCACTTTACGAACTACGAAAGTGGTTGTGGTGAAGGGGTTGCACCCCCAAAAAACGTCCATTCATCCCCATGATGGAAAATGGCACTTTTGAAGCTTCTAGGCATGTGTTTTACCATCTAATGACCATTTTCAGACCCAAATTGTGTGCATGTTCTAAATTTCCACTTTCCGGGGGTGACCCCCCCATGTGATGTGGGCAAGATCAAACACACTTTGAACATATAGTCATGTCTGATCTTGTTCATAGGTTCTGTTTTGCTCCATGCCTGGTTTTACCAATTGCGGAATGTTTGTAAACAATGTTGTAAATAACCAAGATGTTGTCAGTTTTGGCGTGAAGATTGTAAACGCACTTGTGAAGGTTTTCCTAGTAAACTTTTTTATTTTTCTAAATGTGTGGCTTCCTTATTTAAAAAACACAATGCATTATGTATGTAAAATGTAAAGGATATGGGGGGCAATGGGTGTTATTTACTAAAGGCAAATCCACTTTGCACTGCAATTGTCTTTCCCAGGGAACTTTTTCAATGCACTTGTAGAGCATAGCGGATTTGACTTATGTAAATGACACCCACAGTGCTTTGTACGAAAACACGGAGCACAGCATTTTACAGAATACACACATGTCAGACCTGGTGCTGAAAAGGAGTATTTTGGGTGTCAGTTATGCAGGACAAACCTTCTCTAGACCAAAGATTAGGTAGCAAACACACAACATGAGAAGAATCTTTTTGGGAAGAAGAGACTGTTACCTCCTTTTGCCCAGAAAGTGCATTCCCACTGTCGAAGGCAAAGGGAAAAAATGTCAAGGTAAACTAAGCTAAAAAGAAGACTGAAATGACAAGAAATCCTAGGTTGGTTCAAATATCAGATTTATTAAAAAATGCCTCTCACACATCGTCAGGCAGAGCAATGGCCCCCCTACCCACAAAGTACTCCATATATTGCTCGCGGACCACGCGGGCATTTAGAGGGGGCAAGCCTGGACGTGCCACTCGAAGGGCTGTGAGGTCCGCATTTGAAGGACCCTCCACATCTGGGCCAACGGGCACCACATAGTTCCATGTCATTCTTAGAGGCATGGGAATCTCAAAAACAGTAATGCAGGAATTGAATTAAAAAAAATAGAATTATTTTTAATTTTTTTACAAAAATGATTGCTTAACCACTTCAGCCCCGGAAGGATTTACCCCCTTCCTTACCAAGCCCTTTTTTGCCGATACAGCACTGCGTCACTTTTACTGACAATTGCATGGTTGTGCAACGTTGTACCCAAACAAAATTGATGTCCTTTTTTTCCCCACCCAAATAGAGATTTCTTTTGGTGGTATTTGATCACCTCTGCGTTTTTTATTTTTTTGCACTATAAACAAAAAAAAGAGCGACAGTTTTGAAAAAAAAAAAAGCATTATTTTCTACTTTCTACAAATATATAAAAAAACTAATTTCTTCCACAGTTTAGGCCAATATGCATTCTTCTACATATTTTTGGTAAAAAAAAAAAAACGCATTAAGCATATATTTATTGGTTTGTGCAAAATGTATTCCGTCTACAACATAGGGGATAGATTTATGGCATTTTTATTATAATTTTTTTTATTAGTAATGGCGGCGATCTGCGATTTTTATCTTGACTGCAACATTGCGGCGGACAGATCACCTTTGACACTATTTTGGGACCATTGGCATCTATACAGCGATCAGTGCTATAAAAATGCACTGATTACTGTGTAAATGTCACTGGCAGGGAAGGCTAGTTAAACACCAGGGGGCGATAAAAGGGTTAACTGTGTTCCCTCAGCATGTTCTAACTGTAGGGGGGGTGGGCTCACTATAACATGACAGAGATCACTGCTCCCAATCACTGGGAGCAGTAGATCCCTGTTATGTTGCTAGGCAGAACAGGGAAATGTGTTTACATAGGCATCTCCCTGTTCTTCCTCTCCGTGCAGCAATTGCGGATACCGAGTCTGCGGGACCCACGGGCACGCTCCCACAACGTGCATGCATTCTCTAGCCGCAGATGACGCAGCTATGCATGGGTAAATCGCTTTGCGCACTAGTGCCACTTTGCCGATGTTTATCGGCATGAGCCAGTCGGCAAGTGGTTAATTATATAGTGCTTAGTTGCGTTTTATTTTAAGAGGTATCCCATAAGTGAGTATTTTTTTTTTCAATAAACCAGCGGGATGAATGAAAAAAAAAATTACTCGTTTTCCTTATTGACACATTTGAGGTGGATGGTGGAATGCTCCTCTCTGAGTTCAATGCTCCCTGTGAATACACTGATGAGGAAAATCCGACAGGGCAGTTGAACAAAAGTTGATCAGTATTATTTTCGATTCATGTATAGCTGACTTAAGTCACTTAAAGCAGAATTCCACCCTAAAGTGGAACTTCCGCTCATCGGAAACCCCCCCCCCCCTCTGGTGTCACATTTGGTCCCTTTCAGGGGGGTCTAAGACAGGTATTTGCACCCACTTCCAGGCATAGAATCCCACAGGAGTCTATGCTTCTTCCTGTCCTGCCGCACTGTCTGCTGGGACACACACGGGTCCCAGAGACAGCATGGAGCATTCCTATTGCATTGCGCAACTCGCGCATGCGCAGTAGGGAACTGGGAAGTGAAGCCGCAAGGCTTCATTTCCTGATTCCCATACCCAAGATGGCGGCGGCAGCATCCGAGGACCGAGGGATGGTTCGGCCTCGGGGTGCCGACATTGCTGGACCCTGTGACAGGTGAGTGTCCTTATTTTAAAAGTCAGCAGCTGCAGTATTTGTAGCTGCTGACTTTTAAAAAAAAATAAAAATTTGCCGGACTCCCTCTTTAAGCAATGTTATTATTTTTATTTTTTTAACTTATCCAATAATTCAATGCTATGAACATCCATTTTTCCAAAGTGCAGTTAACCCATAGAATCCAGGCAATAAATTATTGTTGATTGGCTTCTCTATGTTACAGCACTTTGTAAATCATACATTTGCCTTGTTGAACACTGAAGCATCCAAGAAAAACAATGAGCTGCAAATTCTTTACAGTAAACACAGTAGCTGTGCCTAAAGTGTATGTCTAGGCGAAGTAAAAAACAAAATAAAAAAAAACTATATATATATCTCTGCACATTTCTCCATGTGTAATCCTTTTAAATTGCTCTGTGTAATGTGTATTGAACTGCTGCGCTACAGCAATGCCTGGATGAAAAAACAAAGTAGTGAGCAACTTGGCTTATGTTCTTGTGTTCTTAACATTCAATGTCCAGTTGTGACCGTAATGTACCTTGTCCTTACTTTTAACTGAACAAAACCTTAGCCCCCACCAGTGGCGGCTGGTGCTCAAATTTTTGGGGGGGGTGCAAACAAACTGAAAAATTCTGAAAAAAAACCATCAATTGCAGCCTTACTGTGCCTATCAAATTTAGCCACTTTGCCCATCAAATTCAGCCACTGTACCGTCAATTGCAGCCACTGTGCCCATCAAATGCAGCCACGGTGCCCATCAAATGCAGCCACTGTGCCATCAATTGCAGCTACTGTTCCCAGCAAATACAGCCACTATGCCCATCATATGCAGCCACTGTGCCCAGCAAATACAGCCACTGTGCCCATCATATGCAGCCACTGTGCCCACCAAATACAGCCACTGTGCCCATCATATACAGCCACTGTGCCCACCAAATAAAGCCACTGTGCACATCACGCGTCCCCTGGCTGTCACTTTAACCAACCCCCCCATGGCCGGTCCGGCGGCACTTACTGCATGTGTGGTGGGGCTCTTATCCTCTCCCGGAGTGAAGGGCTCTCCGCCTCTGAAGGCAGTGGCAGTAAGCAGCGAATCTTGTGTCCGCTTGGCTCCTCCAGCGGCTTCCTACGCTGTGTCTACTCTTCTGCCAAAGCATTAGGCATCCAATAGGATCACCTAATGCTTTGGCCAATCAGAAGACAGGTCTCACTGACCTGCCTCCTGAATGGCAGGGAGGAACGTTAATGTGAAAATAGCGAAAATTCATTCTCTATGTCACACAACAGGGTGGGATCGGGACGCAGTGCTCTGTGCCCCGAGCCCACCCTATTTTGAAGCCTATTTATTTATTTATTTATTACAGGATTTATATAGCGCCAACAGTTTACGCAGCGCTTTACAATATGAGAGCCTCCTATCCCCACCATAGTATTTCATGTGTCTGGTGTCCTGAAAGGGGCTGGGTTTAGTGAGGGCGGCAGAGGTGTCAGGGGGGGGGGCGGCCCCCACCCTTCAGTTGTTTTCTCAGTAATTCTAAGGGTAAATTCCTTTTCTCTTTTTCAGGAACACTGCCTGGCTTGCCCAAGGCCAGGCAGACTTCAGAGCCGAAGGCTCTTGCTTAAAGTGTACTAATTGATCTAGTCCCTATATTCTAAACCTGGGCATACACTTTGGGGTGGATTTACTAAAGGCAAATAAAATGTGCACTCTGCAAGTTCAGTTGCACTCATTTTCCTCAGAGCTTACTAAATGTGATAAAGCTCTGCTGATTTCCATTATCCAATCATGTGCAAACAAAATTATATATATTTTTTTTTTTTATCTTCCTTGCACTTGGTTGGGTAATCTTCACAAAGGGAAGCATTACCACACATACTAAGGAAAATAGTGCAACTGCACTTGCAAAGTGCACAGTCTATTTACCTTAAGTAAATCAACCCCTTTGAGTTTTTTCTGGTTCAACAAGCGGGTTGAACAAAGAAATCCTCCCAAATTGCTGCATGCACACAAACAAAGTGGTTGCAGGGATCTCTTCCACTGCACTAGTGTATTCTGACAAAGGAAACTTCACCCCACCCCTCCCCGTCAAAATACACTGATCAATACTGCAGCTATTGGCTATCATTGATGATTAAATGCTGGTTTTCTAGCAGGAATGTTCAACAACGGTCTAATGATCAGTTTCTGTTGAACAGAGAGGGGTACAGATAGATCAAAACTTAATAAATGTATACCCAGCTTTATTTTCACACATGTGCACTACACATAAAGTGATGGAGCCTGTATCCCTACAAGCTTTTCCTGAGTATGGCCACTTGTCAAACAACTAACTGGGAATGTACGTCATTACTTTGACATTAAATACCGTTGTTATGGCAGCAACTAGCTTCCATAACCCCAGTATTGTTTATTCTCTTAGGTGACTGGATTTGATATAAAAGTGTTCCCAGTGGTGGATTCGCCACAAAATCACTTTGGAGAGGTGCCCCCCGGTGTTTCCTGGTCAACTACGAGCTTACCAGAGCCATCGGTAAGCTCCGATCCGATGCTGCCGATGGCTATGCAGGAAGCTGAGTGAGGGCAAGATAGCCCCCACTCAGCTCTAAGCCCTTGGATAGCTGGAGTGACCTCCGAAGTCACTTCTGGTCCTTGAGCAGATAGACAAGATTTTTTTTTTTCTTAAAGTCAACATGACTTTTTTTTTTTTGCTTTCAAAGGTTAATGAGAGATCTGGGGTCTTTTTGACTACCGATCTGTTAATAAAGAGGACCTGTCATGCTTATTTTTATTACAAGGGATGGTTACATTATTTGTAATAGGAAAAAAAGTGATGAAAAAAATTAAAGGGACAGTGTAAAAATAAAAAATAAAAAGTAAAATAAATAATAAAGAGCAAAGTAACTCTAAGCAGGTAACCTGTAAAAAATGTTAAAGCGTCGGCTATGGAGATTTTTACTTTCGAAAAATTTTATTTTGGAAAAATGCAGCAAGTATATAAACATGAAACAGTAGAACAAAATAACAATAACAATTGAGATAAGGTCCTGTGTTCAGAGAATACAGTGGAAGGAAGACACATAAGTACCATATATCGTGAGAACTGGTAGGAAATCCAGCAGACCTGAGTACAGAAATAGACTATGCTTCATAAAATTAGGAAAAAAAAGGGGAAGGAAGGGGTTAGGGTGGAAAGCCCCCCATCCAGCACCCCTAACGGGAACATGCTGTGCCGGAAGGGGAGATCCCAACCCCACCCATCAGTCGAAGTCTAGCGACCAAGCCGAGGCATAGTCTGGGGCCATAGTAGAGAGCGAAAGTCTACTAGAGGCTCAGGACTGAATAAATCAATGATCATGACAAATTATGCAGGGTCTTCCTGAGGATTAAAATTTGTGGACCTCAAGTCTGAGCAAGTTACGATTAGAGTAAAGAAAAGGGGAACAAAAGAGGAAAGGGAGGAAAGCTCAGGGTGAGCAGAAGAGAAAGAGAGAGGAGAGCAACGCCTAATACACTGAAATGTCATAGGTTCTGTCATGAGGAGGGAACTAAGGTGACCCCTACGTGTTGGGCCCAGGGTTCCCAAACCAGATCAAAGTTTACAGTGGTATTTAGCAGTATACTGGATAGCTTTTCTTGTGACATTATCCACGAAATCTTCCTTTTTGCTGCAGAGAACGAAACTGTCTGTGTTTTCCAAGCCCTAGCAATAGTGAGCTTGGCTCCTAGCAAGATAAAGTGTATCAGTCTCCTAGAGGGTTTAGAGAGCAATGGTATTTGATCATTTAAGAGCCCAATCATTGGGGTCCTGGGAATCCGACTACCATCTAGTTTATCTATTAATTTGAATATACGGAGCCAGAAGGGGCGTATTCTTGGGCATTCCCACCATACGTGGGCCATCGTGCCCACATGTTTACATCCTCTAAAGCACGTGGGGTCTGCTGTTGGGAAGATGGAGGCTAGTCTAGATGGGGTGTAATACCATCGCATGAGTACCTTAAGGCTGGCTTCCATAAGTGCTGTATTGAGGATGCTTTTGAAGGAAGAGAAGGAGGCAGTTTGCCATTTACCTAACTCCCAATGAAAGTTAAAGTCGGATTCCCAGGCCGTCATATGAGCTTCTTTGGAGTTCGAAGAGATAAGTGACATGTAGATTATAGATATCCCCCCCCCGCTGGTCCATGGCTTGTCCGCACCAAGCTTCATAATCGGTAAACTTTGGAGGCAGAGGTTTGTCCTTCCATATAGATTGGAGGAAATGAATAATTTGTTGAGATCTATAGAGTTCCGAACTAGGTAAATCTAATTTGGAAATACAATGGCTGCGGGAGAAAGGGCCCGCTGCCGTGAAGTAATGACCAATTCGGTACAAACCCTTGTCTAACCACCATTTGAAGGCTAATGCATTCTTCCCAGGAGGAAAAAGTGGGTTATTAAAGAGGTGAGAAAGGGGCTTGTACGAGGAAACCAGAGTATCCGAAGTCCGCAATGAATCCCAAAGGGCGAGTGAGTGTGACAGAGTTGGGGCCAATATCGGGGGCCTATCCCTTGGAGGGTGCCATAGAAGGTAGTCAAGAGTGAAACTTGGCGTAGCTAGTTTTTCTATATTCACCCAATCTGGTTTTTCCGATCTAGTATAGACGATTGACAACTGAGCTAGTCTTGCAGCCTGGTAGTATTTATAGAAATGGGGAAGACCTAGGCCTCCTTTTTTCCTATGTAAGTAAAGTGCTCTTTGAGCTATTCTATATCCCGTCTTCCCCCAGACAAATTTCAGTACTTTACTTTGGAATGCTGTAATGTGGTCTTTCTTTATGGGTATCGGGAGCGAACGGAACAGATACAACAGTCTAGGAAGTAGTGTCATTTTGATAGAGTGAAGCCTCCCTAGCCATGAAAGGCTGTGTTTAGACCAGGCTGTCATATCTGCCTCCAGCTTCCGGTACATGGGGGGGTAGTTAGAAGCATACAGGGATTCCGTTTTGGATGTTAGATTAATGCCTAAATATTTGATGGAAGAATCACTCCACGCAAATTTAAAGCAGTTTTTTAGCAGGTCCCCTGTTTCCGACTGAAGGGAGACATTCATAGCCGTGGATTTAGAATAGTTCACCTTCAGGCCCGAGACAATAGAAAAGTCCTCTAGTGTTTTACAGATGTTTGGAAGGGAGGTTATAGGAGATGTGATAAATAGGAGAATGTCGTCAGCAAACAATCCACATTTGTGGATATGTGGGCCACAAGAGACCCCTTGAATGTTTGGATTCTGGCGGATTGCGATGGCCAGAGTTTCAATAGCTATTGCAAAAATGAGAGGGGATAAAGGACAGCCTTGCCTCGTACCTGTCTGAAGGCTATGGAGATTTTTAAGTACCGTAGTTTGTCACCATTCCACAAGCGTGCACAATTATAAAGCATGACATGTTGGGTATCTATTTTTTTGGGCGTAACATCGTCTTTCACATTATCAAAAAATAAATAAAAAATTGGTCTAACTTTACTGTTTTTTTTTTTTTTTTTATTCAATAAAGTGGATAGTGTGACATAAAATATTGCAATGACCGCCATTTTATTCTCTAGTATCTCTGCTATATATATATATATATATATATATATAAAGTTTGGCGGCTCTAAATAATTTTCTAGCAAAAAATACAGAAGTATTTTTACTTAAATGTCATAAAAAGGCCTAGTCTTAATGTGGTTAATTTATGTGATGCAATGAAATGAACACATTTTAAAGCTGTAGACTACATGGTCTTGGGAAAGCCAGACAATGAAAATAATTAATAAAGGAGTTGAGAACCTTCACTCCATAAATTGTGTAAATATTCACCTCAATCTTTTGAAAAGGAACTTTGTGTTCACTTTCAATACCCAATCATATGCAGATGAATTAATTAAACAGACATTTTTCACATGATTGGTAATTTATTAAATAAGTCCAAGTGTATCTACATAGAAGAGAGGCATTTTATCTTTAGCATTAATACACACGGCCTGGAGAGTGGGGACAGCTAAAAAGGAACATTTTTTTATATAAAATATTTGTTTTGGAGACAAGTTGGATGTTTGCTTTCCTTAAAGAAATATTTGAAGGTGTTCTTTTTGTGCCCAGGCTGATTTCTTAATGGCTGGGCACAGATAATGAGAAAACGTGGCTGGCCTTTTTCAAACACTGACTGATGCAGGAATGACCTTTCTCAATTGAAATGGTGGTTATTGCACAGTATGTATTATTTACCCCAGTGAGACTGGCAGGGCTGAAACGCAAGGTGTTCTCATTACAGTTTTCATGTCTCCAAAGCTAGAATGCATTTTCTTTTAATATCATAGACTGCATCTGATGGGGGTGATGTGTTCATCAAGTTCAAGGCCCATTCTCAACAGATCATTAGTCAGTGATGTTTACATCCCATCAACTGGTGTATAATGAATATTTCCATTGCAGGGATGATATTTAAGGCAGAAAAGTGTATGCATCTTATTATAATACTACATCAATTAACTCCCCCGATACTACTATAAATACTAGCAAAATCACTTGCAGACAAGCAATATGCTAAATCATCTGTACTTGATGTAAATTATATGTCTGTGATATGGTGATGCTCAGAACAGTGAAACTGTTTATCTGCCTGAATTTTACATAAGGCTAATGTTCTTCCTCATTTTTCTTGTTTATTATTTTTGTTTTTATTTTTTGCTTCCTTTCATTATTTTTCTTCATCTTTCTCTGAATGCCTCTTACTTAAATACACTCCATTAATATTTGTATGTATCCCCCAAGGTGTATGGCTGTCAAAGCCACCCTGAATAATAATGCCAGGACTGAAGAAGTATTTATGAAACAGAAATGGCCTTTTTCAATTCAAAGGGCTTATTCCTAATACGACTTTGTGCTCAGTTCACTAAAGAAAATCTCACGAGATAATTGAATCACATGACACATTTTTTTCAATTATCTCATGCGATGCTGAAAATGTCCATTCACTATCACCTTATTCGATTTTTACCTCAAAAAGTAAAAACACTTGATAAATACATCATAACATGGCGGTAATAAAGGTCAATAAAGGAAATACATAAATAAATGAAGAAAAGAAATGTAAATAAAAATTTGCCAATTTAGGGTAGTCTCTACTTTTTTGGATCAGTTTCTTAACAGTAATGCATAGAAACCTAAATATCAAAAAACACAGCTTCATTGGGGTTGATTGACGTAAAGTATGACTAATAGTAAAAGTTTTAAGTTTTGGATAGAATGGAGATTATAGCCCCTATTGGGTTTTTATTATTGTCTGTTCCCCTGATGGGGAGATTTACCCTCTCTATTTTTCCTGTTTGCTGTTATCATTGAAAGTGAAAGTAAAAGAAAAACACAAATTTTAGTCTGTCCCCAGAAAAGTAATAGAGGATAAATCTTTACATGGGGACACTGGTTCTGGTCACCTAGGGGGCCCCAATGGATTATTTTATTTTTGTAGGGATTTCCTCTCACTTCCTGTTTTGGCTATGGGACAGGAATAAAGAACTTACAAATAAAGAGATAACATTGGCAACAATACACCTCCAATACAGTAAAGGATGGGATTAAGCATGAGAGGGCAGGTGTAAGTTTGACTAAGCAGAAGGCCCAATACATAGTCAAAGCATGCATATCAGTAACAGGACACATTACGAATTATACCAGTCCATCCATATTTGCCATTACCAGTTGAAGAATTATTGGAAAGTATGTACTCATAGGTGGAATTCTGTTGTACTAAAGCAGTTACAGCAAAATGGTTAGGAGCCAACATGGACTTCCAATTTCTAAGTTTAACAGTACTCGTCACTAATAGAATGTATGTGATAACAGAGCAGAACGTAGACAGGTATTTGTCAATACCTATGTTATGGTGATCCAAAGCTGGATGGGAAGGAGTTAGAATCCCTGTTACAGTGGATAACATCTGAAAAATACACCTCCATAATCTGGTGAGGCTAGGGCAGTCCCATAGAATATGCTATAAATGGCCTATTTGTCCACAGTCCCAACAACACACTGGGGAGCTGGAGAAGGAAAATCTAGGCGATCGGTATAGAGTATAGTACCACTGGCCAGTGATCTTATATACTAATTCCCATTGGTTGACACAGTGTGTTGCTCTATACACAGAGCAGAAGGCAGTCTGCCATTAGAGAGGAGTGAATGAGGTTTTGAGGTTCTTCTCCCATTTTAGCATTACGGGTGTTTTACCTTGTAGGAGATTTTCTTGTAGGAGATTATAGAAAAGGGAGTTACCTTTTTCATGGGTTTGACTGAGGTATAAAAGCGCCATGCTTTAGGATGTAATGTAATCAGTGCGATAGGATGTTAATCCAGAAAATGCAAGATATGGACACAAGTGAAGTGCACTGCTCTCATGAAATAAATGTCCTCCCCCAGCTGCTCCAGGCTTTTGAGCCTGGACCCACACATGAGATCCTCTAGATCTAACAGACCATAACAAATCAGGGGCTGTATAGAGGAATAATCAAATCAAGGGCTGTGAGAGGGATTTGTATGCATCTCAGTCCTTTGGCCTTCCAGATCTCTGAAGTAGGGCTGACAAGCATATTATATAAGAGGTTGCAAGGGGAGATGGGCAGTACCCTGAAAATATATATAAGTTGAGACAGAATTGCCATCTAAATGCAGTCAGTCAGCCATACCAGGTGAGGTCAAATTGTGACAGATGCTTGAGTTCTGATTCCCCTTTGGCTAATAGGGGCTTGAAGTTAGAGTCTGCAAGAGAGGCCATTGTGGGTGTAAGAGTGAAGAGTGCCTAGGTATGTTATGATTTGCCTACTCCATGTGTACGGGAGTTGCTGTACCATTCTATTCTTAGTGGTTGGTAAGCCCCTATCTTCAGTTCACACTATCCTCTCTGTTTAATAATGTAAGGTGTTCCAGTGTCTGTGTTTTGTAAAAAATATGCAGCTATATACCTGATTTCAGAGAGCCGCTCGGCACTCATGTGACCGGCTGCCTCTCTCCTCTCTTCTCTTGAACTGAAGTGGCAGTGGGCAGGGCCTGAGAATCCCCTGCTGACGTCAGGAACAGCCAGGTATTTCAGGTGATACAGGGGACCAATTTATACAGCACAAGCACTGTGCTGTTATGCATGCTTTAACCACTTTCAGACCGAACCAATTTGCAGCCAAAGGACCAGGCCCCTTTTTGCGATTCGGCACTGCATCGCTTTAACTGACAATTGCGCGGTCGTGCGACGTGGCTCCCAAACAAAATTGACGTCCTTTTTTTCCCACAAATAGAGATTTCTTTTGTTTTGTTTTTTTGCCCCTGTGGTTTTTATTTTTTGCGCTATAAACAAAAAAGAGCAAAAATTTAGAAAAAAAACGCATTCTTTTTTATTTTTTGCTATAATAAATATCCTCCAAAAATATATAAAAAAACGTTTTTTTTCCTCAGTTTAGGCTGATACGTATTCTTCTACATATTTTTGGTAAAAAAAATCTCAATAAGTGATTATTGATTGGTTTGCGCAGAAGTTAGAGCGTTTACAAGATAGGGGATAGTTTTATAGCATTTTTATTAATAATTTGTTTTTATTAGTAATGGCGGCGATCAGCGATTTTTATTGTGACTGCGACATTATGGCGGACACATCGGACATTTTTGACACATTTTTGGGACCATTGTCATTTATACAGCAATCAATGCTATTTAAATGCATGGATTCCTGTATAAATGACACTGGCAGTGAAGGGGTTAACCTCTAGGTGGCAGTGTAGGTGTTAAGTATGCCTAGGGGTGTGTTTCTTACTGTGGGGGGGCGTGGCTTTCAGCTAGTGAATGCTGATCTCTGCTCCAATCACAGGAAGCAGAGATCGGCGTCACTAGTTGCTAGGCAGAACGGGGAGATGCTGTTTATTTCCGCATCTCCCCGTTCAGCCTTCCCGTGAGACGATTGCGGGTGTCCCCGCGGCGATCGAGTCCACAGGACCCGCGACCGGCCTCACGGGGGTCCCAAACGGCGCGAGCGGCGCGCGCGCCCGATGGTACGGCGGCATCTTAAAGGGGGCGTATATATACGCCCTTATGCCTGTCCGTGCCATTCTGCCGACGTATATCGGCGTGCGATGGTCGGGAAGCGGTTAAGAAAACAGGATTTATACATTGTTTTAGGGTAACAAACAATAACAGTTATTCCTTCTGGATCTGCCCTCCAGGTCTGCAACTTGAGCTTTAAGGCACGATATTTCTTCCATCTGTGCTGTGTAGGCATCCACTAGGGCAGTGGCCATAAACCCTGTCCTCAGGGCCCACTAACAGGCCAGGTTTGCAAGATAACTGAAATACATCACAGGTGATATCATTTGCTGCTCAGTGATTGCAGTATTCTAGTGTGCATCTCCCCAAGGTAATACATAAAACCTGGCCTGTTAGTGGACCCTGAGGACAGGGTTGATGACCACGGCACTAGGGTATTGAAAGATGAGGCATAATCACCTATTGTGTTTTCCACATGGTCTAGTCTGTCTCCCAGATGTACTTCAGCTTTAAATTGATTCATGCATGAAACTATATCAGAGTGCAGCAAAGCCCTCATGGACACAAGCATCTCTTTCAGCATTGTATCTGATACAGATTGCCCCAGTGTAGGAAATGCAGCAAAGGGATTTGAGTATGAGGCAGAGGTAGGCCCTCCTTCAGTATCAGGACCCACCTCCATGTCAGATTGCTAATCCAAGCCATTCGGGGAGTCCTGGCAGGGTTTGGACTTCACTGGGCTTGTGGTAGAGAGAGTAGATGTGCCAGAGAAGGGTCTGCTGCATGAGGTGGAGCTCAGATCTCAAGCGGCCATATTAGAGTGTAGTCGCCAGGCCCACGTGTGTGTGTGATTTTTTTTTTTATACTATTTTCATTCAATATTTGACATTTAAAAATATATTTTGCATTTACTAAATTTAACTTAGTTGTTTTTGATATGCCATTAGTGTCACCTTTTTTCTTCTGTATAAGTTGAGACAGAATTGTCATCTAAATGCAGTCAGTCAGCCATACCAGTAGAGGTCAAATTGTGACAGATGCTTGAGTTCTGATTCCCCTTTGGCTAATAGGGGCTTGAAGTTAGAGGCTGCAAGAGAGGCCATTGTGGGTGTAAGAGTGAAGAGTGCCTAGGTATGTTATGATTTGCCTACTCCATGTGTACGGGAGTTGCTGTAGCATTCTATTCTTAGTGGTAAAGCCAACACCAAGGTCAAGAATTAAAGACTTTGTGAAATTGACCTTATAATAGGATACATGGATAAAATGAGTTTAAATCTGGAGGACTTGTGGTAAAGAGACCGTAGGGGTGGTCCAAAAAGGGATTACATTGTCTGCAAACAGATTAATTCTATGAGTCTGTCACAAAATTGGAATCCAGTAATGAGCTCTGACCACCTCCAATAGTGGTTCAATCGTGAGGTTTAATATAGTGGAAGGGACATCCTTGCCATGTGCTTGTTTGAAATTAGGAAATGCTTGGATAGAAGGCTTGAGGTGTAGACTTGAGCAGATGGGTTGGTGTATATCGCCGATATGGCAGAGAAAATATTGTACTGGAATCCAAATTTGGAGAGAACCCTAAACATATAGGTCTAATGAACTCTATTCTCTATTCTCTCTATAATGAACACCTTCTCTGCATCAATGTAAAGAAGCAGAGAAGGTGTCTGATTCCTCTCTGTATAATGTATAACAGCCCTCAAAAATTACACTCGCACACTCGCATTTTGCGAGTGATTTTTGAGGGCTGGCGAGGAGAAGAGAGGAGAGCTGCCACTGGGAGATCACAGCAGGGAACATTCAGACTTTTGTTTCATAAGCTGTGAGTGTTCCCCCGCCGTGCGCCGTCACATAAGCTCCTCCCCTTTTCCGGGACTTTGATAGACAGATCACCCGTCCAATCCTAGGACGGGTGACCTGTATCAAACTTCCCCGGACAAGGGGAGGAGCTTATGTGACGGCGCGCCGCGGGGGAACACTCACAGCTTATGAAACAAAAGTCTGAATGTTCCCTGCTGTGATCTCCCAGTGGCAGCTCTCCTCTCTTCTCCTCCACAGGTAGGCAGCACATGGGGGACACAGGCTGCAAATGGGGGGGAGACACAGGCTGCAAATGGGGGGGACACACTGGCTGCACATGGGGGGGGGCGACACTGGCTGCACATGGGGGGGAGGACACTGGCTGCAAATGGGGGGGACACTGGCTGCACATGGGGGGGGGGGGCACTGGCTGCTCATGGGGGGGGGGGACACTGGCTGCAAATGGGGGGGGACACTGGCTGCAAATGGGGGGGGGACACTGGCTGCTCATGGGGAGGGACACTGGCTGCTCATGGGGGGGACACTGGCTGCTCATGGGGGGGGGGGGGGGGGGCACAGGCTGCACATAGGGGGGACACTGGCTGCAAATGGGGGGGACACTGGCTGCAAATGGGGGGGACACTGGCTGCAAATGGGGGGGGACACTGGCTGCTCATGGGGAGGGACACTGGCTGCTCATGGGGGGGGGGGGGACACTGGCTGCTCATGGGGGGGACACTGGCTGCTCATGGTGGGGGACACTGGCTGCTCATGGGGGGGGACACTGGCTGCTCATGGGGGGGGACACTGGCTGCTCATGGGGGGGACACTGGCTGCTCATGGGGGGGGACACTGGCTGCTCATGGGGGGGGCACAGGCTGCACATGGGGGGGGACACAGGCTGCACATGGGGGGGGACACAGGCTGCACATGGGGGGGGGGGGACACAGGCTGCACATGGGGGGGGGCACAGGCTGCACATGGGGGGGGACGACACAGGCTGCACATGGGGGGGGGGACACAGGCTGCATATGGGGGGGGGGACACAGGCTGCATATGGGGGGGGACACAGGCTGCATATGGGGGGGGGGACACAGGCTGCATATGGGGGGGACACAGGCTGCACATGGGGGGGGACACAGGCTGCATATGGGGGGGGGGCACAGGCTGCATATGGGGGGGACACAGGCTGCACATGGGGGGGGCACAGGCTGCATATGGGGGGAACACAGGCTGCACATGGGGGGGGACACAGGCTGCACATGGGGGGGGACACAGGCTGCACATGGGGGGGGCACAGGCTGCACATGGGGGGGGGCACAGTCTGCACATGGGGGGGCACAGGCTGCACATGGGGGGGACACAGGCTGCACATGGGGGGGACACAGGCTGCACATGGGGGGGGACACAGGCTGCACATGGGGGGGGGGACACAGGCTGCACATGGGGGGGGCACAGGCTGCACATGGGGGGGACACAGGCTGCACATGGGGGGACACAGGCTGCATTAACATTAAGGTTGTTAATATTTTTATAACTTAATTGCATAAAACATTAAAGGTGTCATTTAATGAGATAATTTATGAGGGCGGGTTTAGGGGCGGGGCAGGGTAGGGGTTGGGCGGGGCAACTGGTGGCGAGTAACCCTTAAGGCCTGGCTAGTAGCTCAGGACTTGAAATTTTGAGCCCTGATGTATAATATTCAAAATTCTCGGGGTAGCATCGAAGGTCTGCCTCCCTTTAATAAAGCCCATTTGATCATGTTGTATCCAAAAAGGCATAATGTCTATCGGGCATCTGGCCAATATCTGTATGTAGATTTTTATGTCCGTATTCAAAAGTGAAATTGGACGGAGGTTGGCAGTAGGGATGAGCCGAACACCCCCCGGGTTCGGTTCGCACCAGAACCTGCGAACGGACCGAAAGTTTGCACGAACGTTAGAACCCTATTAGTTACAATGGACGCGAACGTTCGAAATCTAAAGTGCTAATTATAACGGCCAATATGCATGTTATTGTTATAAAAAAGGTTTGGGGACCCGGGTCCTGCCCCAGGGGACATGTATCAATGCAAAAAGAAGTTTTAATAACTGACTTTTTTCTGGAGCAGTGATTTTAATGATGCATAAAGTGAAAAGAAAAAAGTGAAATATTCCTTTAAAAATGGTACATGGGGGTGTCTAAAGTATGCCTGTGAAGGAATATGTGTTTCCCGTGTTTAGAACTGTCCCTGCACAAAATGACATTTGTAAAGGAAAAAAAGAAGCCATTTTAAACTGCTTGCGGCTTTAATGTCATGTCTTGTCCAGGCAATATGGATGAAAATCTTTAAGAAAAATGGCATGGCTACCCCATCCCTCCCTACCCCAGCCTATTACCAGCCCCTTTGGGTCTTGTATGGATATTAAGGGGAACCCTGCACCCAAAATAAAACCCTATAACTAAAACCCTATATACTCTGAACAGCAGTATACAGACGGTGCAAGCAAGACAGGGACTGTAGGTATATACTGTATGCATGTATGTATGTATGTATGGACTGTTGGTGTATACTGTGCTGTGCTGGAGGCACACAAAACACACTAACTCCTGCAGATGGCTGTCTTAGGTGACAACAGGGCAGATACAGTGTAAGGGGGTTTAGTGTGCTACTGCTGTGCTATAATCACACAGCACACACACTAACTCCTGCAGATGGCTGGATTGGTAGAGAACAGCACTGAGAAGAACACACTACCCCTGCCTATTTTTCCTCTATCCCTACACTTTCCCCACAAGCAAAGGCTGAGAAGAATACACTATCCCTGCCTATTTTTCCTCTTTCCCTACACTTTCCCCACACAGAAATGATTCACATATAGTGTGTATATGTACAGTACACTGTCACTGTTCCTCAAGCCGGAACACACTACACAAGGCCGCCGGCGCGGCGTCCTTATATAGTGTGGGCCGTGTACTAAACCCCCTGAGCTATAATTAGCCACAGGCATCCTGCCTGTGGCCAATTATTGCTCTCCTTGCCGCTGGCTCTATGATTGGCCAAGCTTGTGGGGTCATAGTGCATGCTTGGCCAATCATCAGCCAGCAATGCACTGCGACTGGCGCAGTGCATTGTGGACCATTCGCATCACACGAATTTGATGCGAACGGCCCTCAGAGTTCTGCCCTCGAAGAGCGGACGAACGGCCGATGTTCGATTCGAACATGGGTTTGAATCGAACACCGGGCCCATCCCTAGTTGGCAGGTGTCGCAGGGTCTTTACCAGGCTTTTGGAGGATGACAATATATGCTCTCAGCCTCTCCGGGGGAAAGGAAGCTTTAGAGGCTGACTAACATCCATCAGATGAGGTGATAATTTTTGAATATTTTATAATATTCATTAGAAAAGCTGCCAGGGCCTGGGGACTTGCCATAAGGCAAGGATTCTATGGTTTTTGTTATCCCTAAAGCCAAAAATAGGTTCCTTAAATTTAAGTTTCTCCATAGACAGGTTAGGAAGGTGGATAGAAAGGTGCAAGCTGGATAGAAAGCTTTGGATGTCTGGTATTATACTACTTTTTGGCCCTTGCACTCAGTTAGATTAAAATTCCTCTTATATGCAACTTATGGGCATTCCACAAGAAGTCGGGGTCTGTAACTGAGTTGGCAATGTCTTAAAAGAATTCCCGGAGATGCTGAGTGATAAAGGCAGCATTGCTGGAGGATTGCAGCAATCTAACATAACAACATAACGACAGATACTGGAGGGCAAATGTCCTCCTCTTCTGTCATCATGGAAAAAGCAGCATGATCAGACCAAGTGATGTCTGAAATAGTAGAGGAGGACACCTTTTGCAGTAATCACTTGTATGTAATAAAAAGGTCAATGCAGGAGTATGTCTGATGTTTGGAGGAAACAAAGTGTAGCCCCTCTCAAATGCATGCTGGCACCTCCAAACATCATACATTTCTTCTGTGTGAAACAGATGCCTTAAAGAAATGGAACAACCTTTGGTTGGGGAACTATAATCTGGGTGGGGGTCCAACGTGAGATTAAAGTCTCCACACATAGGAAAATTACCATACTTAACAGATGCCACAACTTTAAACACTTTGAAGCAAAGCGAAGTTGGTGTGACTTGTGTGCATAATAGCTACTATGGTATAAGGCTTAGCATTCATATCACAGGTAAGCATTGTGAACCATCCAGGATGGAGTCTTTCAGTTGGAAGGAGACAGAGTTCTGAATTTCCAGGTGTGCACCTATTTTCTTCTCAGATGCACAGGTCAGGAAGACAAGCCAGAACTACTTATGAGAACATTTCGACATTGCATTGGCCTAAAGCCCCATACACATGGTCGGACAATCCGTGGACCAGGTCGGTCGGATCCTGTCCGTCGTACTTTGTCCGATGTTGGTGTTGCGTACACACGGTCGGACTACGTTGTCGGAATATCCGGTCTGCAAGAACGTCGTGACGTAAGTCGTCTTCCACGAGATTAGAAAAGGGAAGTTCAGCACCACGTCAGGCACCCGTTGTGCTCCTTCTGCTGATCCCGTGTTTATCGCGAGTTAGTCGAAGTTTGGTGACTTAAAAGATTCGCGCTTCTCAGTTTTCTGACTCAGATCGTTACTGCTCTTCAGTTTGTGCTTGTCGTGCGTATCTGTTTATTAGTGCGTGTAGTCAGTTCGCATTTGTTGGTCATTGCGGCCTATATCTTGATATAGGACGCTTTGATTTGCACTGCTTATTGTCTGCTCGTTTCTGGTATTCATTTCGTTCTTTCAGGCCTTGCTGTTTATCGGTGCTTTCTGTTTGTCCGTTCTGACCAGCCGACCTTTTGTGACCTTGTGAGCGATGTTTCCCGTGCGTACTCGTCGCCGAGTTCGTGCTGTACGCGGAATTGGTGTCGGGCTTCTAGCTTTGAGCCAAGACCCGTCCATGAACAGAGTGACGAGGAGTATGTGGACCAAGAATTGGTTGCTTCAGCGTGACCAATTCTCGCACATGCCTTTGCTTCGTGAGATCCAGGAGAATAATCCTGATGATTTCAGGAACTTTCTCAGGATGACGGACCCCGATTTTCACCGTCTTTTGGCTTTGCTGACCCCCTTTATCAGCCGGCAGGATACCTGCATGAGACAAGCCATTACTCCGGAGCAGAGGCTTGTTGCCACGTTGAGGTACTTGGCGACAGGGAGAAGTCTTCAGGATTTGAAGTTCTCTTCAGGTATCTCTCCCCAGGCCCTGGGAATCATTATTCCAGAGACCTGTTCTGCCATCATCGAGGTCCTGCAGGAGGACTATATTAAGGTAACATTTCTCCTTTACTATTCCCTTCTATGTATGTTCTTTTTGCTAATGTCTTCTATTTTTGACCTCCTTCCCTAATTACCATGATTGCAATATGTTCTAATATGCTGTGCCCCTTTTCTCCTTCATGCATTTTTCCCTTCACTTACCTCCCCAGCATGCTCTTCTGCCCCAATAGACACCTATGGCCTAGTCACTTAAGCAATGTATTTTGTCTGCTTCATAGGATTTTTTGCCCCCAAACACCCCCTAAAATATGACACAAATGTTTGCTGTGTGGTTTACTTCATGTAGAGCCCCTTTTTTTATTGTTTTTGGTGGGGGGGGGGCAAACTCATTAGGAACCCCCTCCCCCAACTGCTCTGTCAGATGGTACCAATCCTCTATCTGCTGGCTTTCCCAAGGTCAATACACACTATATACCTACCTCTTTATAGTGGACATCTTTAGGGATGAATTCTGCAAAGCATGTAGTGCAAGGGGGCTGCCTCCATACTTTCCATTTCCTAATTCTTTGTGTTCTTTCCCTCCTATTAGCTTGCTTGGTAATTTCATAATGTCACAATGTGCTTTCTTTTTTTTGGGGGGGGGGGGGGGGTTGAAATGTTAGTTTAGCTTTCCTGGGGGCTGCCAATAGTGTTAAGTACAGAGGGTCTGGCCAAACTAGCACACATTATTGAGCCATTTGCCAATCAATGAAGTGCAGAGGGTTACCTGTCCAACAACCCCCCCCCCCCCCCAAAACCCGAGTTATTGCCAATGGCCCATCAGAAGTGTGGGGATTGATGGGGGGTGAGTAATCTGTGAAGGGGAGCCTCTACTTTTCTGTGCAAATACTTTCCAGCCTCCAATTTTATACAATGCTCTTGTTCCAAGATGTTGATTGTCTAATCTGCTTGCAATGTTTATGTGCAAAGTGACTAATTATTTTTTCTTGTTTCACTCCACCGTTCCCTTCAACGCCACAGGAATGGCAGACTGTGGCCTCCCACTTTGCCAGCCGTTGGGACTTTCCTAACTGCGGAGGGGCAATTGATGGGAAACACGTCCGCATCGTCCCACCGCCCAACTCGGGGTCCCACTATTATAATTATAAAGGGTTTAATAGTGTAGTGATGTTGGCGGTGGTGTCGGCAACATATGAATTTATGTATGTGGACGTGGGGATGAACGGCCGGATCTCGGATGGTGGTGCCATTACGCACACGGAGTTCTACTGGCGTCTCCAGTCTCTTCTACAGTCTGTGCTTGCCACCTCCAGAGGAGAATGCTGAAGGACTCCCCTTCGTCTTTGTCGCAGATGAAGCATTTGCGTTGACTCCCCATGTGATGAGGCTGTTCCCGATGAGGACCCTCACCCCAGACCAGAGGGTCTTCAACTACAGGCTGTCCAGAGCCAGAAGAGTTGTGGAGAACACTTTTGGCATCCTGGCCAGCCGCTTCCACCTGTTCTTGACGGCAATTAACTTGGCGGAATACAAACTGAACCACATAGTTCTTGCCTGTTGCATATTGCACAACTTCCTCAAAAGACATAACAGGAACTATGTGGTGCCCGTTGGCCCAGATGTGGAGGGCCATCCAAATGCGGACCTCACAGCCCTTCAAGTGGCACGTCCAGGCTTGCCCCCTCTAAATGCCCGCGCGGTCCGCGAGCAATATATGGAGTACTTTGTGGGTAGGGGGGCCATTGCTCTGCCTGACGATGTGTGAGAGGCATTTTTTAATAAATCTGATATTTCAACCAACCTATGATTTCTTGTCACTTCACTATTCTTTTTAGCTTATTTTACCTTGAAATTTTTTCCCTTTGCCTTCGACAGTGGGAATGCACTTTCTGGGCAAAAGGAGGTAACAGTCTCTTCTTCCCAAAAAGATTAGTCTCATGTTGTGTGTTTGCTACCTAATCTTTGGTCTAGATAAGGTTTGTACTGCATAACTGACACCCAAAATACTCCTTTTCATCACCAGGTCAGACATGTGTGTATTCTCAAAAATGCTGTGCTCCGTGTTTTCGTACAAAGCACTGTGGGTGTCATTTACATAAGTCAAATCGACTATGCTCTACAAGTGCAGTGAAAAAGTGCCCTGGAAAAGAAACTTGCAGTGCAAAGTGGACTTGCCTTTAGTAAATAACACCAATTGCCCCCCATATCCTTTCCATTTGACATACATAATGCATTGTGTTTTTTTAAATAAGGAAGCCACACATTTCGAAAAATAAAAAAGTTTACTTGGAAAACATTCACAAGTGCGTTTACAATCTTCACGCCCAAACTGACAACATCTTGGTTATTTACAGCATTGTTTAGAAACATTCCGCAATTGGTAAAACCAGGCATGGAGCAAAACAGAACCTATGAACTTGGAAAGTTCAACTTTGTAAAGTGAAGACAAGATCAGACATGACTATATGTTCAAAGTGTGTTTGATCTTGCCTTCATCACATGGGGGGGTCACCCCTGGAAAGTGGAAATTTAGAACATGCACACAATTTGGGTCTGAAAATGGTCATTAGATGGTAAAAACACATGCCTAGAAGCTTCAAAAGTGCCATTTTCCATCATGGGGATGAATGGACGTTTTTTGGGGGTGCAACCCCTTCACCACAACCACTTTCGTAGTTCGTAAAGTGGTTGCACCCCAAAAAAAAACGTTGGCATTCATCCACCATGATGGGAGCTAGCACGTGTGGACACAATGTGTGCATGTTCCAAATTTCACACAGTTCTTAAGTTGCAAATGTGTTCAGAAGCTGGCACAAATGTGTGTTAATTACTTGGTGCGTTTTCATATTTTTCCTAAAACATCAATGATGTTCTTCAATTTTTGTTGAACATCATTGATGTTTTGCTTTATGTAATCGAGATCTCTATTGCAGACCATTATCTCCCCGATGAGTACGTGGGCACTCTCTGTGGTAAAGTGCGATTTTTCTTCCACAACATCCACGTCACCTAAAAACCACAAACAAACAAAAATCGGGTGTTGGAAATGAGGCAGCCATACATTGATTAGCTTACCAGTAGCTGTGTTCTCCCACACTCACCTGTTGTGGTGACAATTTCTCCAAGTTCGATGATCTCTCCTTCCTCCTCCTCCTCCTCTGCTTCTGCTGTTTCACCTTCTTTGGGAGGTGTTGGTTTTGGGGTTTCCTCAGACGGGCCAAGTTTTCGCTCCCCTATGAGAATGTACAAAAGGAAGATTTAGCAACACAATCTATTGAGGGCAGAAATAGGAAATGACAAACATTGCTTGAAAGTGACGGACACAATTTTTGTTTGGCCAGTTACAAATGCCAACTACATGAATGTAGTCACTTTGTAAAGGTGCTAAACTGACTAGCTTTTTGTTAGAAGTTTGTGTGATGGAGACCCCCCTCTAGTATCCACTGGAGCACATGTGTGGAAAAGCCTAATAAAAAGGGGGTTTGGGTGTCCCAGCACTAGTGCTCTAGAGTCCAGATGGGTAAACAGCTACTGGGTGACCTCTCCTTTACATTGAATAAATTGGCTTTACATTCTTGATGACATTTCTAGTGAGAACAAACTTCCTTTCCCCAAAAAAAACACCAAACCTCGTATTATAAGTGGCCGAACGATCGAGGTTGTGTACGATCGAATGGACACACACACACGACCATGACAGTGGCAGAAAGATCGAGGCTGAGTACGATCGAATGCACAGACGAACATGAAAGTGGCCATTTTGGAATGTACAACTTTGTAAAAATCAAACCACATGGAGCAGTATGCAAGCAAGAAATAAAACACAAAACACAACTACTTACTTTTTAGAAGAATTCGCTTGATCTTTCTGTACTGATCGGCCTCCCTCAGTTTCAGGTCTGACCAGCGTTTCCTCAGTTGCTCCTTGGATCGTTGTACCCCAATTTATTGTACAGCCTCCTCACAACTTTAGACATGATCTTGGCCTTGCGGACATTGGGGTTGAGGTAAGGCCCATACTTCCCATCATAGTCGCTCCTCTTTAATATGTCCACCATCTCCAACATTTCTCCAAATGACATATTGGAGGCCTTGAATTTCAGGCTCCGGGATCGGGACATTTCTGCCTCCGGACTTTCCTCGTCCTCCTCGTTGGTGGGATATTTGTGGCGCACCTGCTGTGTCCCCGCCATGTGCTCTCCCCACTGCGCCGTAAAGAGAAGGGGTGGGGAATAGACGAGAAAGATCGTCAGGGGCGGGCGGAGTTTGACGCATGCGCACTGTATATAAAACGTCACACGCCTGTGTCGTAGCCACGATCTGGGAGACGAGGGGAGAGAAAGCTCACGCACGAGACGATCGCTAGAAACGAAGGTACAATTTGACGTTAGTACATAACTAGCCTAGACTGATTCGAACTTGAGGCTTCTTTATGGAGAAGATTAGAAGAGTTTAGCCTGACATAATTTATAGTGTTTGGTGTGGTGTTGTGTCTTGCAGAGATTATGAAGGGATTCAACGACATGAGTTTTCTCCCCCTCTTCATTGCCAAATACAGGGAATTTCCCATTTTATGGCAGGCTAAACACCCCCATTATAGCAACAAACCAAAGAGGTACGCAGCCCTGGAGGAACTTGTGGAATTTGTCAAGCCAAGGTTCCCCGTGGCAACTGTTGATGATATAAGAAAGAAAATTGGCAGCCTGAGGAGTGCGTATATCAGGGAGCGCAAGAAGGTCCGGAAGTCGGAAGAAACTGCAACTGCAGCAGATGAGGTCTATGTGCCCAAGCTCTGGTACTATCAGAGTCTACATTTTCTCAAAGACCAGGCTGATGTCACGGAGCCACTCTCGACTCCTCCTTCCACGCTTCCTTGCGCGCAGGCCACCCCTGATGAGGCTTCCGAGGAGCAACCTGGGCCTTCCAGTCTGGAAGAGGTGGAGGAGCCCAGCTTGTTCCAGGTATAGTAGTTTGGTTACCATTTATGTGAATAATGAATGATGTTCACTTAATTCAGGATCCCCAATTGCTTAGTTCCTAACGTGTTTGACATATCAACTGACAGTAGTGTTGGAGACAGTTGGGGCCACAATCTAAACTGCAGGGCTGAGAATTGTATGGTTTTCTATTTGTAAACATTTTGCAACAGTCACTAGATGAAAATTGTGTGTGTTTGATGAACAAATAACTGAAACTATGTCCCTTTTTCATACACAGGAAGACCTCAGCCAGGAGGTGGCTGTGGAAGGTGGCAGTCAGGAGGAGGAAGGGGTTAGTGGCAGCCACGAGGTGAGTAGTGGCAGCCAAGAGGGGGCTAGGCCTCGGAGCCTGACTGACTCCCAAATCCCTCTCCTCCGCCTTCCGTACAGAAGGGCGAGAAGGGGGGGTTATGCGGCAGAGTCAGCGCTCCGCATGATCAGAGAGGCTTCAGACTCCCTACATGCCACACCCGCCGACGAGGAGACCTTTGGCTCGGTGGTTGTCACTAAAATGATGGGTATGGAGGTGAGGCAACGCAACATGTGTGAGGGGCTCATCCTCCATGTCCTAAATAAGGGTAGGGCTGGGGAGATGACCCCAGTCACACATGTTTGCCATACTTACCATGCTCCGCCTCCTCCCCTCCTCCTCCTCCTTCTGCCACCCCACCAGCACGACAGCCACAGCGTGCAAGGAAGCGTGGAAGGAAGACCTGAGAGTGACGACCTGGAATCAGTCTGGTCGGAGAGAAGATGGAGCCTCTTGTAGTACCAGAGCCTGGGGACCTAGATGGCATCTGCTGCAGTTCCGGATGCTTTGGACTTCAGGACCAGATTGCACTCCCCTTAATATACGTACTCCTCAGGCCCCCAATTTTCTACGCTTGAACAATGATGGTTGCCGTGGGTGTCCAAGGCTTTGCAAATTCCCCAAGTTTCACCATGGCTGCGTTCCTCTTTGGTTTGTTGCTGAGACCTAAATAAATTTTTTTGGGATTTGAAATAATCATTGACTATTGTGTTTTACTTTTCTACAATGACAGTTTTTCTTGGAGTAGGCAGGTACATTTCACTAATCCTAAAGTAGAATTAACAAGGGGCACCAACAACCAACAAACTCCTAGTAAATTTAAGCAAGAAATACAAATGTTAATAATGTGGTTTTGCTAAGTTGAGACACACAACCCCCCTCCAAAAAAAAAAAAATAATCTCCTTCAAATATGTATTCCCAAAAAAAAAACAAAAAAGACAAATCATGCTAAAAATATAACAAAGATTCTTTTACGATCTGAGTAAAAATAAACATGTAGTGTATAAATGCTGAAAAGTAATAAAGAACTAAGTTTGTGAGAAGTGCGGGTGAATAGGAGCAGCTAAAACATGTCATTCTTGTTGCATTGTAAAGAAAAAGAGAATGCGCTGCATTAAAGACATTTTAACATTGCAGCGTGACGAATGTGCTGTGTCGATTAGGAAAGGTAGTTTTACCTGACTGAGCGCTTCCGTCACAGAATTTCTTCTGAGCATGCGTAGCACTTTGTCCGTCGGACAACCGTACACACGATCGGATTTGGTGTGATCGGACCGTGTTGACGGCAAATCTTTCCAGCAGGAGATAAGACTTTGTCCTTCGGACAAACCGACGTACACTGTCCGATGGTGCATACACACGGTCTGATTTTTCAACAACATTGTCCGATCGGACAGAATCCATGAAAAAGTCTGACCGTGTGTATGGGGCTTAAAAGTGGGTCTCCTGGACACATAGGATGTCAGTTTTCGAAGTGCATGCTTCTCTTCACATAGAGAAGCATTTTTCAGGGTGGTTAGGTCCCTGGCATTTAAAGACAAAAACTTGAGCGTCATTGCACAGTATTGTGATGAAAAGCAATAGTGTGGAAGGGACGTTCACGTGGGACCCAGTGGGGTCAGGGGGATCCAACCAGTAGGCAAGAGGCATCTCAATGAGCATAAGGCACTGCATATCTAGTGTATGGCATGCATGATCATAATAACGCACACTGTGGTATTTCTTAAGGAAAAGAAGAACAGGGCCATAGAGGTAGCATCTATTGTGGAGGCAGAAACAGTATGAGAAAAAACTAAGCAAAATCAAAAAGGCAACACGCAAAACAGAGGAGAACATCGACTCTGTTTTAAAAAAGGGACCTGGGAATAGGTCTGCGTGCAGGACAAACTGCAATAGCAATAGGGGGAAACAGAGGAAGATGGTCATCACTCTTTAGCGCCAGGGAGTAGAATGGAATGTTAAAGAATGGGGAAAGAGTTCAGGAGCCTCCAGTAGTGTGTTTTCTGGAGGAGCGCTTATGGGATACTACTTGCCAGTCCGCATTCAAAGCAGATGGGTGCGTGGAGGGTTGTGGAGAAGGTGGAGAAGAAGAGGATTCAGGAAGAATTCCCCATTGGCAGAGAGCCCCTAGACCTTTATCGCTGGTAGACATTAAGGTGGTGACAGCATTGTAGGTGATGGGGAGCGTAGCAGGATGTATCCACCTGTGCGCAATGTTATGCTTCCTCAATGATTAAGTAATCATAGCAAGGTTACGCTGCAACTGCAAGTTATGCTGAAGTAGTAGTGCTTTGTAGTTTGCGGCCATGTGTCCTCTCTCCTCTCCTTATTCTGAGCCAAGAGAGCCAAGTAGGAGGGGCCCAGATTTTCTCCTGACTTATGTAAGATAAATCAGAAGAGGAATCTGTGCTCTCTGACCCTGTGTCCATGCAGTGCCGATTGTTGTTGGGCCGGTCACATGATTAGGAAAAAAATTAATAATTTTAGTCAATGAAGGCTGAAGGAGAGGGGAAGGATGGAGAGCGGAGGAGATCGAGTGCTCAATGCTGGCTACGGAACTGACAGGGAGAGGGAGGGGGAAGATGCAGAGACACACAGAGGTGAGCTGCAATGACGGAGGCACATAAACTGACCACACTTTCATGGCTCAGCAGCCATGATAAACGTGGTCAGCTCTCAGAGTGGAAGTCAGGACCAGGCATGATTAACCACATACTGTAGAAGATAGAAAGAAGCAATTGAAAAAGGAAAAGCACTATGCTACAGCTTGTACCTTAAAGGGACAGGAGCATATTTTTTTGGGTGGGGGGTAACAATCACTTTAAGGCAACAAAAAAATTCTGCAAAGTTGTACAAAATCCTTAAAAGATTGCATTGCAAGCTGATGGTAATTTAGCGGGGAAGAGATCTGGCTAGCTAGAACATATTATCCAATATTCTTTTCATGAACCTTATGCAATATGCACCAACCTGTAAATGTGCATGTAGGGTGAAGTGGTATTCTGCTTGAGGACAAAATGATTAAGGCCTCTGGTGTAAATACTCAATTTGTATCTAATAATAATGTTTTTACAAATTGTAAATTAAATTGTATAATTCAGGTACAAAATATTGTATAGGCATGGAGTTGTTCCTTGTTGCAAAGCATGCAATCATTCTCTGACTATTATCTAACAATGGCTTTATTATTTATTTCTTATAAATACATTTTTTAGGTGAAACACTATTCTGTCTCCTCTACTGTCCTCATAAACACTAGCCTATACTTACCTATTCTGTAGCCACTCTGGTCTGGTCACATGATTGGGTCCCAGCACAGGCTTCAGTGTAGAGGAGAGACAGCATAGAGGCTGTCCATCCTCTACACTGAAGCCGACACTGAAGCCTGATCATGTGACTGGACTGCAGTGACTACAGAGTAAGTAAGTACAGTAAAACCTTAGATTGCAAGCATAATTTGTTTTGGAAACATGCTTGTAATCCAAAGCACTCGTATATCAAAGCAAATTTTCCCATAAGAAATAATGGAACCTCAGAAGATTTATTCCACAACCATTTATTCATAACTCCTTCAGTTTATAGTCCATATAAAAAGATTATAGCAATGTGACCAGGTTGTGTAACCATAAAATGTCCATCCACAAATGGCAGTCTCCACAAGCGGGTTAGAAGCAAAATCCAGCAGGAGCTACAGAGTATAAAAGAGAATAGAGGCACCTCTAAGTGTAGCAATATGGTTACTTTTAATAAAGGTCCAACATTTAGCAACTCACATGGTTGATGATTAAAACAGGCACATCTAAGTATGCAGGCATCTGGGGTAAAGTTGTCCACATAGACCATCCTTCGCACCACTGGCTTTCACTTCTGTCAGTCTGCAATCAGGACCGGGAAGACTACCCTGCAGTAGAGCGGTCTGAAAGCGAGGCTTGAAGCGCTCAAGGAGTGCAGTGTGGATGGGATGACGTTGATGGGGGTGTGGAGGATAGTCTATGTGGACAGCTTTACCCCCGATGCCTGCATACTTAGATGTGCCTGTTTTACTCATCGACCATGTGAGTTGCTAAATGTGTACCTTCATTAAATGTAATCATATTGCTACACTTAGAGTCACCTCTCTTCTCTTTTATACTCAGTTGTGACGCTACTTGTATATCAAGACATCACTCGTTTATCAAGTCAAAATGTATAAAATTAATTTTAGCTTGTCTTGCAAAACACTCTCAGACCTAGTTACTCTCAATCCAACGTTTTACTGTATAGGCATCCTTTCTTCACAAGTTAGACACAATAGTCTTAGAATGGTGGTGGAAATTTTTTTTAGCCGGTAAGTCACACTCCCCACCCTCCCCCTTCTAACAGGGGTTTGACTGGCCTCCACTGCTGTGAGACCAGGACGTGGAGAAGTGATGCTGCAGCCGAGACAGCTCTGGATTGTTTTGAGAGGAGCCAGGTAAATGTTTAGGGGCGGGAAGAACAGATAATGGATTTTTTTTTTTACATTAAGGCATAAAAAACTTTTAGACTTAGCACCACTTTAAACCCTTATGCCGCGTACACACAAGCGGATTTTCGATCAGAAAAATATTGGATGTTTTTTTCCGATTGTTTTTACGCTCAAGCTTGGCTTGCATACGCACGGTCACACAAAAGGTCGCTGAACTTTCGACCGTCAAGAACGCGGTGACGCACAACACTATGACAAGCAGAGAAATTTAAGTTAAATAATTCCGAGCATGCGTCAAATTGTTTCCGAGCATGCGTAGGAATTTTGCATGTCGGAATTGCTACAGACGATTGGAATTTCCGATCGGAACTTTTTCTGACCGAAAAATTGAGACCATGCTCTCAATCTTTTGCTGGCTGGGATTCAGCCAGCAAAAGTCTGATGGAGCATACACACAGTTGTATTTTCCAACCAAAAGCTCTCATCTGTCTTTTGCTGGCCGAATTTCCGATCGTGTGTAAGCGGCATTACTGCCTGTTGCAGAGTCCTTACAATATTAAATGTGACATCATGGCAAACACATGCAAACATATCCTAAATGCACCTCAAAAGTCCTTGTGCCCTAAGTCTCATAAAACCAGAGCCACTATTTTCCCTCTGAACTTTGGGCTAGGAAAACATGGAGTATTTTATCATATACAGTATATTATGGTAAAGGATATATATTTGGTTGCTGTAGTTTTTGAAAATGTTGTCCTTCTGTTTTACATTGTAAGTATGTTTACCTACTTTTAATGGACACAAATGACAAAAAGAAGATTTACCAAAATTAAAGACGACTTTTCAATTACAAAAAAATCATCTAAGCAGCTGTGTTATCTAAACAAATGCCTGACATGTTTATGTGAACATTCCTATGCCATCAGTAGACAGCCATAGGATCAGCAACATTTCCATAATACACAGGATGCTTCAGTAGACTTTTACAATCATAATGAAAGATAATTAATAACAATTGCAAACTTATTTCTCTGCTCTCGTTTTCAGTAACCAATGTGTCAAAAATATAGAGAATTGAGGAGCTACATTTTAACCACCGCTCTCATTTTAATAACCGTGTTAGAAGGCTCTAATTTTACTGTCATTTGTAGGATCTCCATAGGTCTTTTATCATGTCTGTGCACTAATCAGCTAGGGCATTCCATTGTGAAACCACAATGTTTACCAATTTACATTATTTTCTTTTTTTGTTTTCGTAAACTTAACCCATAATTGTTAGGCATATGTATAAATATGAGTATTCTGTTGTTATATAATGTAACTCTGCAGTATAAAATATTTAGATTTCCACCTTTTGTTAGCTATACTTTTTTTGGTTGAACTTCTTAGGTGGGTTGCCAGCAGGGGCAGAAGTCACCTTAAAGAGGACATCTCACTGTCGGTCTAGAGCAAGAAAATTTTAACTTTACCTGAAATGATCATTAATGTGCAAGGTTACCTGTGCATAATTTATATTTGCTACTTTTTTTATAGCTTTACTTACTGTGGCCACCTGAAGTCTGCTAGTAGCTGATGTACCAAATGTCTGACCTCACACATTGTGCATTTAAAAGGCGTGAGACATTGATTATGTTTGGGCAGGTGATAGGTCAGCAGTTGTCAACTTACATTGGTCCAGCTTGGTTACATCTAAACCTTCATAGCCAGGGGGCTGTTGAGGATGCAGAAATTCAATGGTCTCCTTTGGGTGCTGCTCAAGCAACTTGCTCAGCACCTCTACCGTACAGATGACATTTTTTTTTTTTTTAAATTAAGGTTTTCTCTAATTGGACAGAGATCATGACATCACCTACCTCTCCTCTCCTCTCCACCCTGTTTAAAATACAAGACAATCTTAGAATGGTAGAGGTGCCAAACAAGCAACCACCTTTGTTCAATATACAGAAGGCAAGTCGCTCAAGCAGCACCCGGAAGAGACCAGTGCTTCCTGTGTGTAGCTTAGAAAAACTAAAAAATACTGCGCTTGTGTCAATATCAAAACAAACTAAAGCTGCATCACAGAATTTAGATATTTATCACAAAAAATTAAATAAAAAATTAAAAGTGTTGCGCTAAACGCATAATAAAATGGTGGAAGTGTTCAAACTAGTCCAAGTACCAAACTATAACAGAATACAAAGTCCCATAGGGGGATGAAAAAAAGTGGACTACCTTGAATTCAGGAATCAGAGATGAGACAAATTAAACTCCCTTCACCGTACAGGTCCACCACCAACAAGCATAGGATGCATTCTTACCAAAAAAACAGGACCTCCTGTTAGGAAGATCCAACACACTTTGGGAGAAATCCTGTTATGCAGCACTCCAGCAAGGATCTTGGAAAAGGCAGTGACGTCCCCTCATTATAACATCCAGCAGGGGTCACGAAAGAGGCTGTGGAAACAATCCTCAACACCATCCACAGCATTAACACAGGTATCAAATAAATAGAATAAATGTTAATAGTGTAAAACCTTAAAACTATGTTTTATTTTAAACAGAAAATACACTCACATATATCAGGTATGCAATGCACATAAAAACAGTATCTCTGGGTAGGTAAAATGGCATCTGCCTTTACTTCTAAGTAACAAGATGACGTGAACGTGTAACTCCGTCCTACGCATTTTCTTCCGGGGCAGGACGAAACCCGTAGGGTGGAGTTACATGTTCATGTCATTGCGTTACCCGGAAGTAGAGGCAGACCCCATTTGTTTATGCATCTGTTTGCCTAGTTTTAAGCTTTTTCCTTATTAGTATGACTTATTATAATCTGTACTTTGTCAGTGTGACCACATTAGACCACACTAGATTGATATCAGTGCACACCTGGCATTTCTGTATTTCATAGTGTAAGGCTCTATGCACACTAGCGGTTTTTATTAATTAAAAAAACGCTAGGAAAAAACACTGTGTGAAACATGCTGATAATACTGTTTTTGTGGCAGTTTGTAGTAGGATTTTAGTATCTTTTAGACGTTTTTAGGAGCGTTTAGGAAAATCAGCATTTTACAGTACAAGAAGAAAAATAAATTCTCAAAAAAAGTTGTTAGGAGCGGTTAGAATTTTTTTCTGCCGGGAAAACGCTAACAAAAACTCTATGAAAAAACACAGACCAGTAAAGTACACTACAAGGTCCAGCCCAACAGTCAACAGTTTATGGTATTAGCATGGTGAGGAAAAAGGTTCAAGGGTCATGCAGTTTGCCAGGTGAAGATCCTGGAAGATCCATGGAGCTAAAGCAATAAAGAAATGGCAGTGCAAAATCCTCATTAGAATGATAAAGTCATTTAAGAAAAATTATAGCTCATATCAGTTGGCATGTAGTTGCCATCATCCCTTCTAATACATAAAAAGTGAAAACCTCTGAAAGGTGGGATTTTTAAGGCAACAAATAGGAAAAAGTTTTTTTAGAAAAAATATATTTATTTGTACAAAACATTTGATATAGTGATAGTATACCATATAGCAATAATACAATGAATTCTACATAAATCTAAAAACAATAGGGTTGAGTACAAGAACGATACTATTTGCTTAAGGGTCCTAGGACCTCCAAGAAATTGGTGGCACTGGACACAGCGAATCATCCAATGATGATTCGCTGTGTCCAGTGCCACCAATTTCTTGGAGGTCCTATGACCCTTAAGCAAATAGTATCGTTCTTGTACTCAACACTATTGTTTTTAGATTTTTGTAGAATTCATTGTATTCATTGTATTATTGATATATGGTATACTATCACTATATCAAATGTTTTGTACAAATAAATATATTTTTTCTATAAAAACTATTTCCTATTTGTTGCCTTAAAAATCCCACCATTCAGAGGTTTTCACTTTTTATGATAAAGTCATTTATTCCATAAAAAACAGATAATACACTTACATGTTGAAATCTTGGTATTCAGGAAAGGTGACAGATGAAAAACACGACTGGGTTGTCCGCAGTCTGATGGATGAAGAAACTGCAAGGCTGTCAATGTGTGAGCCTGTCCTACCCTTCTAGCTGGCACCAGTGAGATAAGATCATGACACCTTTCAGAAAACCTGCCATTCCTCAACATTCTGCACAAGAGTAGTCTACCTCATGGCAACCCCTTTGTGTCTGTGAGAAGTGGGGAATGGTGCTGGGGCGGTCTTATGTGTTTCAGAAGTCCTTTGTCAAAAACCTATTTTTGACAAACAAAGAATGAACCCCTGAAACGCAGGGAAAAGTCCGCTCACAGCACCATCCCCCACTTCTCACAGACACAAAGGGTTTGCCACCAGGTAGACTGCTCTTGTGCAGAATGCAGGGGAAGGGCAGGCTTTCTGACAGCTTTCATGATCTTTTCTCCCTGATGCTAAGGGCATAGGACAGGCTCAAACATTGACAGCCTTGCAGTTTCTTCATCCATCAAACTGCGGACAACACTGGTATTTTTCATCTGCCACCTATGCTGAATACCAAGATTTTAGCATGTACTATTTGTTTTTATGGAATAAATTACGTTATCATTCTAATGAGGATATTGCGCTGCCATTTCTTTGATGTTCAAAAATGCTCCTAAACGCTGAAGCTTGAAAAATGCTTTTAGCATAAAATAGTGAGCATGGTCATATAGGATAGCACAATTAGCTTCTAGGAGCAGAAAATAAAATATTCATAATAGCTTCTAGAGGCTTAAAAAAATGCTAGTGTGCACGGAGCCTTAATCTAGATCAGGGACCCTGTAAAATGCAATGTGGAATAGTTCAAACTGTTTCCTTTTTCATTCAGAAGAAATAAAGTGAGACAATCTTTACTAATAAATAGAACACATGTTCCATTTAATTATGTTGTTTGTTATAGCCATGGTTGCTTGCCCACACATTCTCCAAATTTCCAGGCATTTTAGGCACATACACTTTCTCATCACTGATGTTTTGATTAGAACGGTTGGTATTTCTAGATGCAGCTATTGGCTGGGCATTGTTTTGTGATGACTCACGTTCTTTAGAAGCTGATATTTCATGAAATTGGCCATCTGGTCCCATGACATTTTCATTAGAGCTTTTAGAAACACTATTTTTAGTGTTTCTAAAAGCTTGTCCCATGTTCACATGGATACTTGGATTGTATTTGCTATCAGGTCAGATTTTCTTTGTTTCTTGATGCACACATTGCTATATCAATAACCAGTGTTCATTATGAACAAATGTCTAAATGAAGAGGTAGAGGAATGTACACTTTATAATCAGGTCAACAAAGAGTTTGACCCAAAATCTAACTGTTCAATGTTCACCGAATGGGTGAGCTGGATGGCCAGATTTGGCCTTTTCTCCCACTCGAACCTCTGGCGCTACTGAAGCTGAAAGTGATTCATTTATCACATTTTAAACAAGCCAGCCAGGAGATCCCAGGTGAAGTCAGTGAACAAACATAGTTATTGTCAAACAGCATCAATAGGCTGCAAGCTGTCATTCACATTGTCGTGCATGGGTCCTCGTGTTTTTGTCAGCAGGGCATAGTTTATTGTATCTGACAATGGATCTACATCTCCAGAAAATATGATTGATTATGGATTTACCTTGGATGTGTTTTATAGCAGAAAGTAAAACTTATATTTTTTTTTTTTAATTGTCATCTTTTTTGTTTATAGCGCAAAGAAAAACGCAGTGATGATCAAATACCAGCAAAAGAAAGCTCTATTTCTAGGGGAAAAAATGACATAAACTTTATTTGGATACAGTGTTGCATGACCGCGCAATTCTCAGTTAAATTACCGTAGTGTCTTATAGCAAAAAATGGACACTAACCACTTGCTGACCAGCCGCCGTCATTATACTGCGGCAGGTCGGCTTGTTCATATGAATCGCCATAGCTGTATGTTGGTCCGTTTTACAGCTATAGCAGGAAGTGTGCACCGCTGCACAGCAGGGGAGCTAATGCGCATTGCCAGCGGCCACAATGTCCACCCGTGATTGCTCCACAGAGAGCCAGAACAGGGATCTGTCAATGTAAACAAACAGATCCCCGTTCTGACAGGGAAGTACAGAGTGATTGTCTGTTCCTAGTGATTAGGAACAGCAATCTCTCTGTACTCCCAGTAAGTCCCCTCCCCCCACAGATAGAAACACTTCCCAGGTATTTTATCACCACTAGTGTTAACCCCTTCCCTGCCATTGTCATTTATACAGTAATCAGTGCACTGATCGCTGTATACATGTCACTGGTCCCAAAAAAGTGTCCAATCTGTCCACTGCAATGTCACAGTTCTGCTAAAAATCGCTGACAACCGCCATTACTAGTAAAAAAATTACAAATGCCATAAATCTATCCCCTATTTTGTAGATGATATAACTTTTGCGCAAACCAATCAATATATGATTATTGCAATTTTACTTACCAAAAATATGTAGAAGAATACATATTGGCCTAAACTGGTGGATAAGTTAGTGTTTTTCCAATTTTTTGGGGATATTTATTATAGCAAAAAGTCTTTTTTTGTTTATAGCACAAAAAATGTAATCCACAGAGGTGATCAAATACCACCAAAAGAAAGCTCTATCTGTGGGAAAAAAAGGACATCAATTTTGTTTGGGTACAATATCACACAACCGGGCAATTGGCAGTTAAAGCGATGCAGTGCCGTATTGCAAAAAAATGGCCTGATGATAAAGGGGGTAAATCTTTTGGAGGTCAAGTGGTTAACCACTTTCAGACCAGAAGATTTGGCTGCTTAATGACCAGGCCATTTTTTGTGATACGACGCTGTCTCGCTTTAACTGACAATTGCAACGCTGTACCCAAAGAAAATTACTTTTTTTTTCCCACAAGTAGAGATTTCTTTTGGGGTATTTGATCACCTCTGTGGTTTTTATTTTTTGCTCTTTAAACAAAAAAAAGCGTAAATTTTGAAAAAATATATATTTTTTTATATTTTGCTATAATAAATATCCCCCAAAAATGTTTTTAAAAAACAAAATTTCTTCCTCAGTTTAGGTCAATATATATTCTTCTACATATTTTTGGTAAAAAATAAAAAAAACGCAATAAGCGTACATTGATTGGTTTGCGCAAATTTTTTTTAGCGTCTACAAACTATGGGAAAGATTTATGGCATTTTTATGGCATTTTTATTATTTTTATTTTTTTACTAGTAATGGCAGTGATCTGCGATTTTTAATGGTACTGCAACATTGCGGTGGACAGATCGGACACTTTTGGGGACCAGTGACATTTATACAGCAAACACTGCTATAAAAATGCACTGATTACTGTAAATGTCACTGGCAGGGAAGGAGTTAACACTAGGGGGCAATCAAGGTGTTAAATGTGTGTTGCCTGGGTGTGAGGGGATAGGACTGAGTAGAGGAAGAGACATATCGCTGTTTCTACTTAGTGTGAAAGGGGGCTAACAACAAGGTTCTTGGATTATCAGAATTGCTTGACAAAGGGGGATAATGTTTGCAGCGTCTCAGTCAGAGACACAATTGTATTTATTTATTAGCACAAGTGAAAACTGATTTGCTTTATCGGAAATACAATTAAATTAGAATGCTGCAAATGAGGCAAAGTGGCTAATTTATTAAAGGCAAATAGGCTGTTGAACTCTATAAGAGAATTTTCCATAGAACTTACAGAAAACTTGCAAAGAATATCCAGCCATGTGCAAGGTAGTTAAAAAAATAATTTTTGATTGCACATGACTGGATGATAAAAGTCAGCATGGCTTCACTTTAAGTGATTGCAAATGATCAGCTTGTAAAACAATTCAGTTTAAAATTGAAATGAACAGCAAACATTTGTGTATAGATGTATGAAATAATAAATAGTTTTTTCCTCTTTTTTTTATAAGTGATCACATTCCCTCTGTTCTCAGCTGCATAAGAGATGGGGGGAGAAGAAGCAGCAGCACACTGATCTTGCCAGTAAAAAGGCTGTGCAAAGGGGGCTTGTCAGGACAAGTCTATTCATTGGAGGAGTGCAGGCTGAGTTCCGAGCACAGCTAGAGAACTGACCACGGTGTGTTCTCATGCTTAGTGTAGTCAGTTTTTAATTGGAAAGCAAGGGGACTGCCAGGAACACCAGGGATTTCATACAAAGGAAGCAATACAAATAGAACAGGATACTTTTCATACAACTACATGGTATACCAGGTACATACGTATCAGGAATCTGAAATGCTGGGGTAACAAACGCTTTCATTCACTAAGCTCTGGGAAAAAATTCTCTTGCAAAGTGAACAGCCTATGAGATTAAAACTCAAATGTTTAGCTAAACCCTAGGTGATTGTAGCCATAATGGCACAACCATCAATCCATCCCTGCATGCCAGGGTGCTAGGTGTTATCCTGGACTCTGAACTCTCCTTTTGGCCCCACATCCAATCACTTTCCAAAGCTTGTTGCTTCAACCTCTACAATATCACCAAAATATACCCATTCCTAACCAATGACTCCACAAAGCTCCTAATTCACTCCCTGGTTATCTTTTGCCTCAACTACTGCAACTCCTCCTCATTGGCTTACCTATAAATAGGCTATCCCCTATTCAGTCATCATGAATGCTGATGCCAGACTCATCCACCTTACAAAGCTTTCAGTGTCTGCTACCCCTCTCTGCCAATCCCTCCGATGGCTGCCACCCACTGAACTAAATACATTTAAAGAAACAATAACTTACAAAGCCATCCACAACTCTGCCCCAGCTGCATCACTAACCTAGTCCCATAATACCAACCAAATCGTTCTCTCTGTTCCTCACAAGACCTCCTGCGCTCTAGTTCCCTTGTCATCTCCTCCCATGCTCTCCTCCAGGACTTCTCCAGAGCCTCTCCCATCCTATGGAATTCCCTACCCCAATCTGTCTGACTATCTCCTACTCTATCCACTTTTAGGCAATCCCTGAAAACTTTTCTTTGCAGAGAAGCCTATCCTGCCTCCACCTAACTGTACTTTTATTTTCCTTTATCAGCTCATCCCCCACAGTTATTACCTTTTGTATCACTTGACCCTCCCTCCTAGATTGTAAGCTCTAACAAACAGGGACCTCTGATTTCTCCTGTATTGAATTGTACTGTAACTGTACTATTTGCTCTAACTTTGTAAAGCTCTGCGCAAAGTGTTGGCGCTATATGAATCCTGTATAATAATAATATTAGTACACTTGCAACAAGAACAATTGTGGGCAGTAGCTCATGATATTTTTTTTATTTGCACCAACATCCAAATTTTCAGGTCAAGCTTTTGGGGTGCAGCTCCTTCTTCAAGGTTCAAGGAGCACTAATACACAAAGTTTTAGCGGAATAATAAGTAAGACAATCTCTGAGGAAAAAGGCACAAACATACACAGCAATTGCAATACTACTTACACCACCGGGTTCGGTTTGCACCAGAACCCGCAACGGACCTAAAGTCCGTGTGAACTTAAGAACCCTATTAATTACAATGGACGCGAACGTTCAAAATCAAAAGTGTTCATTTTAAAGGCTAATATGCATGTTATTGTCATAAAAAGTGTTTGGGGACCTGGGTCCTGCCCCAGGGGACATGTATCAATGCAATTTTTTTTTTTTTTTTAAAACGGATGTTTTTTCAGGAGCAATGATTTTATTAATGCTTAAAGTGAAACAATAAAAGTGTAATATTCCTTTAAATTTCGTACCTGGGGGGTGTCTATAGTATGCCTGTAAAGGGGTGCATGTTTCCCGTGCTTAGAACTGTCCCTGCACAAAGTGTCGTTTTTGCAGGAAAAAAAGCTATTTAAAATCACTCGCGGCTAATGAATTGTCGGCTCCCATAACACAGAGAACAGTCATTCATTGAAAGTCAATGATAAAAAAAGTCATTGATAAAAATCAAAACACAAAAAAAAATGGCGTGGGGTCCCCCTTCAAAATTCATACCAGACCCTTATCCGAGCACGCAACCTGGCAGGCTGCAGGAAAAGAGGGGGGACGAGAGCGAACCCCCCTCCCTCCTGAACCGTACCAGGCCACATGCCCTCAACATTGGGAGGGTGCTTTGGGGTCCCCCCCAAAGCACCTTGTCCCCATGTTGATGACAACAAGGGCCTCGCCCCCACAACCCTGGCCATTGGTTGTGGGGGTCTGCGGGCGGGGAGCTTATCAGAATCTGGAAGCCCCCTTTAACAAGGGGACCCCCAGATACCGGCCCCCCCCTGTGTGAAATGGTAAGGGGGTACAAAAGTACCCCTACCATTTCACCAAAAAAGTGACAAAAATTGTAAAAATGACAGGAAACGATCTTTGACAATTCCTTTATTAAAATCTTCTTTCATCTTCTTTCTTCTGGTCTTCTTCCTTCTTCTTTCTTCATCCTTCGGTTTCTTCATCTTCTCCTTCCGGCATCTTCTTCCATCTTCTTCTTTCATCTTCTTCTTCCTCCGATCCGCTTCTTCTTGCTCTGGTCTTCTCGTCCGGCATCTTCTTCCATGGCGTCGGCGTCTCTTCTTGGGCCGCTCCGCGCAATGAGAGGCTCCCGCTGTGTGAGGCTTCGCTGCGTCTGACAGCTCTTTTATAATGGAGGGTGTGGCCACCTGGTGACCCCACCCCCCTCTGACGTCATGGGAAAAGCCATAGGAAATTCCCCATGATGTCCCCGTGCATGGCTCTCCAGGTCTAGGGGTTCCCGGAGTTAGTACCCAACGACTTTGCATGCTGACACCATAAAAGTACTTTTGACAGGTTTTTATTTGCAGGGGTAACATCCAACAGACACAATCACATGAGGGAACAGAGGGCAAGGATGAAGAAAACTCAAGCACCTTGAACTGGTTATATGAATATGTGTCCCTCGCGCTACTTGGAGTATATGAAGTAGTCAAAAGTAGATAAATAAATAAATAGTGCTTCTGCTGCAAAATGTGGTGTGTTCACAAATACACAAAATAGTGATGAATATAGAAAGAATTTCGCGCAATATATAGCTAAAAATAAAGTGCAATAAGGAATAATCCAATAATATAAATATAATAGTGATATCAATACTACTGGTGAGAAATAATAAATAATACAGTATTAATAAGCATCAATATCTACATTAAGTAGTAAATAAAGTGACGGGTGCATATGTGCAAAACCTTATTAAAAGTACCCTATAAAGTGCTGTGGGATGAGGGTAAAAATAAATTCAAACAGTCAAATAGATTCAAACAATCATAGTGCATTCAGGTGCTATACAATTAAAGTGCTAAGCAATTAGATGACTAATAATGAAACGTCAAATAATGGATGAGTAATCGATGACAGATGAATGGTTATCAGACGCTAGTGGAAAAAATATTAAATAAATAAATAAATATATATAGTCCCAGGTTGGATACAATATATATGAATAAAACAGTGTCCAAGTTAGTCCATCCGGTCCTGATGATATATATAGTCAGGTACCGTATTCGCTCTAATTATGCAGTAATAATATATTCCATTCATTCAGGTTATCAGCATTAACTGCATGATATAGATATTAAATCCTGTATATTTTCTGCAGCGGGTACTTGGTCCTGATTTTCATAAAATTCAATCCAATCACTAGTCTCTCAAAACTCTCACCTCAAATATGAAAGATTGTAGCTTTTCGGGCATATCCTATAGCCCCATGGATTGTGGATACAAGTTGTTCAGCATAAAACTGGTAAGAGTAAAAAACTTCTCCTTTAAGAACGTTTAAAATCTTGATTCCTCCTCTACTGCCAATTCCAGCGATGTCTCCTCTCTACTTCTTTCCGCAGCGGAAAGAAGTAGAGAGGAGACATCGCTGGAATTGGCAGTAGAGGAGGAATCAAGATTTTAAACGTTCTTAAAGGAGAAGTTTTTTACTCTTACCAGTTTTATGCTGAACAACTTGTATCCACAATCCATGGGGCTATAGGATATGCCCGAAAAGCTACAATCTTTCATATTTGAGGTGAGAGTTTTGAGAGACTAGTGATTGGATTGAATTTTATGAAAATCAGGACCAAGTACCCGCTGCAGAAAATATACAGGATTTAATATCTATATCATGCAGTTAATGCTGATAACCTGAATGAATGGAATATATTATTACTGCATAATTAGAGCGAATACGGTACCTGACTATATATATCATCAGGACCGGATGGACTAACTTGGACACTGTTTTATTCATATATATTGTATCCAACCTGGGACTATATATATTTATTTATTTATTTAATATTTTTTCCACTAGCGTCTGATAACCATTCATCTGTCATCGATTACTCATCCATTATTTGACGTTTCATTATTAGTCATCTAATTGCTTAGCACTTTAATTGTATAGCACCTGAATGCACTATGATTGTTTGAATCTATTTGACTGTTTGAATTTATTTTTACCCTCATCCCACAGCACTTTATAGGGTACTTTTAATAAGGTTTTGCACATATGCACCCGTCACTTTATTTACTACTTAATGTAGATATTGATGCTTATTATACAAAGTATACAAAAGTCTCTATTTGCCAACCCAGAGAATAGCCACTCGCAGCTGGGCGCTTCCAAGCTGAACAAATCTCTAGCCAGAGATTATGACAGTTAGCACTTGAATAATTAATTTTGCACAGTCTTTAACCTTGACTCAAAGCGGTACTCAGAAACAAAACAGCAACCTTTCCTCAGTACCTGGAACGTTATCCATCTCCTTGACAGTATTGGGAAAGCGTGGATTCTCTAGGATGCTAGCTTGTTGGCCCTTCTCCGAAGAGTCCTCCCCTGGTCGCTTGCATGAGCTGCGGTGCCCCTCCAAGTTGAGAGCGCACCCGGACACCTTGAATCCTGCCTCAGTTACTGCACCTCGGACCAGCTGGTTCTGAGACTCGGGAACAGATGGATCCTTTGCGTGGGGCCTGTTAAACCAAACATGTTGCAGGGCGCCACACACTCCCCTGACCGGGACCCCTCGTGGGGCTACCCCGGTCCAGATCCAGGAAACAGGAAGCTCAGGCCTAACAAACCCCAAACACGTGACTCCAGCATCTTAAGTACCCTTCCCCAGACTCCTCGGCGGGGGCAAACACACCCACTGATTGGCTCAGAGGAATTCCGGTACTCAAATTCTGAACCTGTCATGTGTGTCTCACTGCACACATGACCAGGCAGAACCCCAACACAGCCCAGTCAAACTGATGCCAAAGCTTCCCTATCAAATTAACTCTCAGAACCCTGTTACTGTTCTGAGAAACAAATATAACTAAATTTACAATAGCGGACACCTAGAAAAGGTGTCACTGCTACATGTTTATCATATGGAAAGAAGGTGAAGAAAATCTAAAAAAAATTATACATATTGACATTTCACCCATCAATCAAACTAAAAATAGACTATTCAAGCACCCATGTAAATTTCCTAGACATCATAGTATCCATCAGGAATGACAAGCTGCACACCTCAATATACAAGAAACCCACTGGCAGATGAAACTATCTCCAGTGTTCCAGCTTCCACACCCAGCATACCAACAGGCCATCATATACAACCAGGCCAAAAGAAAATAGAATATGCTCAGACCCAGAAGATTTTAGAATACTAGCAGATTCCTTCCATAAGAAAAGTTACAAGGACAAAACCATCAATACAAGCATAAATACGGCCCTGAAAACCCAAAGAGAAAATCTTCTACATTACAAAGAAAAAAAACCCTCTAGTAATTACACACAACCTAGCACTAGAAGGGATAAGAAAGATCGTCAAAGATTTGCAACCCATCATAACAGAGGATGAAATGCTAAAAGAAGTAGTCCAATAACCCCCAATACTGGCTTGTAGGCAACCACCCAACCTCAAACATAGACTAATTAGCAGGAAACTTCATTCTAATTATGAAGTTACAAATAAAGGAACCAAACCCTGCAACAAAAAAAGGCTGTGAACTGTACAGCCAAATCAATCCATCTAAAAGTGTCACACACACACAAAAAGAACCTTCACACCCCAAAAGCTTTTCCTGAAGATTTGACTTAGTAATATCAATTTGAGCTTTTGCTTGCACTTGCATATTTGCAATATACTCATATCAATGTTATACAAATGACTAATTGATAGTCGTGGCTATTCTGAGTCTCTGGGCAAGTAATTTGCCAGCCCGGTTTCCAGAGGAATAGTGGGACAGTTTAAGTGATCGAATGTGTTTATCATATTGTTTGATGAGTAGGAGCCTGAAATCAGAGCGTCATTGGGAGAGTTTTTGAGCTAGATGTGCGTTAGCGTTGTTTTTGTTAAGGGCCTCGAGCATTTTAATATTAGTGAGGAGTTGGTTAAGTTTTTGTGTCCTCTGCCGTTTTTCCCGTGCACATATTTGTAACATTAACCCTCTAATGTATGCTTTGTGCGCACACCACAGCACCACAGGATCAGATAACGAATGGTTGTTTAAAGAGAAGAAATCCGATAAGTTGTTTGCTATGCTGGTGGCATGCGCAGGCATTTGAAAGATCCAAGAGTTGGCCCGCCCAATATAGGCAGGACTTGGTGTGTGCCCCTCCACCACAGTTATAGAGACAGGTACGTGGTCAGACCACATGATGTTGTGGTGGAGGAGGACACTGCCTGTAAAAGAAGATTAACAACAAGTATCAAGTCAATTCTGGAATACGAATTATGCCTGGATGAGTGGAAGGTATATCACGTTTGTTTGCGTGTTGGCACCTCCACGCATCAGAAAGGGTTGTAGAATAGGTGGAGAGTGCTTAGCCTTGGAGGCAGTATCAATCGTGTAGTCTGGTGTTAGATTGTGGTCACCACAAATCACCAGAGAACCCCTCTGGATGGTGGGGATTTTGGTGTATAGTCTTTTCAGATTTGGTGGGAGTTAGGCACAATGGTGAAAGGTTTATTGTTGAGTTTGCCCAGAAGTATGAGGTATCGCCCTGCAGGGTCAATGTGGGATCTCTTTCAGGGTAAAGTCTACAGATCCCTGATGGCAATAAGTACTCCCTTCTGTTTCGTGGGGGCAGAGGTCAGGAAAATATATGGGATTTTTTTGTGCTGAAAGTGGGTAGTATTGTTGGCTGAGAAGTGAGTCATTGGAATACAGAGGACATCAGCTTGTAGTTTGAGCGCTTCTCTCCAGATCGAGGCTCTTTTATCCAGGTGATTGAGGCCGTTAGCATTAAAAGAGACTATATTAAGAGCCATGTGTGTGGAATAGGTGAGGATGTTGATGTAGTGTTGATGTAATGTAGTGTTGCAGGGTCTTTTGTAGCAGTTCTCTGGTCGTAGGCTAGGTACAGTAAATCTTCCACTCTGATTATGGTGGTAGTGAGGCAGTGGTTGTGCAGATCAGACCAAGGATGAGGGAGGAAAAAGAGGGAAGGAAGAGAAAACCAAGTCAAACCACAAAATAACAAATAGTTCAGTAAAAAAGTGGATTCAAACTTGAACCTGAGGGCAGAACATCTGCCCATAACTTCGGAGGGGAAAAGTGCGCACTGGGAGCTCCATAGTGCAGGAACCTTGTTGGGTGTAGATATTTCTGAATTCTAGAAATGGTGGTTATGAGTTGTGTTTCTTGCTGTTCTTCTTTCTCGACACCATTTGCCAGTCATGCCAGAAGTGTACGTTTGCTGAGGGAGAGGGTCCTTCAGTTGTTTGTGCAGGAAGGATGTCTAGGGAACATGGAAGTGCAAGTCCGTCCTCCACACAAGTAATTACAGTGGTATTTCCCTTGTATGTAAATGTCAGCTTCACGGGGTATCCCCAGTAATATGGGATGTTGTGGTTGCGTAAAGCTTTGGTCATGGGTAGGAGGGATTTGCGTTTCTGCATTGTGAATTATGAGAGATCCGCAAAGAGTTGGATACATGCAAATTGTTCTGGGGGTTGCTGGTGTTTGCGGATGGCAGACATAAGTTGCTCTTTAGTTTGGTAGAAATGTCTAGTCATCAGGACATCATGGGGTATATTATCTGGGAGGTGGGACGTTTTTGGCAACCTGTGGATGCGATCGACTTGCAACTCAGATTCAGGTATGGAGTGTAGGAACACTTTCATGAGGTCCTGGGAGTATTGTTGAAGTTGTGCAGGGAGGATAACTTCAGGGACCCCCCTAATCTTTATATTGTTCCTCATGGATCTGTCCTCCAAGTCTGCCACCTTGGCTTTGAGCCAAGTGATTTCATCTGAGTGATCATTATGGGCGTCAATCAGAGTGTTGTGAGAAGCTGCAAAATCCACCATTTTGTTCTCAATATGATCCACTCTCCCGCCCAGATCTCCCACTTCTGCTTTAAAGTTATTTATACACTTTATCATGTCAGCATGCATAGAGCTGCGGAGGTAGACAAGCATGTCCTTCAGCATGGTGTCTGATACTGGCTTATGAGTGGTGGGGAATGCAGTAAATAGATCTACCAGTTCCCTAGTGTCCTCCAGGAGTCCTGACATGTGATCACCTGTCGGTCGTCTTCAGCCATGCATGGCTTTGATTTAGCAGGGCTGCGGGAGAGAGGTGTGGAGGCATCAGGAGAGCGGTGAGCGGCATCTTCCTGTGAGCCTGGGCTCGATGCTGCTGAACGAGAGCTGCTGGAGGGAGAAGGAGAGAGGGCTCTGGCGCTGGCGCCATTTTGGTGAGGATCACGGCCCGCCGGCTTGAATAAATCTTTTAGTTTCTTCGGTTTAATCGCTTCTTTGCGCTTGCGGGTCATCCTGTGGATGTGGCAACACCTTTAGGCAGTCGGCGGTGGTTGATTGGGCTCACGGTGTTGCCCTAGAATCGCTCGGTTTCCGTTGCTGGAGTGGTGCTGTGCTTTCAAGCTTCCATTCAGCAGTGTGGTAGCCACTCCTCCTCCCCAGTGAATTTAGCTTTTAAAGTGTATCTAATGTTTTTTTCTCTCTCCGAATAGGAGTAGGGAAGGGCTAAAACCTCTGCCTCTGTCTCTAATGCGGACAGTCACCCTCTTTATTTGCCTGGTGACTATTGCCACTGCGATTAAAATTGAAAATTAATCCAAAATATTGAGTTTTCTCTATGACAAGAACAGATGGAAAACCTTCCAGCGATGACACTTGCTTAGGTGACAACTGTCTAAAAGGGAATTTCCTTTTCTATAGAGAGATTTCACTGTTGGTTGCATCTCTAAAACAGGAAATGTAGGAACATCTCCCCAATGAGACACAGATGGCAACAAAAAAACACAAAGGCTTTAACCATCACTACTATTTTAAAAATCTCTAACTCAAAATGTTTTGGTTTTAGATATTCAATAATCACATGCTATCAAGCAATTAAAACTTTAGTGCATTGGTACAACACCTATTTTGTAGCTGAGTACCATGATTGGTTGTTTATTATTGTGCTGGTTACATTCAATAGACAGAAGAGAGAGAGAGAGGTACTTATTACTAGCAATTCTGCTGACTGTTGTGAGATTATTTTTTATTGTAAACCAAACCTACTATGTCTAATGAATGTAGTATTATAATAGACAGTATCTTGTGACCATTACAAGTTCCTGCTAATATTTTCTAAAGAAAGTTCCTAGCGAAAACTGAAATGTAATTACCCCTTGGGGAAGTCATTGTGTCAATGCATGTAATTAGACAGGCTTGGAGTCAATATGTTTTCTTGAGATGAAATGACTTACTGACATAATTCATAACATGTTTTATGTGTAGCCTGTGCAGCGGTAATGACAAAATAACTGCTTTCACAGAAAACTCTGCACAGTATGGAGGACACCTTGTCACATGCAAGATTTAATGCCACTAAAATAACACAGACAATACTGGCAAATCATTGTAAGCACTTGTGATCATTTGCATTTCTGCTTGGAGTGTAGCCCAGAGTTTGGGGATTTTTTTTCTTCACTTTACAGGATGGTTGTTTATTGTAAGTTGTGGATCTATTAATAATGTACATATGTATAATTTGCACTTTTAGGTTTTACAGCCTTCATAATAATAGACAATATGGTATAATGTGTTTATAAACTTGCTGTTGTTTTCTAGATTCTAAAGTATTAATCAGGCTGTAGCAGAATACCAGATCAATAATGTTCAGTGTTTTAACAATACAGTTGGAAAACAACTCCTCAACTTGGAAACATTCCTTATTGCTTCTATGTATTAGACAGACTCAGCAAAGGTGTGTCATGCAATATCACATTTATATGTCTCTCTTTTCTAGGCTAAACTCAGGTATAATATAAAAATTAGGAAAGTGTTTACCCAGTTTATGTACTTATATTGTTTTGGATACTACATGCCTCAAAATAATAAGGCCTTTTCTGTATATCTTATAGATCCATATTTAAATTTCCAGTGGCAGATATGCTATGTACCAAATCTCTAGCATTAGATACACACACAAAAATTTAAATAAAATGGGATTTTTTAGGTGACAAAAGCTCTCAAGAATGAGAACACTTTATTATATGATTAAAATAAAAATAATAATTGCATTCATATATATGTCAACATACAAATAATATAAAAGATTTTGAAATAAAACTACAAATTGTTATCCCACTTAGATAAAAAACACATACACATCAATCCTGATCTTAATATATCATGGCTAAATGAATAGCTCACACTCTGGATCACATGGTGCTGATTGCGGTTGAGATTACATCTCAATGCGTTTCACACTGCAGCTTCTTCAGGAGACTGATTCCAGACTGTTGCTTAACCACTTCGGAAGATTTACTCCCCTTCGTGACCAGGCCATTTTTGCGATACAGCACTGCGTTACTTTAATTGACAATTGCACAGTCATGTAACCCTGTACCCAAATAAAATTAATGTTATTTTTCTTACCACAAATAGAGCTTTGTTTTGGTGGTATTAGAGCAGCACTTTTTTATTTGTTGCGCTATGAATAAAAAAAGACTAACAATTTCGAAATTTGTTTCTACTTTCTGCTATAATACACATCCAATAAAAAATATGTAAAAATCGAATTTCTTCATAAATTTAGGGCAATATGTATTCTGCGACATGTTTTTGGTAAAAAAATCCCAATAAGTGTATATTGATTGGTTTACACAAATGTTATAGCGTCTACAAATTATGGTATATATACTGGAATTTTAAATTTTTTTTATACTAGTAATGGCAGCAATCAGTGGCTTAAATTGGGACTGTGATATTGCAGCAGACCATTGGACACTTTGTTGGGACCAGTGACACTAATACACAAGTTAGACATCTAGGGAGATCAAAGGGTTAACTATGTGTCTAACCAGTGCTTTTACTAAGGGAAGTGATGGATTTTATTCCATTTGCAGGGACACAAAATCCACCACGTTCCCCCTGTCAGAACAGACCTCTGCCTTGTTTACATAGGCAGAGCTCTGTCTCATGTCTCTGCCCAACGCCCATTGCCCAGCACCCACAGATCACCTTCTGCTGTGAGTAATAACAGCAGAAGAGGCCCACCAGTGGTGCATGTGTATGCCCCCCCCCCCCCCAGGGGGAAGTGCAGAATCACGTATATATCTATATATATATATAAATGCCCTGGGAAAACATCACATGTGATGAAATGTGTAAGGCGGAGCGTCGCAAGTTCCCGGAAGTGCGGGTGCTGTTTATCTGGCCAGCGAGGATTTGTTACTAAGCGTTTTTTAATCTCCAGAATGTAAGTGTAATTTTTGGATCATCTTTTTCATTTTTATACTCGCACTGATTATGTATATGGGGCGATGTCTATCTGAGAAGCAGTCACAACTATCCACCAGTGGGGTAGCCAGAGGAGTTGCCATTAGGCTATCCAGGGCTGGGTGCTCTAATTAAAGCACACATGACTTTTTTTTAAATAGGGTGCCACACTACAGCTGGTAACTGCGTACTCTTCCCATTTAGTGGTGGCTTCATGATTTAGATGACCTTAGCTGGTGGTGATTTTTTACACACCTACACATTGCACTTTATTGTTATGTTAACTTTTATATGTGATGTAGTTGATTTCAGTCTGTTTATATGGTCTTTTTTTTACTTGCTCGTGCCACTCCTTTTGGTATAATATATGATATAGCATGTACCTGGTTAAAGGCCAAAGTGACAAGAGGGCTTCCCTTACACCTTAGGTCTGCACACACATGGAACGCAAAACAAGGAACGAGAGAGCACAGACATGGATGACAAAAGTCCACTCAGCAAGTGCTTACTTCTGGAAGAATACTTGACTGCGAGGTGCTCACTCAGATCTGTGAGGATAAGGTGAGGATAAGGTGAGGATAAGGTGAGGATATCGCTAAAGAACGGCCACAGAAAGAGTCAGCACAGAAAAGCTGACTAGAAAAGCAGTTGGTAGGAACACTCACTAGACTGGAAGTGTACTCTGAGACGAGCTGAGGGCAGCAAAAGACAGACAGCAAGGAGGGTAGGAGGCAGGGGTTGTGGTTGGTATGCAGACAAAGTGCACACCATCAACAGGGACAAGCAGTGTTCAAGAACTAGCCAAATGGCAATGGAAAGGAAAGGAAAGGCAGAAGCAGGTCAAAGACAAGCTGGGCCAGCAAGGGCAGAACAATGGAGATAGCTTCAGGAACAAGCTCCTAGCTCAGCTCTGTTTAAGAAGGACAGGTGTGTCTGATTTTTCTAGCAGAGGGACTGTTAGGAACACCAGGGATTTCACACAAAGAGAACAGGATACTTTTGCATGCTACAGTGGGCACATATTAGGAATATAAAGTGTTGGGGTAACAAAAGCTTTAAGAGAAGATTACATCATTTATTTTGAGTACACTCCAACTGATTTGTCAGGAAATCCTTTACTATGCTTTCAGAATTAACATTTTCTATGGGACACTATACTGCAATATAATCCCACAAATGCGGGCCACTGATTGCAACCAAGATTTGTTAATTTGCACACACAAAAAAGTATTTTTCCTAACAAATTTATACAAGACCACGTTGCAAAAATGAATACACCCCAATAAAAGTCTTAGGAGGAGCAACGTTAAATTTTAGACAACAAAATTAACAAGAATTCAACTATAGGTGAGTCTAATTATTTATTAAGCAGGTGTTAGGCAGACAGTTAATTATAAAAGGGCGTTATTTAACAAACAAAACCCCTTCCTGTTTCATGCTGTCAGCAATGGCACCACAAGGCGTGGAGTACAAAGAAAAATGCATGGTGCCTACAGAGAAACATGGTGGTGGTAGTGTCCTTCTGTGGGGCTTCATGAGTGCTGCTGGTGTTGGGGAGCTGCATTTCATTGATGGTATCATGAATTCACAGATGTACTGCTCTATAATGAAAGAGAAGGTGCTACCATTACTCTGTGCCCTTGGTCGTTGTGCACTTTTCCAACATGACAATTATCCAAAACACACATCTAAGGCCACTGTTCATAACAAAAAAAGGGAGGGAGTAGGGAAGAGATATAGCAAGTGCCACTAGGGGCACCTAGAAGTCTCCTCAGATCTTGCTTGTCTCATGTGGACCATGTCACTCTGGTCAAAGCAGTATTAACTAATAAACGAAAAAACCTGGTATGTTCCTGTCAAAGACTGGCAGAAACCAGAAGACCAAATGAGTGGCATAACATACAAGAAATGAGGGCCTAGATATAAAAACGAATTAACTTTATTGTAAATACAAAAAAAGAAATCAGTATAATCACATATGATCCAAGTGTGGATCAATATAGTGCATGTGACATATGCAGTTATAACACCATATGACTCATCCAGTCACCTGACGGGTCTATGGTGCAGCAACAAGTAAGACAATATAAAAACACTAAACAAAAATAAACAAACAACATAAAACAGTGCGTCCGGACGCCGACAATCTGTGTGTGGAAGGCCTGCACTCTGCAATCATGAGTGTGCGTAATAGCCAATTGTTGCCTGTAAGTCAGGGAATCCACACAGAGAGGAAGATAGAAGAAATGGAGTATGGTATGGAGAATCAAAACATACTGTGAACTACAGTGTGAATAATGATGATAATCAATCCTTGCTGAATTGAGAAAGTGGATATCTTCAGCTACACGAAAAAATGTTCAGCTCTCTTCATAAGAAGTAGATATGAAAAATTCAAACAGGAGAACACCAAGAGCATCTTGCATAGATGTAAGAGGGCAACCAAACGATAATGTCAAGAAGCACAAAACAATGTCCACCACTTGGGGGTGTGCTGATTAATTGACCCAGCATATGTAAACATCCATGTACAGAAACGGAACGGCATCAATGTTTAAAGTATGTTTAAACTTCGATAAGATGTCTTGAGTTTAGACTTTTTGTAATGGATATCTGCTACAAATTGATTGTCTGACAGGTATCCTGCTAAATGGTGTCACTTTAGGGCTATTTGGGCTGCAGTCAGCTCCCAAATCAGATAGTTTCCGATTAGGGATCTAATACTTTTGAATCTGTCCCATAAAGTAGATTAGCAGTACCTGGTGATGTCCCGGTGTCGCTGTAGTTGTTAGTGGGTGTTGTTGGGTCTGAATTTGTTTCCCAGTGCATTGTGTCCTAGTGTCTCCTGTTCTCCATCAGCTTCCAGCTTGTTCCTCTGCGTCTCCTCCGTCTCTCACCCGGCCTGGGCTGACTTCCGGGAGGTGTGCCGGCGTCTCAGAACGCGATGACGTCTCGAGCCTTGTGGGCTCGAGCCTTCCCCGGATCTCTGTGTGGATTCCTTGACTTACAGGCAACAATTGGCTATTACGCACACTCATGATTGCAGAGTGCAGGCCTTCCACACACAGATTGTCGGCGTCCGGATGCACTGTTTTATGTTGTTTGTATATTTTTGTTTAGTGTTTTTATATTGTCTTACTTGTTGCTGCACCATAGACCCGTCAGGTGACTGGATGAGTCATATGGTGTTATAACTGCATATGTCACATGCACTATATTGATCCACACTTGGATCATATGTGATTATACTGATTTCTTTTTTTGTATTTACAATAAAGTTAATTCGTTTTTATATCTAGGCCCTCATTTCTTGTATGTTATGCCACTCATTTGGTCTTCTGGTTTCTGCCAGTCTTTGACAGGAACATACCAGGTTTTTTCGTTTCTAAGGCCACTGTTGCATTTCTGAAGAAGAACAGGGTGAAAGTGATTAAGTGAGAGACATGGAGGAAAAGATATCACTATATGCGGATGATCTTTTATTTTTCATGTCTAATGTCTGTTCATCCCTGCCGGTAGTAATGGAACACGTTAAGGAGTTTGGAAGGTTTTCCGGTATAAACTGTGAGAAATCCATGTTGATACCTTTAGACCCCCCTCTGGATCCACTACCACCTATACTTTCTCATTTTAAGGTTGTATCATTTATTGTATCATCTATAAAATACTTGGGCATAACTATGTCGGACTCCCCACAGTCATATATTGTAGATAATATATTTACATTACTTATTAGATTTCAAAATCAGAGTAAAACCTGGACTAAGCTCTCTTTATCGCTAATAGGTCGTATCAATTTAATAAAAATGATATAGATGCCTCAGCTCCTCTATTTTTTACATAATGCTTTGGATACCTATCCGGATCTTTATTAAGATAAACACTATATTTAGGCGATTAATATGGTGGAACAAAACTCCTCGTATCAAACTGGAGACTTTACAGCATCCCACAAATGCCGGCGGCCTGGCAGTTCCTAATCCAAGGCCATATTTTCTCGCCTCCCAATTACAGCATTTTGCCAGATGGGAGTCTGAACATATATATATATATCCTTTCCTGCTCGACGATTAGTTTCTTTTGCATTTAAGGGTCTGTCTGGACACTTTGTCCTCGATGGTGCAAGAGGGGGTGTCTCGCTTGCTGATATGCCTAATGGTATGTTAATCTGTAAAGTATGTGATACAGTTAAAAATTTTTGGGGTGAATCATATCCCACTAGATACACTCCCATATGGGAAAATGATAGACTTTCTCAAATTTAAGCTCTTAGAGGCTTTCAGAGATGGGAAAAAATAGGAATAACTACTTTAGCTCAGTTATATCAAAATGGTATACTTGAATCCTTTGAAGATCTGAGGGGAGAGTTCTCTGTAGAATCCAACTGGTTTTACCAATTCCTTCAATTAAGACATGCTCTACATGCCCAGTTTTCTTCTGCTAAGATATGTTTCCCCTCTATCCCTGTCTTAGATAAAATAGTACAGACAGGGTCAACAAAGGGTCTTACCTCGGTTACTTATAGGGTACTGTCAGATCTGTTTCTATTGAACTTCCCAATCCGTTCTCGGGCTGGCTGGGAGAAAGATATTGGTACCATTTCTGAGGAGATTTGGGATGATGTCCTCCGATCCCCATCCAGGGTGTCTCTTTCTCCATAACACAGACTGATACAGATTTTTATTCTCCATAGGGTCTATAGAACTCTGCAGTTTCTCTGTGCAATTGGACTGAAATCTGAGCCAGCCTGTGCTAGATGCGGTAACACAGGTACATTAATACATCTTTTGTGGCGATGTCCAAAACTTCAAAGATACTGGGTGGAGGTTATTGGATATTAATATTCCGGTTGAACCGTGCATATGTATACTGGGTTATTGTGATACCTCTATCTATACCTCCCCTATTGGTAATACTATAAGGTGTGCACTTTTTGTTGCCCGTAGACAGATTGCTCTTAAGTGGACCTCTCCACATCCACCAACTGTGTCCGATTGGATTGTAGATCTCAATAGGATCATTCTTTTTGAAAAGCATACATATTCCCTAAGGAACTCCCTGAATAAGTTTGATGTTTAATGGTCTAGATGGATCCAATCTATGACCTAGGTAGCGTGTCAACCAATGTGTACTGTGTACTTTGTAATGCTGGATATTGTTATTCTTTTGTGTGTCATATATACTCCGAGTGAGTGGGGGGGGGGGGTGGTGTTTGTTGAAGGGAAGTGGTTTTTTTTTTGTTTGTTTTTTCTGGGGGGGTTTTGGTTTGGTGTGATTTCTATTTTTGTGGTTTTGTCTGTATTGGGTCAATGTCGTTTTCATATAAAATAATAAAAAGGATTTGATTCAAAAAAAGAAAGTGATTCAGTGGCCAAGTATGTCTCCTGATCTGAACCTGCTCTCTAGGTCCCTTGTCACCTCCTCCTATGTTTTCCTCCAGGACATCCCCCGCACCTCTGGAACTCCCTACCCCAATCTGCCTAGCTATCGCATACTCTGTCCACTTTTATGCGATCCCTGAAAACCCTTTTCTTCAGAGAAGACTATCCTGCCCCAAACTAACTACTATACATTTATTTTCTCCATCTCATCCACCACAGGCATTACTATTTGTAACGCTCCCTTTTAGATTGTAAGCTCCAATGAGCAGGGCCCTCTGATTCCCCCTGTACTGAATTGTACTGTAACTGTATTGTCTGCCCTCAATAATAATAATAATATTATATATAAATATATATATATATATATATATATATATATATATATATATATATATATATATATACACAGTATCTTATCATGTTGGAATACTGGGGGAGGGGATCATGCTCTGCTTCAGTATGTTACAGTGCATGTTGGCATTCATGGTTCCCTCAATAAACTGTAGCTCCCCAGTGTCGGCAGCACTCATGCAGCCCCAGACCATGACAAACCTACCTCCATGCTTGACTGTAGGCAAGACACACTTGTCTTTGTACTCCTCACCTGGTTGCCACCACACACGCTTGACACCATCTGAACCAAATAAGTTTATCTTGGTCTCATCAGACCACAGCACATGGTTCCAGTAATCCATGTCCTTAGTCTGCTTGTCTTTAGCCCGCTGTTTGCGGACTTTCTTGTACATCATCTTTAGAAGAGGCTTCCTTCTGGGATGACAGCCATGCAGACCAATTTGATGCAGTGTGCAGTGTATGGTCTGAGCACTGACAGGCTGACCCCACCCCTTCATCCTCTGCAGCAATGCTGGCTGCACTCTTACATCTATTTCCCAAAGACAACCTCTGGATATGATGCTAAGTATGTGCACTCAACTTCTTTGGTCGACCATGGCCAGGCCTGTTCTGAGTGGAACCTGTCCTGTTAAACCGCTGTATGGTCTTGGCTACTGCTCTGCAGCTCAGTTTCAGGATCTTGGCAATCTTATTATAGCCTAGGCCATCTTTATGTAGAGCAACAATTTTTTTTTTCAGATCCTCAGAGTTCTTTGCCATGAGGTGCCATGTTGAACTTCCAGTGACCAGTATGAGAGAGTGAGAGCGATAACACCAAATGTAACACACATGCTCCCCATTCACACCTGAGACCTTGTAACACTAATGAGTCACATGACAGCTGGGAGGGAAATGGCTAATTGGGCCCAATTTGGACATTTCCACTTAGGGGTGTACTCACTTTTGTTGCCAGTGGTTTAGACATTAATGGCTGTGTGTTGAGTTATTTTGAGGGGACAGCCAATTTACACTGTTATACAAGCTGTACACTCACTACTTTACATTGTAGCAAAGTGTAATTTCTTCAGTGTTGTCACATGAAAAGATAGATCAAAATATTTACAAAAATGTGAGGGGTGTACTCACTTTTGTGAGATACTGTGTGTATATATATATATATATATATATATATATATATATATATATATATATATATATATATATATTAACAGAAAACATAGGGTTTTGACTTGTTTTGCTTTCAGATAAACATAGTTCTTTCATTACTCCCTTTTAAGCTTTAATTTGGTAGCCAATGCTCTACAAATGAAGACAGTGTGCATTAATATTAATGAAGGACAGAGGTCTAATATTCAGTAAGTGTTTGCTATCTACCAAGCTTGGCTTGATTTAGCTTTTCCACAGCCTCATAACAAATCCATTAGCATGACTGCATTAGCTAAGATGAACGACAAAAAGCTTTCATTAAAGGGACACCTTTTACTACAGAGCAGTTGCATAGGAACTTGGATAAAATTATAAAATTGACTTGACTTTTACAACATTTTACCATTTAAGGGAGCAGTTATCTCACAACATTCATTGATTCTTCTGAACCCAGGCATGCAGATGTATCAAATCTGCATAGGTAAATAGATAGATCTGCATAGATAAATGTTTTTATTAATGATTACCATGTTCCCTTAATTCCCTTAAATATTCAGTAAATTAGGATTTGGCACACTGATTTGTCTTGAATTCCTTCCTAAAAACTGCAGTGCACTTCCAGGGCTTAGGTACTCAAATTTGGATAACACTTATGCCCTGTACACACGGTCGGATATTCCGACCACAAAATCCGTCGGATTTTTTCCGTCTGATTTTGTCAGAAACTGGTGTTGCATACACACGGTCGGACAAAGTTGTCAGAAAATCCGATCGTTCGGAACGTAGTGACGTTCGTTACGTACGACGGAACTACGTAGAGGCTAGTAGCCAATAGCTTTGGTCTCGTAATTTGATCTGAGCATGCATGGCACTTTGTCCGTCGGAATTCTCTACAAAGGTTTGAAAAAAGTCAGATCGGATTTTTTTGTCGGAAAAAATTTTAGATCCTGCTCTCAAAAAGTCCGATAGAGCCCACACACGATCGGATTTTCCAACAACATAATCCGATCGGACCTTTTCCGTCTGAATTTCCGACCGTGTGTACGGGGCATTACGTTATATTTTTTACTTGTTCTCATTCACATATATCTTTTTTTGCAGGTAAACAAAAATGTGAATTTACTTTATATTTTTTTTAGGAGCCTAGAATGCATTACACCATCGATAAGTAGATGGCTGGTGCCATGCAGGACTCCTGCAGGCTGTCAGTGTAAGCTGTCTGCCCGTACATCGTATGGGCAGTCAGTTTCACACTGACAGGACCATGATAGTTCTTTAAGAGTTAAAAGCAGATAGCCGCAAAGGATGTCAGTACTTGTAGTCCATTCACTTACAGGACTCTGTGAATGAATGACATGGCCGTGTGGGTGGAGCCCTGCATGGCCACGCTCTTTTCAAAGAGTGACAGTTGGTACGGGGAACTTCTCCTTGTACTGCTTCACACAGAGCCAATGGATTCCTAATCGGCAGCAGGAGTGGAAACATGTTACATGTTCCACCCTAAGAATGGGTGGAAATTGTATTGTGTTCCCAAAGGTGAACTTAGCCTTTAAAAATAATATTTAAAAATGCAGCTGGGCAGTGCAGATGTGCACTGTTATAATCCTACTAGCTCTCTTTGTTTATGAGGGGACTAGGCAGCTGTATTTGCCATAAATAATCCTGTCTGTGTTGTGCTAGCAGGTCTTCATTATCATTTGTAACTAGGTTTGTACACTGTCTATCCTAACAAAGGGTTAAAGGTATGTGTGTGTATATCTATCTATCTATCTATATATATACATTAGGGCTGTTACTGATTAAACTTTTCGTGTTCGATTAATCCATTTTTTTTTTATACTTATTTTGATTAATTATAACGCACATACAGATCCAACTACTTTTAGCTGATCTCCTTGCATTGCAACTCTGAATTAGTCAGTGGTAAATGTGGTATACACTATATACAATCACCCGACACTAGTTAGTTTCCACAATCAATGACTTAACTTCACAGTTCACACAAATACATTTTAAATTCAAACTGTAGCACTGACGTAAGTATTTTTTTTTCCACAGTAGCGTGACAATCCCTCCACCTCCGGTCTAACTAATCACTCTCACCTTATGGCATGGACCCCTGTGCAAACAGGTGGTCATGCAAGCGGGTATCAAAAGGGTTAACGCGGACCATAAACATCTCTCACGTCTCCTTAGATCTCAGCAAGGACGCCAGGTCATGGGTAGAAAGAAAAGATCTAAGTGCTCACCGCTTAAGTATAAGATTTATTTGTTGTGTTCAAACACAAACTACTCACATAAAGATGATAAAAGCACAGCATGTAAAGCCGACAATCGTGTTAGTTCCGCAGGGCAGCAGTGGGTGACGTCATGCGTAGCTCCTCCCCCGTACACGTTACGTTCAATCAGAACTTCAACGTCACCTGACTCCTCCCCCCTTCCCTTCGTTAGCAGACAGAGGCACTTGGGGAAGGGGGGAGGAGTCCAGGGACATCGATGTCCGTGACATCACCGGATCTCCGACGGAACTCCCTGAAGGTGGCGGAGAGGTGAGTACCGATCAAAAGAATTTTGATCGATCAAAAAAATTAACGATTAATCGAGGAATTAATCTTTAATTTACACAGCCCTAATATATATATATTTTTTCCATGCTGTGAAACACATTACAAACATTCTCAAATTTGACTGCAAAAGTGGAAATATGCTTTGAGCAATATTGCTGTATATCTGCAGTGTGAAGCTAAGGCACTGCTGTCTCTAATTAATTTAGTTTCATACACTTCAGTCTTCATGCTTCATTCTTTCATTAGTCATCATATTATCAATTACCAGGGAGCAGCTCTGCTCTGACATGAGGAAGCAAAGCCTGAATGGTTGGGGGGGGGGATCTATAGGCAATACTGGTGCCTAGTCCTTTACCCTTTGCTTGCCATTTTTATGCACAGCTTTCAGTCTTCAGTCTTTCAAGTTTTGTTTTTGAGTTACATTTTTAATGATTCCTCCACATATTATGACATGGGAACACTTCCTCCTAAAGTTTTCAAGTTTTAATGAAAAATTGCTCTATTGGTAAAACTTCTCCATGAAAACCATTGTGTTTTCATGGTTGAAGTTTATACCACCTCATTCTGCGTGAACCATTGTTATTTATTAAAGTACTCAAAAAGTAATGACCTGGCCTGTATTATCACAGGGAAGGAAAAAATTAATTGTCTTAAAAATCTCTAATGTTCACAAAAATGGACTAATGAAAAAGGAATTGCACTAACTAATTTTGATTAACTATAGACTAATCAGAGTGCCAACATGATCTAATTACTGTAGTTAAAGTTCTAAGTTGCAGCACATACAATATGTTGCAATCCAGGAGCAATATACTCCCGATGGCTCTCAGACCAATACATAGTCCAAAATCCATAAATACAGAAGAAAAAAGGTCCCAGACTCACCACTATCAATAATGCATTCTTTTTTTCTCTTTAAAACATTTGCAGAAATAATCACTACATATTGCCACTATGAAACAGCAGTTTATATTTTTTATGATAGATTCTGAATAATATTGGGATGGAATTATGAATCACATGTGGTAGTTTCATTGGTATGTATTTTTAGTTATAGTGTAGAATTTTTCTTGTATATCTTCTTTAAAGAGGAAGTAAACCCTGATGGGTTTTACTTCCTCTTTGTTTCCCTGTAAAGGTAAAGCATAATGGGCTACTATGCATTGAATAGTAGCCCATTATGTGTCACTTACCTGACACAGGAGCCTGCAATGTCACCGCTGTCCCCTCTTCAACGAAGCGTCCATCTTCCTTCCGGGTATCACGGCTCCGGCACTGTGATTGGCCGGAGCCACGATGATGTCACGTATGCGCGGGAGCCGCTGCTAATGGCATGATCACTGTTAGCAACGGCACGCTCAGTGCGCCTGCACGCCGCTGTCTATGGCGCATGCGCCATAGACAGCGATGCCTGTCTTTTTCAAATATCTCCTAAACCATGTAGATTTAGGAGATATTTCTTGCACCTACAGGTAAGCCTCAATCTAGGCTTACCTGTAGGTAAAAGTGGTCTGTGAGGGTTTACAACCACTTTAAGACTGTCATTTATAACTTTTCTATCTCCTTCCTGTTCTGTTTTTAAAACCTAACTCCAGATGTTTTTTTTTTTTTTTTTTCAAATTGGTGATTGTCCTACAGTTGTTAAAAAAATAAATAGTAACTGCAAAACAGCCTACCTCTGGCACTATCCCCTGCAGACACACCAATGATCTACCGCTGATATTCTCTTAGGGTGAAAGCGGTCTATAGCATTAGGCTGTATTTGTGCTGTAAAGAAGCAGTACAGAATTTATAATGACCAGGGGCAAGTAAGAATGATCTTTATGGCTCTGCCCACTATCTAAAATGAAGGTGGAAATAGGGCACATAGATCCCTTCTGATTTTAGGAAGGATTAACTGTGCTTTGCACTAGTTTAGTGGTGGGCTTTTAGGTTTTGTTAATTCCACCTCATTGTAATCTGTCTGGTTATCCATTCTAATATGAACAAATTGCATTACTAAAGCTACAGTGTGGTTTCCTTCTGCACAATAGTAGGGTTTGACAGCTGGCATATTGATTATGGTATTTGTGCCCACCATGAAAACCCCAGCCACAACCCCACTGTGTTTTATTTTGCAAGGTCATTCTGCTACTTCCTAGTTTAGCAATATGGCTTCCAATTTCAGACAACTGCTTTCTTGGTTAGCTAGTGCTCATATACTCATTGTGCAGAAGTGTATTCATGTGGGATCCTGAAAGAAGGTTCAGAAACAGCACCCCTGCCTTGGTGTGTGCACTAGAAGATGGCATCTATCTATCGATACAGTAAAAATGTATGAATCCTGAGCAATTCTGGGCTTCTGGTGTGTATTGTAGCAAAAGATGTCCCGCACCAAAGACTTTAAAAAGCAATAGAACCGCAAAAAAAAAAAAAAAAGATGATGTTTTGAACCCACACTAGCTCCTTTTTTAATCCAAACAAGTACTTTTATTTACTTGTATACTTGCTGTAGTTGGCAGAACATTTATTTTTTTTAAAGCTAACCTTTTAAGCCAGCCAAAGAAACCATACAGTTAATCTAGGTATCATTAACTGTCCCTCTCATTAGGGAAAATATGGCATTTATTACTTTATACTGTACTTTAAAACCGGGACCTTTAATAAGCTGTAAGACAATATTGACTCATGGTCTTCCCGGGCATCCACTAGAATAATTATTTTAATTACTAATGTCTTAGAATTTCCACTATTTTTCATCATTTAAAGGATTATCAATATCATAAAGAGCTTTATAGCTCTTGCACCCCTGAGAATGGCTATAAGATGAGGAATCAGCTTTGTTTGCTCTTAGGAATTAAAATGGTATGACACATATAGTATACTATATAGATGGAATAAGGTCACTATTAAAACAGCCAGCACAACACTAGTTATTCACTGCAAGTGTTATGTTAGTATTCATTTCACATTAATTATAGTGTCCAAACAAAGACAACAAATATTGCTGTCACTTGGAAATTAAAGTAAACCTGGAGTGGAGGCTGAAACTGCTAACCTATCTTTCTAAAAGAACTTGCCCCTTGGCTGCCATGCTGATGTAATGACTTTAACATTTTGAGCCACTGACCCGGTACACCTAAGCAGATCAAAAGATCTGGCTTAAAGGGTAACTCCACTTTCCTGGTAAAAAAAAAAAAACAATGGACGCCGTTTTTTTCTTTGCTTTTGTTTAACCGCTTCACCCCTGGAAGATTTCACCCCCTTCCTGACCAAAGCACTTTTTGCAATTCGGCACTGCTGACAATTGCGCGGTTGTGCGACATTGCACCCAAACAAAATCAACGTCCTTTTTTTTCTACAAATAGAGCTTTCTTTTGGTGGTATTTTGATCACCTCTGCGGTTTTTATTTTTTGCGATATAAATAAAAAAAAGAACGACAATTTTGAAAAAAACTCAATATTTTATACTATTTGCTATAATAAATATCCCCAAAAATATATATAAAAAAAAAAAAAAAAATTTCCTCAGTTTAGGCCGATATGTATTCTTCAACATATTTTTGGTAAAAAAATAGCAATAAGCATATATTGATTGGTTTGCACAAAAGTTATAGAGTCTACAAAATAGGGGATAGTTTTATGGCATTTTATTAATAATTTATTTTTTATTAGCAATGGCGGTGATCTGCAATTTTTATTGGGACTGCGAAATTATGGCGGACACATCGGACACTTTTGACACTATTTTAGGACCATTGTCATTTATACAGCGATCAGTGCTATAAAATGAACTGATTACTGTGTAAATTACACTGGCAGTGAAGGGGTTAACCACTAGGGGGCAATGAAGGGGTTAAGTGTGTCCTAGGGAGTGATTATAACTGTGGGGGGGTGGGCTACTAGTCACATGACAGCGATCACTGCTCCAGATGACAGGGAGCAGTGATCTCTGTCATATCAGAATGCAGAATGGGGAAATGGCTTGTTTACATAGGTCATGCTGTACGCGGCGGGTGCACACACGTGCCTGCTATACCCGCCTCTTAAAGGGGACTTACAGGTATGCCCATTTGCCCCCCGCTGCCATTGTGCTGACCTATATTGGCGTGCAGCGGTTGGCAAGTAGTTAAATAGCCGGGGTGACAATTTCAACCTCAAATAAATTTAAATGTGATTTGACTCATTTTTTTTTCTTTAGAAATGCAATTTTTACTGCAGCATGTTCCATACATGCTACAGATGTGCCACTTTACAAACAGCCCACCTCAGGCACTATATTTAAGGTATTTTTTTATTCGTATTGTTTCACTTCTCGCCGTTTTTTGTTTTTGTTTTTTTGTTTCTGCTATTTTTTTTTATTTTGGCTGGGGCTGGCCCTGTTTCTTGACAACATATTGACTGTGCATTCAGTGGGCGAACAGTCCGCTGAACATGCAGAAATTCCCGGTGTTTGGAGAACACACGAATTGGCGAAGTTTGGGCCAAGCAAAAGAACTGTTCGCCGAACAATAGTTTTTTACCTTCATGCCTTGCCTCTCCAGGGACTCACACTCCTGATTGGCTTTTGGCAGCAGTGGGAGCCATTGGCTCCCGCTGCTGTCAATCACAGTCAGTGAGCCAATCAGGAGACAGAGGGGGCAGGACGATCTGGGGCTCCTTGTGTGAATGGACACACAGAGCTGTGGCTCGGGAGTGCGCCTGCTTGGGTGCCCCCAGAGCAATCTGCTTGCTGTGGGGGCACCCAACAGGAGCGATGAGCCAGGAGCGCCTGCATGGGACCCAAGAAAAGAAGGATCTGGGCTGCTCTGTGCAAAACCATTGCACAGAGCAGGTAAGTATAACATGTTTGTTATTTTTTTTTTTTTAAACAAGGCTTTAATATCGCTTTAAGTGAAATTGTGCTTTGCAGAGTTTTCTTAGGGGGCGATATTGAATAAACCTGATGATCAGAAACACACAAAAAGTCCAAAAAATATTCACACAAAAAGATTTTGCATACTGCGTAAAAGGTGATCCTTAATAAAAACCACAGTGATTACCTGTGAACAGTCCAGCATTTAAATGAAAACGTGTGTAGCACCAGTACTCCTGAAGAGTACCCCGCTATGTTGTAATTTTTTTTTTCCCGAGACTATAGTTAAGTCTTGGGGTTAATTGCTCTAAATTATGCTTTAGCATCAGTTTGGCTGGGCTGTATTGAGGTTCTGCCTGGTCATAGGTGGGTTTGCACCTGTGACAAGCCGAAGAACGCAGTCTGGTTGGACGCATTGGGTACCAATCTCTTCTCGGAGCCAATCAGTGACCACGTTTGTCTCGCTGTGTATTCTGGGAGAGGGTACTTAAGGTGCCGAAGTCAAGTGATTCAGAGTTCTGGTCCAGAAGTTGTTGCTGACTCCGTGGTCCTCCTGACCAGCCCCCAGAGGCCCTCTTGGCCTGGGGTGCGGATCCATTTCCGAGCCTCGGAACTGGCTAGTTCGAGGCACGGTAACTGGAAGGAGGATTCTAAAGTGTTCCGGTGCCATCTCGGGTTTTGGAGAGGCCAACTCTACATGCAACCAGGGGAGAACTCTTCAGAAGAGGGCCACGCACAAGGCTGGCTGCTCGGTAAGAGCCTGGAAGCTGAGCTGTAAGGACACTGATTGAATCCGCATTTCTTACGGTATCGCCGGACCGGCTGCAAGATACTGGTACTGTAAGAAAGTTCCTAACTTTATCCTTCAGTTGCAACTAAGTTCCTGTGAGAGACTTACAACCAATTCTGTGGCAGAGACTTTGCTAAGCTAAAATCACTTGTTGGCTGCTAGATCTACAAACAAGGATTTATCCAACAGTTGAGTTATCCAGCTGTGAGTGTCTACTCCCTGGATCATTTAGAGAGAGACATTTATTGAGTGTCAGCAGTTCCAAAGTTCCTGAGCTTCTATACCCTTACCCTCTATTCCCAACTGAGAGACTGTGTTTCTGTTCAACGTTTTAAGCAAATAAAAATTCCTAAATTCAAGTGTCGGTCTCTGCAGTTACTGGGTATCAACCCTGGGAACCCCTAGACAATAATGAGTACGAGCTGGAGGAGGTTATCGGTAAACCCAGAATAATTCAGCCGCTCCTTCGGGGGTCAGTGCTACACGTGACTAAAGAATGAATATGCAGTGTAATGAAAGTCCAAATAATCTATCCTCTTCCCCCAGATTACACCACCAATCATGACTTCACTGTTTGCCACTCCTATTCCCACACCAGTGTAATTCACCAGATGTATTTGCCTGTCATATATCACAATATGAGCTCAAAACAGGGTAGTCCAAGGATATGATTCCACACCAGACAAGACTCCTCACCAATTTCACTCTCAACCATTATAAAACAAGAAGCCCACGCAGACACAGGGAGAACATGCAAACTCCAGGCAGGTAGTGCCATGGTTGGGATCCAAACCAAAACCAAACCTATTGCTGCTTGGTGTAAGTACTAATCACTTAGCCACTGTGCTGAATATGCAAAGTATAATGCATGCCCTGTACACACAGTCAGACATTCCGACGACAAAATCGTTCAGATTTTTTCCGACGGATTTTGGGCCAAACTTGTCTTGCATACACACGGTCACACAAAGTTGTCGGAAAATCCGATCGTTCTGAACAAGGTGACGTACAACATGTACTTCAGGACTATAAACGGCCCAGTAGCCAATAGCTGTCATCTCTTAATTTATTCTGAGCATGCGTGTCCGTCGGAATTGTCTACACATGATCGGAATTTAAACGATCGGATTTTGTTGTAGGAAAACATTTTAGATCCTGTTCTCAAACATTGTGTGTCGGAAATTCCGACGGAAATAGTCCAATGGAGCCCACATACGACCGGATTTTCCGACAACACGATCCGATCGCACATTTTCTGTCGGAAATTCAGACCGTGTATACAGGGCATAAGTCTTCATTTGTTTTACTTCTAACGTTAACTACGAATGTAGTTAAGGCCAATGAGGTCTGAAACTAAACCACTAACAGGATGTGCAGCATATCTGTGCTGTGTTTCTTCCTGTTATTTTTTGTTTCATGAAAAAAACCTGCCTTGTTTCACCCTATCACATTGTGGTCAAGTACTGTAAAGCACTTACATGATGTGCATTCTGTCTGTGCTACATTTCCAGCTGTTATCTTTGAAAACACTCTAATTTGTTTTACTTATTAAACAACCCCATATCTCCCCCTTACATTGCTTCCCAATTAAGGTGCTTACATATTTTCCAACTCTCTGGCTATTGTCTCTGAAATATGTTACTGCTATTTTATTTCAGCATAACAACTGCCTCATATCTAGAATGTGGTGTTTAGAAATGTTTTTGTGCACTCTGTTTTGGCATTATATTAAACTTTGTAGACAATACATTGTGGTACTGCACTCAAAAAAGATCACAACTATCTTATGAAAAATGTTTTGCCACTGTTTGGCAATTGTTGTGAAGTTATTATGTATTTTTTTAAATTTTAAGTGTAAACTCTTCCATTGCTTTTAGGTCTGTTTTGTCTGCCAATTGTGATTGGATATTCTTAGATTAAAAAAGAAAATCGCATGTTTCAGCAAAGCTTAAAAGAAAAAAAAAATGTACTTGGAAATGTATGTAAGACTAGGTAAAATGTAAACATAATAAAATGTACCACACATACAAATTATGTTATGGCAGAATATGGTGTCCCTAAAGCCCCATACACACGCTCGGATTATCCGAGGACCAGGTCCGTCGGATCATGTCCGTCGTACTTTGTCCGATGTTGGTTTTGCGTACACACGGTCGGACAAAGTTGTCGGAAAATCCGATCATTCTGAACGTGGTGACGTTTGTTGCCTACGACGGGACTACGTAGAGGCTAGCTTTGGTCTTGTAATGTGATCTGAGCATGCGTAGCACTTTGTCCGTCGGAATTCGCTACACACGATCGGATTTGGTGTGATCGAACTTTGTTGTCAAAAAATCTATCCAGCAGGAGATAGGACTTTGTCCGTCGGACAATCCGATGGAAACTGTCCGATGGTGCCTACACACGGTCGGAATTTCCGACAACATTGTCTGATAGGACAGAATCCATCGGAAAATCCGACCGTGTGTATGGGGCTTTACACTGTTGTATTGTTTTGTAACACTGCATATAGCCGAATGCATCTCCCATTGTATTGCCCAGATCCTCATTCCTTTGTTTGACAATCCCCTGCCTATTAACCTTGCAAATGACCAGAAATGATTTTAAGGATGCCACCATTGATTTCAGTGGGGTTTGGATTAAAGCTTGCAACTTGAAGATTTGATGTTAATTTGAATGAATTCTAACGTTGTTCACTCATGACTACTCTCTGCAGATTTACTTTAATTTCCTTTATGCTGTATTGCAAGGACAAATGACAAGCTACGGTCATATATATATATTCCTCCAGGTCCTGAACCACACTTAAATCAATTGGAGTCAGTCAGATATGTTAAATCAAAAATAAATTACAATTTTTTGGAGTAATAAGCAAAGGATTGTCGTAAAATAGCCCGGGGGCACTGCCCTGGGGAACATGTACCAGTGCAAAAAAATTCAATTACATTATTCATCTACAAAGGAAAATGTTTTTAAATTGCTGGGAAATGACATTGCCCTCTTGGCTTCTATTTAGAAAAAAAAAAATCACTGCACAATATCCCCTCCAAAGAACCCCCAAAATATTTGGATGACCTTTGGAGGGGTCTGTGTGTTGTTTTTTCTTTGTCAAAATTCACTTTTGCTGTAGCACATCCTATAGTAAGAATGAAAAAAAATTTGTGTTGAGTTCCCCAAAAAAGGAAACTTGACTCTGAGACATTAGCCATGGCTGAGGAGGAGAAGCGCACATACATTTTTTGCTAAAACCCTGGCCAGCAAATCAACTTGGTATGGAGCAGAGGAATTGAATCCGGGAGACGCAGAGGCAGATTGTCAGGGAAATACCGTACTTCGTCGCCGGGTTCCGGGTATGCGCACGCGTGGTAGAGCGGCTCAGCGAACAATACAGGTACGCCGGGTAGTGGGTGCGCATGCGCGGGTCCATGGCGCTCGGGTATCGGATGCAGCTCAGCCAGTGCGGCTCACCGCTGTGCACGGCGCTGACAGAGGACGAGTGCGCATGCGCACTCGTCCGGGTATCCCACCTGACCACTTACCTGGCCTATAAAAGGCTTCCTCTGTCTCTCCACAAATCGCTGGTTTGTTGTCTCTTCCTGAGTCCTGGCTCCAGTCCTTGTATCCAGTATCCTGTATCCTGTATCTTGTATCCAGTACCTTGTATGCTGTACCTGCTTGATTACCTGTGCCTGACCCGGAACCCGCTTGACCACCGCTGCTGTTACCTGTGTTTGACCCTCGGCCTGCTTACTGGACATTCTCTTAGTTACTTACCTGTGTTTGACCCCTGGCCTGCTTCCTGGATACCTCTGCTGCCTGATTACCTGTGCTTGACCCTCGGCCTGCTTACTGGACATTCTCTGAGTTACTTACCTGTGTTTGACCCCTGGCCTGCTTCCTGGATACCTCTGCTGCCTGATTACCTGTGCTTGACCCTCGGCCTGCTTGCTGGACATTCTCTGAGTTACTTACCTGTGTTTGACCCCTGGCCTGCTTCCTGGATACCTCTGCTGCCTGATTACCTGTGCTTGACCCTCAGCCTGCTTGCTGGACATTCCCTGAGTTACTTACCTGTGTTTGACCCTCTGCCTGCTCCCTGGATACCTCTGCTGCCTGATTACCTGTGTTTGACCCTCGGACTGCCTACTGGACATTCTCTGAGTTACTAACCTGTGTTTGACCCCTGGCCTGCTACCGATACCTCTTCTGCCGGATTACCCGTGTTTGACCTTTGGCTTGCCTACTGGACATTCTCTGTAGTTACTTGTGTTTGACCCTCTGCTCGGTGTTCAGGACTGCTAGCTCTCACATGCACCTAAGGGTCCTCCTCCAGTACACCTTCTGGTACCTGCATAACCTCTGCCTCATCACGGTCCTGCCAGGTGTCTACTTCCAGTGCAGCATCAGCCTCTCCTGGTCAACGTCGCTACTGCACACCACCTGCAACACACCTGCTGGCAACCCGTGCATCTTTGTGCCCGGTGACCTCTGTATCCACTCCAGAGGCATCGTGCACCTAGTCGCAAGGGGAGAAGCTCTCAGCATTTCGGCCCGGGTGAGTACCTCTGACACAGATAAAGCAGCACCTATGGAGGATGAGGTGAGTGGCTCTTCAGAACTATAAAGACAGAGACATGATCCTAACTAAGACCAGAACCATGGAGGATGAATTAATGATTGATAATTCCAAAATCTCATTATTTCTTGATTTCTCTCCTGACCTCCAATGCCAGAAGTGAGTGAAATTCCACGTGGTTAATAAACACCTCCATTACCTGAATGTTCCAATATGCCATGATCTTTCTGACCCAGCTATAGGGGTTTTCAATGGAGGAAACGCATGTTTTCAATAACCCAACCTCAGCGATACACTGGCTTGTTAGAGAGGAAAGCTTGCTCAAGGAATTTGTAGCAACCTAGCTTTTCTCAGATTATATAACACTAAAGAGAGACCTTACCTCTAGTGAGTTTTGATTCTACTGCTACAGTGTCAAGGTAATTCCTGCCTGGCAGGCAAGCTATATCAGACCACCCTTCAAGTTGACCTGCATGGTTTCTCAATTGCTGTTGAAGTTTAGTTTGATCTACAAAGTGTAACGTTTTTGTAAAAAAAAAAAAAAAAAAGTCCCCTCTTGGTGATCTATATACATTACAAGAATAGCAAACTTTGTTATATAATCATACCTTTTTCTGTTATAAGGAAATAGCCATTTGTTTCACCCTTTCTCACAATTAATGGAAGGGTCAATTTTCATTGTAACCACCTGAGCAAATATCAGTGTTATAATGAGAAAACCTGCAATGTTTTCATCCCTTTAGTAGAGGACAGATCTTAGGGAGTATCTCCTATAATCCTATTGCAAACAATGGCTGAAATGTAATTTGTATATGAGTTCAGTTTTCAGATAAAAGCAGAGAACTAATCATGTACTGTAAGTAGAAAACTTGATTCCTGTGGAAATTCTGCACTGTAAGGAACGTCCCTTCCCCAAATTTACCATATTGCAAGGAAATTATATTTGAATTTTTGGAAAATGTTAGAATACTATAGAAGCTGCAGATAGTAACTTTAATAACATTAAATGAAAAAAAAAATGTTAAGAGCAATTACATAAAGGCAAAGTTAAACGTTTCAACTGAACTTCTTACAGAGAAGAATTTTCTTCATCCTTGCCTTTATCTATTTTTGCTTGTGTCTTTACTATGTGATTTTTGCAGAACTACAAACATTAGTAATAATGTCATGCACCAATTCATACAATGTACCACGAGGAGATGAAAATACCATGGATAACAAGCTTCATGAAAATACCATGGATAACAAGCTTCATTCACACTTAGTAGTTTCAGCTCTCTCTGTGCCTGTGTGTTTTGATAGTTAAATCAATTATCTCTTAAGCTGTCGGGACCACAGCGACAGAGTTAAAATACAACAGCTATGGGAAGAAATTACAAAGCTGGTGACACCAAATTGGTCCTCCATGACTCCCAAACAGCGTGATCAACGTGGTAAGTGATGCCCAACTGCAGCTTGCTCTCTTGACAGTGTGTTTCTATTGTTTATAATAAAAAATGTCATTATTTCATGTTTAGCAGAGAGGGCATGGTTATTTGCATGCATTACATACAAAGCATAGTGACACATGTTTTGGCTCTGCTGCAGTGAGAGACTAATCAGTACTCACATGTTTCCATAATCTTTGTAATGTAAAAATACTGACATTTTCTTTGCTGCATGTGTTTCTATTGTTTATAATAAAAAATGTCATTATTTCACTATAGTATGCCTGTATTAAAAAATGTTGCAAACACTGCCATTTTTTTAAGACAATGTTTAGCAGAGAGGGCATGGTTATTTGCATGCATTACATACAAAGCATAGTGACACATGTTTTGGCTCTGCTGCAGTGAGAGACTAATCAGTACTCACATGTTTCCATAATCTTTGTAATGTAAAAATACTGAAATTTTCTTTGCTACATGTGTTTACAGGAACTGACATTAACAAAAGGTGGCGTTCTCTGAGAGACCGTTTCCGGAGAGATTTACATGATGAGGCACAGGTTGCAAGTGGTTCCGGAGCTACCACAAAGAAAAAATCAATCTACTTCGAAATGTTGTCCTTCCTAAGGAAAGTCATGGATGTTAGACCGTAAGTCTCGTTTGGATGTTACATATAAAAAGTAGGTCTCCATATAGTATATAGTAAGGTTTTGTGAGCAAATGTTCATCCTTTTTATTGTAGTACATCATCAAACCTGACAGACTGTGAGGAGAACACTGACAATCATACCGAAGCAGTGCAGGAAGATGAGCGAGCCACGCAAGACACACAAGAGGGAGAAGGTCAGTCCCAGCAGTCCCAGTCTGTGGATGAGACAGCACGTCCAATTGCAGGTCCATGTTCTTCCCAAAGATCCGTAAATGTAAGGATACTATTGATTACTATACTGTATCTGTTGTACCCCAAGGTAACATTTCATTTCTAAATCGGCATATTATTATTCTCTACAGGTTAGTAATGACAGGCCGACAACATCACGGTCCTCGCGACGTAACAAAAGGGCAGAATGTCAGGACATGGATAAAGCCATGAAGTCCTTTATGGACGAGATGACTTCATTTAAAAGACAGGAGTCTATACAGAGTAAAGATCCTTTCTGTGATCCAACCAACTCTAATGCATCCTTCCTGCGTACAATATATCATGCAATTCTAAAAGCACCAGCAGATAGGCAGATGGACATCCATATGGCCATATATACTCATGTAGGAGCATGTGTTAGAGCTGCAGAGTTAGGAATGCCAATGCCCACTATTAGCCAGTATGAAACCCCTCCGAGGTCATACCGTCAATATCCCTATGAGTCACCATGTCTTCCTGCCCAGCCATATCTACCGCCATATCCACAGACCCCTGTGCGTGCATACAGTTCAATGCCCAATACCCAGAGGCCTTATGCTTCGTCTCCTGCTCCTTCCTCACAGGGAACATACCCTCAGAGTGTAAATACGAGCGTAAATTCGGCTGAAGGTTCTCAAGGTAATAGCCAAACCAGCTCTGGTTCTTCTTCCCAAATTTCCACTCCCTATTCCCCACCCCACACCTCTTTTTATCAGGATTTGTAACAAGGTTTTGATGTTGATAATAGGGGTAACCAGTGCGCTCAACCAAAAAACTATTAAATCAAATAAGGAGAAAAAATGGAAAAGGAAAGCAGCCAACATATAAGTGATCTCACACTTGTAAAGGTAAAATTGAATGAAGAGGGTATGTGGCGCTAACCCTTATGTAAATCAATAAATAATCTAAAAATAATCTAAAATGACCAGTTTGCAAAGCTCAGAGTATCCGAAAGATGAGTGACCTTTCACATAAATAGATATACAAAAACATAAAATAATGAACTAAATAGATAAAATTCCTTAATAGCAATACACATAAAAATATTGAATAAATATAAGACGTGTGTATAAAATGAAAAATGTTCAATAAAAGTGATGGTGCTAAAATAACCGTGCTGAAAATAAATATATGTGCTGGGGTAAAAATGATGATGGAGTTGGGTTAAAAATAGTGAACACGAAATCTTCTAGCAATAAAAGGTGCACAGTGCAACGTGCAAAATATGTGAATAAAGAACCAATAGAGAACCGATAAATTGATTCTGAAAGTGCAAGGGAATTGCAAGGAAATTGCAAGGAAATTAATGATTGAATGTGCAGAAATATCCAAAATAATGACAAAGTGACCATACAGATGAAAAGAGTGTGTCACTGTAGGTATGGTATAATCAGATGATACCAAAACAATAATATCGCTGAAAAAAATTATTAAAAAATAAAAATAAAATTTGGTGCACTACAAGTCCCAGCTTGTAAAAAAAAAATGGCGGAAAATAAACGATAAAGTCCACAATCTGGAACAATGAAGAGCATAATGCTCTGGAATAAGTGAAGGTGAGTAGAAATATTCAGGAATCTTTGTGTTGATCACAGTGATGATCCGTGCAGGCAGTGCTCTGTGCTGACTTCAGGGGTGCACCCTACTAGTTCCCCCAGCCTCTCACCTCTATTTGCGGCCCCTACAGGCCTAGTGGAGCAGATAGCCTCTAAAGTGGCAAGCGTGTGCTAGTGACGATACTAGTGAGGGAGGAAGGAAGTCAGGTGCCTATCGCTCTACTTCTGGTTTGCGGCCGCGACCGGAAGTTCATCTATGCTGATGCAAGAGAACTTTAAATGTGAGTGGATATTATTTTTGTTTCAATAAACCTGTTTTTTACTACACATTGGAGCGCTTCTTTGTACCTTTAACCCCTACATGCTGATCTAACCCGTGAGTGACCCCTTACCCTGGAGTGCAATGTACAACGAGGAGATGAAAATACCATGGATAATATCTGTACAAGCTTCATTCACACACGATTAGTAGTTTCAGCTCATTATGTTGGCCATAGACCAGATGACCTCTTACGAGCAACAGGTAGTCAAAAAATTGTCATTTGAACACAATTATCAATGCTTTTTTACATAATTATTACAAAATATTCATATTATTTCACTGGAGCTGTAATGTGGAATGTGTCAGTTGAGTTGGATATTGTTATATGTATTTATTAGAAACATACATATATACCACATATACCAAATGCTATTTCTGTTGAGCTTGATTTTTGGGCATTTTTCAGTGTTTAGTTCATACGACAGATCTGCCATTCCTTATTCCAGTGGCCACTGCCAGAGTTTACTCTGATCCTTTGCAACATTAGCTCTGATTGTTCAGTATGTTAGAAAGTTTCCGTATAACATTTGAGTAATTGTGAAGCTTTTGTGAAGATTTTTATATCTCTTTCATTAAACTGCACATGGCCCAATCATAGAACCCTTGCTCAAATTGGTTGGATCTATTTTTGTTATTAAGATGCATTCATCTATCCTCTAAGAAACATTTCTTGTGCTTGTTCCTTATCGCATGCACAATATTTCTGGCTATGTTTGTGAATTGATAAAACCTGCTTTTTACCTCCTATATTGCAGCCTACTAAAGCTTCTTAGTGTCCAATGAGTATGTACACTATTTCCGGCTATTTTTAAACTTATTTAAGGAAAGTTTATTTTCTAGGGCTATCAAGCACCTAAATGGTAATTTTGTATAATATTACTCAACTGCAGGTGACCTGGCTTTGTTGCAGTGGTGGGGTTTTTTTTATGGAGGGGATTACGTTCCCCCCCCTCCTGCGGCCTTCCATGGATCACCTCTTCTATCCCACCGGTAGGCCTGAGCGACCAGTCAGCACATCCGCTGGCTGGCCGGAGACCCGAACAAAGCCAGAATCGGCTTTGATCAGGTTTCGGGTCTAGTAACCCGGAAGCAATGTCATGACATCACTTCCTGTTTACTGGAGCCTTAAAGAGGTTGTAAAGGCAGAAGTTTTTTTTATCTTAATGCATTCTATGCACTAAGATAAAAAACCTGTGTGCAGCAGCCCCCCTCCGCCCCCCTAACACTTACCTGAGGTCCCTCTCTGTCCAGTGATGTCCACGAATGTCTCAACCATCTGAGATTCTCCTTCCTGATTGACTGAGACGCAGCAGCCATTGGCTCCCGCTGCTTCCAGTCAAAGTCAGCTAGACAATCAGGGGAGAGAGGGGAAGGGGCCAGGTCGGGGTTCTGTGTCTGAATGGATACAGGGAGATGTTACTCAGCTCGGGTGCCCCCATAGCAAGCTGCTTGCTGTGGGGCCACTGAACAGGAGAGAAGGGCCAGGATCACAGAGGAGGGACCTGAGAAGAGGAGCATCCGGGCTGCTCTATGCAAATCCACTGCAACAGAGCAGGTAAGTGTAACATGTTTATTATTTTTATAGCAAAAAAAAAAACCTTTACAATCACTTTAAAGGTGTCAGACTTTAAAAAAAAAAAATGACAGTATTCAAAACAGCCAAACTTGGCGTTTTGAATTCTTTTAAGTGCAAAGGAGGTATTTGGGGTCTTATAGACCCCAGCACCCCCCATAAAGAGTACCTGTCACTGCCTATTACTGTCAAATGGGATGTTTACATTCCTTGTGACAGCAATAAAAGGGATCAAAAAATAATAATTTAAAGGGACAGTGTAAAAAAAAAAAATGTTTTTTAAAAAGAAATACGATTTTTTTTTTTAAAGCGCCCCATCCCTCTGTGCTTGCATGCAGATGCTGTAAATGTTAAAAACGTTGAAACCATCACCTATGGAGATTTTTAAATACCATAGTTTGTCGTCATTCCACAAGCATGTGCAATATTAAAGCATGTAGGTATCTATTTACGCAACGTAACATCATCTTTCACAATATACCCAAAAATTGGGCTAACTTTACTGTTTTTTTTTAAATTCATGAAAGTGTATTTCTTCAAAAAAAAATGCGTTTGAAAGACCACTGCGCAAGTACAGTGTGACATAAAATATTACAATGACCGCCATTTTATTCTCTAGGGTCTCTGCTAAAAAAATATATATAATGTTTGAGGGGTTCTAAGTAGCAAAAAATGCTAATTTAAATTTGTAAGCAACAAGTGTCAGAAAAAGGCTTAGGCCCCAAGAAGTTTTACATTGCGGTGTACTAAAACAGATTACATAGAATTCATAGAGTCTGTACAATATTTGCAGATATTGTCTCTGAAGTAGAAGACTCTAATTGTTATTTCATGATAAAACCTGCATGGTTTCCCCTTTTGAAATTGGGGCCTAATAAAGCTGAATATGTACTGTTCATCGACTGCATACAATTTATGGCTATTGTTTCTGAAATAATACACTGCCTACTTTGTCCCTATTATATTGAGGCCTACTAAAGTTTCTTACACAGTGTTCATAGAGAATGTATAATTTTTCAGGCTTCTTTCTGTGAAAAAGTACACCCAGTGCCCGTTCACAGCACAAAAATGTCCTCCAGATCCATTCCAGATGCGTTTCTACATTCGTGTTCTTAAAGCTTTTTTGATGTGTTTTACCGCATTCCAGTACAGTTCTGTGCAGGAAAAGAGAAGCATGTTGTACTTTTTTATCTGCCACTAAAAAGCACTGGAACACAATATGCTGGTGTGAACTATGCTAACTATCAAGAATAACAGAAGTCCAAGGACAGAACCTTTGGGGACCCTGACGAGTTGTAAGTGACACTGAATGTGTGGTGAGATAGGTAAGATGAGAACCAAAGAAGAATACAGTCATGATGACCAAGAGAATGGAGTTTTTTTAGGAGAATGGGGTGGTAAACTGTATCAAAAGCAGCAGAGAGGTCCAAGAGTAAGAGTGCAGAATAGTGACCATTGGTTTTAGCCATTAGTAAGTTATTTGTGAGTTTTAAGAGTAGTTTTTGTGGAGTGTTGTGGGGAAAATCCAGACTGAAAGGGATTAAGAAGGTTAAGCAACGAGTTACTGGTCAGGCTGTGGACCGACGCCATGTCGACGTGAGACGCCGACGTAGGGGGAGGAGTCTGATGACGGCGGAGGCACTGGCCGCATGGAGCGCCGGAGGAAGGAACGATCTGGGACGGGCGGGGTGGAAGTGAGAGTCTGCCCGGCTTCAGCCTAAAGCCCTCCGGAGAAGCCCCCTAGCGCGTCCCCGACGGCCCCCCTCCTTCCCGCACAGCCAACCTCCTCAGAAGGACCGGGGCGGAAATATTAGCATCCGCAGAGCGAGCGAGTCCATGGAAAGGAGGGGAGAAAGTTCCCGGGACACAGGAAGGTCCGGATAGCGTAAGCTGATCCTGCCCCAGACCTAGAAGACTGTGTAGGGTCGCCCCCGAAAACAAGCCCCTGCACAAGTTCCCCATCGAAATTTCCAAACAGATGGATCGATAATGGCTTCACCTACCCTAGCTGCGGTCGTCGGGTGAATCCCAGCCCAGTGGAAACCTACTCCAACAGCAGACAGCCGTCAACCTTCCAGCTGAAGAAATGGAAGACTGGGAGGGGATTTGTTGTGGATGAGCATCCCCTTCTCAGGTATGAGTTTTGACTTCTATCTTTTTCACTGTTCTAGAAGAAATGGACATTATTTGAAACGTTCTGAATATCCATTTGCACCTAAGCACATGTACAAATATATATGATTGCTGGATAAGGCTGGAACTGCAAGGACAATATTTTTAAAGGGCCAGTTACTGCAGGGGTGGTGAGCCAGTGTGAAATATTTCGGTGAATATTGGAGAAGCTGAAATTTCCTAGAGAATGAGGGGAGCTGTGGCAGAATAAAACTATTGGAAGCCTGATTACTCCACATGGGGGAGACGGCAAGATTATTTGCATTAAAGGGCCATTGAATACCGGTAAGACGAGTCTAAAACCACAAGGACTAACACTACCTAAAATACTGAAGCAGTTTCGGAGCTGGAAGTGGGAGGCGGAACACTAGAAGAAAAAATAGTGACATATAATATAAGAGAACACTGCCTCATAATCAGACCGGTTTATATATACCAAAATACCATAGTACCAGCACAGGCTCAATTTAAACCCACCTGAACTTCATTCAGAAAATTATTCCGAGAAGGGGAGGGGAGAACATCCCTTAGCGCTAAACTCTAGGACCTAAAGATTTTTTGAAAGGAGCGGATCTTTTTGCCTTCATATAATCCCTGGGGAAAGTGAACACTGTAGGAATAAATCAGATACACAGGGTCCACAGTAGAACGGACGTTTTATATATATTTTTTTTTTTTTGAGGTCTCCCTTTTACTTTGCTTTTTCACATACCCTGTCTACACCGGGTGGCCTATGCGACCCTGGGACGATTATACTCTTTGCTTCTATAGAACATAGCTCAAGGTAAACAGGCTAATTACTTGAGGTAAAGCCCTAACTTTAAAAAGGAGAATACCCCATGGTCTGTCACTGAAACCAAAATTTGAGGCACGAGGTGAAATGGCTAATACCGCTGGCTTCACAGCCTAAAAATGAAGGGAAGATCTCAAAAAGTAACAGAGCCAAAAACCCCCAAAGAAAGCCTTAACACCAGCTCTATACAAAAATATCTTAAAGATATTAGCATAAAAAGCCCGGAGATGGAGAAGGAGAAGAAACAGGGGGCGAAGGAGAAGAAGAAAGAACTAGAAAAACAAAGAGCTGAGCAAGCTGGAGTAGCAAGGCTAGAAGGAGAGTTGGAGAGAACTGGGGACGGCGGGGCTAGCCTCCTTCAAAGTGACATTACACAAATACCAACAAAAACCGAGATGGCAGAAATGTTTGCTAAATTGGAAAACTCCATTAAAACGGAAATTACAAACATCAGAATAGATATGGGATTCTTATTAAAAAGAGTCGAGAAGATAGAGGAACTTTCAACAGAACAAGCAAAAGAAAATGTGGAGATCAGGAAGCAGTTGGATAAAATGCAAATTAGTCAAAGAGACATGAGGTATAAAATGGAGAGCATGGAAGACCAAAACAGAAGACAAAATTTGAGGATAAGATCCCTCCCGGAACAAAGAGGGGAAGAGCTTCACTTTAAAATGAAAAGTATTTTTAAACCGATATTAGACATGACCGAGGAAGCCGATTTAAAATTAGACCGAGTGCATCGCATTAGGAAACCCCCCGGGGTAAGAGAGGAAGTACCTAGAGACGTCCTTATTAGGTTCCATTTATATGAGGAAAAAGCACGTATCTGGAGCAAACTCAGAGGGAGCCCACCCTTAAAATTTGAAACAACCGAGCTTCAGGTCTTTTCGGACCTATCCGCAGGGACCCTAGCAAGGAGAAGACAGCTGCGACCATTATTGGAAAGCCTACGGTCATTAAATATAAAATACAGTTGGGGATTCCCAACAGCCCTGACGGTCATAAAATCGGGGAGAACAGTACGCATGAAATTCCTAGAGGATCTGCCAAATTTTTGCCAGGAATTGGATATTCCGATCCCCAAAATACCTCCTAACACCTGGGACTATTAAAATAAACCCCGGTGGGACCTCCAATTTTGTGTTTAATTTTTTTTTTTTTTTTTTTCTCTCTGCGGGAAACATGGAGTGAGGTGGTGGGGGGGGGGGGGGGGTGTTGGGGATGCTTGGGGCCGTGTCGGGCCGGGGTCTGCCCCCCCCCCGCCCCCCCCCCCTCCGGGTGGGGGGGGGGGCAGACCCCTGCCGATGTCCGTCGGATGCGGAGCTCCACCCTAGAGGTGCAGTGGACAGGAGGTGTCTCTAAGAGATGCCTCGCTGCACACATAAGGTCGTGATCGACCGGGGGATAGGGGGGAGGGAAGGGGGGTGGGGTAGGGAGAGGGGCGGGGAAGGTTGGGGGAAGGGAGGGGGGGGGTAAGGGGGTGGGGGGGGGCTTGAGTACGTCCCTGCCTTGCAAATACAAATAGGTAAATACAAGATAATATGGGCAGATAACAGCGCATCACTCCTGTTTGAAAGATGGAAGCTCGCAATTTGAAGTTGTTGACATATAATGTTAAAGGTCTAAATTCACAAATTAAGAGATATAAGATGCTGAAGGAGCTGGAAGTTTATCAGGGAGATGTTGTTTTTTTACAGGAGACGCACCTGACATTTGAGAGCAGGGTCAAGTTAGCATCCTATGAATTCCCGCTGTGGTTTCAAGGGGACACGTCAACGAGAGGCTCTAAGGGGGTGGCTATTGGATTTTCTAAAAACATCAAATTTGTAATCGTGGAAAGGATGCTAGACCCGGATGGGAGATTTATATTCATAAAAGGCAAAATAGGAGAAAACATACTAACACTAGTAAATATTTATTGTCCAAACAAAAATCCAATCAGATTCCTATCCCAGGTTCTGGGGCGCCTGGCAAACTTCCAGATGGGGGAAGTGATTATAGCCGGTGACCTAAATTTCGGATGGGACCCGGATATGGACTCTACATCAAGAGCAGGTAGTCAGAGCAAATGGCAGTTAAAAAAGATAAAACGTATATTTAAGCAAAGCCAGTTGATAGATGCCTGGAGAGTGCAACACCCAAACGTAAAAGATTTTACTTTTTTTTTACCGGTACACGGAACACATTCCCGCCTAGATTATTTTTTTATTGAGCATAAATTTTTAGACCAAGTAGTTGAATCCCAGATTGAAATAACGACCCTATCCGACCATGCCCCAGTGTCAATGATCATCAAACTCCCTGGTATCCAAATGCGTTTGAGTACCTGGAGTCTTAATGATAGCTTATTAGCAGATACCATCACGGAAGAAACTATACGAAGAGAAATTTTAACTTTCTACGAAATCAATGACACTGGGGAAACGTCATTTGCCTCATTGTGGGAAGCTCACAAAGCATATATTAGGGGGATCCTTATTTCGATCGGGGCGGGAAAAAAGAGAGAAAAAAGGGCGTATAGGGCCCAGCTAGCAGAGGAAATCCATAGGCTGGAACAAGAACACAGGGACGTTAAGGCACGAAAACCCGACACTTACCATAGATTGTTAAACAAAAGAGAAGAATTAAAAATGGATACAGACCAAGAGGCGAGGAAATGGCACCATAAATTAGATAGAGAAAGGCTTCTTTGGGGAAATAAAAGTAGCAAACACCTAGCAAGAATTAAAAAAAAAAAGAGAGAAACCAACTTCATAGACAAAATACAAAATAAAACGGGATCGACAGTAAATGTAACTAAAGATATAGCCAACGAGTTTAGAACCTATTACGAAGCTTTATATGACGTCAAATCTAAAGCCCCTAAAACACAAGCGGAACAAGAAAAGTGTCGGAAGTTTCTAAGAAATAGCTCTGTCCCCGCACTGACAGCGGAGGACAGCAAGATCATGGACGAACCCATTACAGAGGGGGAAATCCATGAAGCCCTGAAGAGTTCCGCTGCTGGCAAAAGTCCGGGCCCGGACGGATTTTCTTTAAACTATTTTAAAAGATATCGGGACATACTAGTGCCCAGGCTGTGCCAATACTGGAACTCTCTGGGAGGGGACTGTGGGATGGGTAAAGAAGCTTTGATGGCATCAATTACTTTGATTCTGAAGGAAGGAAAGGACAAGACGCTATGTTCAAGTTACCGCCCCATCGCTCTCCTGAATGTAGACATCAAACTTTTTGCGAAGGTATTGGCCAACAGGTTAAAGTGCAAGATGTCGGAATTGGTATATCCTGATCAATCAGGATTCATTCCAGGGAGGGAGGGGAGGGACAATGGGATCAGGGCCCTACTTCTCATGCAGGCAGGTAGGAAGAGCAGGGTCCCCAGTCTATTCCTGTCAATAGACGCCGAGAAGGCGTTTGACAGGATAGACTGGGGACATATGTTTGCAACTTTGGAGGCAATGGGGTTAGGATCAAGGATGCTAAGCTGGATAAAGATACTCTATGACCAACCACAGGCCAGGGTTAGGGTGAACGGACTGCTTTCAAACCCATTCCCCATGAAAAATGGCACACGTCAGGGCTGTCCTTTGTCCCCCCTCCTGTTTGTACTATCACTGGAACCGTTGCTATCAACCATACGAAACACACCCGACATAAGTGGGATTAAGGTGGGAGGGGAGACACACAAGTTAGCGGCTTTTGCCGATGATGTGCTTTTCTTTCTGACTAACCCTCGAATTACTTTGCCAAATTTGCTGAAAGTGCTAAAAATTTATGGTGCTGTCTCAAATTTCAAAATCAACCCGACTAAATCTGAAATTCTCAATATTAACATCTGCCGGGAGGAAGTAGCCCATCTTACAAAAGAGTTTCAGTTCCCATGGAGGGAAAATATTACCTACTTGGGGGTAAAACTGGCAGGGACGTTAAGAAAGACTTATTTGATAAATTATATTCCATTATTGGACGAGATTAAAAAGGAAATAAAAAACATTAAACACTGCCCACTGTCTTGGATGGGGAGAGTGAACGCGGTGAAAATGATCATAGCCCCTAAAATAAATTATAAATTTCAAATGCTCCCATTATCGGTCCCTAAAGTTTTCTTCAGACTTTTAAAAGGGATTATTTCTAAATTTATATGGTCCAATAAAAAACCACGTATTGCAGCAGAAATATTATCTCGGGCGAAAAAACAGGGGGGTCTCGCTCTGCCAGATTTTGAACAATACTTTAATGCGATTGCACTGTCACGAGTCACTGAATGGACAAAAGAAGGGGTCAAAAAGAGATGGGTAAATTTAGAAAATACACTAAGTGAGAGGGATTGGGGTCACGAAATATGGAATCCACCAAAATTTAGGTTAGTAGGCGAGGAAACACACGAGATTACACGGGTCACTTTGAAAGTATGGGATAGGGTACACAGAAAAAACAAATGGGAATACAACTCCCCTTTGATAAGCCTAAAAAATAATGTTTTTTTTGAACCTGGGAGGAGTAAAGTGTGGGGTAATTGGATTAAAAAAGAAGATGCACGTCTAAGGGACATCACTAAACGAGGTAAAATAATCACTTTTCACGAGTTGAGTAAAGAGGTAGAGTTAATGTCGATTGACACCTGGAAATATACCCAGCTGAAACATTTTGTGGAAGGACTACCGCAACCAATCCGTTGCGGAGAAGACTACACTGCCATGGAAAAAATATGCATGCGACCCTCCACTAATAACAACATATCACGTATATACAAAATGTTAACACAGGAAGGCGATGCAGGTGTCTCTCCAGGTGTCAAACGATGGGAGGAGGAACTAGGGATCCCCTGTACTGTAAATAGAAATGATAAGATATTAAAATTAATACATGGGGCTGCACTAGACATTAAAACCATAGAAGTTAACTACAAGTGTCTCATGGGCTGGTATATAACCCCTGTTAAAATGAGTAAAATTCAAAAAAACAAATCCCCTGCTTGTTGGAGAGGATGTGGAGCCACGGGTACGATGTCACATATATGGTGGGGATGCCCTACCATAAACTCATACTGGAAACAGATCCTGGAGCTAATAAAAATTATTACAAAAAAAAACATCCCGGAGGACCCATGGGTGGTACTGTTCCACGGGACGGATACTCCCGTGAAGCATTACAGGAGCTCAATAATCCCTATTTTATTAAATGAGGCAAAAAATTTAATCCCAAAAAAATGGATGGAACCCGAGAGCCCGAAGATAGGGGAATGGGTTATGCGAGTGAATGTACATCAAAAACTGGAGAGTGCAAACCTAAGTGGGGAGGATGAAGATAAATCAGATGAAGGGGAGGGTAAATGGTCTTGTTGGGAAGACTTCAGGAAGTCATGGAGATACTTTGAAGAGATAACTAGAGAATAGTAGGATCTACAGGGAGAAACAACTGGACTGACAGGAGCTCGAGGGCTGTCCGACCATTTTGCAAGGCAGGGACGGGGGGAAGGGAGGGAGGCTGGGAAATAAGGGGGATTAAAATGTAGAATGTTTAACATAACTGAAATATGTGTAATGAAAAATGTTTTGAAATAAATAAAGAATTAAAAAAAAAAAAAAAAAAAAAGAAGGTTAAGCAAGGGAATTACTAAATATACAGGTGGACAAGTAATGTTAGGTGGGGGTGATATCTATACAGTGGAGATTTCATCATGAATTGTATCAGTGTTATTTTTTAGGTGATCTCATGGGCATTGGGAGTTGAAAGAGACTGCACAAGAGGGTGTTAATTAAAATGATAAAATAGGTCTGTTTGCAAGTGTGGAGACAGGAATTGTATTTTTGAAGGGCATATTTATATCGGATGCAGTCTTGCTGACACTTAGTCTTACGCCACAGATGCTCAAGAATGTGGCTACATATTTTGAGACTTCTTGTCTTGTCTGTTTGCCAAGGTTGTAGCAGTCGGGCCTGATTCTGTGTATAGTGCAGGGGGTGAATGTGTACAAAGAGGATGATAGTGAACTGTTGTAGGTTGAGCTGCTTAGGTTGGGGCAGGACAGGTAATCTGTTGCAGAAAAGAGACAAGATGGGTAAAATTGGGAAAGGTTTTTACAGTTAACTGTTAAGTGGTTGAAGGGAAAGGAGGTGGAAAGGAGGCAGATAGTGAAGCTAATAAGGCAGTTATCAGAGAGGGGGAAATAATTGTTGATGAGGTGGGGGGGGGGGGTCAAAGGGGTTGATAGATCACAGCAATACTCAAAGAAACTGGAGAAAATAGACAAATACAGTGAGCCTAAATTGAAAAGAGGGACAAAGAGGGAGGTGAGTGAAGAACCTTAAAAATACTATGAGGGGATAGAAGGATTCCAACTCTACCTCCCTTCCCTTCTGACATGCCCATGTAGCTATGTTAAGAAATAAAATATATGTATATTAATTGAAAAAAAAATAAAAGGGATGCTTTGGAACAAACCGCTGTTTCGCACAAGTATGTAGTGATATGGTGCACTCTAAGGGCAGCTTTGCCTGTTATAACAAGTGTGGAACCAAATGTACATTGTAGGAGGACAGCCAGCCTATGTCCTTTGGTTAACCCCTAAAGCTATGCCTCCAGTGTAGTGCACAAGATTTAATAAATGTAATTGTAGCTATAGCAAAGGAGGGGGCAAAATAGAGGGTCACTTTGGAGCACACCACTGTCTCGCAGAAGTGTGTGGTGGTGTACCGCATACAAAAGACAACTTATGCCGCGTACACACGAAGGGACTATCCCGCGGGATTGTCCGCTGGACTCAAGTCCACCGGACAATCCCCTCGTGTGTGGGCGCTGGCGGACTTTTTGGTGCCAAAAGTCCGGCGGACTAGGTTTTAAGTTTTGTTTTAAAATTGCCGTTAGTAGGCTAGTCCGCCGGACTTTTGAAATGAACGGACTTGGCGCTCATCGGAAAGTCCGTTCATTTAGCACGTGACTTCAGGTAGACGGAGCTAGCGAAGGCAGTGAATGCCACCGCGCTAGCCCCGTCACCTGGCATGGATTTAAAGGGACTCCCCACGCCGGCGTGGGGGTCCCCCCCAAATCCATCTCAGACCCTTATCCGAGCACGCAGCCCGGCAGGCCAGGAAAGGGGTGGGGACGAGCGAGCGCCCCCCCCCCCCTCCTGAGCCATACCAGGCCGCGTGCCCTCAACATGGGGGGTGCCCTGGGGAAAGGGGGGCCGTGCGGCCCCCCCACCCCAAAGCACCTTTTCCCCATGTTGATGAGGACAAGGGCCTCTTCCCGACAACCCTGGCCGTTGGTTGTCGGGGTCTGCGGGCGGGGGGCTTATCGGAATCTGGGAGCCCCCTTTTTTAAGGGGGCCCTCAGATCCCGGCCCCCCACCCTATGTGAATGAGTATGGGGTACGATGTACCCCTACCCATTCACCTAAGGTGTAAAATGTAAAGTAAAAAAACACACAATTTTTTAAAAATATTTTATTGCAATGCTCCGGGGGTCTTCTTCCGTCTTGGGGGTCTTCTCGGCGGACTCCTCCGCCATTTACCTAGCTCTTTTACCGAGCGGAGGAGGCCGGCTACCTTCTTCGTCATCGACGCCGTCGTCTGGGGGTCTCGATTCCGCCTTCGGGGGTCTTCCGGGGTCTTCTGGGGTCTCTTCTGTTCTTGCTGCGGTCGTCGTTTTCCGCGCCGCCGGCGCCGCCTTCTTCTTCTTCCGATGTTGACCCGTCGCTCTCTCTGGCCGGAATGCCAGAGCCGCGCTGTGCTGGGACTTATATAGGGACAAGGGGACAGGGTCACATGCTCATGTCACATGGTGACCCCGCCCCCTTGTAATGTCACAGTCCCGGAGGATGTTGGGACTGTGACATCACAGGGGGGCGGGGTCACCATGTGACATGAGCATGTGACCCTGTCCCCTTGTCCCTATATAAGTCCCAGCACAGCGCGGCTCTGGCATTCCGGCCAGAGAGAGCGACGGGTCAACATCGGAAGAAGAAGAAGAAGAAGAAGGCAGCGCCGGCGGCGCGGAAAACGACGACCGCGGCAAGAACAGAAGAGACCCCAGAAGACCCCGGAAGACCCCCGAAGGCGGATCGAGACCCCCAGACAACGGCGTCGACAACGAAGAAGGTAGCCGGCCTCCTCCGCTCGGTAAAAGAGCTAGTTAAATGGCGGAGGAGTCCGGCGAGAAGACCCCCCAAGATGGAAGAAGACCCCCGGAGCAGTGCAATAAAATATTTTTTCAAAATTGTGTGGTTTTTTACTTTACATTTTACACCTTAGGTGAATGGGTAGGGGTACATCGTACCCCATACTCATTCACATAGGGTGGGGGGCCAGGATCTTAGGGCCCCCTTATAAAAGGGGGCTCCCAGATTCCGATAAGCCCCCCGCCCGCAGACCCCGACAACCAACGGCCAGGGTTGTCGGGAAGAGGCCCTTGTCCTCATCAACATGGGGACAAGGTGCTTTGGGGTGGGGGGGCCGCACGGCCCCCCTTTCCCCAGGGCACCCCCCATGTTGAGGGCACGTGGCCTGGTATGGCTCAGGAGGGGGGGCGCTCGCTCGTCCCCACCGCTTTCCTGGCCTGCCGGGCTGTGTGCTCGGATAAGGGTCTGAGATGGATTTGGGGGGGAGCCCCACGCCGTTTTTTCTGTGTGGGGAGTCCCTTTAAATCCATGCCAGGTGACGGGGCTAGCGCGGTGGCATTCACTGCCTTCGATAGCTCCGTCTACCTGCAGTTACGTTCTAAATGAACGGACTGCTCCGTGTGTGGGCAAGTCCGTTCATTTTCAAAAGTCCCGTTGACTTTTTCCAGCGGATTGTCCGCCGGAGAAGTCCGGGCGTGTGTGGGCAAGTCACACGCTCAGAAGTCCGGGCGTGTGTGGGGAAGTCCCGCCGGACTAGGTCCGGCGGACAAAGTCCGAACGTGTGTACTCTGCATTAGCCTGTTTAAGTGACAAATGTCAAACCAATGGCACATTGTGGGAGGTTGGCTAGCCTTTTCCTATTATGCTTTTACTCTCCCCTATGCTTACAGTGCAGTGAATCAAGCCACCATGAGGATAAGTGACAAAAAGCCTCTTTGCCCCACATCATGAGTGTGGGGAACATTGTGTCATGAATTGGGGAGGTGTGAAGCATCTCTCTAAAGCCACCCAAAATGTTCCTCTTCCTCACTGCCAGCACTGCCAACCCTCCTTCTTCTCCCTACCAGCACCAGAATCCTCCTTTTCACTGTGAGTACACAAACACTACTTCTTCTCCTCCCCACCAGCACCCTCTGCCTCATAGGGATGGAGAAATTAGGCAAAGGATCCTGCGGCCCCCAATTCAACAGGAGGTCTTTCTCTTACTTCTTACTACTTACTTACTTCTACTTATGTGCCTCCAGTAGCCAGGCTTTTACTCCACTCAGTTTGTCCACAAAGCAGAAACACCAGAGGGATTGTGTCTCTAATGTAAGACAAAAACAATTCCATAGCTCAACTCACCAACCAGTCTGCTGACCAACCAAATTAGCCTGTCTAACCGTCTGTTAAAAGCAGGGGTTTAGTTAGCACACATTTGCAAATGCATCATCAAGGCACCCTGTGATGCTTGCAGTCCTATCACTACAAATTTATAAGTGTCTCCACAGTGGAAGCACATGCATTGAATGGATAGATGTGGGACAGGTGAGCCTGGAGGCTGCCCTAGCCCTCTTAAAGGGACAGCGGTACACTGGACACCCAGCAAGAGTACAATGGCAGCAAAGGTGTCCAGTGTGTCCCCGACCCATATATACAAACAGTAACACAAAACTGGCCTCTACCCACACCCATAACTGGTGTGGGGTAATACACCTCCCAGTCTTCCCCTAGAGAGCTGCCAGAATCTTTGGTCCAGTGTGGCTCCTCCTGTCACCTGGCACAACAGCTGCAAAACAGCATGGCATTACCAATTCCAGTGGTATGTTCCACCCTGCATCCATCACAGCCACCCAAAAAAAGCATACCCCATGCAGGAGATGCAACAACCTTGCCCATGTTTGCTTGACCATGTGTCTGAGGTCATATGTACCCTGCTGCTGATCATGTGGTCCAGTGACACAAAGACATTACCTTCCACATGCTTATGGACGGAGGGATGGCATACTTTTTTTCAAACAAAAAAATATTAATGGCTGAGTACCTGAAACTCATGGAAGGGTGCTGACTCCAACAGCTAGAAGGAGACCAGCTGAAAATACAACAGTTTTTCTGGCATTCAGACACTGGACAAAGGCGGAGATTAGTGCACATTTTTCTTCCATTTCAGCAGCAGCTGTAGAAGAGACACCTGCCTGTCGGGAAACTTATAACAAGGGTCAAGCCTACACCTGGCCCTACTCAACATGGTCTCATGCGGACCTCTTTCCTGCTTGATACGGGGATTGTAAGCTTCTGATAGCCCTTGTGAGATTTCCCTCCCTAAATAGAAAATCTTGTGGAGAAGGAGGAGAGCTGGAAATTGAGGAAATGAGGGAGGACTAGTTTGGGCCTTTTGCTGCTTTCTTGTATCATTGAGGTGTTGCTCCCACGGAGCTCTTTGGTGCATTGTCATGTGTTTCCTCATGTGGTTGGTACCAAAAAAATGCCTGCACTGCAAGGTTCTATACATTTGTTATGCCACTTCCGGTTTCCGGCCAGTACAATGGAATTCCCAGATGCCGGTGCTTTTATCATCAATATTGTTGTCTTTTGCATCCTGGTTCACATTGTGGGTGTTCCCCCTGGTATTTGGCCCTTGTTCCCCTGGTTATTGCTTTTCCTTTGCCTGTGAGAAACAGGAGAGAACACAGCAGCACACTCAAAACCGGAAGTGCGGCTTCTCTTCTGGATTTTGGGATCCCAACAGCTTGCGGTTCATGGCCAGCTCACAGCTTGCTGGTTCTCAAACTGGCAATGGGGAGATAGAGCACAGAGGGGTCGTCAGGGTTGATGATTCTTTCAGGGCCCAACCGTCTGGAGCAGGTAACATCTCCCCACTGATTGTCACAGCTTCAGTCTACATACACATTTAATATATTAGGGTTTCGGCTCCGTCCTTCCTGCTGGTTGTAGGCGGATTTTGGTGTTCTTTGCTGCATTTAAACACAAGGCATTTGGTAGTGCTGGTCAGCACATCTCTGAAGAAGGGGGTGTACCCAAAACACATTAGCGTACTTATGTGATGTAGCAGTAACACTTGTATTTTCTACCACATGTATCCTTCCATGTACATGCTGCATACTTGTGCACCCTTGTGAGTATTCATTTTATTGGTTGCTGCTCACATTAATAAATTCAGGTTTTACTCGGATAATGCATTAGGAGTTTGCGCCTTCCCCTTCTCTGTTCTTTCAATTTGATGCCTGATCAAATACTTGTGTCACTTGTTTCCGTGAGTGCTTTAACCACTTCAGCCACTGAAGAAGCTGCTCAATGACCAGGCCATTTTTTGCGATACGGCACTGCGTTGATTTAACTGACAATTGCACGGTCGTGCAAAATTGTGCCCAATCAAAATGGAGGTCCTTTTTTTCCACAAATAGAGCTTTCTTTTGGTGGTATTTGATCATCTCTGCGTTTTTTATTTTTTGCGCTATAAACAAAAAAAGACCGTCAATTTGGAAAAAAAAACCTAATTTTGTACTTTTTGCTATAATGTAATATAATATATATAATATATACTACAATAAATTAGGTGCCCATGAAACCTATACCAAAAACATTCTTACAGATGAAATGATTGAACACCCTCAAAGCTAGGCAGCCTCGAAGTCGTGCAGAGATTCCACATCCCAAAAAGACTTAATCAGTGGTCTTTATAGCTGGTAATCAGGGACTGATTAATTTTTATAAAAGTCAAACGGTCTACGGAGTCTGTGGACAGACGCGTTCTATGATCAGTAATGAAACCTCCTGCAGCACTAAATGCCCATTCTGAAAGCACAATGGATGCGGCCCAACTCAATAGCATACTGGGCAAGTTCTGGCAAGTGGTCTATTCTCATGACCCAGTAAGTCAGTGGATAGTCAGCTGGAAAGTTCTCCATCTCTGTTTTTGCCCAAGGCAATCGTCCACCATGTGATGCAGACGCTGCTGATGGGATGTGGAAGCTGACAGCCCTGGGCGGCGAGAACTAAAAAAATTCTGAAATGTCTCACTTAGGCAGACACCTTCTCCAACGCTCCTCTCTTGACCAACAGAAAACTCAAAACAACGTTTTACATGACACTGTAACCTACTGGAATCAGGAAAATCGTTCAATAAAATCCTCTTTAACGTGTTCTCAATAGATTTTATCTTCTGCACCCTGTGGGGGATGGGATGAGTTCTGAGACCTTATAACGGTGGTCATGGAGGGTTGCCAACCAGTAATCATCCTTCTCCTTTATGCCACATATTCTTGGGTCCTTTCGCAGGCTTTGAAGCATGAGGTTGCCCATGCGCCTCAAATTTGCAGAGGTTTGAGAAGCAGACTCCTCAGACTCACTCAGGATGACAGCATCTGAAACTTCCTCCTCCCAGCCATGTACTACTCCCAAAGGTTCTGGGGTTGGAAAGCCATCACTTACAGATTGACGCATTACTTCCTCTTCTTCAAAGCCTATGAAATTGCCAGAATCCTCCTCCTCATCCTCCTCCCCTCTCTCATCCTGTAGTGTGTTCTGTGACATAGGAATGATGGTGTCTGGATAAAGTGGGCCTTGAGAGGAAAGAGGAAAGGAAGTCCTCCTCTTCCTCCTGCTGCTCTGTCTGCAGTGCCCTGTCCATAATGCCACACAGAGTCTGCTCGAGCAGGCACACAACAGGGATTGTGTCACTAATGCATGCACTGTCACTGCTCACCATCCTTGTGGCCTCCTCAAATGGTGACAATTAGGGATGAGCCGAACACCCCCGGGTTCGGTTCGCACCAGAACCTTCGAACGGACCGAAAGTTTGCGCGAATTTTCGAACCCTATACGTTATAATGGACGCGAACGTTCAAAATCAAAAGTGCTAATTACAACGGCCAATATGCATGTTAATGTCATAAAACAGGTTTGGGGACCCGGGTCCTGCCCCAGGGGACATATATCAATGCAAAAAGAACTTTTAAAAACTAACGTTTTTTCGGGAGCAGTCATTTTAATGATGCATAAAGTGAAAAAAAAAATGTGAAATTTTCCTTTAAATATGGTACCTGGGGGGTGTCAAAAGTATGCCTGTGAAGTGGCATGTGTTTCCCGTGTTTAGAACTGTCCTTGCACAAAATGACATTTGTAAAGGAAAAAAAGAAGCCATTTAAAAACACTTGCGGCTTTAGGTTTGTTCTTAAGTAGAATCTGAACAGGTACATTATGAAGTGTAGCTCCATCCCAAAAAAATCTATTTTTAAGCTTTTTGGAGAACATAGGGAGGGGTTATCACCCCTGTAACATTTGCTGTCTTTGCACATCTGTTCAGAACATGTCACCTCACTTTCCGTCCCAATGACAAATGTTTTTGGAAAAGTGGGGTTTTAATTGAAACAAGGATTGGTGATAAAGTATCAGTAGAGAGGAGATACCTTTTTCCCAAATTAAATCTAACAGGATAGAATTTCCCTTCCTAGGGGTAGATTTCCTCTCACTTCCTGTTTTCTCTTTCCATTTGCAAGTAGGAGTCGTTTGTAAGTTGGATGTTTGAAAGTAGGGGCCTGGCGTATATACTCTGCAGAAATTTGCCCTATTAGATGTGGGTGTAGCCACAAGACTGGTGGGCACAGGAATGGGCCCTGCTGTGAGTTAATAGATCAAGATTTGTAATTGCATGCACCTGTTGAACAGGGCAGAAAAATTGGGGGTGGTGGACGGTGTTGCCACAAGACTGTAAGCTCTCACAGTTACTCTTGGTGGGTGCAGGAATAGGCCCTGCTGTGAGTTATTAGATCAAGATTTGTAATTGCAAGCACCTGATGAACAGGGCAGAAAAATTGGGCCTTTGGCGGGGGTGGTGGACGGTGTTGCCACAAGACTGTAAGCTCTCACAGTTACTCTTGGTGGGCGCAGGAATGGGCCCTGCTGTGAGTTATTAGATCAAGATTTGTAATTGCAAGCACCTGATGAACAGGGCAGAAAAATTGGGCCTTTGGCGGTGGTGGTGGACGGTGTTGCCACAAGACTGTAAGCTCTCACAGTTACTCTTGGTGGGCGCAGGAATGGGCCCTGCTGTGAGTTATTAGATCAAGATTTGTAATTGCAAGCACCTGATGAACAGGGCAGAACAATTGGGCCTTTGGCGGTGGTGGTGGACGGTGTTGCCACAAGACTGTAGGCCCTCATAGTTACTCTTGGTGGGCGCAGGAATGGGCCCTGCTGTGAACTATTAGATCAAGATTTGTAATTACCCGCCCCTGTTAAACAGGGGCTGAAAAATTGTGCCTTAGGCACTGGTGCTGGTGCCACAACACTGCAACCCCTCACAGATACTGTACTTGGAGCACAGCAGTCACACGTGTTGCGAAGCATTTTTTTTAAAATTGTAAGTACACGCCCCTGTTAAACAGGGGCTAAAAAATTGTGCCTTAGGCACTGGTGCTGGTGCCACAACACTGCAACCCCTCACAGATACTGTACTTGGAGCACAGCAGTCACACGTGTTGCAAAGCTTTTTTTTATAAAAATTGTATGTACACGCCCCTGTTAAACAGGGGCTGAAAAATTGTGCCTTAGGCACTGGTGCTGGTGCCACAACACTGCAACCCCTCACAGATACTGTACTTGGAGCACAGCAGTCACACGTGTTGCAAAGCTTTTTTTTATAAAAATTGTATGTACACGCCCCTGTTAAACAGGGGCTGAAAAATTGTGCCTTAGGCACTGGTGTGGTGGCATGGATCATTGAGGAGGAGGAAGAGGATAGTCAGTGAACATAAGAGGACAGTCACTCAGCATCAGCATAGGCAGTCTTGAAGGGATGTGACATTATAAATTATTCGGTTATATCCGCTTCAGGTGCCTGGTAGCTGGTGGTGATCCAAGACTGATTCATTTTGATGAAGGTCAGTCGATCAACCGAGGCGGTGGACAGGCGCACCCTATGATCGGTGACAAATCCTCCAGCAGCACTGAATGTGCGTTCGGAAAGAACGCTGGAGGCAGGACAGGCCAGTAGCTCAATTGCATACTGTGCAAGCTCTGGCCAGTGATCCATCCTCAGGACCCAGTAAGCCAGAGGATTTTCGGTGGGAAAGGTGTCCAAGTCTGACCTTGCCCCAAGGTATTCCTGCACCATGTATATCAGACGCTGGCGATGGTTGATGGAACCGATCATACCTTGGGGCTGCGGACTAAAAAATTGTCTGAACGCATCGGTCAGACGTCCACCTTCCCCACCGCTCCTTCTGCTACTGACCGAAGCCTCAGCAACTCGTTGCCCAGGACCAGGAGTTTGTAACCTCCCAGTTTCTGGGAACGCGTTGCACAGACCTTTCTGCAAGGCCTCCCTGAGATGTCTCATCCTCTGCTCCCTCTGCGACGGCAAGATAAGGTCCGCAACCTTACCCTTGTACCGCGGATCAAGGAGAGTGGCCAGCCAGTAATGGTCCCTCTCCTTGATCCGAAGAACACGAGGATCCTTCCGCAGGCTTTGCAGGATCAGGGAGGCCATGCAGCGTAGGTTAGCTGAGGCATTCGGTCCGGAGTCTTCTGGGTCACTGAGGATGACATGATCGCCAGCCACCTCCTCCCAGCCACGTACAAGTCCACTGGTTTGTTGGGACTGTACATCATCCCTAAAAGACTGCTGCTGCTGATGCTGAGTGCCAGGCTCCACCTCCATGCTCACACAATCCTCCTCCTCCTCCTCCTCCTCCTCATCCTCTTCCTGTGTGATGGGTGGGACAGAAGGAACACTGTCCGGATAAAGGGGGCCTTGAGAGGCAAGGAAGTCCTCCTCTTCCTGCCTCTGTTCTGCCTCAAGTGCCCTGTCCATTATCCCACGCAGCGTATGCTCCAACAGGTGGACAAGAGGGACAGTGTCACTGATGCATGCACTGTCACTGCTCACCATCCTCGTGGCCTCCTCAAATGGTGAGAGGACAGTGCATGCATCCCTGATCATGCTCCACTGACGTGGGGGAAAAAAAACAAGCTCCCCTGACCCTGTCCTGGTGCCGTAGTCGCAAAGGTACTCATTGATGGCCCTCTGCTGCGTGTGCAGTCGCTGCAGCATGGCCAACGTTGAGTTCCACCTGGTGGGCATGTCACATATTAGGCGGTTCTTGGGCAGGTTCAGCACCTTTTGCAGCTCAGTCAGCCGAGCACTGGCATTATAAGATCGGCGGAAATGCACACAGACTTTCCTGGCCTGCCTCAGGACATCCTGTAAGCCTGGGAACCTGCCCAAGAACCGCTGCACCACCAGGTTGAGGACGTGAGCCATGCAGGGCACATGGGTGAGCTGCCCCTGTCGCAGGGCGGAGAGGAGGTTGGTGCCATTGTCAGAAACAACCATTCCTGGCTTAAGCTGATGTGGCGTCAACCACCTCTCGGCCTGCCCCTGCAGAGCTGCCAGAACCTCTGGCCCAGTGTGGCTCCTGTCCCCCAAACACACCAGCGCAAGCACGGCATGGCATCTTTTTGCCTGCGTACTTGCGTAGCCCCTTGTACGCCTACGGAGCACCGCTGGTTCCAAGGACAGAGCACTGGAGGAAGAAGAAGAAGAGGAGGGGGTGGAGGAGAGAGGTGTGTCACAACCAGTAGCAGTAGTAGCGTTTTGGAGGCGTGGGGTGGCGGAACAACCTCCAACACTACTGCACCTTGTCCTGCATCCCTCCCAGCTGCCAATAGAGTGACCCAATGGGCCGTGAAAGAAAGGTACCATCCCTGTCCATGCCTGCTGGACCATGAGTCAGCGGTAATATGCACCTTACCGCTGACCGCCCTGTCCAGCGAGGCATGGACATTGCCTTCCACATGCCGGTAGAGAGACGGAATCGCCTTCCGTGAGAAAAAGTGGCGTTTGGGAACCTGCCACTGAGGAACCGCACATTGAACAAACTCACGGAAGGGGGCCGAGTCTACCAACTGAAAAGGCAGCAGTTGAAGTGCTAGCAATTTAGCCAAGCTAGCATTCAACCGCTGGGCATGTGGATGGCTGGGAGTGTACTTCTTTCTACGGTCCAGCAGCTGGGGCAGGGAAATTTGCCTGCTGCAATCGGACGTCGGTGTACTGCAAGTACTTGGTTGTGACACACCTAATTCTACACCTTCAGTCCTCTCAGAGCAGCTTTCAGAGAGCACTGAAGGTGTAGTGGGGATGGAGATCCCAGCTGATGAGGAGCAAGGAGAGGTCCGCTTAGTTCTTTGGTGTGGGTCTTTTATGTGTGCCTGCCAACAAGCTGCATGGCAGGTCGACATATGTCTGGTCATGCTTGTGGTGCCCAAGCGGCTGATGTATTGGCCACGCGAGATACGCTTGAGACAAATATTGCAAATAGCAGTGGTGCGATCTGATGCACTCGTCTCAAAAAAGGCCCACACCAAAGAACTTTTCTGATAACGTGCAGAGGCAGCGCCCTGCACAGGCGGAGCTCTGCGGTGTTGTACAGTTGCTGTGCTGGCCTCTACCTGGCCTCCAGAGGGGAATCCTGCCTCGTTGGACATGTGACGCCGCATCCTCCTCCTCCTCGTCCTCCTCCTCATCCTCTCTCCCTTCAGGCACCCACGTGGAGTCAGTGACCTCATCATCCCCTCCCTCTTCACCACTAGAGAAAACCTGGCAGTAAGCTGCAGCTGGTGGAACAGTACTGCCAGATTCCTCAAGCTGGGTATCATCATCCGAGCCTTCGAATCGTTGGGCATCCTCCTGGAGCATGTACCCAACACTGTGCTCAAAGAGTTCGGGGGACTCCTCAGGAGGACATGGTGGGTCTAGGGAAGGGGTGGCTGATGATGCCATTGAGTACGCGTTGGCAGCTGCTCTGCCAGTACCCTGAGCCTGGGTGAGAGAGGATGAGGAGGATGAGGAGGGCTTGGTCATCCATTCTACCAAGCCTTCAGCATGATGCGGCTCCACATGTGCAGCTGCCGAAAACAAAGACGCGCGTGTCCCATGGCCACGTGCTGATGACGATGCACGACCACGTCCACGGCCACGGCCACGTCCACTAGAAACAGAGCCTGCCTGCCCTGTGTTCTTGGCTCTGCACACTCTGCCTCCCCTTGGCGGTCTTCCAGCCATTGTAGTCGGTAGTCCTGTGGGTGCTGCTGAGAAGAATATATAGGAGCTCTGTGTGATGCCACTAACACACTAGAAGTCCTATGGGTGCTTCTGCAAAGAAAATATAGGAGCTCTGTGTGATGCCACTAACACACTAGAAGTCCTGTGGGTGCTGCTGAGAAGAATATATAGGAGCTCTGTGTGATGCCACTAACACACTAGAAGTCCTATGGGTGCTTCTGCAAAGAAAATATAGGAGCTCTGTGTGATGCCACTAACACACTAGAAGTCCTGTGGGTGCTGCTGAGAAGAAAATATAGGAGCTCTGTGTGATGCCACTAACACACTAGAAGTCCTATGGGTGCTTCTGCCAAGAAAATAGAGGATCTCTGTGTGATGGCACTAACACACTTCAAGTCCTATAGGTGCTTCTGGGAAGAAAATATAGCTCTGTGTGATGGGGACTAACACACTTCAAGTCCTATAGGTGCTTCTGGGAACAAAATATAGCTCAGGGATTGTGTCACTAATGCATGCACTGTCACTGCTCACCATCCTGCCACGAACACACTGTCCTATAGGTGCCTCTGGGAACAAAATGCCCAGTGCCTGCCTGCCACGAACACACTACAAGCCCACACTACTCAAATGGTGACAATACAGTGCATGCATCCTTAATGATCATCCATTGGCGTGGGGAAAAAAAGCTGATGTGGCCTGAGCCTGTCGTTGTGCCGTACTGGCACAGGTACTTGTTGACAGCCCTCTGCTGCATGTATAGCTGCTGCAGAATTCCAAAATTTGAGTTCCCCCTAGTGGGCATGTCACAAATCAGGCGGTTTATGGGCAGGTGGAATTCCCGCTGAATTTCAGCCAACCGAGCACTGGCTGTGTATGACCGCCTGAAATGGCTACAGACTCTTCTGGCCTGCTTTAGTACATCTTGCAACCCTGAGTATGTACTTAGGAAACACTGCACCAGCAAATTGAGGACATGTCCCAGGCATGGCACATGTGTTAACTTTCCCTGTCTAATGCCCTGTACACACGGTCGGATTTTCCGACGGAAAATGTCCTATCGGACAATGTTGTCGGAAATTCCGACCGTGTGTAGGCTCCATCGGACTTTTTCCGTCAGATTTTCCAACGGACAAAGTTTTATCTCCTGCTCTCAAATTTTCCAACAACAAAGTCCTATCGGACTTTTTCTGATCGTGTGTAGCGAATTCCGACGGACAAAGTGCCACGCATGCTCAGATCACATTACAAGACCCAAGCTATTGGCTACTAGCCTCTACGTAGTCCCGTCGTAGCAACAAACGTCACCGCGTTCAGAATGATCGGATTTTCCGACAACTTTGTCCGACCGTGTGTATGCAACACCAGTGTCGGTGTAAGGAAAGCCCCGCTGGGCCTAGTAGTTCCTCACTGCTGCGATCGTGTGTGCGGGCTCGAGCGGGTACGCGAGCTACTGCGCATGCGCGGAATCGAGCGCGTGCGCGTGCGCGGGCACGGACGGGCGCGCGCACGGTCACTGGCGCCGGGCGGGCTATTTAAACCAGCCATCTTCATACAATCCTTGCTGCCTGATCTACAGCGTCCCGCTTGCTAAAGTCCTGAACCTCTCTGTCTCTGCACCTGTGACCCGGCTTGTCTATCTACCTGCTCTGCTGTCTGCCTGCCCCGATCCCGGCTTGCCCACGACCATCCTCTTGCTTATCCCCTTGGCTTATCCGCAGTGTGCTCCACAGTTACCGAACCCGGCTTGTCTGACCATTCTGTGCACCTGTCCAGAAGTGCTCTATCAGTCTGCTGGTTCCTGTTGTGTGCTGCATGCTGGTTCCTGTTGTCCGCTGCCTGCTGGTTCCTGTGACCACTTACCTGCCAGTTCCTGCTGTCTGCTGGTTCCTGTTGTCCGCTGCATGCTGGTTCCTGTTGTCCGCTGCCTGCTGGTTCCTGTGACCACTTACCTGCCAGTTCCTGCTGTCTGCTGGTTCCTGTTGTCCGCTGCATGCTGGTTCCTGTTGTCCGCTGCCTGCTGGTTCCTGTGACCACTTACCTGCCAGTTCCTGCTGTTTGCTGGTTCCTGTTGTCCGCTGCATGCTGGTTCCTGTTGTCCGCTGCCTGCTGGTTCCTGTGACCACTTACCTGCCAGTTCCTGCTGTCTGCTGGTTCCTGCTACCTGTTGTCTGCTGGTTCCTGTCACCTGCTGTCTGCTGGTTCCTGTCACCTGCTGTCTGCTGGTTCCTGTCACCTGCTGTCTGCTGGTTCATGTCACCTGCTGTCTGCTGGTTCCTGTCATCCCTTGTCAAGTCCTGCTGACCCATCCGCAGCTGTTGATCCTGCCAGACACTCGTGCCTCCTTCGACTTCTGCGCCCCCTGTCTCCACTATCAGGGGCTGCAAGTCTGGGACGTAAGAGAGGTCTCCCACTGCAATCCGGACTCGCCACTAGGTACGTGACAGTCGGACAAAATCCGTCGGAAAAAATCTGATGGATTTTGTGGTCGGATTTTCCGACCGTGTGTACGGGGCATAAGGGTGGACAGGAGGTTTGAGCCATTATTGGACACCACCATTCCTGGCTCCAGCTGGCATGGCGTGAACCACCTCTGGACCTGTCCATGCAGAGCTGCAAGAATCTCTGCTCCGGTGTGGTTCCTGTCCCATAAACACACCAGGTGAAGCACTGCATGGCACCTTTTAGCCTGACTCTGGGAATAGCCCTTTGAACGCTTAGCTGATATTCATAGGACAATTCTGCCGAGGAGGGCATGGAGGCGGCAGAAGAGGAGGAGGAGGGGGTAGAGCTCACAGGTCTGGCATCATCCCCACCAGCTGTATGGAGATGTGACTGCACAACAAGCTGCAGCACTGAGCCCTGTGCTGCATCCTTTCGAGTTGCAAGCAGTGTTACCCAGTGTGCTGTGAACTAAATATATCATTCCTGCCTATGCTTGCTGGACCACATGTCAGCAGTAAGGTGGATTTTATGGCTGACTGCCTTGCCCAACGATGCCAGAACATTCCTTTCCACGTGATGGTAGAGAGATGGAACGGCCTTACGTGAAAAGTTGTAGCGACTGGGAACCTGCCATTGTGGTACAGCACATTGTGCAAATTAAGGAAGTGGGCAGAATCCACCAGGCTGAAAGGCATAATTTGGAGAGCCAACAGTTTGACAAGCTTTCATTCAGGCGCTGGGCATGTGGATGGCAGGAACTGTATTTTTTTTTCCGCTGCAGCAGACGGGGCAGAGAAAATTGCCAGCTACAGTCTACAGCTGGTGGGTGGTGTGCTGCTGGCAGATGTGCTGCTAGGGACACCCTGTGCTATACCATCATCCCTGTCAGTGGAGGCTGCTGAGAGGTAATGACTCAGAAACACAGGGGCAGACAGAAGTGGGTAAGGAGGAGGAGGAGGGACAGATTTGTGCCTTTTGTGTGGCTTTTAGGTGCTCTTGCCAATGGGCTGAGTGGTTGGATGTTAAATGCCTTGTTAAGCATGTGGTACCCAAATGGTTGGTGTTTTTGCCACTATCGATGTGCCTGAGATCCAGTTTGCAGATAGCATCATTGCGATCTGCTGCAGATGTGCGGAAAAAGGCCCAGACAGCTGAGATTTGGGGAGTGGGCCGGGAGATAACAGGTGCAGAATGTGATGGAATAGGGTGGCTGCTCTCTACTATTTCTTGATGTCGGCCTCCTTGGTGTTGTGCTCCCTCACCTTCAAGTTCCTCCTCTGCTCCCCCAGTCGCATCAGTGACCTCATCATCATCATCTCCATCTCCTCCATCTTCATCATTACCACTGGAGACAACTTGGCAATACGCTGCGGCTTGGGGAACATGAATGCCAATTTATCTACCAGTGTTCCTCCCTCTCTCTAGACTCATGTTCCTGTCATCATCAAGGAGCAAGTGGCTGACGCTGTGGTCAAATAACTGCTTAATCGCTGATGTTGGAGCTATGGAAGGAATACATGTGGACAAGGAGGCAGGTTTATCCACTCTGGCAACTGCAGGGGACTGCACACTTGTCTCTGCTTGCGTGACAGAGGATGAGGAGGATGATGAAGGTTTAGTAAACCTTCATCTCCTCTGCATGCTGTGGCTGGATAGCATGGGCAAACTCGCTAAATAGAGGAAATTATGCCCTGCATGAGGACTGACCACCCCGTCCACCTTTGCCTGTGGACACATTTGTTGCTGGCCCCCTTACAGTGCCAAGGGAACATCTGCCAATTCTTGTTGTCCTCCCAGATATTATTGGGAGGGAGGGGAGGTTCTTATAAGCAAATGTAAAGAATACGTTGAAATCTGTATGTATATGCACTTTAATCAATGTAAAGAGGTATTTGGTGCATTTTAATACTCACACTACACAGACACACTCCACGGATACACTATAATATATGACAATATAATGCGCCAAATGTACGCACACAAACGATATGGCGTTAAACTGGCAGTAACGTACACAAAACGATATGGCGTTAAACTGTCAGTAACGCACACAGAGCAATATGATGTTAAACTGGCAGTAATGCACGCAAAATGATATAGCGTTAAACTGGCAGTAACGCACACAGAAGTAAATGGCGTTACACTGGCAGTAACGCACAAAACTATATGGGGTTAAACTGTCAGTAACGCACGCAAAACTATATGGTGTTAAACTGGCAGTAATGCACGCAAAACTATATGGCGTTAAACTGGCAGTAACGCACACAGAACCTTTATGGCGTTAAACTGGCAGTAACGCATGCAAAATTATATGGCGTTAAACTGGCAGTAACGCACACAGAAGTAAATGGCGTTAAACTGGCAGTAACGCAATCAAATTGACGGTGTTCAACCGTCACTACACTGACGCTATCTGAACTGCCCTTACGATAGCTATACACTAATGTAAAGATTACCGACACAGTCTCACTACACTACACTGAAACTATATGAGCTGTTCCTACTGGACACTAATGTATGTATGAATGGCACGGTCTCACTACACTACAGTGAAACTATCTGAGCTGTCCCTAATCTAGTTGCACACTATGCAAAGCTGAATGATGGTCCTCCTCACTACACTCACACTATCCCTAGACTGACACTAAACTAATATCCTACACTGACAATTGAAGAAAAATAGCACAGTATAGCACACTAACGAACTAATAGCACTGAACAGAGCCCTGTTCTATCTCTTGCCACGCCAAAAATCACACTGAAAATGGCTGCCATTAAAAGAATACTGTAGGGCAGGAATGAGCCATGATTGGATAAAGTCATGATGACAGTGTCCAATCATGACTCTGACAGTGCTCTGTGCCCTGACTGGCTGAAGCTTTCACTGCTTCAGCCAATCAGGGCTTGCAATGCACTGTTCAGCGCAGCAATGCATTGTGGTCGGTTCGCGGGGTGAACAAATGGTCAAACGACCCTTTGTTCGGCTGTTTGCCGTATTACTGAACAACGGAAGTTCGGCCCGAACTTATGCTTGGGCCGAATCATTCGCCCATCCCTATTCCCAAAGACCAGCAGACACGCTGTCATATATAGGTTCATAGCTTTAACTTGCCAGGTTCTGTTAGGCCCCTTTCACACGGGTGTTCTATTTGTCCATTTTTGCTCTGTCCATTCACAGATACAAAACAGACACCCATGTAAGCAGCTGTTAGCAGATAATCATCTGTTGACATCCACTGACATCCACCTTTTGTTAACATCCATTTTTTTAAACGGAACGAAGTCCTATTTAGGCAGACATAAATGTGTGTCAAACAGTGAGTCAGTGGACAGCAACCTGGGAATTGTCTGCAGCGCAACACCTTCACCTTTGTTATACGTGTAGACAGGCTGGGTTTTCCCCATCAGTACCAGTAGGTATCTTTCCCATGCTAGCCTCCAATTGTAACCTGTGTACCTGTACCTCTGTGTTCCTCGCTCATACTGTTACCCTTGTGTAAGCCCAGCACCCCACTGCTGTAAGATATCCTTGTAGGTCTGTCCCCATGTAATGTCTTAAGTTAGTACTACTGCCTGTTGTACCGCCAGAAATCCAGTGCTGCACTATACTACTGCCAATATACAGTGTTTACCCAGATCAGCTGACTTTCCAAGTCATAAAAAATCTGATTGGGTGATGCTGATTTAGCATTTAAGGTAAGCAATACTGTAAAAGAAAAAAATTGACTGCAACCTTGTGCTATGCTTGGAACATGCTCAAAGCCAGGGATACTGTATCTATGATCCACAGGTGAGGGGGTGTAGGCTGTATATTCCCATCTAAAGCGATATGTGCAGTAAATTTAAAAAGTGCCACTATCCCAGCCAGCCACCATGACATGTGAGAAATGATCGGATTCAGCCTACCTACCATGCCTGGTGATTTGTTTCATCCTGCCCACTAGGACTTAGTCATAGGCTAAGAGCTAAGTGCTGGTGGGCGGGGTGAAATGCATCCGGGGGCATGGATTGTTGGCAAAGACATGTTGGCTGAAGCCGTTCCTTACTCCCACGTCATGGTGGCTGGCTGGGACAGCAGCACTTTTTCTGTTCAAAGTAAAAAAAATCTACACAATGCCGGAATGTAGTGTCACTGAAACTGTACCTGAGAATTGTACTGTTCTGTAAATGATTGGTGTTTTTCCTGTGTTGCCTTCAAGTGTGCATAAAAGAACCTCACCACTGAATGGTTTTGTTTTTTTGCATTGGTACATGACCCCCATTGCAGTGGTCAGCTCTCTGTGCACTTTGTTTGACAATACCTTGCCTATTAGCCTTGAAAATTGCCAGAATTTATTTTCAAGATTCATACACATTTTTGGACTTACAAAAATGGGTTTGACAAAAAGCCCAAGTGCTGAACACAGGCATACACAGCCATTCCTTTCTACTAAACCCTTTTAATGTAAAGGCAACTGCAAACAGGTTAAGTTCTGAAAAAAATGGTATCTTCTTTTCAGAAAATTATTATCTGGGGCACACCGACAGGGAGGGCTTCCTATGTGGTCTTGAGATAAAGTCTCATATATAAATCAATAAGGCAGCAGAGCACTGGGCAGGTAATCAGGAGTGGAGTACCTCTGAAACAGGTACTGTATGATATAGAAAGGCTCCTCTAAGTGCAGCAGGCAAAGAACGTTTATTGAGATACAGATACAAAGACACTCACAAGTGCATGTCTTGAAAAGGTTCATATCAGGTGGATAAAACATGCTGCTTCTGTGCATAGGGATCCACACCTAGATGCTTTATCTCACTGATATGCAACTTTTCAAGACATACACTTGTGAGTGTTTTTTATCTGTATCTTAAACTTTCTCTGGCAGCTTTTCTTATGTTGTCTTTTAAGGCACCTGTTTTCTGGTCTTGCCTGCTGGTGATACTACACCTCTGTCTGCACATACAACACTTGCTTATTGTCCAATGTCCTCTAGTCTTAGTGCAAAAGCATTTTAGTTTGTCTCTGTACACTGGTCTTCATGCATGTGTGCTTTGGAGTTAACTCTGGGCATTGTTTGTCAGAATTAATCCATTTGATTGCTATCTAAATGGATCAAAGAACTACTTTTAAGATCTTAGTTAAAATATGGTATGATACTCCTTTATCAAAGGACACAGTCACCAATTAATTTTTTGCCTCCTTTTGACAATGATCAAGTGGAATATTTGATCTGTCTGCAAGAGGATGATAAAGCTTATACTTTTAAACTATTTTCTTTGCACCCCAGAGAGTTGCTGTTGTTTAGATTGTATTCAATGTGTCAGCTTTCTGGTGGGTCAAGAAGATTTATGAAATTTAGCCATTATCTAGTCCCAGGTAAACACCAGGTTTTCCAAACCTGCACCCCAGCATACCAACATTTAATGATTGTTAGTCATCAGCTTAACTCTACAACCCATCTACCATTGCCAACCAGTGATGTTCCTGTCACATACAGTTTGACAATGTCCTTAAAACCCAGTTCCATACATTAACATTTTGTAGCATACTACCTCATTTCTCTACACACTGCATTACATTCTTTTAAACCTCAAGCTGTTCTTTTTTTTTTTTTTTTTTTTTTTTTTTTCCAAAATGAATTTTTATTGAAGAAAAAATCAAGGTTACAGAATCATCATACATTCGTTTAGAAATCAGCTAACAAGTGAACAAATGAACAATGAACAATGGTTGTTGTGAGAAGACATACAGTACATATTCAACTTCCTGGTATCATCTAGGTTTTCATAAGCATTTAGTATAGGATCTAGATGGGGATTAAGTGTTAGGTATGGTAATATGAGTCATATTGAATAAACCTTAGAATGAGTATTTTCAAGTACCAAAGCACATTGTCCTATCTTGTGGAGAGACTATTCGAGAGAGAATCTGAGATTGCGAATAATGGTGCGGGTGTCTGTATGAAAATTCGGTCTGAAGGCGTATGAGGTTGCTGGTCGGGTGGTCTAATTAGGGCACCCGAGTCGCAACAGATTCCAATACTGGGTTTTGGTGGATGGTGGGGGGTAGAGGGGTGGAGGGTAAGGGTAATATGCGAGGGGAGGTGTGGGAAGGGAAGGGGACGGGGCTGGAGAAGAAGAAGGGTCAGGAGGGGTTAGAGATTGTCTCCTCGGTCTCCGCTAGTAGGTATGTGGCTTTGAAATGTTATCGCTTTAGGGTGGTGGGGGTCAGGTATGCGAGACATCTGGGGTCAGATGCTTCAAAGCGGAATGTGAACATGTGGTCTCCCATACTCGTCCCTTGGGTAGGGGTGGGAGGCCCATGTTGCCTGAGATAGAAGAGAAAAAAAAAAAAAAAAGAAGGGGGGGGGGGTAGGGATTACGGAGTAGCGTAATCAGTAGGTGCTTTTCATGTATGAGTATGATATGGTCATGGGTTAGTTCATCAATGTTAGATACCTGTCGGATGTCCGGAAATGCGTCCAGCATGCCCATGTCTTAGAGAATTTGTCTGGGGAATCTCGAGCAATGAAAATTAGTTCTTCCATTTCAGCTATTTTGTTGATTTGTGTAAACCATTCTGAGATGGTCGGTACTTGAGGAGAGCCCCAGTGCCTAGGAATGCACAATTTAGCTGCGTTGAGTAGAGGCAAGATCAGGGTCTTACGATAGTGGTGTGCTGGCATAGCTGAGTGATGGAAGAGACATTGGGCTGGTGTGTGGTCTAATGTATATGTGGATATTAATTCTGTGAGCTCTCGGACTTGTAACCAAAATAATTGGATTGCTGGACATGACCACATAATGTGTAGCAACGTGCCCGGTTCTTCAGCACATCTCCAGCATTTGTTGGGATAGGAGGAGTCGTATTTGTTTAAGATTGCTGGGGTTTTATACCAGCGTGTTATTGTCTTGTAGTTGTTCTCCTGAATGGAGACATTTAGGGAGCCTTTATGGGCTATTGTGAATATACGTTCCCATTGGTCTTCTGATAGGTCTAAGTGTGTTTCTCTTTCCCATGTATTGAGGGCTTTCCCATCCTTAGGGGATATATCTGCAAATAACATAGTGTAGATATTGGAGATTAAATGTTGTTGGGGGCTAGATTGGGAGCATAGTTGTTCAAATGGGGTTAATGGTCTTGTGATGGAGGAGTCGCGATTGATCTCTTGTAAGAAATGGCGGATTTGAAAGTAGGTCCAGAGTGGGAGAGGGTTGTCGGTGTGAGTGGGTACTAATGCAAGGCGATCTAGGAGAGAGCCGCCATGAAAAAATTGGTGTGCTAGTATTTCTGGATGTTGCCAGCTTTGTGCTAAAAACTGCGCAGACATACCAGGGGGGAAGGCAGGGTTAAGTCTTACGGGGGTTAAGGGTCCCGGGTCGGAGGAAACGTGTAGTTTTTTACAAGTTTCCTTAAACAAGCGGAGTGTCGGGTCGATGAGAGGATGTACCTTTAGTGTGGGGGGGATGTGGTTAGGCGACAGCCAGGGTGTTGATCGTAGTGGTATGGGGGACATTGAGTTCTCTAATCTGACCCAGTCTTTGCAATGGCTGTGTAGTGTCCAGTCTACGATTCTAGTAAGATGACAAGCCCAGTAATATCTTTTGAGATCTGGAAGGCCAATGCCCCCTTTTATTTTTGGCCGTGTGAGGAAGTCATATGCTATTCTCGGATGTTTTTGCTTCCATAGAAACTGTGTAGAAAGCCTTTTGTAGGCTAGGAAGAAGGACGGGGGGAGTTTTATGCGGATGGTTTGTAGAATGTATAAGATACGGGGGAGAATGTTCATTTTTAGGATGGCTGCGCGGCCGAACCAGGAAAATTGTGGTTTGTTCCATTTTCTGAGATCTTCAGTTATAGTTTTGAGAATGGGCAGATAGTTTTTGGCAAAAAGATCTGAGAGGTTTGTCGTTAAATTAATTCCTAGATATTTTATCGCATCATGTCGCCATTGGAAGGGGAAGTTGGCTTTGCAGTGCGTAACCGTTTCTTGTGGGATGGAAACATTGAGGGCATGGGATTTGGAGAGGTTAATCTTGAAGTTAGAAAGGCGTTGGAAGAGTTTGAAGTCTTTCAGTAAATTTGGGATTGAGATATGGGGCTCGCTAAGGGAAAGTAAAATGTCATCAGCAAATGCTGCTAACTTATAGGTGTGGTTCGCTATGGTTATTCCTTTGACATTTTCATTATTTCTGAGGCAGTTCAAGAGTGGTTCCAGGGTTAGTACAAAAAGGATAGGGGAGAGTGGGCACCCTTGCCTAGTCCCATTGGTTATGGAGAAGGCGTCCGACAGATGGCCATTAATCCGGACTCTCGCAGTTGGTGTCGTATATAGGGACATTATTGAGTTAAACATTCGGTCTTGCAGTCCTAGGCGTCTCAGTACTGCTCCCATGTAGTCCCAGGCCAATCTGTCAAACGCCTTCTCCGCGTCCAATGAGAGGAAGAACCCTTTGTGATTGTTTGTGGTCATCCAGTGATGTAGATTTATAGCCTTGATAGTGTTATCCCTTGCCTCCCGTCCCGGAATGAAGCCTACTTGGTCGTTTACTATTAGAGATGGGAGGAGGGGAAGCAAGCGATTGGCAAGGATTTTAGCAAAAATTTTTATGTCCACATTTAGTAAAGAAATTGGCCTATAATTAGTAACTAGTGTTGTGTCTTTATCTTCTTTTGGGATTACTGTGATGTGTGCCTCGAGAAGTCTGTGGAAGGGGAGTGTGGAGGAGGAGAGGGAGTTAAAGGCCTTGAGGAAAGGGCCAGTGAGTACCTCTGTGAAGGTTTTGAAATATGCGGCTGTGAACCCGTCCGGGCCAGGACTTTTTCCTGCTTTTAGCTGTTTGATGGCAGTTTTTAATTCATCTTCTGAAATGGGATTTTCCAAATGGCGGGCATCTTCTGTGTCGATGGGTTTCGGGCAGTGATCTTTTAAAAAGTGCTTTATAAGGGAACGTCTAGTGTTACTTGCTGCGGGCCCATCTGGTTGCTTATTGAGATTGTAAAGATTGGAATAATACGCCTCAAATTGGGAAGCTATATCTGGGGCTGTGACTTTGGGTCTACCTTGGGAGTCTTTGATCGTGTGGATATTGGTCTGAGCTTTGTTCGTTTGGATGGCTCTGGCTAGGTACTTTCCGCTTTTGTTCCCAAATTCATAAAAAAGTTTTTGTTGTAGAACAAATATACGTTTTGTTTTGTGGGATAGTTCCGCCCGTAGGAGTTCCCGTGTTTGTGTAAGGTCATGGTATGTCTGTTGGGCTTGGGTCTGTTTATGAGCTAGTTCCAGTGTTTTAATTTTGTGGAACAAATTTGTGATTTTGGCTTGATGGGCTTTCTTCCGTGATGTTTTTAGAGCTATGAATTTACCCCTTAGGACGCATTTGTGGGCCTCCCATTGTGTCAGCGGAGCGGTTTCTCCATTGTCGTTGTCTAGGAAGAAGTCGTGTATGGATTTTCTAACGTCTTTGATATCTTTTTCTGAGGTCAATAGCGATGAGTCTAAGCGCCAGATCTTTGAGAAGGTATTTTGGTCTGGGAAGGTTAACGTCATAGTAATTGGATGATGATCCGATAGTAGCATTGGTTCAATAGTTGCATGGGAAAGGAAAGGTAGATCTGTTTGGGAGAGGAAGAGATAGTCAATTCTGGAATATTTATTATGAGGGGCAGAGAAGAAGGTATAGTCCTTTTCGTTGGGATGGAGGGTGCGCCATGTGTCATGTAGGAGTAGATCTTGAAATTGCATTTTAATACGGCGTAGGGTTTTATATGGCAATGATGTGGTACCTGATGAGGTATCTAATATTGGGTACAGGGCAACATTAAAGTCCCCACCAAGTATGGTCAGTCCAGTAGAGAAGCCTGTCAATAGTTGGGAGATCTGTCCAAAGAAGCTGGTCTGTGCAGAGTTAGGGCTATATATGTTGGCCAGGGTTACGGGTCGGCCTAGAATCTTACCTTTTAAAAATATGTATCTGCCTTCCTTGTCTATTAGCGAGTCAGTATGCTCCCAGTTCAGGTTTTTGGAGACCAGAATTGAGACTCCTTTAGTTTTTGCCTGTGAGTTAGTAGAATTATATGAAGTTGGAAACAGGTGGTTTGTGAGCCTAGGGATCTTATCTGTGCGGAAATGTGTTTCCTGTAGGAAGACTATGTTAGCTTTTAATTTGTGCATCTGCGAGAGAACCTGGCTGCGTTTCTCCGGGATATTGAGCCCTTTCGTATTCAGGGATACAACTTTCAGCGTGGTATGTTTAGTGGCAGGTCTGATATGTGACATTTTGTGTGAGGGGTAAAGCTTTGTGCTTGTGAAAGAGATTGGGGTAGTCGTTTTCTCACTTAAGTGTGGTTGAGGGTGGTTTGCGCAAGTATTGGTGACCCCGGGGATTAGGGTCGTGGACCTGTTGTTAGGGTGGCGGAGATCGAGGAGACAGGTGGGGGAAGGGGAAGGAGATCAGTGAAGGAAGTGGAGAGGTAGAGAAAAAAAAAAAAAAAAAAAAGGGGAGGGGGGAGGGAGTATTACTGAGGGAGGGAGAGAAGTGTTCCGGAGATAAGGAAGGGTGTAGAGACCCTCCTTATGAGATGTCACGTGGTCCGGTAGGGGTCAACGGGAGTGAGTAGGTTCCCGTTGTGTGGGGAAGCGGAAGGTACCGGTATGAAACAAATAAATTGGTAAGTAGAGTCCTCTGGTCCTCAGAGGCGAGTGTGAAAATTAGGTGTTGGAGCCCTTGGATTTTAAGATTTTGTAAAAAGACCGTGGTTCAACAGAGGGGGAGCTTGGTTATAATGTGGTGGAAATTGGTAAATCGGAGTATAGTATGAGGTCAACCGGGGGCTATAATGTATTAGATTAGAGTAAGGTGGGATAAAATCAACATTTTGATGGTGGATGTCGGTCATAAAAAGTTAACATGGGTATAGTTCCATCATGGAAACAGAAGTGCCTTCTCTATAATGATACCTTTGTTGTGTAATTTGCATTATTAGCAATCAAAATGTCCACTTAGCTGTCATATCCAAGCTTGTCTAGATCTCTGGCATGTGTGGCCGAGTCCCAGTTAGATTGAGGGTGTGTTTCGGAGAGCCGGTCCTACGCATAGAACGAGTTTGCTCACCTGGCCACAGGCTTGCCTAGCAAAATGATGGGGTAGGCAGCGTAAAACAGGTGATGTGTACGGGTCGGCCCCACATGACAGAGATCCACCAAGAATTCTTTGTTTAGTTCCTGAAAACAGACAATAATAACAAAGAACAGAAACAAGGTTTAAATGAGACTCATTATTCAGTCGTCACTTATAACTGTTAGAATGGAGAGATGTGTCAATCTCAAACAGAGAACGGTAACAGTAAACAGTATGTGGTAAAGCTCCCTCTCAGGGTTCCCTGCTTGGCTAAAAATGTTGTCTCAACTGGAGACCGAGAATATTACCTTTTGTGAGTCCTCGGGTTCAAGTGGGGGGGGGTGACCTCACACGGAAAGTACGTCTATAGGGGCAATGTGCCCTCGTGGGGTAGGCAATTCAGTTTAGCGTGTTGTTTACCTTGCTACAAGGTCAATTGTAAGCTTTTCACTGATTTTTTTTTATTTTTTTTATTATTATTATAAAAACCCGGAGGGGTTGGGGGGTAATAAGTGTTTTTAGATGTACCTCTTTTGGCCAGAGAGAGGATTGCTTGGGAATGAGTAGTGCGGGAGGGTGTCGTGCACATTTAATCTCGTAATCCGTGTGAGATCACCTCCCTGGAAGAGGGTTCAGTTACATAATGTATAGTTCCAATGACCAGATTTTCAGTGGAAGCCTATAGATTAATACTAGAAGGCCCCTCCCCCTTAAAAAAATAAAATAATAAAAAGTAAGTAAAAAAAAAAAAAAATAAAAAAAAAAAAGGGGGGGGGGGTGCATTTCCATTGTGGTAACCATAGTCCTGCATATAATGCGATCGGTGGTATAGGAGGGGGATTGGAAAGGAGGTGGGTGAGGGATATGGGGGTTATGGAGATAGGGGAGGGATAGGAAAGGGAGAGACTGTTCAATACTATTCAGTATATTTAGAGATTGTCCATCTCATTGCAGGCCTAGATATACTTGCGTGACAAAGTTGAGGTCGGCGATATGTACTTTGTGATGCAAAGATTGTCTCTTGTTGCTTCTAGATTGCGAGATCAGGCGTCTTAGCGGGTTCTTCTTTCTTGGGCATACGTTGTGTATTGACTAACAGGAAAGATTGGCATCTGGATGTGGGCATCTCTTGAGGTTGAAGTATGTAGTAGTTGTCAAGTTCAGAGTGATGGGGAGATATTGGTCTGGTCGTGTGGGACATATGACAAGTCATCTCATATGCCGAGGTTTGCTTGTAGAAAACTTCTTGGGGATAATCCTGAGAGCAGAGTAGGCTTGTGGGCTATTCATGAGGTATCAGGTGTCAGGGCTTCGGATGAGAAAGGAGAGAAGAGAAGGTAGTTCTTTACTCTGAACCTCCGTGGCGGGGTCTTCTGTGCGCAGGGGAGGCTGTGGGGCTATTTGCATTGTTCCTGGGTCCTGCGGATGAGTTGGAACTGGGCGAGTTGGATCTGCGTCTACGGATGTGGAAGTCGTCTCGGACTGGTATGGCATCTGTTGAAGTAGATCTGCTGGGATGAGGAGGTCGGAGGGTTCTGTACCAATCGGGTAATTCAATGAGAGGTATATGCAGTGTCTCGCAGAATGCAGTGAGATCTTCTGGTACCCTCAGGTTGGCCGTGCGGCCTTGTGCAGAGGCCGAGAGGCAGAAGGGAAACTTCCAGCGGTACTGGATCCCATTTGCTCGTAGTAGGTCAAGGAGGGGGCGTAGGTCCCTTCTATTCTGGAGAGTGATGGGCGATAGGTCTTGGAAGATTTTTATATCTGTGCCTTGGTACATTAGGTTGCGGCGATCTCTGGACCTACGCAGAATTTCCTCTTTCAGCTTAAAATTGACCAGGCAGCACACTATATCTCTGGGAGGGTCAGCGTCTCTTCCCCTGGGTCTGAGAGCTCTGTGCAGGCGTTCGAATTCAATGGGAGATTCGAGGGGTCTGCCTAAAAGATCGTTAAAGACGGCAATAGTGGCCTGGGTAATTTGGGTATGATCGATCGTTTCTGGCATGCCTCTTACCCGTAAGTTGTGGCGTCTGCCGCGATTATCGAGGTCTTCCATGTACCTGTGTAGGTCTCTGAGCTGAGCGTTGTTTGCTTGGGAGGATGCTTGGAGCTGATGTATGTCATTCTCATTCCTTGCTGCTGTTTCCTCTATATCATCCATGCGTACTGTCATAGACTGGATGTCCCTCCTGAGGTCCGTAATGGCTGTGGCTAGTGTGGCTTTAATATCTTCTGCCACAGATCTTAGGTCCCTAATGCTTAGGGGCTGGTCCGCAGCTGTGTCTGGAGGAGAGGAATGTAGTTGATGCCTCCCTGCAGGGCTATGGCTGGAGGATCGCGCTGTGGAGGAGTAGGCCCGAGATGAAGCCGGGGCCTCGCGTGATGGCTGCGTCCGGAACAGCTCCGGTATGCTGCGGCTCATTTGCGGGTCGGATCCCCTGGGGGATCGGGATCGGGGTGGGGATGGGTTCCCCTTCGGTTTCCCCATGTCTGTGGGGGTAGATGGCTCCACTTAGCTGCTGTATCTCGCCTCTGAGGACCGGAGCACACGGATCAGACGTCCATTACGGTCCGGCTCCAAACCACGCCCCCAAGCTGTTCTAATTCAGCACACTTAGCTTCCAATCATATCTATCGCCCATGGCAAATCCCATAACTCAGGACTCCAAATAAGCTACTACCAAAGTACTACACTCTTATTTTCCAGTTTTCACTCAATGACCTACAGAAACAGTTGCTGCTACCAAGTACTTCAGACCTTGAGTCACTGGAGCTTGTAATTTTAAATCTGCAGTCTTGGCAATCCAGCATTGTGGTGTTATCGCTCACTCTCTCATACTGGTCACTGGAAGTTCAACATGGCATCTCATGGCAAAGAACTCTCTGAGGATCTGAAAAAAAGAATTGTTGCTCTACATAAAGATGGCCCAGGCTCCCAATAATGCGATTTCTACAACAAATATACAAATCTCCAACTCCGTGTCTGGTCACCCCCGACTTTATCTCTGATACGATTTCCCTGACAAAGGGAATGAGACAGGGATGCCCCCTATCCCCCCTACTCTTCAACATCGCTATCAAACCTTTATCCAGACTACTAGACTCACCTGATGGAGTCAGTGGCATAACAATAGGTAACCAAACTCTCCGATCCGCCCTATTCGCTGACAACATATTACTGTTCTCCACTAACCCCCTCTCTGACTTTGACAGACTCAAAGGACTCTTTTCGACTTTGCTCAGGCTTTCAAATGAACATTGAAAAGAGTGAGGTGCTAGCACTTCAGCCTAGGATGTCTGTTAAATGGCAACATTTGTCCCCTTTTGCCATAGCAACGCAACAGATAACGTATCTTGGCATTCATATTGGCCGAGAACCTTCCTCTCTATATACACTTAACCAGTGGTCATCAACCCTGTCCTCAGGGCCCACTAACAGGCCAGGTTTGCAAGATAACTGAAATACATTGCAGGTGATATCATTTGCTGCTCAGTGATTGCAGTATTCTAGTCTGCATCTCCCCAAGGTAATACATAAAACCTGGCCTGTTAGTGGGCCCTGAGGACAGGGTTGATGACCACTGCACTTAACTTTCCACCATTAATATCCAAAATTGAAAAGGAGCTGGAAGCTTGGGCAGCCCTCCCCCTCTCACTCTTTGGGAGGTGCCACCTTTTCAAAATGGTGTCATTTGCACGCCTACTCTACCCAATGCAGACCATACCTCTTCTATTAAAACACTGTGATGTGAACAAAATCCATAGGGCATTGTCCGCCTTTATCTGGTCTCGCAAAAAACACGTATTGCACTGCAAATCTATGTCTCCCAAGGTCGGAAGGGGAGGCTGGCCTGCCCAATAAGACTACTGGGGCTTCCCTCCCATAAGCTAACCCCATGTTTCTCTCGTCCACTTTACACAAAGCCTTTGAACAATGGAACACTAATGCCCTGTACACACGATAGGATTTTCTGACAACAAAATCCATATTTTTTTTCCGACTGATGTTGGCTCAAACTTGTCTTGCATACACACGGTCACACAAATGTTGTCGGAAATTCCCAACGTCAAGAACGCGGTGATGTACAACACGTCCGACGAGCCCAGAAAAATGAAGTTCAATAGCCAGTGCGGCTCTTCTGCTTGATTTCGAGCATGCATGGAATTTTTGTGGGTCGGAATTGTGTACACACGATCAGAATTTCCAACAATGGATTTTGTTGTCGGAAAATTTGAGAGCCAGATCTCAAATTTTGTTTGTCAGAAATTCAGACGGAAAATGCCTGATGGAGCCTACACAGTCGGAATTTCCGACAACAAGCTCCCATCAAACATTTGTTGTCGGAAAATCCTATCGTGTGTACAGGGCTTGAAGGTCTTGGTAAAGTTACCTCATTGTATCTTAATAATCCTGGTGAATTATAATCCTTCCAAACCCTATCACACAAATTCTCCTTACCATTGACACACGTCTTCTTCTACCACCAATTACCAACACCTTCGGGGACTAGGCCACAGGACAGTATTCCACCATGGTAATGACCTCAAACACACCTCCAAGACGACCACTGCCTTGCTAAAGAAGCTGAGGGTAAAGGTGATGGACTGGCCAAGCATGTCTCCAGACCTAAACCCTATTGAGCATCTGTGGGGCATCCTCAAATGGAAGGTGGAGGAGCGTAAGGTCTCCAACATCAACCAGCTCTGTGATGTCGTCATGGAGGTGTGGAAGAGGACACCAGTGGCAATCTGTGAAGCTCTGGTGAACTCCATGCCCAAGAAGAGGGTTAAGGCAGTGCTGGGAAATAATGGTGGCCACACAAAATTCTGACACTTTGGGCCCAATGGGACATTTTCACTTAGGGGTGTACTCACTTTTGTTGCCAGCGGTTTAGATATTAATGGCTGTGTGATGAGTTATTTTTGGAGGACAGAAAATTTACACTGTTATACAAGCTGTGCACTCACTATTTTACATTGTAGCAAAGTGTAATTTGTTCAGTGTTGTCACATGAAAAGATATAATAAAATATTTACAAAAATGTGAGAGGTGTACTCACTTTTGTGAGATCCTGTACCATAATGCTCTGCTTCAGTATGTCACAGTACATGTTGGCATTCATGGTTCCCTCAGTGAACTGTAGCTCCCCAGTGAGGGCAGCACTCATGCAGCCCCAGACCATGACACTCCCATCACCATGCTCGACTGGCAAGACACACTTGTCTTTGTACTCCTCACCTGGTTGCCACCACACACGCTTGACACAATCTGAACCAATAAGTTTATCTTGGTCTCATCAAACCACAGCACATGGTTCCAGTAATCCATGTCCTTTGTCTGCTTGCCTTCAGATAACTGTTTGCGGGCTTTCTTGTGCGTCATCTTTAGTTCATCGTTCTGGGACAACAGTCATGCAAACCAATTTGATGCAGTGTGAGGCGTATGGTCTGAGCACTGACAGGCTGACCCCCCACTCACTCGCGGCTAATGTTAATTCACGGCTCCCGTAACACAGAGAACAGTGATTCATTGAAACTCATTCATAAAAAAAGTCATTGATAAAAAAAAAAAAAAATGAAAAAAAAAAAAATGCGTAGGGGTCCCCCCAAATTCAATAACCAGGCCCTTCAGGTCTGGGATGGATATTAAGGGGGATCCCAGCCAAAAAAAAAAAAAAAAAATGGCGTAGGGTCCCCCTCAAAATCCATACCAGACCCTTGAGGTCTGGTTTGGATTTTAAGGGGAACCCAAGCCAAAAAAAAAATGGCGTGGGGTCCCCCTCAAAATCCATACCAGACCCTTATCCGAGCACGCAACCTGGCAGGCCGCAGGAAAAGAGGGGGGGACGAGAGCGGCCCCCCCTCTCGCCTGAACCGTACCAGGCCACATGCCCTCAACATTGGGAGGATGCTTTGGGGGTCTAAGACCCCTAAAGCACCTTGTCCCCATGTTGATTAGGACAAGGGCCTCTTCCCCACAACCCTGGCCGGTGGTTGTGGGGGTCTGCGGGCGGGGGGCTTATCGGAATCTGGAAGCCCCCTTTAACAAGGGGACCCCCAGATCCCGGCCCCCCCCTGTGTGAAATGGTAAGGGGGTACAAAAGTACCCCTACCATTTCACCAAAAAAGTGGCAAAAATGGTAAAAAGGACAGGAGACAGTCTTTGACAATTCCTTTATTAAAATCTTCTTTCTTCTTTCTTCATCCTTCGGATTCTTCATCTTCTCCTTCCTTCATCTTCTTCCATCTTCTTCTTCCATTTTCTTCTTCCTCCGATCCGCTTCTTCTTGCGCTGGTCTTCTCGTCCTTCTCGTCCGGCATCTTCTTCCGTCGGCGTCGGCGTCGGTGTCGGTGTCTTCTTGGGCCGCTCCGCGCAATGGGAGGCTCCCGCTGTGTGAGGCTCCGCTCCATCTGACAGGTCTTTTAAAACGGAGGGCACCTGGTGACCCCGCCCCCCTCTGACATCATGGGGAAAGCCATCATGGAATTCCCCATGACGTCCCTGTGCGTCAGAGGGGGCGGGGTCACCAGGTGCCCTCCATTATAAAAGACCTGTCAGACGGAGCGGAGCCTCACACAGCGGGAGCCTCCCATTGCGCGGAGCGGCCCAAGAAGAGACAGAGACACCGACGCCGACGCCGACGGAAGAAGATGCCGGACGAGAAGGACGAGAAGACCAGCGCAAGAAGAAGCGGATCGGAGGAAGAAGAAAATGGAAGAAGAAGATGGAAGAAGATGAAGGAAGGAGAAGATGAAGAAACCGAAGGATGAAGAAAGAAGAAAGAAGATTTTAATAAAGGAATTGTCAAAGACTGTCTCCTGTCCTTTTTACCATTTTTGCCACTTTTTTGGTGAAATGGTAGGGGTACTTTTGTACCCCCTTACCATTTCACACAGGGGGGGGGCCGGGATCTGGGGGTCCCCTTGTTAAAGGGGGCTTCCAGATTCCGATAAGCCCCCCGCCCGCAGACCCCCACAACCACCGGCCAGGGTTGTGGGGAAGAGGCCCTTGTCCTAATCAACATGGGGACAAGGTGCTTTAGGGGTCTTAGACCCCCAAAGCATCCTCCCAATGTTGAGGGCATGTGGCCTGGTACGGTTCAGGCGAGAGGGGGGGCCGCTCTCGTCCCCCCCTCTTTTCCTGCGGCCTGCCAGGTTGCGTGCTCGGATAAGGGTCTGGTATGGATTTTGAGGGGGACCCCACGCCATTTTTTTTTGGCTAGGGTTCCCTTAAAATCCATACCAGACCTCAAGGGTCTGGTATGGATTTTGAGGGGGACCCTACGCCATTTTTTTTTTGGCTGGGATCCCCCTTAATATCCATCCCAGACCTGAAGGGCCTGGTTATTGAATTTGGGGGGACCCCTACGCTTTTTTTTTTGTTTTTTATTAATGAATGACAGCTCTCTGTGTTACAGGAGCCATCAATTCATTAGCCGCGAGTGATTTAAATAGCTTTCTTCCTGCAAAAATGACACTTTTTTGCAGGGAAAGTTCTAAGCACAGGAAACCTGCCCTCCTTCACAGGCTACCTATAGACACCCCCCAGATGTGATACTGCAATGCTGTTCTAACAGCATGCACACACATATCCCCAGAAATAAAGAACATATTGTTGTCAGCAGTCAGCAGCACACTGACACGCTGACACTGTGAGTGAAACATAATATGCGAGGCCGCCGCCGCGGCGGCCTCTTATACCGTGGGGCGTGTATTAAAGCCCCTGAGCTATAATTGGCTACAGGCATCCTGCCTGTAGCCAATTATGGCTCTCCTCGCTGCCGGCGCTGTGATTGGCCAAGCATGCGGGGTCACAGTGCATGCTTGGCCAATCATCAGCCAGCATTGCACTGCGCGGGCCGCAATGCATTGCGGGGCCGCTCGCATCACACGAATTTGATGCGAGCGGTCCCAATAGTCCTTACCCCCCACCCTTTCAACCTCTGCAGCAATGCTGGCAGCACTCATACATCTATTTCCTAAAGACAACCTCTGGATATGACGCTGAGAACGTGCACTCAACTTCTTTGGTCGACCATGGTGAGGCCTGTTCTGAGTGGAATCTGTCCTGTTAAACTGCGGTATGGTCTTGGCCACCGTGCTGAAGCTCAGTTTCAGGGTCTTGGCAATCTTCTTATTGCCTAGGCCATCTTTATGTATAGCAGCAATTCCTTTTTTCAGATCTCAGAAAGTTCTTCCAGTGACCAATATGAGGGAGTGAGAGCGATAACACCAAATTTAACACACCTGCTTCCCATTCACATTCAATGGCTAATTGGGCCTAATTTGGACATTTTCACTTAGGGGTGTACTCACTTTTGTTGCCAGCGGTTTAGACATTAATGGCTGTGTGTTGAGTTATTTTGAGGGGACAACACATTTACACTGTTACACAAGCTGTAAACTCACTACTTTACATTATAGCAAAGCTAATTTTTTTTTAAGTATTGTCACATGAAAAGATATAATAAAATATTTACAAAAATGGGAGGGGTTACTCACTTTTGTGAGATACTGTTTATATGTGTTATAAGGCTAATTTATAAAGCCTGAATTTGTGGGAGGAGTCTCTGGCACTATATCTTCACTTCTCTTGGGTCACTCCCTTGTCGGCATTCGCTTCCGATTTCATCCACGTTGTAGACACTTCCCGGGTTCCCGACTCATTGGTTTTAAGTGAGATTGCAGATTACGCATTGTTTGTTATCTTCATATCTTGTATTTGCCGTTGTTTACGTTAGCTTTTCTTATTTGTTCGATAAGTGTGTTTCTATGTTTATTCGTAAAAAAATTCTACTTTTTATATCTGTTTGGTAAGTATGTTTCAACGTTTATTCATAAAAAACTCTTTTCATGTTGACCACAACAGGATTAAAGGGTCACCTTAAAATCTATCTCTGTGGTCTTTTCATAATCTCCGTTAAGTGCATTTTCTTTTACTCAAATTTACACATTGTTTGTTACACTTTCGGATTTCCTAACAAAGTTTTTGTTTCGATATTTTCATATTTCGTATTTACCGTTGTTTCACATTAGCTTTTCGTAGCGTTCGGTAAGTAGGTTTCTACATTTATTCATAAAAAATCTCTTTTCATGTTGACCACAACAGAATTAAAGGGTCACTTTCTAATCTGTCTCTGTGGTCTTTTCGTGATCTCTGTTAGGTGCATTTCCTTTACTCAAATTTTCGCATAGTTTATTACACTTTTGTATTACCTAAACAACTTTTTGTTTCAATATCCTCATATCTCATATTTGTCACTGTTCACGTTAGCTTTTCGTAACTCTTTGATAAATATGTTTCTACGTTTTATTGCTTGAGTTAGAGCTTGATTCAGTGGTACTGATTAGGGGTACGTTAGAGTACAGGTGCAGCTAGTCTGGGGCCCTTTCTTTGCTAGATGGCACTCGTTTCACATTGAACACTACAGGTTTAAATGGTCACCTTCAAATCTGTCTTGGTGGTCTTTTCATAATTTCCATAAAGTGCCATGAAAGAAAAAAAAGACCAAAAAAAATATGGGACTTTATTTTTACTCAAACTTTCGTTTTCAGAGATGGTATACTACCTGACGATATATCTTTCTGTCTGCATGTGTTTAAAGAGGAACGGCAGTCTGCTTACATAATTTGTAATAAAAACATCTTTGCCATTCTGAAGCTTCCCTCCAACCCCTTTGCATATTATTTATATATATATATATATATTATATATATATATATACTGTGATTCTGTACTTGCAAATATGCTGCAGAAATCTCCCTCTGCTGAAACTGCTGCCTATTCACTTCCTGGATTTACACAGGCACACAGAGGCACACCTCCAGCCCTACAGCCCTGCAGCCCTGCAGCTTTCATTGGTCCCTCTTATGACTCACCTTTCCCTTCCCTTCCTGGAAAACTCTCACGTGCATGATGTCATAAGCCTAGGCTAATGACCAGACAAAAAACAGGAAGTGTGCTGTATAAGGTATTTACTGGCATAAAAATGTTTTACTATCCAAAGTTAAAACAACAAGGGTAGAAGATTTAATAGATGGAAAGTTAAAAAAAATGACTGAAGGTCTGCTTTTAAATTTTTATTGTTATCATTTGTTTTTCAATGTTGTTCCACACTTACATAATACGATAGGTATTGCAACATTTCATAATACTGACACTTCTAGTTGGCAATCATACGCCATAAGTTTCATGTCACTTCATTACACTGTTACCTGACGCATGCTTCAGGTCAACAGGTAGATCAGTAGTTTCGTTCATGAATTAATCTGATTGCCACAGGCTCTCACGGTCTGCCACACTTTATGAAATTAGACTTGTCTTCTAATCTACAGGTATATTCGGGCTTCATGTTCTTAAGTGGCTTTATTGACAGGTCTTTGCGTATATACTGTTAATTGCACGTACACTGCTCTGATTTTAGTTCCTCACTCAAATTCACTTCTCAAATTGTTTGTTGTCTGCCATTTGTATTCTGTCACATCTACTGCTTTTTTTTACGACTGCTATATTTTTTTATGCTTATTGTTGATTTGCAGTAACTATTATGTTGCATGTATCTGAGAGTGAGGGTTTTGCTTTGCTCCCTGCTATGCCATTTAGGGGTTCTGAACATGGCACTGCTCCTTTCTTTGGAACTTGGACAATCCCAAAGTTAATAGCAGAACTTCAGTACAAGGACACCCCTTTTTTGGCTAAGTTATTTAAGCTATTATTTCCTTCCCTCCAGTGCTGCCTCCACCAGTACGGAGCAGGTTTACCTACACATGCTAGCTACGTCACTCACCTTGATACATAAGACGTTAAGCACCGTTACCACGTCCCTTCGCGATTTACAGCATTGCACTGAAGTGTTAGGGAATAAGGCCATGGCTACTCCAGCTAGTCTCACGCTGGACGTATCTATTCCACCTAGGGTTCTTCCAGGCACTTCTAGTACCCCTGCACTTTCTGTCCCAGGTACGGAATCATATTCTCCCACGGTAACACTTGCACATTTTGTACCCGCTGCCCTTTGAAAGGATATTCTTCAGGGGAAAGAAGTTAATCTAGCCTCTCTCCTGATCGCAGCGAATGATTTTGCTGTAAATAAGTCGTATGCCTGTGGTGAAGTCTCAGTCACCCTCAAAGCCAAGGAACCCCTAGTTAAATAGTAAATTCACCATGGCTGAGTTTGTCTTAGCTTTTGGTACATACAGAGATGTAATTTGCTCGGTCAGCCTTAATGGGAGAGAGGAACTGGATACCTATTTGCATATAGTGGTGGATCTGGCTCATAAGTATGGTGGCATGGCATTTTATGATTATCAGCCTTTGTGGCTAAAGCAGCCATATCACTGTCACAATTACAGTTTCGGACTAACTGGGATAGGCTGTATATGGAACTGGTCTTTATTACTTTATTTAGTCTCCAATCTGCTCGCTTTGTCAGTCCAAAGCTCACACTGCTAGTTAGTACCATAACGCAGTTACTGATTAGCCTACTGCTTTCCTAAAATAGACTGCCAGCAATCCAGCTGTACCCGCTACTACAGTGCAGGTGGATAAATTTGGCAGGCCAATTCTATATCTAGGTAAGAGTCAGATCTGCAACAATTATAACTTTACGACATGTAATTATGCGCAATGCAGACTGCAACATATTTGCGCTGTATGTTTCAGGGCTCATCCTAAAACAGCTTGTACGTTGAAGCCATCTAACCCATTATGACTGAGCCATGTCAATATTGACTATTTGACATGCTTGCTGGCGGCACACCCTCCTCCTCATGGATTTTCTGGTGGATGGGTTTACCGAAGATTTCATACTGGGTTAGTAGCATTGCTGCAATTCTTTTTTGAGTGCCATAAATTAAGATCGGCCATGTCTGACACAGTGAAAATTTGATTAAAATGGAATTGGATAAAGGTTTTGTTACTGGTCATTTACAGTCTCTCCCATTCAAGCCATGGAGGGTTAGCCCTATTGGGCTGGTATGCGGTAAATTTTCTAATCAATTCTGATTAATCTATGATTAGTCAGCACCTCATTCATCCCATGTACCAAGTTTAAACTAGCTCATTCCTTCTGAGGAATTTTCCCCAAAATTTGCCTCTGTTGATCAGGCCATACAGTATATGATTCAATCACACAAGAACACATGGTTATCAAAGGCAGATATACTGACGCATTTAAATTGTTACCCATTAAACGTTCCTTATGGCAGTGGCATGGTATTAAATGGACAGACGTGTATTATTTCGCCACTAAGCTAACCTTTGAGTCCAAGAGCAGCCCCTGGTTATTTGGTGTGTTTGCACAATACCTTAGTTGGATCCTGACTGAGTCGGCCCAGAAAGTTATTCATTATTTTGATGATTTTTTACTGACAGAATCACCGGCTAAGGCCCCAATCAACCTTCAAACACTACTGACAGTTGTTAGGGATCTCAACGTTCCTGTCGCAGCCCATAAGGTTGAAAGTCCTATGAAGGTTATTACTTTCACGGGGATCACCCTAGACACAGTTGTCATGCAGGCCAGCTTGCTGATGGACAAACTGAATTGGATCAGGGAATCAATGCATAAAATGGTCACGTCTTCAGTATGCATTAAGAAAGACTTACAGTCTCTCCTTGGCATTTTAAATTTGCGATGAGGATTATTCCGCTGGGCAGGTTTTTTTTTTTTTTCCAGGTTATTGTCCCTTCTGTGACTAGCCCAGACAGCTGGGGTAAGGCTGATTTACTCATGTGACACACGTTCCTGGCTCATTGGAACAGCATGTCAATGTTCATCCCACAGGCTTCAGTTGACTCTCCCCTGGTTGTCACTGACGCAGCAGCCTCCCACCGCTATGCAACTATTTTTGGCCCCCTATTGGTTTGCAGGTCCCTGGCCTGCAGTAGTTTCCTCATTCCAGCTTTTTCACAAACATTGTCACTGTTTGAAATCTATCCAAAAGTACTGTAGCTGCCGCTGTAGTATGGGGGCCTCGCTGGTCTGGGCAGACAGTGGTCCTTCACACCAACAATGCGGCTACAGATGAGATTGTTAACAAAGGCAGGTACAAATCTCTTGTTATCATGTTGTTTGTTTGTGGGTTAGTTTGAGTATCTTTACAGCATAAAGTTAACATCATGTGTACTTTATTCCAGGAGTGAGTAACATGGCAGCTGAGGCCTTGTCTGGGTTTAAATTTCATTTGTTTTCCCTACAGAAGCCCAGCGTGAATCAAATAGGCACGCTGGTTCCATCCTACTCCCTATTTTATGAGGAAACATTGGTCAAACGTGACCAGTCTCATTAGCGGTTCCTTGTCCTGTAACACACTTAAGGCATATAATACAGCCTGGAGAGCATTTCATAAATTCCAGGCTAAATGTTCTAATAAGGATCCCAGTGGCATTAAGTATATTCTGACATACATATCCTATTGCGGTTAGGACCTAAAACTCTCTTACGGTGTGGCGCTACCTTAGCAGCCTCTAGTAAAGATATGCCAGCTCACGTGATTAAGCATGTGGGTCGTTGGAACTCCATTTGTTTCTCTAGATATAATCCTGATCCTCAAGTAGAAATGTCCAAAGCTTTTCATTACTGGCTGAATAATATTGTTGCTGGTATGGTAACAATTATCCACTGCGTGCATGTTTTTGCCCCCTTATTGGCATACTGACCATCTGACCAGGGCACACCTTGGGTCAGTTATACGTTCCTTATTTTCTATCATATTAAGAGACTCTTAACACAAGTTAGAAGGCTAATGTATTGAGCCTGAACCTCTCTTGGGTCACTCCCTTGTGGGTATTCATTCCGGTTTCCCCTCCCTCCTTCTTTTTCATACTTACCTATTTATTTTCTCTTTCATTGAGTATGCCCCCTCATTGGCATACTGACCATCCTGACCAGGGCACACCACAGGTCAGTTATACATTCTTTATTTTCGGAGTATATATATGTGATACACACTCAAATCAAGTCAATAAAAAATAAATATATATATAAATATATATATATATATATATATATATATATATTTATTTTTTATTGACTTGATTTGAGTGTGTATCACATATAGTGTGGATGCCTTGATCTCCATTTCTAGGTTAACAGTTTGTTGCTTACATAATCACAGGAATTATTTATGATACTGTATATTTTTCAGAGCACCAGTGTATCTATTACTAATGATTGCTGACCAAGGACATGTAGTATAGTAACCCAGCACATTACAATGAACACATAAAAAAAAAAAATAGTCACAAAGGACAATTTAAGTCATGTGAATAAATGATGACCTCGCAAGCAGCACTGACAATGTTATAGTTTGTCTCAACCACTGTTACTGTTGCTTTTGTTGCGCAGTCTGGGTACCAAAGAGGGATAAAGTATAAAAAATCCATGTGAAATTATACTGAATATTATGATGTAGCTTTCAGACATAATGCATTTTCATAATGTTGATCCTTTAAATCAATAACTCTTGAGCAATAACAAAGAGCTATTTCATAGCATCACTTACAGTATTTACATTTCTGACAACCCAAACATGGTTCATTGGGCTGCTGTTATGATCACAGATCTTTATGGCCACCCAGTTTTGTGCATACTACCTAAAGTGATTGTAAACCCTCACCTTGTAAAAAAACATGTTCGTTTTAAAACTGAAAGGAAAAACATTTGTGTATAAATATATATATAAAAAAATACCTTTTCCCCCCTTTTTAACATTCCCTCAGTTTTTTTAGCTGAGGGGAGCAGAAACAACAGCATGCTGAGATTCCCAGTGGAAGGCTGTGCAAGGGCTACTGTAAGGACAAGACTGATCATTGGAGCAGAGCAGGCTCAGTTCCCAGTATAGCTAGAGAATGGACCACATTGTGTTCTTCTGCTTAGTGTGGTCAGTTTTTAATAGGAAAGCAGAGGAATTGGCAGGAGCACCAGGGATTTCCCACAAAGGAAGCACTACAAAGAAAATAGGATACCTTTTCATACAAGTACATGGTACAGCAGTTACATATCAGGCATATAAAATGTTGGGTTTATATATTCTTTAAAACCCACTGAACTTTCAGTTTAAATCAGCTAAATACAAAAAAATAGCAAAGCCTAGATGTGAACGGAGCCTTATGCCGTGTACACACGATCGTAAATGCCACCAGCAAAACTTAGATGAGAGCTTTTCGGAAAATGCGACCGTGTGTATGCTCCATCTGTCTTTTGCTGGCGGAATTCCAGATAGCAAAAGATTAAGAGCATGTTCTCTATTTTTTGGTCAGGAAAAGTTTCTATCCGAAAATGCAATCGTCTGTATGCAATTCGGACACGCAAAAAATCACGCATGCTCGGAAACAATTCAACGCATGCTCGGAAGCATTGAACTTAATTTTCTCGGCTCATTGTAGTGTTGTACGTAACCGCGTTCTTGATGGTCGAAAGTTTAGAGAACTTTAGTGTGACCGTGTGTATGCAAGACAAGCTTGAGCGGAATTCCGTCGGAAAAACCATCCAAGATTTTTAGGATGGAAATTCCGTCCTAAAATAGGTTGATTGCTTTGCCAAGGAATTTTCCCTTTCCTTAGTGAATGAGGTGAAGTTTTGCTGACTTCTGTCATCCGATCATGTGCAAGCAAAATGCTTTTTTAAAATCCTATCACGTAATTAGGTATTTTTGGAGAACTGAAACATTCACCTCTCCGGGGAGAATCTCTTTTGCAAAGTCAACAGCCTATTTGTCTTTAGTAAATCAACCCCAAAGACTTTGCACACCTGGAATGTATTTAGATGATTTCAACTGAAAGTTCAGTTGGGTTTTACTTGGGCTTTAAAAGAACAAAGTATATTTTGCAGGCAAATGTAAATCAGTTCCCTATAATTTATTGTCTAGAATTGCTACAAGCATGCATGAGAAATAGCAGTAATATAATATTAAAGGTTAAATTCACCTTTTAAAATTTAATAAATTCACTTTTTACCACTTAAAAAAATTGTGCATTGCACCGGTGATTAGCAGATTATGTGTGCAATGCAGGAATCCTGCAGACTGTCTGCTCATACTGCATACGGGCAACTAGTTATGCCGCGTAAACACGACCAGACTTTCCGGCAGACTAGGTCCGACGGTCTTCCCGACGGACTTTCGACAGAGTTCCGATGGACTTCCGAACGAACGGACTTGCTCACACATGAATGGAATAAGTCCGTTCGAAAGTCCGTTAGTTTTGAACGTGATGGCATAAGACGGGACTAAATAAGGATGTTCAATAGCCAGTAGCCTATAGCTGCCCTTGTGTCATATTTGGTCTGTCGGACCAGCATACAGACGAACGGTTTTCCCGATAGGGATTGAGTCCGACAGACAGTTTTGAAACATGTTCTATTTCTAGGTCCGTCTGATTTTTTTTATATAAAAACGATCGGATTATCCCACACATGATCGGAATGTCCGATGGACTCATCCCGTTGGACCTAGTCTGCTGGAAAGTCTGGTCGTGTGTACGCGGCATTACACAATGACAGGAAGAAACAATGAAGTACCTAGAGCACTCAACAGCACCCTGGTAGTTCAATGAGAACTACAACCATACAGCTGCAAAGGATATTAGTACGTGTAGTTCTCCCATTCACAGAACTCAGAACAGTTTTTTTTTTTTTATTGTGACAGCGAGTTTGGGTAGAAGATCCCCGACTCTCTTTCATTAGTAGCAGCAGACGGGGAGAGGCTGCAGCAGTGGGAACATTACCTAAAAATGGGTGGAACATGTAACATGTTACCAAAGGTGAGGCTTTTCCTTTAAATCAGTGATTATTTTGGTGATTGCAAAATGTTGAACCCTTTACTGTAGGCTTTCAATGAATCTGTATTACAGCATCCATATTTTCTTATTCTGTATTACAGACAATTATGTTGAGTATTACAGCATGCAGTTGATACTTTGAGCTTCAGGAATAAACCATTTCTGAAAAGAATGACTGTGTCTATTATTTGTAGCAATCATTCATCACATGCCTTCACATTCCTTATAGTGATCAAGAATAGAAAGAGAGATGCTAATTAATTGCAATTGGCAGCACAGATACTGTATTATTCCTTCAAGCATGTCTGTGTGGCCCATGTTTATTGTGATCCCTACAAATATGTATCATTCACTGCAGGGTCATAAATAATGTTTTGTTCTGGGGGGGTTCAGCAGCGGGTACGAAGTAAAAGTCTTTAAATAAAACAAATTGCACCAAATTCATAAAGACTGGAAGAAGAAAAAAAATATGGGGTTGATTTACTAAAGGCAAATCCACTTTGCACTGCAAGTGCACTTGGAAGTGCAGTCGCTGTAGATCTGATGGAAAGATCTGAAATGAGGGGAAGCTCTGCTGATTTTATCATCCAATCATGTACAAGCAAAAATGCTGTTTTTTTATTTTCCTTGCATGTCCCCCTCAGATCTACAGTGACTGCACTTCCAAGTGCACTTGTAGTACAAAGTGGATTTACCTTTAGTAAATAAACCCCTATGTGTTGCTTGTAGCAAGCAATCACATTCTTAAGGCGGAGTTCCACCCACATTACAAACTTTGCTCCATGCAGATCTTTTTAGTAGGCTAAAAACTTATTGACAGTTTTTTTAGTTCTATTTACCTTGTTCTTTGTGCTATTATTGTCATCTTCCTGTGTACCTTAGCCACGTTGAGGTACGCCATGTCTGACTGATTATTGGCTCCTGAGATATGAGTGTCATCAATCCCAGAAGTCAATGCGTCTCTGCCACTATGGAAACCTGCCGCCGTGCTTTTTTTATGCACATGCGTGAGATCGGGAGCAGTGCCGTGCCCGGAACTAGATAGTATTGGGCTTTAGCTGCCCACAATGAAGATGGGAGCGTGCTCGGGGGGGGGGGGGGGGGGTGCGAAGTATGTTTTGGAAACAAATGTTTTTTTACTAAACTGACATGGTATAGTAATGCTGATTGATGTAGGATTCACTGGAAACAACATGGGCATGTTTAAAAAGACAAACAAAAAAAATGCCAGAACTCCGCTTTAATTCTATTTTCTCAGATCCTCCGATTTCAGTTTTTTCCAGTTTTTATGAATATATTGCAAGACTGCGGATGGATTACATGAGATAATCAGAGACTGCAGATGGACTACAGGAGATGAGCAGAGACTGTGGATTGACCACCCTTATCTTAGGGTGCCTACTCCTCTCTTACATCAGTGACCCCCTGCAGATTAATTTCAGCAGATGGCAGGGCAGTCTGACTGTGGCGTGGTGCTGTCATGCACTGGCCCTAAATTTCTCGTGCAATCCACCCCCCACCTGGGCCAAGCCGAACCGAGCTAAGCAGAGCAGAGATCTCAACGGACCACCCTGCCCCCCACCCAAGCCTACCCAAGATATCAGCGGACCTCCCCACCCCCCACCCGAGCGAAGCTTAGCCAAGCCTAGCTGAGCAAAGCTGAGCCAAGATGTCAGTGGACCGCCCTGCCCGAGTTGATATGTAGATGGCCAAAGAGATCTAAAGTGGCTTGGAGAGAGGGGGGAGGAGAGAGGAGGGAGGGGGGGGGGGGGGGAAGCATCAGTGGCATGACAATTGACACAGAAGCTTTCCTTGTTCTCCTCTATTGACAATTATGGACCGGACGGGGAGAAGTGCAAAGCTCCCTTTTTTCACAAACATAGCTCTGCACTGGGGGGGTTCAGACACCCCTGACCCCCCTTCATCTACATATATGATTCACTGTTCAGAAGCACCATGTTCTGTCACATCTGTGTGTAAAATCTTCTTAGTTAGTTTTGTACCATCCACTATTGAGAGTTACTATGTACCATAAGACCACTTCACAACTGAGAGTTTTGTAGCTCAAAAACACTCAGCAAGCAAAGAAAGCATTGAATTCAATAGCCCTTGTTTACATCTGAGTATTGTGCCACTTGCAGTTGAAAACCTGTCACTCCAAAAAGTACTTGAGATACTTTTTAGGCAGAATTTAGCATTTTCGGCCCAAAGGCTTTAATGGGAAAGTATGAAAACATTTGATGGTGTTTTTTCAGGTTTTTATTTAGGCATTTTTTAGCCTATATTAACTGAAGATCTCCCTATAGTGATTTCCATTGGCTTAAATAAAAAGCCTGAAGCTTAAATACACATGTAAAACACCTGTAATGCACCTGTAATACACTTGCAAAAACATTTAAATAAAAACTCCTGAAAATCACTCTGCTTAGGTGTGAATGCATCCTTAATTACAACTAAAGGTTGTTCTATAGCAATTTTAATAGGTTCCACATCCAGTTACTAACGTGAGGCATAAGTCTCATAAAATGCTGATTAGACAAGATCCTCCTTTGTTTGTGTTTTCCATGAACCCCCCAGACACTGCAGTTCATAATAGGTGGTGTAAAGCACAAAGTGTGTCTACGTCAATCAGCAGTGACAATGCTGATAGCCATGCCCCTGCAATATCATATCATCTCACTGTACTGCAAGCAGGCTCAGCCTACATGAGAGTGGCAATCATAGGTGTGTGCAGCCTATAGCCTTAGGTTGTGCACAACAAAGCTCAAACACACATGAGTGTGCGTGGTTGGGTATACAGTGTGTGAATGTGTAAAGTGCACTGTCTATTTGCCTTTAGTAAATTAACTCCATAGTCGTCCCTCAAGGATGAAAGTATAACATCTGTTTTGTCCTAGACCTTAGGGCCTAATGATCTGGAGTGTTGCAAGGATCTTCTCTCCTTAAAGATACTGGGTGTCACTGACTTCTACTTTGGGTCTAGGGAAAGCAGAATGCAGTTGTCCTTCACATGGAAGTGGTAAATGACTGACTTTCCAAGCTGTTCTGCCATGAATACTAGGACTGAGATAATGCAAACTCCTTGTTTTTCAAACAACCGCATTTGAAGTTTTAGAATCCAGCCCTGTAAAAGCGGGACCCAGAAAGTTTAGAAAGAGATGAAGAATACAGAGGACTGTGTTGTGCGGGAACCTACATGAATCCTGTGCTTGTTCCATCCTTCTTCTTGTTATACATGCACTAGTGCAATAAAACCTTATTTTTTTTTTTACAATAAACAATATGATGAACTCATGTGTGCTGGTTATATTTGGATTGCATGTTGCAATGTAATGGGGTTATACCCAGTGTTGGGTATAGTGGCATGCATTGTGATGCATTGTAAAATTTGCTGTCCTCAATGAAACATGGTCTATGCTGCAGTGTGTTGGGTGTCTTAAGCCCCATACACACGGTCGGACAATCCGCGGACCAGGTCGGTCGGATCCTGTCCGTCATACTTTGTCTGATGTTGGTTTTGCGTACACATGGTCGGACAAAGTTGTCGGAAAATCCGATCATTCTGAACGTGGTGACGTTTGTTGCCTACGACGGGACTACGTAGAGGCTAGTAGCCAATAGCTTTGGTCTTGTAATGTGATCTGAGCATGCGTAGCACTTTGTCCGGTCGGACAACCGTACACACGATCGGATTTGGTGTGATCGGACCGTGTTGTCGGCAAATCTTTCCAGCAGGAGATAAGACTTTGTCCGTCTGACAATCCGACGTACACTGTCCGATGGTGCATACACACGGTCTGATTTTTCAACAACATTGTCCGATCGGACAGAATCCATGAAAAAGTCAGACCGTGTGTATGGGGCTTTAGAAGTGGATGCTGCAGTGTGCTGGGTGCATTTAAGGTTCAAGCTGTGGTGTGAACTGTGTAATGGGATACATAGTGTGGTATATGACTAAAAAAAGGGTACATGTTTCAGTGTGCTCAGTGTAACAGAGAGTTTTTTTTTTTTTTTTTTTCAATAGTTTTTTATTAAGTTTTTCAGATATAAAATACAGAGATACCATAATAGGGTACAATACGTAACAAAATATGAGATAACATTTTAACAGGAGGATTGCATGCCTGTATACGACTGCTGATTTGCTAGTATTCCAGTAAAACATATATGCTAAGAGTCATGACAAGCAGTGTGCATTAAAGTAATCGCATATGGTTTTGAGCAAATTGTCCTTGAGGCCTACCGTAGAGAAGGTGAGTCCCCCCTCAAGTACCCCGAGCGGGATCTAACTGTACCATAAGAGGGAAGACCCAGTGTTCACCTACCGCAAGCATCAGGTGTGGGTGCAGATATATCATCCTTTGCTAAGGCATGTATGAGAAAGGCAAACAAAAGGTAAACAGAAAATTAAATAAAAGTGATAAGTAAAACTAACTAGTGCATAGCTTCTCATTACATAAGAGACGGAGTTAGTAATACTGAGATCCATTCTTGGATATCCAATCAGTCCACGGTTTCCAAAGAGCTTGTGAGACCTGGAATTTACCCAGGGAAGAGGCAAACATAGTTTCATATTTAGCATGTGTGTTTGTGGTCATTATTATTTCTTTCAGTAGGGGTGGGTCTGGGGTCCTCCAATGTCTGGCTATCACCAATCTAGTACTGAGTAGGACGTGGGAGACTATGTTCCTGGTTGATTTAGGTATTGCATCAATGCCTAAGGATAGAACAGCTAGGCCTGGGGTTTTAGGGATAGGGCATCGTAATATGAGTCTGAGTAGCTTAAAAATCTCGTCCCATAAATGGAAAAGCTTGCGGCAATCCCAGAAGATGTGGAGAAGGGTTCCTACACAGTTACAATTCCTCCAGCACAGCGGTGAAGCTTGACTGTTAAATTTAGAAGTTTTATGTGGGGTTAGGTACCAGCGTAGTAATAATTTTTGGTGTAGTTCCCATAAATTTATGGATTTGGTAGCAGAAAAGGTTGCTTTTAAAGCAGCCTGCCATTGTTCGGTAGTGTAAGTTGTGTGCAGATCCCGTTTTTTTTTTTTATTAAATGCATATGTAAAACATTAATACAACGAAATTATTGCAATTTGGAAAAAAGTAGGCGTTACTCAGGGTTAAAAAGGAAAAAAAGTATATGTATATGTTAATTTAAGGCCCCTTCCGCACGGGCTGACGGTTTTTCAGGTGGACCCGATCGGACCCTCCAGTCTACCCTATGGAGCAGCAGATGTCAGCGGTGACAAATCTAAATGAATGGTGGTCCTATTTTCCATCCGTCTGGCAGATTGGATTGGATATGATTGAATAATAACAGACAGGCGGTCCATTTTCACCTGATTTCTCCATAGAGGAGAGCAGGACTGGATCCTCCTCTGCTCTGCACAGTGAGCAGAGACAGACCTGTCACCCGCCTGCTCAGTGGGGATCAGTGGCGAGGTCCCCGCTGAGCAAGCGGAGTCCATCAGTCAGAGGCGCCCATGTGAAAGGAGCCTTACGAGTACGTTTGCAGCAACTAACTTTAGTGTAGCAAAATAGTTACTAGACATGTGCACACTGAAATATTTCATTTCGGAATTTAGTTTTGTCCGAAAAATAAATTTATTTAGTTACTCCCAAAATTTGTTTTTATTTATTTAGTTTTTCGTTAAAAATTGCATTCGTCCGAAAATCCAAATTAATTAAGGTCGAATCTGTCATTGAAGGCTTATGCTGTCTGTCGAATGTTCAAAGAAGATTCGATGGAGCAGCTAAACTGTATGACTCTGTATAGTTTAGCTGCAATTCCACCCAATTCCAGCAGAAATCTTTTCTCTCTATGTCAAATCTTTTCTCTCTACTTCAAATCTTTTCTCTCTACGTAAAATCTTTTCTCTCTACGTCAAATCTTTTCTCTCTACGTCAAATCTTTCCTCTGTACGTCGAATCTTTTCTCCCTAAGTCGAATCTTTTCTCTCTATTTAGAATAATCTTGGACCAATAGAGTTAAGGTTAGGCACATTCGACCACAGGTTCAATGGACACAGATTGTTATTGTCAGCGTTGAATCTCCTATCTATATTGAACTGTTGTCACAACGAAAACGAAAATAAAGCATTTGTTTATGTCGGATCTTTCATTTTTCTTATTCTGCACTTTTGTTATCGTTTTTTAAAACGATAACGAAAATACCTGAAATTCGGATGAAAATGCGCTCGTACGAAAATTAATGCACATGTCTAATAGTTACATTACATTTAGTTCTAGCAGCTTCAGCTAGTTATAATGTAATAAAATTACCATATGTATCAATGAATAAAACAAGATTCTTACACTTAAAGTGATTGTATACGAGCATCTTGTAAAACAACCCATTCAGTTTAAAATAGAAATTAAAGCCAAACATTGTTGTATAGATATAAAAAACATTATAGATACATTTTTCCCTTGTTTTATATGTGATCATCTTCCCTATGTTCTCATCTGCATAAGAGCTGGGGAAGGAGTAGCAGCAGCACACTGAGCTTCCCAGTGAATGGCTGTGCAGCAGGGGTTTGCCAGGACAAGCCTGATCATTAGAGCTAAGCATACTAAGTTCCCAGCATAGCTAAAGAACTGACAATGGTGTGACCCATTTCCCGATTGGCCAAAAGGAGAAGCTACCCTATTGGCCGAGGGAGGAAGAGGAGGGAGGAGACGCACAGTGAGGACACTGCCATGATGCTGAGGAGGAAGTGCACGGTGAGGACACCGACATGATGCTAAGGAGGAGGCGCAGGGGCAAACCAGCAGCCCATCAACCGGAGGAAAGTGCTGCCAGGGTAAGTGTTGTGGGTGACTGACCAGGGGGGTGGTTGTGCACTGTCCCCCCCCCCAAAAAAAATATACCACATGCCGTGACAGGTCTGCTCGTTGCAAAAGGTAAGAAAAATGACCCCCCCCCCCGCAACACACACACACACACAAAGGCACACACACACCACCACCACCTTCTTATCTCAAGCATCTGACCAGATATCCATATATAGCTAATATATCCATATTGAAAATGTTGCAGATGACAGCATATTTAGGTCCTCTTTCTTAGGATTGACTAAACAGTGCAAAACAGTTTTTAGGAATGCTTTATAGCTTGCTCATCTCCTTCCATATACATTTTTCTGCTATGTACCTATTGCCATGTGAACTCATAGCTACAATCATGAAGAGGGAATTCCAATTAAGATGGATGACAACTTACTCACAATCCCCTAAAATGCCATTTACTTACTAGAAGCTAGTTACTAACAATGACCATGGCTCCCAAATTATATGAAATTTTAAGAAGACGTGACTCCTAACTTAATGACATTTGGTTTTCTAAAGCAATTTCTATCATAATTAATTGTCATAAATCATATTTGTTTTCACCTTTCTTTCATACTCTAATGTCCACATGTCAGCACTGCTGATGTCCTGACGTCTTTTTACTGCCACTTTCAGTGACAACAGTGGGCCATGCCTGTGCAGTGTTTGTTGAAATGGCTACTTTCATTCTCCATCAGAAGCCTAGGTCAGTGAGTTACTGCGTAGGATTGGGAGACATAGCGTGTAACAGTTTAAAAATTGAATAAGTAAAAAGAATAACACTCACTTTGTAAGACTTAAAACAAGCATGTATTGGCAACAATCATTTGTCCAGAAGTCAAGATGGCTGACATCAACTGTGTGCGTGGTAGCGTGTGTACATAGCTCCATCCAAAGTTTTTGTCATTAGTGACGTCATCAGGGGCTACCCTGCAATGTGCAGGGCATCCCTAACTTGGAAAAGGCTGGATGATGTACATGTATGTGATCCAGCCTGCTCGTGCTGCCTGCCCATTATATGCTAGATAAGAGAGAACCCCTATAAAAAAAATGCATGGGATTCCCCCCAAATTCCTACCAGGTGCCTCAGGAGAATGGGGCAAGTGAAGTCACTGTTTGTTAAGGAAACATGGTGTCATGTGTAATTGCCTAATTGGTAAATGTTCAAGTATTTGTTCAAATGCCCGCACAGCCAAGCCTTGGTCTTGAACTTGTGTTCAGATCAGTCCTTAAGCTCTTCCCTAACCAGAACAAGTTTTTCCATTTACCATCTTTTCCTGTTCTAATGACAACTCAAGATTCTCTGTCATATTCATTCCTAGTGACAATGATCATCAGGACAAACAGAGTGAGTGAATCTAAGCAACATTTGCTTACACAATTATAAAGCTAAACTAAACTAAAAATGTATCAAAAGATCTTATTATTTTTACCCATTCAATAACATTCATATGCATAGTAGGCATGTAACATGCCCACTCCAGTTTGCATAGATCTTCTTTATGAAATCTTTATTCCTGGTTAAAGTGATATTTTTTATTCTTAACACCATGAGACATATGCCATGAATTTCTATTAAGTCAGCTGAGGCACAGCTGGTCTGGTGCCATGTTGGATTGCTCTGAACGCCAGCTGGGTTCAGGAGTGCATAAGAACCCTAAGCCGGAGGCTGATTAAAGTTCAACTTACTGCCAAGAAGACATATTACACGTTAGTGGGACAAAAACACAGTTGTTGCACACATTGTGCATACTCTTAGAAGCAGTATTTATTTTAAGGGATGTCATTGAAATAGTGTTGATTTTAAAATGATCATTGTATGTATATATATATATATATATATATATATATATATATATATATATTTTTTTTTTTTTGTGTACAGATCTACACTTGTATTTCTGACATCCAGTACAGTCTTCGGCATTTACATGAGAACAAGGTTCTTTGCCAGGTTTTTACAAATAGTTATGTACAATATTTCTTTTACTCTCAGGATAATTTTTAAGGTAAGGTGATTATGAAGTAGTGCTAGGGACACTATGCCGTGCACCTTTTGATGAAGTGCTCTTGTTTGAAAGGCAGTAAGGCAGCCCATATATTGATCTTTTTTTTCCTTCAACCAGCACATATTCAAGGTGGATGAGGGAATCATTCCAGCTGAGGTATTGTATTCTGACAGTGGGGAGCCTTCCCCACTGTCAGAATACAATGATCAGTGCTGCCAGCTGTAGCCGCAGCATGTAACTTTTTGGAAAAACCCAACAGGCTGGTTGTACACAAGTCAAATGATAGTCGATTTGATCAACTTGTGTACAACCAGCTTGCCCATACATATAGGAAATTTGGCTGGTCCCTGGTGTAACGGCCATATTTTGATCCATGTATGGACGGCTTCAGGCACTGACAGCAAAGAGTACAAATGTGAGACAAGGATAGCAAGTGACAACAGCGGAAGGAACCACGCATTCGTCTAAGGCCCGCTATTTCCTAAACGTCTTACAGAACAATTTCATGGGTCAGATGGTAACTGCACCAACAAGGAACAATGTATTACTAGACTTACTGATTACTAACAATTAGGGATGAGCCAAACACCCCCCGGTTCGGTTCACAGCAGAACATGCGACAGGAAAAAAATTTGTTCAAACACACGAACACCGTTAGAGTCTATGGGACACGAACATGAAAAATAAAAAGTGCTACTTTAATATGCAAGTTATTGTCATAAAAAGTATGCCTGTAAAGTGGCGCATGTTTCCCGTGTTTAGAACAGTCCGAGATCAAAATTAAATTTCTAAAGGAAAAAAGTAATTTAAAAGTACTATAATGAATTGTCGGTTCCGGCAATACACATAAAAGTCATTGATAAAAACAGCATGGGAATTCCCCCACAGTCAATTACCAGACCCTTTGGGTCTGGTATGAATATTAAGGGGAACCTCGAACCAAAATGTAAAAAAAAATTGCGTGGGGGTCTCCCCAAATTCCATACCAGGCCCTTCCGGTCTGGTATGGATATTAAGTGAAACCCTGCGCCAAAATTAAAAAAAATGGTGTGGGGGTCCCCCTCAAAATCCATATCAGACCCTTAAGGTCTGGTATGGATTTTAAGAGGAACCCCGTGCCAAAATGTAAAAAAAAATGGCGTAGGGGTCCCCCCAAAAATCCATACTAGACCCTTATCCGAGCATGCAACCTGGCAGGCCGCAGGAAAAGAGGGGGGGACAAGATAGCGACCCCCCTCCTGAACTGTAACAGGCCACATGCCCTCAACATGGGAGGGTGATTTGGGGTACCCCCAAAACACCTTGTCCCCCTGTTGATGGGGACAAGGGCCTCATCCCCACAACCCTTGCCCGGTGGTTGTGGGGGTCTGTGGGCAGGGGGCTTATCGGAATCTGGAAGCCCCCTTTAACAAGGGGACCCCCAGATCCCAGCCCCCCACTGTGTGAAATGGTAATGGGTACAAAAGTACCCCTACCATTTCACAAGAACGGATTAAATAAGGGTATTAGCCAGTGCATCACAATGGGAAATAAATTTAAAAGAGCTAAAAAAAAGTCCTGGGTGGCTTAACTCCATCGTAAAAATCGTAAAATTGTAAATTGTAAAATCGTAAAATCTTAAAAATTCATCGTAAAAATATAAAAGCAAAAGAGAAGGCCTTCAAAAAATACAAGGCTGAGGGATCATCATCAGCATTCCAACTTTACAAAGAATGCAACAAGAAATGTAAGAGTGCAATCAGGGCAGCCAAGACAGAAAACAAAAGACACATAGCGGAGGAGAGCTAAAAAAAAACAAGAAATTCTTTAAGTATATAAATAGTAAAAGTGGGAGTTTGTATCTTATTGGCCCCATAAAGAATGATGAAGGGACTCTGGTTACAAAAGATGGAGAGATGACGAAGGTATTAAATGTATTCTTCTCCTCAGTCTTCACGAGGGAAACGGGGGGATTCAGTAACCAAGACTGCAATATTTATCCTCATGACACATCACAGGAAGCACACTCATGGCTAACAGAGGATAGAATTAGGAACAGACTTGATAACCTTAACATTAATAAGTCACCGGGACCAGATGGCTTGCACCCGAGGGTCCTTAAGGAACTCAGTCAAGTAATTGCCAGACTACTGTTCCTTATTTTTAAGAACAGTAGTGGAGACGTGGTGTATCTGAATTTTGCAAAGGCATTTGATACAGTTCCCCATACTGTACAAACTAATGCCTGTTAGCATGGATCAAAGGGTGAGTACATGGATTGAAAACTGGCTACAGGGGCGAGTTCAGAGGGTGGTGATAAATAGGGGAGTGCTCAGATTAGTCCAGTGTAGAAAGTGGGGTCCCCCAGGGTTCTGTCCTGGGTCCAATCCTATTTAATTTATTCATAAACGACCTGGAAGATGGGATAAGCCACTCAATCTCTGTATTTGCGGATGATACTAAGCTAAGCAGGGCAGTATTTTCTCCTCAGGATGTGTAAACCTTGCAAGAAGATCTGAACAAATTAATGAAGAGGGCAACTACATGGCAAATGAGGTTCAATGTTAAAAAATTTAAAATAATGCATATGGGTAGCAAAAACATGAATGCAATCTACTCACTAGGGGGTGAACCTCTGGGGGAATCTAGGATGTAAAAGGACCTGGGGGTCCTAGGAGATGATAGGCTCAGCAATGGCATGCAATGTCAAGCTGCTGCAAGCAAGGCCAACAGAGTTTTAGCATGCATTAAAAAGGGGATTAACTCCATAGATATATGATAATTCTCCCAGTCTACAAGACTCTCGTCCGGCCGCACGTGGAGTATGCCGTCCAGGTCTGGGCTCCAGTCCTCGGTTAGGACTGGAGAGAGTCCAGAAAAGGGTAACAAAGCTAATTAAGGGATTGGGGTATCTCAGCTACAGTATGGGGAAAGACTGCAAGCACTGAACTTATTTTCTCAGGAGATGAGATGCTTGAGAGGGGATATGATTTTAATGTACAAATACCGTACTAGTGACCGCAAAATAGGGATAAAACTCTTCCGCGAAAGAGACACACGGCCATTCAAAATTTTTTTTAATAGAAGTGGTTTAACCTTAAACTGCATAGAGGGTTCTTTACTGTAAGAGTGGTAAGGATGTGGAATTCTCTTTCACAGGCAGTGGTTTCAGCAGAGAGCATAAATCAATTAAAAACACTATTAGATAGGCACCTGAGCGACCATTGCATACAGGGATATACAATGTAATACTGACATAAAAACACACACACAGGTTGGACTAGATGGTCTTTTTTTGACCTCACCAACTTTGTAGTTATGTAATAATAAAATATAAAAAAAGTCATGTGACTTTAATAGGACTTTATGCACACGACATAAAGTCAGGCTTGGCATACAAAAATCTAAATCATTACAAATAAAAAAACTACAATCATTACAACTAAACAAAGTCACATGACTCTGAAAAATTTGGTGCTGTTACACAATAATATAAATATTCTCAACAATGAAATCATGAGAACTATATCATATATTGTATTAGTATCTAGCCTAACTTGAAACGTGTCAGTACAGTTTAACCAAATCACATGGTAATGGTAAGCAAGTCTTACTTTAAAATGTATTTTGTTATTTGCTCCTCCCTACATCAAAACACTACACCTGCAGCCCCTCCCATTTCCCTACTCCTGCATACAGTATTATCAATTGTATTGACATTTTTAGTATTTGTGCATGGTAATTTGCCAAACTTGAATCCATAAATGACTGATCCCTATTTTACTTTTATTATACAATATCTTGGCTTTCTATTAGATTGTAAACTCTAAAATGAATACATTACATTTATACTTTTTTTTTCACTTATGTTTGTATTGTTATATTCTCTTTTGTATTATCTTTTGTAAAGCGCTTGCTATAAATTAAATATTGTAATCATTCCCACTTTTTGCATTGAGGTTCCACGTGTTTTTATTTTATTTTTTTAAAAAGCTGTCCATAATATTTTGTATATATTTGTTTTAAACTTAGTATCCGGTATAATTTTTCTTTAACAAACCTAAAAGAAAACTATCCACTTGTCTTAATGAAGCAAATCGCTCTGTATGCTGAAAGTCTGCTGTGGTCTGCAGACCATTGCGTTAAAGCCGTGTTACAATGATGCTTTGAGCTTAATTCTGTATGACAGTTTCACTGTAGTTATATTTATTGAAACTCAATGACTTCTGCAAGGGGCTGTTGGCTGCAACAAAAACATGTATTCCCCACAACTTGTCTTTCAGAGATCTGTTTTGTTTTTCTGACAAGGGACACACAAAAAATGTAATTTAACTGTAGATTCTCATAAATACAAGCTGGAGATTAAATCAATATTTTGAAAGCTTTTACCTTCTTTTTTCTTAAATGTGTATTTGAGAAAACTTTCTTTTCACTGTAAAACACTAAAAATATTTTTTACAAAAATACTGAGATGTAATATGATTGTTTTTGATAAATGCATATTTTGTATTTTAATGACTGAGTGGTTAGTTAATGTTACAAGTAGAAGCACGTCTCTTGCAGAAATTACACTGTCTTCATCACTAAATGTAATTTATGCATTTAATTTTGTTGGTACTGGCATTATGTATCTTATCAATATAGTATTATTATGCAGTTACTATGACTTGTTTATCCTAGTGCAGATTTCCATGGGCAAAATTGCTTCTGATAAGTTTATTGCTATAAACCATTAAAAATGGATACATACTTTTTATATCACATTAATCAATCCTTTCATAAAGAAGAGGCCGCATGTGACTTTAGTGCATGCAGTTTGTACAATATAGCTGGTAAACAAATTTACATTTATAGACAAAATGCAGAGAGAAGAAAAGTAGCATTTAAAGAAGTAGTAATTAAAAAAAAAATGAATGTAATTTAAAAAGGCACCTTTCTTATCATGAGTGAAAGTGAGATTTTTTGGGGAAAAAGGGAAATTGTAAGTGCCAGTAAAAGGTAAATGAAGACTAGATACATGTTTCAGGCTTTCATTACAGGGTAATTATTTCACTCACAACTCACATGGCATAGAGATATGGCAGTTAGTGGACTACCCTTTACAGTTATTATGGCTTCTGCTTGGACTCACAATGGTTCCTGAGCACCCAAAGAGCATGTGACTTGTCATTTAATCTTAGGTTTAGAAAAAGAATGATCACACTTGTGGTCACCAAACATTTTTCAGTTTGTTTGAACACTCCCTGGCCAAAGTACATATATGTGCATCCTCGGGAAGTGGTGATGCTATCTGTATGATGGCTGCAGCTACAGTCATTATCCAAATACCATCCTTTAGATTTGGCAATATTTTTTCAGGTAAAAGTGATCACATCAGCTAAACAGTCGCTTGATCACTTTTACAAGCTGTGGAAGGCCTCCCTTTGCCATGCGCCAATGTTTTTGCGATCCCCCATCCTACCAGGGAGCCCGGGACCGCTGCTAGTGGTCATGCCAGCTGACCATAGAGAGGAAGGAGGAAATTATGTTCCCTGATCATCTCTATGTTGTATGAAACCAGAAGAGACAAGGATCTTGTCACTTCCGGTTTTGTCTTTTGTTTACTGGCCATTACCAGCTAGTAAAGGAGCTGATCAAACCATCCTCAGTTTGATTAGCTGCTTTGGAGGACAGAGGAGAAATCTGGGGTTTAGCAGACCCCAGATCTCTCTATATAGAGGACTTTTCATGGCTCATGCTATCACATGGGAGGTTGTTCTTCACTTGTGTAAGAAATAAAGTTGATAAAAAAATGAATAGGACAGTGTCAAAATAAATAAATGCAATTAAAAAAAATATTTTTAAAGCGCCCCATGCCCCTGTGCTTGGATGGAAATGCATTAATATGTAAATGGTGATTGCACCATACATATGAGGTATTGCCACAATAATGAGAAGCAATATTTCTAGCACCAAACCTCCTGTGTAACTCTAAACTGGTAACCTGTTAGGACTTTTAAAGCGTTGCCTATGGAGATTCTTAAGTACCATAATTTGTCCCCATTCCATGGGTCTGCACAATTATTTTGGTATCTATTTACTTGGCACAACATCATCTTTTATATATTACCAAAAAATCTGTATTAAATTGTGTTTATGTGCACAAAAATTCATAAAAAAAATGTTTGTCCTAAAAAAATTGCAAAAAAACACCATTTTATTCTCCAAGGCCTTTGCTTAAAATATATAATGTGTGTGGGTTCTAAGTAATTTTCTAACAAAAAATGCAGATTTTTACATGTATTGTATGTGAGAAATTTAAAAATTGGCTTGAACACCTTAGATGCAACCAGTGTTATACTTTGACTATTTGTCAATTCATGTATTGAAAGAAAGGCATGAATTATTCTCCAAATTAGGCAAAATTGGCAAGTATTTCAGTAAACAGTATTACCTAGTAAAAATGGATCCAACAGTTACCAGTTTGTTAGAGGTCCCTGCTCAGCCTCTCATATAGTTTTCACATGAAGAACTCTGTTCTGTATAATTCTGTATAATGACGATTCTGATTTGTTCATCCTTTCTTGTGGAGCTTTCATGAAGAGAGGCATGATAAATATATAAAAAAAATCTACAAAGGCATTGTTAAGGGTTAGGGACTATTTCCTAGCTTAATACAGTATGTTTGATCAATTTTTCAATAAACTGTAATAGAACCTCTAGAGATAATAGGATTATCACCTGATCCAGTCAGTTTCTGTCAAATTATGTAATAATCTTTATGCCTATTGATACAATCAGACTACTTTTGCAAGCAGTGGTTCAAAACAGACAAAGGAACTGGTTGGATTTTTGTCTCTCTTTATTGTCTATCCAGAGTGATGCTAAAATTATCTTAACTCTTTGACCAGCATGTGTACATGAATCCTCAAGCAATACAAATATATATTGCATGCACATATGACTTAAAAATGACTTCTTATGTATTTGAATATCACAATATGTATTGCTAACTTTGTAAGTAATGCCACTGTAAGCAAAATTCTAATTCTCGACAAAAGAAAACTCAGCATTAGTTTGTTAGAGAACCCTTCTTAATAGGGGCAGGGATATCTTCTCCACACCTGTTCATAACATTTTGGATTCACTCTTGCTTGCTCACACTGCCCAGGTCAAATATTGAGGTCTGATCTTCCCAACAGGGAAGTAGCAATACAAACCTAACAGAGATTCTACCCCATCTCTATATAAAAAATGTGTGCTGGCATTACGCTTTAAAGCAGTAAAAAAAAAAAACCCTGCACGGTAAAGGCATAATGTGTTTGTATGTACCGCATACTAGCACATTATTAAAGACTTGTCTTCAAACGAAGCCCTTACCACTACAGAGGATTCCTTCTTCACCTGGTCTTCCTTCCAGAAGTGGCCTGTGGCCACTTGAATGGAGGTCATCATCTCTCAGCCATTCAAGTGGCCCTGCGGGAGTCACAGCAATGGCACAGAGCTCTAAAGGAATGGCACAGGTATGCCGTTCCTTCAGAGCCCATGCACTGGTGAAGTCATCGGCTGCTGCTCCCTAGTAACACCCCCCTGTTCAGTTCACAGCAGAACTCCCAAACAGGGGTAATATTCTAACACAAATGGCAAACGCAATTGAAGTATATAAGAGGCTAACAGGAAAAATCAAAAGTGCCCATTTTTAAGGCTTATATGTAAGTAATTTGCCATAAAAGGTATATGGGGGTCTGGGTACTGCCCTGGGGGGACATGTATCAATAGAAAAAAAATGTAAAAACAATTGTTTTTGCAGGAGCAGTCTTTTTAATTATGCTTAAAGTGCAAAAATAATAATAAAAAATATTTTTTTTTAAATATAGTGCCTGGGGGGGGGGGGCTTAATGTGCCTGTAAAGTGGCGCATCTGTAGCATGCATAAAACTTGCTGCAGCAAAAATTGCATTTCTAAAGAAAGGAAAACAAGTCAAATCCCATTTAAAATGACTCGTGGTTACAATTTCCGGTTCCCAGCTAATGAAAAAAAAAAGAAAAACATGGTGTGGGGCACCCCCCAGTCCATACCATGCCCTCCTTAACATCCAGCGTACACTGCACCCTGCCCTGCAAAGCTTTGCCCAATCAGGGCACATAATGGCTGTGAAGTCCACCAACATTCGGCTCTCCATGGCGGCGCACAGCAATACAGCCATCTGCAACTGCCCCACAAGGCAGCTCACAGTACAGGGACATGAACGGGCTATGTCCCAAAATCCCGGGACCGCGCTGACTCATGGACTTTTACCTCATGTCAGCGGGCAGACAGACACAAGATGGCGCTGATACGAGCGGCCGTTCGTCTCCCCTGCATCCCTAACAGACAGAAGAGGCTCTGGAAAACCTCTCTGACATGGAGGAATTCCCTCACCAGCACTCACCACTAATTCTGAGATATCACAATATCATATACTGCTGGGGCTTTCCCAAGAAGCTCCTAGTCACCTACCAAGGTCAACTAATCACCATAAAAACCCCAAAAGATGGATACAAGCAGCTGCAAAATTGGGGCCTCTCCCCACCTCCTCAGCCTAACCCGCCACGGAACAACGCAAGTCAGAAGACCTGAATATACCGTCAACTCTACTAAATCTATAATGAAAGAATCCCCGGTTAAGTTCTGTTTTTCCCCTTGCCCACTAAATAGGCTGACTTATATAATGCTGTGACACGAGAGCCCAAAGTATCAGGAACTTTGTGAGTATTCTATCTCTATTTTTTTAGAAGTTCTCACAGGACTTCCGGTCATGATTAACTCAGGCCCCCCAGCACAAAGTGTGCTACGCACACGGCTCTGATTAAGTTTATTTGTTACTGCTACTTTTAACGCAAATTTTTCTGTGTATCTCTGCCTTTTGCTATATCAGATACTATTGCTCTGTTTTTACTGTTGTACCTAACACAAGTCCAGGTATCACCCTCCCTCCCTACCTAACCATACCAGTGCCTTAAGTGCCTTAAAACTATTAGTGATCCTTCTCCGCACCTGCGCCTCATCGCTAACGTCACGCAAACATATCATTACGTATCACTACCATAAATGCAAAAGGTCTTTATTTCCCGCTTAAAAGATCCAGGCTGTGGCAAGAAGCCTTATCCCATAGAATGGACATAATGTTTGTACAAGAGTTACACTTTCTGCAAGGTAAAGCTCCCATGTCTACATTGGTCATACCCTCACATGTTCCATGCATATGCAACTAAAAAAGTGCAAGGCATAATGATCGCCATTAGGAACACTATTTCCTTCCAACGCCAACATCTTGACCCATCCGGCAGATACATTATCTTAGAAGTCATCTTTGACAATACACCATTGGTGATTGTCAATCTCTACGCACCTAATACCTATCACAAGATATTCTTTATGAGAAAATTGTCCCACTATTCAAGGGAATGAGTAATCTTCTGCAGAGACTTTAATGATGTAGCTGACCAAAAAATTTACTCCACTGGCTGCCGAGGAAATAGACCCACGGCTTTCTCTTCCCTCAAGAGATTGGGAGACTTATTTGACCCCTGGCGCTGTCTACATGGTACGGAGAGGGATTACACATTTTACTCAGCAGCCCAAAAAATCTTACTCTAGGATTGATCTCTTCCTGACACACAAAACCACTTTGCAATCCATACCGAAGGCTAAAATAGGCCTAATCACGTGGTCTGACCACGCACCAGTAAACATCACCCTTGCACTTGATATAGATCTGATAAAACATACTTCCTGGTGCATGAACACATCCATTTTTTCTCAACCCAAGTGCCAGGAGGAGATCAGACAGGAAATAGAAACATACTTCAATTGCAATGTTGGTTCTGTAACAAATTACTCATTACTGTGGAAAGCACATAAAACGTATATTAGGGGAACTTTCATCAAACTTGGGGCCAGGGAGAAGCGAGCGCAAACCCAGACAGTAAACACATACATAGATTTGTAAATTGGAACAATCCAACAAATTAGCACCCAACGACGCAGACACCATCCGCCTACGCTACCTTAGGGAACAATTACATTCTAAAAGCTCTACATTCTAAAAGATCTAAAAGCTTCATTTGATCATCACATTAAACAGTAGAGAGCAGACTGGTATTCCTTTGGGAACAGACCTGGATCTCATTTGGCCAAACAAGTTAAACAATAAGCAGCGGCAATGAAAATTCCTTTTATTTGGACATCTAAAGGACAAAGAGTGCAAGAAAAAAGTCCAGACCCCGTGCAAATATCACAATTTCTTGATTCCCTACAATTTCCCTCCCTTACCTCAAAACAGCTAGAAAGGCTTAACGAGCCGTTCTCTCAAACTGAAGTTATAAAAGCAATACAATCACTACCACTTCACAAGGCTCCTGGACCATATGGTTAGTGCAATGAATATTTCAAAACATTTGAACACCTTCTGGCACTTCATCTAACCAACTCCTTTAACCGCATAATGCACACTGGTGACATCCCTAAGGAATTACTCAAGGCGCTTATTGTCACAATACCGAAACCTGGTAAACCTCATGACGAACCTGTCAATTATCGCCCCATCTCCCTCCTGAACTTGGATCCTAAAATGTATGCAAAAATCCTAGCCACCCGCATATCCTTGTTTATTCCTAAATTAGTACACAAAGATCATATGGGCTACGCCCCACATCGGCAAGCCTCTGGTGGCACTAGAAGGTTCATAAATCTCATACAGTGAGCAGAACATCATAAAACACCTTCTCTGCTACTATCACTAGACGCAGAGAAGGCGTTTGACAGGGTACACTGGTCCTACTTCAGACTGTGCTCCAAAAATTTGGATTCACAGGGAACGTATACTCTGCACTACTGGCATTATACTTCTCCCCTACAGCTAAAGTCTGGACCTCAGGAATAACAATTTGAGATTGCCAATGGTACCCGTCAGGGCTGCCCCCTCTCCCCATTAATATTTGCCCTTATAATGGAGCCTCTTGCTGAAGCTTGTAGAACGCACCCAAGAATATCTGGCATACAAGTCGGAGATGTCACACACAAACTTGGATTGTATGCAGACAATGTTATTATGGCTATGACAAACCCCCTACAATCCCTCCCCGCTTTGCATAATCTATTAACACTTTTTGGTCTTATATCCCTTTATAAGGTAAACTGCACCAAATCCTCCATGATTGGAATAGGCTTAGACCAAACAACAAAAAACTGTCTCTCACGCGTATCGCCTTTCCCTTGGGCCCCATCCAATACCTTTTCATATTTAGGAACTCACCTAACATCCCCTTCCAACAACATCCTTCAACTGAATTATGAAACCTTACTCATCAAATTACAAAATCTTTGCTCCTCTCTACAATCAACCAGAGCTTCCTGGGCTGGGAAAATTACACTGGCAAAAATGTTTCTAATGCCTCACATGCTATACTTCCTCCGAACACTCTCTGTGCCCATATTATCCACACAATTGTCCACAATGCAAAGAATCATCAAAACCTTCATTTGGAACAGCCAACATCCTAGAATAAAACACTCCACCATGTGTACAGAAACATCCAAAGCGGTACTGGGAGTACCAGATATTAAACAATATTATAAAGCCATCCTTCTAAGCCAGGCTAAACAATGGTGGTCCATAGCGGAAAGCCCCTCATGGGTCCAAATTGAGTAGACCTCCCTAGGACACTCCACTAGATCTCTTGTCGTTATCTGGCTGCAATACAACATGCATCATTCCACGGCTTTTGAAGATAGATTTCATTGGACTAAGCCATAGGGCTATTTATTAGTTCTTCCATCCTGTGACTATTGCAGCTATTTCTTCCTCATAATGGGTCAGATGAGTGCTAATGAACTGTAGCAATACCCTCCTGACACCCTTTATAATTATATTTATATTTATATCCTCTGCATTATTGTTGCTGACTATATTCTAATGCAATAACATTTTATTACCCTTTGCCTTTTTGCGTAAATATTTATATTTCATTTTAGATATTTATATTTATATCTTTTTTTATTTATTTATTCCTCTATTTCTGGGCGCTGTTTTTATTCAGTTTATTTTAAACCAAATACTGTGTATCTCTATTATCCGTTACCTTTCAGGTGTAGAATAGCAGCCTATCCCCATTACTCCTTATTTTTAGCCCTTTTTTAATTTTTTATCTGCTATCTCCTTTCCCGTGAGCGCTGGGTTCAGAATTAATTCTTATTATTTCTGATTTTTGAAAATATGCATCATTCCGATCTTAACACGGTAAACACCACAATCAAAGTCTGGAAATCATCCCATCAACTCTCCAGAGGGTTGGCTTCACAAGCTCTGAAATTCCTCCCCATCTCCACCTTGGAACTTATATACGCGGATTTATCCACCACTGTGTGGTCAATGGCTGGCATTTCAAAAACTCAAAGACTTGTATGATAAAATATCTTGAGCACATTTGAAGACATACACTCGCAATTCAAGACCCCCAATAGGAATTTTTACAAATTTCTCTGCATACGCCATGCTCTACAAACGATCACGTGGTCAGTTTTCAAGTTTTTATGAAAAGACCTCATACCCGGATAAAGGGATTTCTCACATCTATAAAGTGCTTAAAGTGGTTCTGCACACATTTCATTTAGTAAATCTCTTTGCCTTCCAAATCAGGCAAAGAGTACTAAATGAAATGTGTTTTTTTTTTTTTTACTTACCTTGTAATTGATGACTTCTGGTCTTCTCTCTCTTCGGCGGTGGGCGGGGTCTCTGCGTCGATCGTCGTCAGGCCGCACTGTCTCCTGGGATCTGGTGTCATTGTTCCCAGGAGTCAGTGCGGACATCTTCCGAAATCTCGCGAGATTTCGGCCACATCTTCCGAAATCTCGCAAGATTTCGGCCACATCTTCCGAAATCTCGTGAGATGTCGGCAGATGTGCCGTTACTGCGCACGCGCGAGTAACGGCGGTGCATGCTGGGCCATCTAAAGTGCCTGTGGGGGTTTCACATGCCCACAGGCAAGATGGCCCCCAGCACAAAGAAGAAGATGAGGAACTTCATCGGACGAAAAACGGCGGCGATCGAGATGGAAGATGGAACAGGTGAGTCCCCCAATAAAGGTAAGCATCCTTTATATACCGTCCCAAAAAAAAATAAAAATTATACAGAGTGCAGAACCGCTTTAACTCCACACAGAATCATACTAAACTACCCTCAATGGTCAAATGGGAACAAACCCTCAACTTTACAACAGATGTTACAACCTGACACTATGCTGCGAAAGCCCCACTTAAGTTCTCTAGATGCCTCACCCACTGGGAAACTGCTCAGAAACACCATTGGTACCAAACACCAGAAAAACTTGCCCCCATCTCTCCCTTACACTCAGCCGCTTGCTGGAGAGGATGTGGAGACCTAGGATCAACCATACACATCTGGTGGACGTGCCCACTACTTACCCCTTTCTGGAACAAAGTGCAATCTCTTATTGGCAAAATCACAGGAATCCATACAACGCTTACCCCTCAACAAGCTTTATTAGGACTAGACCTCGAGTTGTGGCTGCCTCCATACCAATCTATTCTTACACACATCTTCATTGTGGCGTGACTTTTGATTGCACGCAACTGGAAAAGCAGCACCCTTCCCTCAAGCCAACAACTACACGCCACACTAAATCAACACTTGCAGATGGAACTTATGTATGCAAAAGCACATCTTACAATACCTAAACTACAGGAACTCTGGGCCCCCTGGACCAATTACCTCACAAGTACTACCATCCCCTAAAGGCGCGTACGAATGAGCGGAATTTCCGTCAGAAAAATCTTGGATGTTTTTTTCTGACGGAATTCCGCTCAAGCTTGGCTTGCATACACATGGTCACAAAAAAGTTTGCAGAACTTTTGACCGTCAAGAACACGGTGACGCAAAACACTACGACGAGCCGAGAAAATGAAGTTCAATGCTTCTAACAAATTGTTTCCGAGCATGCGTTGGAATTTTGCGCGTCGGAATTGGTACAGACGATCGGAATTTCCAATCGGAACTTTTTCTGACCGAAAAATTAAGAACATGCTCTCAATCTTTTGCTGGCTGGAATTCCGCCAGCAAAAGTCCGATGGAGCATACACACAGTCGCATTTTCTGACCAAAAGCTCAATACCAAGAGTATTAACTTAGTCTACCTGATGTAAAACTGTTACACTATGAAAGTAAATTTACTGCATTTATTTCTCTTCTACTACTGCCTGCAACTGCTTTGCTATTCTGCTAACACCCTGGGTATTTCTCTTTACCCTCCCTTTCCCCCACCCTTGTTCTAATGATACCTAGTACTTGATGCATCATTACACAGCTGTTATACATTCATAATTGTTATCTATGAGATAAGGTCACATGTACTTAAGACCCTTTACTGTCATTCACATAGCTATATTATCTTTGTAATCTAATATCCTCTGAATAAAAATTTGAACTGAAAAAGAAATCAAAATGCAGACTTTACTACAACTTTAAAACCTCAAGACAGTGCCTTAGTAGGGTATTGATAACAGAAGATAATTTCTCAGAAGGGTTTTGAAATTTTATAATGTCAGTTGTAAGAAGGAACAAGTAATTTCTGTATGTTTCATTGTTTTTAAATATCTGCTTATATTGTATATTGTAGGCTTTAGACTAAACTTTCAGTTAAAATATAAGTGTACATTTTCAGCAGAAGAATCAGAAGTTCATAGATCTAGGGGTACACAAATAACACATTTGTCATAATTATCTTTTTTCGTTTTTAAATTAGCTTTTTTATTTAGAAGTTCATAGAACTAGGGGTACACAAATAACACATTTGGCATAATTATCTTTTTTAGTTTTTATATTTGCTTGTTATTCTTTTATTTCACAATACCCTAATCAAGATGAAGTTTTTTTACTCTCTTTCTTTCTCTACCTCTCTTGCATTTACCTTCAGTCTCAAAATTATATTTGTTAACCATAGCCAGAACAGTCTGTTTAAATTTTTTGGAATTTGAATGGGTTTGTAAGTGAAAAAACAATAGATAATAATATTACTTATGATATCAATCAGTGTGAAATGTAATCTTTGCTAAATTCCCTCTGTACTCACAATAATTAAGGCTGGCTATTTAAATATAGCAAAAATGCAACTTTTCAAAACACCTAAATTATGTAAGAATGAATAGCTTTTATACTAGGAATATTGAGAGACTACCATTGTTTATCTCTCCTTTTGAAAATGCTGCCTGTTATGATAATGTAAAGGCTTCAGTTTTTACTGGGAATAGTTGTTACAAGTCCTGACTTTTTTATCTGCATGCTGGCTCTGGGTCAGTGGCTCAGAAAGCAATAAAACTTGCAAGAGTCAGGTAACTTTTTGGTACAATTTTCCTTTAATTTGGGAACAGGCAGATGATCCTTGGCTCTTGTTACAAAGTTTCCAATTGTACTTTTAAAAAAAAACTCCAGGTCAACCAAATCTCATCCTGTTGTTTTCCCTTTACTTGTTTACTTTGTTTATGTTTTCTTTCACTGCGCTGTGCACATCCTATAGACTCTACCTATACACTTCCTGTCATTTTGTGTGCATTACAGAATAGGGCTTAACATAGTTGTTTTACTGGGGTGATGATGGTGCAGCATGTGAGCAAAAGTGCGTGAAGTGCATCTTAAACTCCAGCTGCAGGAAAAGGTGCACAGAAATGTCTCAGCTGAGTAGGCTTTGTCACCCTGGGAAGGGTTGTACCCGTGGGAATCATCTTAACACTTGCTTACATTTTCTCCTGGCTTCTGTACAGCAGGGTGTGACATCACACACTTTTAGCAATATTTTGGGTAATTCTGAATAGCCCAGGCACAGTTAGGGAGAATGTTTTTGTGAGATTTGGGCTACAAGAGCTCTTCATAAGGGTCCAATGGAGCAAAATATGTCAAGGAAGTAATCACAGGATCCGGAAGTATGTCACAGGAACCGGAAGTTGTGGTGCTGCCATCTTTGAATGGATGTGTGATCTTTCCCTTGTATATGTAAGCATATTAAAAAATTAAAATATGTTTTTATTTAAAAATACTACACTGTTGGAAGCTCTTTTTTATGAGGTGAATTGGTAACTTTGGAGAAAGTAGCAGAGAATAGGCGAGTGGAGATTGGGTGCATTCTAGACCGACTGTGGTCGCAAGGCTCTGGTGAGGCTTCATTGCATGAGGGGACACTTGGTGGTGGAAGATTGTTTGGTGGTATAGTGTGAGATTACTACATGTTTATGTGAGCACAATAAATAAAGTGTGGGAGGCACAGTTTTGGTTTGATAGTATGACGATATGATGTTTTTTTTTATATGTACACAAGGAAATTCCAGGAGCTGTGATAATACATGTTTTTGGGGGAACGATTATAAGTTTTCATATATCCTAAGCACTGATTTTCACAGTGTTATATGATAGATAAGATAATAACATGAATAGGTATGTTAAAAGGAATCATTAAAAACATCTATAGTATATGACTAAAGCCTAATACACACCAGTAGTTTTTTTTTCATTAAACCAAGAAGGGCTGAACAAAAAAAAACTGACAGCTCAGTAGGAGCCGCGGTACTTACTATCCAACGTTAGTACAAGTGATTTCCCCTTACTGTGCTACTGTGTTCTGACAGGGGGACGCCCCCCCCACCAGAACAATCCAGTCATTGGCTGAGAGAGCTGACTGGGAGGCGGTCGTCAGACCTTTTTTGGTCATGACCCCTTCTGGCTTCTGTCGGACTGGCTTCAGTGCACACGGGCTAAATGACAGCCGGTTTCTATTGAACTGGCCGATGCTGTCCGACATTTGTCCAATGTGTACTAGGCTTAAGCTCTGATGGAAGTAGCAAATCAGCCTTTTACAATTTTGATGGTAATTTTGAGGTAGTAACTGAATGAATAGGATTAGTTTTATTGCAACAGAACTAATATAGTAAGCTGCATCAGAGGGCATGCCCACTTCCATATGTGCCTTGCCTTGTGAAAAATCCTTTAGCTGACTAGTAACAGATTTTAGACAACCTAATCTGCAGATTATGAAGGCCTGTTAAAAAATAAGGCAGATGAACAAAAAAGTTGGCAAAGTTTCAAAGAGATAAAGTGGACTGGGTCACAGCTGTAGATCTTTAATGTGTCATGCAGAAATTCTGATCATCCTCTAGACTACATCTGCAAGCTTTGCTTTTCTTTTTTTTGTTCATTTTACACATACAGTATATTTCTAGCATCTTTCTAATAAATGATTAACATAAATAAATAATATACAATAGAAGTGTTCTCTGTGTCTTCCAAAACAAGATACAATTGATCAGAGATTAATGATAATAAAATGAAATATCTTTACCTCAATATCTTAATCTCTTAATTGATTTAATGCAATTCATCAAGAATTACTGGGCTTGCATATGCTGTTCTGCTTTTAAAAAATGGAATTTAATTTATAATTCCATTTCAGTATACCAGAGAGCATATTTCTGCTGTAACAAACTAAGAGTAATATGTTGCATTAGCATAAAATTGCTTTTATTTGTTTGCTTTCTGAAAGGTAAATTATAGTATAGCATCACTTTCTCTGCATTAAAAGGGGAACAAAGTTTTAATATACAGCAAATGGATCAATATAAACCTTTCTTTATGTTTTATTTAAACTGCTAATGGACAATATGCATGGTTTTGGTAATTTACTTACTTACAAGACTTGTTTTTGTTTCAAAATGGTGCATTAAAAGTATAATCATGTACAAGTGAGTTCTTTAAAGAAAACTGTATCCTTTCTGCTCTATCTAGAAACATTTGCAAATGCCCTCCAATGGTACAGACCAATATTCTATGAATCATTTCATATGAAAAATTAACTTGACATAAAATATTTATAAATATTAATGTGTATGTTAATATAGGCAAAGCTGTAACAAACAATACTAACCTTGCCAAGTTTCTTAGGACAGGCGCTGCTGATAATGATATCCATTATTTCTCAAGGAATATGCAGTTGTAAAATGTTGATAGTTCTCTGTTAGTTGATCCCTTGCCCCAGTGACCATATTTTATCTTCTGTGTTAGTTTTCATCATTGAATACATAGAAAATGCGTAAAAATTATCATCTTAAATGTTATCATACTGTATGTTGAGTAAATAAAAATATAGGAAGACACTTGTCTTTCAGCTTTGCCAGTCTTAAAAGATGAAGTATTACGTAATTAATGTAGTGGGCCAGTGATTTTTATTTAATAGTGATTATTTTTCCTATTTTCAGTGATTCCCTTTCAAGTCAGTGACAGTCCTTTGAAGTACACCTAAGCCCCCGACTCTTGAGAAAGGATGAGGTTTTGGTTCACCACTACCATGGGTTTGCAGTGCATCCACCGAGTTTCATGAAGTTCACAAGTCGTAAACTTTTTCCCCAAAATTTTGCAGGTTCACCACCAGAAGTAAGGAAATAACTATAATACAGTGCATAACCTTTTCACTGGTCAGCTGAGTCACAAGAGACAATTATTTCTATAAAAGGATGTGCTCAAAGCAGCCATATTGTCAGCATGTCTAGCAGCCTTTAGGCAAAGCTGACTATACTGTGCAAAGTGAAAAGTGTTTTTTTATTTGTTTTAACTTTGGGATTAGTGCAGTGCTTGAATAACAAGATTAACCTCTATTGATTTCAGGAGGATGTGCCACAAAGTTCACAATCTTTGAACAAGATTTGTGAAACTGTTCGCAAACTGATCCCAGGTAGAAACACTCATCCCTAAAGAGACGTGGCTGACATAACATTGCCTGTCAGGCAAGTTCCCAAGAATATGGAATAGGAGAAACTGCTAGGCATCAGGGCACTTAAAACTAAATGTATCAGCTTGAAATAAATAGTTTGTAGGACGCTTAACCAGAACAAATCTGACTTTACTATCCTGTTGGAGGGCCCGTCATCAGCAGCTTCCTCAATGGGCAGTACATTAAATTGAAAGAACAAAAATAGGGGTTCATTTATATGATATATCATTTATCACTATTGACTTCAAAGTTGTACATATACTGAACATAGCTGCATAGAATAAATATCATTTTCCGATTATAGTTTTTTTGCTTCCTCTCTACCAAAAGTAAATTTTGATGTACACATTTTCATTCCATATTTTTTATATTCAAAACCCTGCTGCTGTATTTGAACACGTGCCGTTGATTTGGTTCTGGATATAAGTTTCAGACAACATTTTCATTATTTGGAAACTCGGATGTATCCAAATTTCTAAATGCATCAGTAAAGAATTTAAACAAATCCAAAATAAATAATAATGAAACAACAAAATGTATTTGTTTCATTTGGATGTTTGAAGCATCCGAATTAAACAAATTATTCAAATTCATATGATAATAGCTCATAATGTTCATTTTAAGATGAATAATAAACACCACAAAGTGTCCAAAATACTGCTTCCATGGATGAGATATAAGGTGATCATGTGACAACCTCCACCAGCGATATTCCTAGCAGCTCACCTCAATAAATGGACCCCTGAGTAAATCAGACAGGTCACACAGGCAGTTCCCTCAAAAGGGTATACTGGCTGGATCACTGGATATGCTGAATGCTGGAGAGGAGTGTATTCTAATGATAATGAGATCCCTTGTGCTCTGACCATAAGCTCCGGTTTACTCATACATGGAATAGAAGCAGCAGAATATAGTGCTCTCCGTTGGATAAAATTGTTTATTTAAAATAAAAAGTTGCACTTACAAGCATAGCACTGTTCCTCAGTGCAGGATGACAGGGCAAATAGTAAGATAAATCCTTCCTCTACTAACACATGCAATTCATCCTTATAATTCAACATTGGATCCTTAGTTAGAATTTTGTAAGTAACACGGTCACTCAATAGCTGACTTATCTCTGCTTGGTAATAGGTTTTATCCAAAATGACCAAACCTCCTCCCTTATCGGCCGGGCGTATGATAATCTTCCTTCATTCCTTGAGTGACTCCATACCCTTCCTGATATATTGGTGATCCACCACCTTCCTTATCCTCATCCTATCTAGATCATCAAACGCCATGTTTTTTGAACACTTCCAAGTATTTGTTATCTGTGTTTAGGAGATTGAAGGTGGACTTGCGAAAAGTTAAATAGATACCCACATCCACTGCGGGAGTTCTGATAGGGTCAGATATAAAGTATTTTTTAATGTTAAAACTCCTAATGTATTTATGGATATTCACATAAGTCTGGAATTTATTGAGGTTCTGAGTGGGGGCAAATTTAAGCCCTCTGTCTAGAACACGCATCTCATCCTCACTTAATGAGCTACTACTTAAGTTGTAAATACCTGTTCCTACTGGGGTTTTGGTCTTTTGTATTCTCCTACCCCCTCTCCTTCCCCTCTTTCCTTTCTTTTTTGTGGTTGGAAGTTTCCTTGTGGGGTTTGTTAGACAAATGTCTCTACCATTCCCCCAGATTCGGCTGGTACAATGGGGGGCCCCTCCCTGAGCCACTCTGAGCCCCTGAAAAATCCCCCTCTTTCGTGTTTTGCATGATCTTGTAAAGGAGCAAACATGTTAGAAATGGGAACTTGTCAACCCCGAGGGTAATGAGATTTACCCCTACCATATAATTTAGTGTGGGGGTCTGGATCCTGCCGTTCATTTTCCCAATTTCGAGAAGACTCATAATTATATTGATACTGGGAATTATTTGTAAAGGAGGACTTATGTTGTCATCATATCCTTCCACTTCCCCTCCTGTTCCTTCCCCTCTGATTATTCCCTCTATGGACTTGATGGTTCCCCTGAGGGATAAAGTCCTGTTCAGGGTAGTCATACCTGTGTATGTTATTCCTACTAGGGGTTGGTAGAGGGGAATCAGTAATTCCCTGATTAGGTACTTTATCAGGAATTGGTTGGGTTGGAGGATTGGCAGTCTGCCATTTAAATATACAGTATCTCACAAAAGTGAGTACACCCCTCGCATTTTTGTAAATATTTTATTATATCTTTTCATGTGACAACACTGAAGAAATTACACTTTGCTACAATGTAAAGTAGTTTGTTTACAACTTGTATAACAGTGTAAATTTGCTGTCCCCTCAAAATAACTCAACACACAGCCATTATTGTCTAAACCGCTGGCAACAAAAGTGAGTACACCCCCTAAGTGAAAATGTCCAAATTGGGCCCAATATTTTGTGTGGCCACCATTATTTTCCAGCACTGCCTTAACCCTCTTGGGCATAGAGTTCACCAGAGCTTTACAGGTTGCCACTCCTCCATGACGACATCACGGAGCTGGTGGATGTTAGAGACCTTGCGCTCCTCCACCTTCCATTTGAGGATGCCCCACAGATGGTCAATAGGGTTTAGGTCTGGAGACATGCTTGGCCAGTCTCTCACCTTTACCCTCAGCTTCTTTAGAAAGGCAGTACTCATCCTGGAGGTGTGTTTGGGGTCGTTATCATGTTGGAATATTGGCCTGCGGCCCAGTCTTCGAAGGGAGGGGATCATGCTCTGCTCCAGTATGTCACAGTACATGTTGGCATTCATGGTTCCCTCAATGAACTGTAGCTCCTGAGCATTGGCAGCACTCATGCAGCCCCAGACTATGACACTCCCACCACCATGCTTGACTTTAGGCAAGACACACTTGTCTTTGTACTCCTCACCTGGTCGCCGACACGCACGCTTGACATCATATGAAACCAATTAAGTTTATCAGCAAATTTACACTGCTACACAAACTGTACACTCACTACATTACATTGTAGCAAAGTGTCATTTCTTCAGTGTTGTCACATGAAAAAGTATACCGGTAATAAAATATTTACAAAAATGTGAGGGGTGTACTCACTTTTTGTGAGATACTGTATTACTATTATTGAAGTCATCAAGAGCTGATATATTTCTTCTTTTTCTTATTTTGGACTTCTAAGTCCCATTTAGAAAGTTTATTTTTAAGCTCAACTGATAATCAGTGTAACTTCTCGCTGTCCTTATGCGTTTCCATGAGATTTTTAATATCTCAAATTTGTGAATCTAAAACTTTAATTTTCCTTGGTTTAGGTAAAAGCAACAAATCAAGCAATTCTAAACCTTTCTTTATAAAGAACTCCCCATTCCTTCATGGATTCTTCATCCGTTAAACCATCATTAGGTGGCACATGCCACCTCAGAGGTCGTGGGATAAGTTTAACAGCTAAATATTGTTCAAAGGATGTGATGTCCCACCAAGTTTTAACTTTTTTCTCAAAAATATATCCCAATTTGCTAAATGTGGACATATTTGAGCTTAAAAATAAACTTTCTAAATGAGACAGAGAAGTCCAAAATAAAAAAAAGAAGAAATATTTCAGGGATCTTGATAGCAATAATGGTAATATATTTAAATGGCAGACTGACAATGCTCCAACCGGACCCCTACTCTATTTTTTTTTTTATTTTGTCTTGGGGTTCCTCTGAAGGGCCTGGTATGGATTTTGGGAGGGACCCCTACACTATTTAAAATTTTTTTACAGGGTTCCCCTTAATATCCATACCAGACCTGAAGGGCCTGGTGTGGATTTTGGGGGAACTCCCACGTAATTTTTTTTTTAATTTTGGTGCAGGCTTTTCCTTAATATCCATACAAGACCCAAAGGGCTTGGTAATGGACTGGGGGGGGGGGGGACCCATGCCATTTTTTTTTCAATTATTTTTATCTATATTGCCGAAATACGGCAATACATTACAGCCTCAAGCAGTTAAATTAAATTTTTTCCTTTACAAATGTAATTATGCTGCTATCATTCATAAAACTATGTACGGCTGCCGTGTAAGCAGCCTTACATAGTGTGGGGCGTGGACTCAGCCCCCTGAGCCATGATTGGCCAATGGCACCCTGCTCTCACAGCAGAGCGCGCTGTGATTGGCCAAAGCATGCAGGTCAGGTGCATGCTTTGGCCAATCAGCAGCCGTCAATTCACTGCGATCTCACAGTGCATTGACGGTCTTGCTGTTAAATATGGGACGTTACACGGGTGCTCTAATTTCCCGTGAATGCCCCATAATGTTTGGTATTCGGCATTAGGTTGGTTCTAAGACCAAGAACTGAGTGGGCACTAGCATGTAAATTAGCATCAAAGGAGGACTGTCAGGTAGAAAAACCCAACCGACTGACCCTTGCAATAGTGGCTATTTGGAGAGGAGGGAAAAAGCAGTCAGTATTTTATTAAAGTGAGATGGGGCCAGGTCATGGACAGTTATTCAAGAATTTGTTTATTCTTAAAATAAACTATCAATAAACTAGCTTAAAACTAATAAAACAAGCTCTCACTGAGCTCTGTAGCTGGAAGCACTGTTGAGCATTTTATCCCAAATGTTCACAGCTGAAGTACTAAAGTAATTCTCAGCAACTCAACTCACCCAGCTTTCCCCTCTCAGTAATGACTTTGAATATAAAGCAGGGTAAGCTGAGCTGCTGAGAGAATGACTTGGCTTTCATTGCTGTTGAGATGTTTGAGGATATATTATACCATGGTGTCTTCACAATTTCCACTGGCTATCAGCACCCCCCCCCCCCCCCCCCACCAGAAGTATTTCCTGAGGTATCTTTCACAAATCAGTGCTTTTAATTTATTGTGGTGTGTTTTTTATGCTTTTTACATGTATCTTGCATGTGCTGCCATTAATCCCTATGGCAAAAGTGCACGTTGGCAACTGCACCAAAAATGTATTTATATATTTAATAGATCAAAGAAAGAGCAGATTATAGTTCATTGTTAGGGTTTATATACAGTACACTTATGGCTGACTACAAGATCACAGGCATCTATCTGGATATCTATACTCATGTGTTATTAAGGAGAGGTCTCCGGCAATGGTACAGCCCCCTTGGGCCAAAGCATAGCATAGCATAGATATGAAAAGAGCCTAACCATCAGAATGTTACATATTACCTCAGCTGGACAGAATTACAGTTCTGTTTTGGCCCAAGGGGGCTGTACCATTGCCGGAGACCTCTCCTTAATAATACATGAGTAGAGATATCCAGATAGATGCCTGTGATCTTGTATTCAGCCTTAAGTGTATGTAAACCCTAACATTGAACTATAATATGCTCCCTTTTGGTCTATTAAATATACAAATGAAAGATTTTTTATATCTTTCACTATCTTTACTCTTTCTACAATGTGCTTTAAACTCTCCAAGAAAAATCTGTAATTTTCAGACTAAATGACTAGGATAAAATGCCGTTTTAAGTCTGTTCTAACCTTGCACCTGATTTTAATTTTGAAAGTGTTGTTCGTTAAATTCACATCTAACAGTAAGACCTTGATAGATTCCCCCACTGATAGTACTTATTTCTATACAATCTCCCAGTGAATTAAAGGCAACAGACAAAAAAAAAAGGAAAGCTGATTTATTTAATAAACAGATATCATTAGGGATCCTATTTTTTGCTTACTACAAGGTAGATAATTTCTGCAATCTGCTCATTTGACTCTTATCAATACAAGTAAACATTCATTAGGTATAAACAGGAGCCGTTGGGACTTGGGTATTTTTATAGATGTGCTAGAGCAGACTGGAACAAGTAGAGTTCTCAGCGCAAAACAATAGCATCCCACCTTTTCACTGTTATTTCAGACAGAAATAAACAATACTCAGGACACAGTACAAGGAACAGTTTACTCAAGAGGTCAATAAGGATGATGAGCATTTTTATATCCATTTTGATTTATTGCCATTCAGAACAATTGATTAGGTAAGTTAATTATTGCTTTGTAACCACATTTGAACTGTGATAAGCCTCATTCCCTTCCTGTGGTGTACTGCTGAAAACGTATCAATGCTGTGTAATTTTTAAATAACACAATAGGCATTCTTTCTTTTTCATATCACTGAGAAAATAATATCAACGCAGTTATCAGTGATTTAGGAGAGTGGCTAATTAAAATGTGGATGAGCTGTAAAAATGCCATTATGACATGTCAAATGTCACTTCATTTCTAATAAAAAAAATTTAATCACCCAGAGAAATGCACATTCATTTACTCAGGAACTAACATTACCACACAATGAGGCATTATGCTGTTTAAAAAGTATCAAAAAAGATCATTTAAGGAAATAACTAAAATGTGCCAACATGAGCATAATATATAAAAAAGCATTTTCAAAATTCTGGGTCTCTGTAACTTTATACAGGATTTCACAAAACTGAATTTCTTTGTAATCATAATGTACTCTCTGGCCTTTTAACTTAGGTCAGCTGGCTTTAAAGGTCCAGTAAGTGGGCTTTTGAATAAGCCAGCTCCCTCACTATAAAAGGGCTAGATCACAGCGTTTCAGAGAATTTGGCAGTACATCCAAACAGCCTCACAACCGCAGACTGCATGTAACCACACCAGCCCAGGACCTCCACATCCAGCATCTTCATCTCCAAGATTGTCTGAGACCAGCCACCTGGACAGATGTTGCAATAATCGCTTTGCCTGACCAAAGAATTTCTGCACAAACTGCCAGAAACCATCTGTGGGAAGCTCATCTGAATGCTCGTCGTCCTCATCGGGGGCTCCACCTGACTGCATTCCTTTGTTGTAACTGACCTTAGTGGGAAAATGCTCACATTCAATGGAATCTGGCACTTTGAAGAGGTGTTTTCTTCATGGATGAATCCCGGTTTTCACTGTACAGGGCAGATGGCAGACAGCATGTATTGCATTGTGTGGGTGAGTGGTTTGCTGATGTAAACTTTGTGGATCGAGTGGCCCATGGTGGCGGTGGAGTTATGGTATGGGCAGGCATATGCTATGGACAACGAACACAGGGGCATTTTATTGATACCATTTGGAATGCACAGAAATACGGTGACAAGATTCTAAAGGCCCATTGGTGTGCCATTCATCCACGACCATCACCTAATTTTGCAGCATGATAATGCATGGCCCCATGTTGCAAGGATTTGTACACAATTCCTGGAAGCTTAAAATATCCCATATCTTGCATGGCCAGCATACTCACCAGACATGTCACCCATTGAGCATGTTTGGGATGCTCTGGATCAATGTATACAACAGCGTGTTCCCGTTCCTGCCAATATCCAGCACAGCACAGCCATTTTCACACAGACATTGAAGAAGAATGGACCAACATTCCACCTGCCACAGTCAACAACCTGATTAACTCTATGCAAAGGAAATGTGCTGCACTGCATGAGGCAAATGGGGGTCACACCAGATACTGACTGGTTTTCAGAACCCTCCCCCCCCCGACTCCCTAATACAGTAGAACTGCACATTTTAGAGTGGCCTTTTATTGTGGCCAGCCTAAGGCACACCTGTGCAATAATTATGCTTTATAATCAGCATCTTGGTATGCCACAACTGTAAGGTGGATGGATTATCTCGGCAAAGGACAAGTGCTCCCTAACACAGATTTAGACAGATTTGTGAACAATATTTGAGAGCAATAGACCTTTTGTGTACATAGAAAAAGTCATAGATCTTTGAGTTCAGCTCATGATAAATAGGGGCAACCACAAAAGTGTTGCATTTATAATTTTGCTCAGTGTAGATACCTAACATGTCACATTTTAAAATTGTGGAATGAAATGGCGACAAACTATGGTACTCAAAAATCTCCATAGGCAATAGTTTAAATGCCTTTACAGGTCACTTGTTTAGAGTTACAGAGGAGCTCTAGCACTAGAATTATTTCTCTCGCTATGACATTCGCGAGCTAGGGTTTTTTATGGTCAACCTTTTTTAAAAAAGATAGACCCCAGACTGAAACTTGGGGGCCATATTGCAGCAAAGTCTATAATTTCCTGTGGAGTGGGAGGGTTACTCAAAGGCCAAACCTGGGAGCCATTTTACAGAAAGATCTATCACTCCTTGCATAGTGGGCTGATGAATACTAAATTACTCCATAGACTTTGTGTCACAGACACACATTTCCAAGACAACCAACACGGGCCTACATATAGACACACAAGGCAATGAGAACAGAGACAAAAAGGGGGGGGGGGCTTTAGTCTTTTTTTTAATTTCAGGGGGTCAATTGATTTTTTTCCAATTGAAAAAAGAGGAAGGATAAGTTCCGGGAGGCAGAAATTTAGGCAGCATCAGTATCAACAGTGAGAATAACAGGCAAAATATTTGGTCTTTTCTTAAAGAAAAAAAATGTATTTCTCAAATTAAATTAGTTTCTTTTTGGGGTCTTTCCTTGCAGCTTTTTACCATCTTTTTCTGTCACTTTTTAACCACTTGCCGTCCAGCCGCCACAGTTTTACTGCGGCAGAATGGCACGGCTGGGCAACGCTATTTTACGTCACTTCGCCTTTTGGCCACTATGAGCCACTACCATTGGGCACGATGACCACCGGGCTCCCACGATCGCTCATGACAGAGCGAGACCCGGGATCTGTGTGTGTAAACACACAGATCCTGGTTCTTTCAGGGGAGAGGAGACAGATCATGTGTTCATACTATGTATGAACACCGATCTCTGTCTCCTCCTAGTCAGTCCCACTCCCCCCACAGTTAGAACACACACTAGGGAACACAATTAACCCCTTTGAATTTTAAAGGCTTATATGCATGGTATTGTCATAAAAAGTGTTTGGGTACCTGGGTCCTGCCCCAGGGGACATGTATCAGTGAGGTTAATGGAAAGGGTGGATGGGTAAGTCAGGATTATCAGGTAGGAAGATGGGTTAATACAGTTAGATGGAGTGGTAGGGGCTCAGAGAAAAGGAAGGCCAGCCCTGGATTTGAGCACTCTAACAGATTTGCCAAGTCGGGTGAAGATGTGGGGGGTATCAAGCTCAGAGGTGGCAGCCCTGGATGTCATTGCTTCCCTAACAGCTGGGAGAGCAGCCCATCTAGTAGGGGTGGGGAGGGGAGTGCAGGTAGGCCTAGACAGTTGTTGGTAATAGGGGATTCTATAATCAGAAGGACTGATAGAATAATTTGTCACCAGAATCGCCTCAACCAAATGGTTTGCTGTCTCCCTGGTGCCAGGGTTCGTAATGTGGTGGACCGGGTTGATAAATGACTGTGAGGGGCTGGGCATGACCCAGCTGTCTTGGCCCATGTTGGAACCAATGACAGAATATTTGGAAGGTGGAGGCTCCTTAAGAACCAATTTAAAGAACTAGGCTGCAAGTTGAAGGGAAGGACATCCAAGGTGATATTCTCTGAAATATTGCCTGTGCCATGCACAACACAGGAAAGGCAGGGGGGATTATAGAACTGAATGCATGGCTAAATACCTGGTGTAAGGAAGAGGAATTTGTGTTTTTAGAGCACTGGGCTGACTTTTCATTGGGGTGCAACCTATATGCTAAAGATGGTTTGCGCCTAAATGGAAGGGGGTCTACTGTGCTAGGGGAGAGGTTTATGGGAAGGCTGGAGGAGTATTTAAACTAGGATTGTGGGGCAAGGGTGAATTCGATTATAATGGTCAGACAGGGGTCATTCCCTATTGGTGGGTGCAATGGGGAAATATGGGGGAGGGCTATGGCAGATTATATGAAGGTTTCTATGTTACAAACAACCATTGCAAATGGTACTATTTGTACTAAAATAAAAAATATTCAACATACGTTTTCAAAATAGGACAATCAAAGTGTTTGTTCACCAATACCAGAAGTCTGCCCAGCAAAGTAGGTGAGTGTGAAGCTCTGGTGCATGAGGAGAAACATGATCTAATTGCTTTAAAAAAGGCCTAAATATACATAATGTAACTGGGTACTGACATTTATATAAATAGAGGTGGGTAACAGCGCTAAAAACAATGTAACATAAAAAATAGCGAAAGAAATGAAATAGCAGCCAGCACAGTTCGTTGATCATCAATTTCAGTAAATATAGTCCAAACTGCAGCGCTTATTTGTATTAAAATTCATTTATTGAAGAAAAACTGTAAATACTATATGATAGTGAGAAGAATCTTCCACTACTTCCAGAATGTGAAGAAAGGAGAACACGTCACCCAGGTGTATCAAATCAGCTTACCAGATGTCAGAAAAAGGTGAGCATCACTATCATATAGTATTTACAGTTTTTACAGTTTTTCTTCAATAAATTAACTTTAATACAAATAAGCGCTGCATTTTGGACTATATTTACTGACATTTATAGGTAAAGTTGATCCAGGGAAAATCTGATTGCCTCTCTGGGGATCAGGAAGGAATTTTTCCTCCTGCTATAGCAAATTGGATCATGCTTTGCTGGGGTTTTTCGCCTTCATCTGGATCAAGTGTTTGGATCCACGGATTGTGGATATGGTATTGTATTTATTTTTATTTTCTGGTTGAACTGGATGGACTTGTGTCTTTTTTCAACCTGACTAACTATGTAACTATGTAATAAGTGTATTAGTTTTGGCAGTAAAATCTGTAGTGGGTATGTGATAGTACTCTGTAATCCAAGTCTGATGCATTTTAATAAAAGTCAGCTTCTCAGTCACAAATGACCTCCGCTGTGCTGAAGGCCCTCTCTGACGTGACACATGTAGCAGGGTAGGCGAGTACCTTGAGCATGTATTGGGCCACTTTTATCCAGTGGCAAATCCTTGACACCCACTAGCCAGTGGTACGATCTCCTGTAGGCGTTTTAGTTACAGTCTGGCCATCCCTAACCCTATAAATAAAAAATATTACACTGTAATGCACCGTACACACGAGCGGACTCTACGTCGGAAAAATCTTGGTTGGTTTTTCCGACGGAATTCCGCTCAAGCTTGGCTTGCATACACACGGTCACACAAAAGTTCTCTGAACTTTTGACCATCAAGAACGCAGTGACGTACAACACTACAACGAGCCGAGAAAATGAAGTTCAAGGCTTCCGATAATGCGTCAAATTGTTTCCGAGCATGCGTAGGAATTTTGACCGAAAAATTGAGAACATGCTCTCAAACTTTTGCTGGTGGAAATTCGGCCAGCAAAAGTCCAATGGAGCATACACACGGTTACATTTTCCAACGAAAATCTCTCATTGTTTTTTTTGCTGGCCTAAATTCCGATCCTGTGTACGTGGCATAAGACTATACAACGCACTACAGTCAGGGTCGTGAGACAGGAGCCCTATGCTTTATCTGAGATGTCTGTGATATGGTTTGAGGGAGGGCCTGCTTTACCTCCCTTTCATGGGCAGACAGGATGCATGTTAGGATGAAGGTTTGCTAGAGATTTTGGACCTAATAATCAAAAAATGAGTGAGAAACTGTCACATTTAGCAGTGGTAGTAATACAGCCAGAGGTTGTATTATCGAACATGCCTGAAAGTTCCTGAAAGTTTGTATTTCAGCCAAACTCTTAACATACAAAATTTGGACCAAACCTGTTACTGGAGATGGTGCAGTGGGCATTGGTGAGTGCATGCACTGGATTTCAAGGGCAGGCAGCTTATGGCTGTAGGATTGTATGTTTAATTTTTGCTTCTGCCTGCCCTTTATCTCTTGTCCCAAATGAAAGACTTCAGGAAAAGGCCAGTGAGACTGAAGGAGAATTGAACTTAGACTATGAATATCTTAAGCCCCATACACACGGTCGGACTTTTTCATCGATTTTGTGCGATCGGACAAGGTTGTTGAAAAATCAGACCGTGTGTATGCACCATCGGACAGTGTTCGTCGGTTTGTCCGACGGACAAAGTCTTATCTCCTGCTGGAAAGATTTGCCGTCAACACGGTCCGATCACACCAAATCCGAGCGTGTGTACGCTTGTCCGACGGACAAAGTGCTACGCATGCTCCGAAGAAATTCTGTGACGGAAGCGCTCGGTCAGGTAAAACTACCTTTCCTAATCGACACAGCACATTCGTCACGCTGCAATGTTAAAATGTCTTTAATGCAGCGCATTCTCTTTTTCTTTACAATGCAACAAGAATGACATCTTTTAGCTGCTCCTATTCACCCGCACTTCTCACAAACTTACTTCTTTATTACTTTTCAGCATTTATACACTACATGTTTATTTTTACTCAGATCGTAATACAATCTTTGTTATTTTTTTACCATGATTTTTTTTTTTTTTTTTTTTTTGGGGAAAACATATTGGAAGGAGAATTTTTTTGTTTTTTTGGAGGGGGTTTGTATGTCTCAACTTAGCAAAACCACATTATTAACATTTGTATTTCTTGCTTAAATTTACTAGGAGTTTGTTGGTTGTTGGTGCCCCTTGTTAATTCTACTTTAGGATTAGTGAAATGTACTTGCCTACTCAAAGAAAAACTGTCATTGTAGAAAAGTAAAACACAATAGGCAATGATTATTTCAAATCAAAAAAACCTTTATTTAGGTCTCAGCAACAAACCAAAGAGGAACGCAGCCATGGTGAAACTTGGGGAATTTGCAAAGCCTTGGACACCCATGGCAACCATCATTTTACAGGCTTAAACAATTGGGGGCATGAAGAGTACCTATCTAAATAATAAGGGAGCGCAATCTGGTCCTGAAGTCCAAAACATCCGGAACTGCAGCAGATGCCATCTAGGTCCCCAGGCTCTGGTCCTACGAGAGGCTCCATCTTCTCTCAGACCAGACTGAATCCAGGTCGTCACTCTCTTGTCTTCCTTGTACGCTTCCTTCCACGCCGTGGTGCTGGTGCTGGTGGGGTGGCAGAAGGAGGAGGAGGAGGCGGAGCAAGGTCACTCTCGCAAACATGTGTGAGGGGAGTCATCTCCCCAGCCATCCCCTCATTTAGTATTTTGAGGATGACCTCCTCACACATGCTGTGTTGCCCCGCCTCCATACCCGTAAATTTACTGGTAACCAAGGAGGCAAAGGCCTCCTCGTAGGTGGGTGTGGCATAGAGGGAGGCTGAGGCATCTCTGATCAGCTGGAGCGCTGACTCTCCCACCTCCCCCATGTTTTTCGCCCTTCTGTAGGGAAGGCGGAGGGGAGAGACTTGGGAGACAGTCAGTCTCCTACGCCTACCCCCCTCTTGGCTGCCACTACCCCCTGCCTCCTCCTGACTGCCACCTTCCACAGCCACCTCCTGGCTGAGGTCTTCCTGTGTATGAAAAAGGGACATAGTTTCAGTTATTTGTTCATCAAACACACACAATTCTCATCTAGTGACTGTTGCAAAATGTTTTCAAATACAAAGCCATACAATTCTCAGCCCTGCAGTTTAGATTCTTCCCAAAAATGTCTCCCACACCACTGTCTGTTGATATGTCAATCACGTTAGGAAATAAGCAATTGGGGATCCTGAATTAACTGAACATCATTCATTATTCCCCAAACTGGTTACAAAACTACTATACCTGGAACAAGCTGGGCACCTGCACATCTTCCATACTGGAAGGCCCAGGTTGGTCCTCGGAAGCCTCACGCGGGGTGGCGTGCGTGGAAGGACGCGTGCAAGGAAGAGTCGAGAGTGACTTCCTGACAGTAGCCTGGTCTTTGAGAAAGTGGAGCCTCTCATAGTACCAGAGCGTGGGGACATGGACATCAGCTGCTGCAGCTCCAGATGCTTGTGACTTCAGGACCTTATTGCGCTCCCGGAAATAGGTAGTCTTCATGTTGGTGATCTTAACTTTTAAGTTTGCCACGGTTGCCATGGGCAGGGTAGGCTTTACAAATGCCACAAGTTTCAGCAGGGCTGCGTACCTCTTTGGTCTGTTGCTATAATCCCTGTGTTTCGCCTGCCATAAGAGGGGGAATTGCCGGTATTTATCAATGAAGTGGGGGAGAAAGCTCACGTCGTAGAAGGCATCCATCACCTCTGCAAGACACAACGCCACACAAAACAATATAAATAATGTCAGCCTAAACTCTCCTAATCTTCTCCATAAAGAAGCCTCAAGTTATAATCAGTCTAGGCTAGTTATGTACCAACGTCAAATTGTACCTTCGTTTGTAGCGATCGTCTCGTGCGTGAGCTTTCTCTCCCCTCGTCTCCCAGATCGTGGCTACGACACAGGCGTGTGACGTTTTATATACAGTGCGCATGCGTCAAACTCCGCCCGCCCCTGACGATCTTTCTCGTCTATTCCCCACCCCTTCTCTTTACGGCGCAGTGGGGAGAGCACATGGCGGGGACACAGCAGGTGCGCCCCAAATATCCCCCCAACGAGGAGGTGGACGAGGAAAGTCCGGAGGCACAAACGTCCCGATCCCGGAGCCTGAAATTCAAGGCCTCCAATATGTCATTTGGAGAAATGTTGGAGATGGTGGACATATTGAAGAGGAGCGACTATGATGGGAAGTATGGCCCTCAACCCCAATGTCCGCAAGGCCAAGATCATGTCTAAAGTTGTGAGGAGGCTGTACAATCATTTTGGGTACAACGATCCAAGGAGCAACTGAGGAAACGCTGGTCAGACCTGAAACTGAGGGAGGCCGATCAGTACAGAAAGATCAAGCGAATTCTTCAAAAAAGTAAGTATTTGTGTTTTGTGTTTGATTTCTTGCTTGCATACTGCTCCATGTGGTTTGATTTTTACAAAGTTGTACATTCCAAAATGGCCACTTTCATGTTCGTCTGTGCATTCGATCGTCCTCAGCCTCGATCTTTCTGCCACTGTCATGGTCGTGTGTGTGTCCATTCGATCGTACGCAACCTCGAACGTTCGGCCACTTATAATACGATGTTTGGTGTTTTTTTGGGGGAAAGGAAGTTTGTTCTCCCTAGAAATGTCATCCAGAATGTAAAGCCAATTTATTCAATGTAAAGGAGAGGTCACCCAGTAGCTGTTTACCCATCTGGACTCGAGAGCACTAGTGCTGGGACACCCAAACCCCCTTTTTAGTAGGCTTTTCCACACATGTGCTCCAGTGGATACTAGAGGGGGGTCTCCATCACACAAACTTCTACCAAAAAGCTAGTCAGTTTAGCACCTTTACAAAGTGACTACATTCATGTAGTTGACATTTGTAACTGGCCAAACTAAAATAGTGTCCGTCACTTTCAAGCAATGTTTGTCATTTCCTATTTCTGCCCTCAATAGATTGTGTTGCTAAATCTTCCTTTTGTACATTCTCATAGGGGAGAGAAAACTTGGGCCGTCTGAGGAAACCCCCAAACCAACACCTCCCAAAAAAGGGGAAAGAGCAGAAGCAGAGGAGGAGGAGGAGGAGGAAGGAGAGATCATCGAACTTGGAGAAATTGTCACCACAACAGGTGAGTGTTGGAGAACACAGCTACTGGTAAGCTAATCCATGTATGGCTGCCTCATTTCCAACACCCCATTTTTGTTTGTTTGTGGTTTTTAGGTGACGTGGATTTTGTTGAAGGAAAATCGCACTTTACCACAGAGAGTGCCCACGTACTCATCGGAGAGATAATGGTCTGCAATCGAGATCTAGATTACATAAAGCAAAACATCAATGATGTTCAACAAAAATTGAAGAACATCATTGATGTTTTAGGAAAAATATGAAAACGCACCAAGTAATTAACACACATTTGTGCCAGCTTCTGAACTCATTTGCAACTTAAAAACTGTGTGAAATTTGGAACATGCACACATTGTGTCCACATGTGCTAGCTCCCATCATGGTGGATGAATGCCAACGTTTTTTTGGGGGTGCAAACACTTTACGAACTACGAAAGTGGTTGTGGTGAAGGGGTTGCACCCCCAAAAAACGTCCATTCATCCCCATGATGGAAAATGGCACTTTTGAAGCTTCTAGGCATGTGTTTTACCATCTAATGACCATTTTCAGACCCAAATTGTGTGCATGTTCCAAATTTCCACTTTTCGGGGGTGACCCCCCCATGTGATGAAGGCAAGATCAAACACACTTTGAACATATAGTCATGTCTGATCTTGTCTTCACTTTACAAAGTTGAACTTTCCTAGTTCATAGGTTCTGGTTAGCTCCATGCCTGGTTTTAACAATTGCGTAATCTTTGTAAACAATGTTGTAAATAACCAAGATGTTGTCAGTTTTGGCGTGAAGATTGTAAACGCACTTGTGAATGTTTTCCAAGTAAACTTTTTTATTTTTCTAAATGTGTGGCTTCCTTATTTAAAAAAAACAATGCATTATGTATGTAAAATGTAAAGGATATGGGGGGCAATGGGTGTTATTTACTAAAGGCAAATCCACTTGGCACTGCAAATTCCTTTCCCAGGGAACTTTTTCTATGCACTTGTAGAGCATAGCGGATTTGACTTATGTAAATGACACCCACAGTGCTTTGTACGAAAACACGGAGCACAGCATTTTTCTGAATACACACATGTCAGACCTGGTGATGAAAAGGAGTATTTTGGGTGTCAGTTATGCAGGACAAACCTTCTCTAGACCAAAGATTAGGTATCAAACACACAACATGAGACTAATCTTTTTGGGAAGAAGAGACTGTTACCTCCTTTTGCCCAGAAAGTGCATTCCCACTGTCGAAGGCAAATGGAAAAAATGTCAAGGTAAAATAAGCTAAAAAGAAGACTGAAATGACAAGAAATCATAGGTTGGTTAAAATATCTGATTTATTAAAAAATGCCTCTCACACATCGTCAGGCAGAGCAATGGCCCCCCTACCCACAAAGTACTCCATATATTGGTCCCGGACCACACGGGCATTTAGAGGGGGCAAGCCTGGACGTGCCACTCGAAGGGCTGTGAGTTCCGCATTTGGAGGGCCCTCCACATCTGGGCCAACGGGCACCACATAGTTCCTGTTATGTCTTTTGAGGAAGTTGTGCAATATGCAACAGGCAAGAACTATGTGGTTCAGTTTGTATTCCGCCAAGTTAAATGCCGTCAGGAACAGGCGGAAGCGGCTGGCCAGGATGCCAAAAGCGTTCTCCACCACTCTTCTGGCTCTGGACAGCCTGTAGTTGAAGACCCTCTGGTCCGGGGTGAGGGTCCTCATCGGGAACTGCCTCATCACATGGGGAGTCAACGCAAACGCTTCATCTGCGACAAAGACGAAGGGGAGTCCTTCGGCATTCTCCTCTGGAGGTGGCAAGCACAGACTGCCACTTTGGAGACGCCAGTAGAACTCCGTGTGCGTAATGGCCCCACCATCCGATATCCGGCCGTTCATCCCCACGTCCACATACATAAACTCGTATGTTGCCGACACCACCGCCAACATCACTACACTATTAAACCCTTTTATAATTATAATAGTAGGACCCCGAGTTGGGCGGTGGGACGATGCGGACGTGTTTCCCATCAATTGCCCCTCCGCAGTTAGGAAAGTCCCAACGGCTGGCAAAGTGGGAGGCCACAGTCTGCCATTCCTGTGGCGTGGAAGGGAACTGTGGAGTGAAACAAGAAAAAAAAATTAGTCACTTTGCACCTAAACATTGCAAGCAGATTAGACAATCAACATCTTGGAACAAGAGCATTGTATAAAATTTGAGGCTGGAAAGTATTTGCACAGAAAAGTAGAGGCTCCCCTTCACAGATTACTCACCCCCCCATCAATCCCCCCACTTCTGATGGGACATTGGCAATAACTAGGGTTTTGGGGGGGGGTGGTGGACAGGTAACCCTCTGCACTTCATTGATTGGCAAATGGCTCAAAAATGTGGGCTAGTTTGCCCAGACCCTCTGTACTTAACACTATTGGCAGGCCACAGGAAAGATCAAATAACATTTCAACCCCCCCCCCCCCCCCAAAAAAGGCAGGCACAGTGTGACATTATTAAATTACCAAGCAAGCTAATAGGAGGGAAAGAAGACAAAAAAATAGGAAATGGAAAGTATGGAGGCAGCCCCTTGCACTACATGCTTTGCTGAATTCATCCCTAAAGATGCGCACTATAAAGAGGTAGGTATATAGTGTGTATGGACCTTGGGAAAGCCAGCAGATAGAGGATTGGTACCATCTGACAGAGCAGTTGGGGGAGGGGGTTCCTAATGAGTTTGCCCCCCCCCCACCAAAAAAAAAAAAAAAGGGGCTCTACATGAAGTAAACCACACAGAAACATTTGTGCATATTTTAGGGGGTGTTTTGGGGCAAACAATACTATGCAGCAGACAAAAGACATTGCTTAAGTGACTAGGCCATAGGTGTCTATTGGGGCAGAAGAGCATGCTGGGGAGGTAAGTGAAGGGAAAAATGCATGAAGGAGAAAAGGGGCACAGCATATTAGAACATATTGCAATCATGGTAATTAGGGAAGGAGGTCAAAAATAGAAGACATTAGCAAACAGAGCATACATAGAAGGGAATAGTAAAGTATAAATGTTACCTTAATATAGTCCTCCTGCAGGACCTGAATGATGGCAGAACAGGTCTCTGGAATAATGAGTCCCAGGGCCTGGGGAGAGATACCTGAAGAGAACTTCAAATCCTGAAGACTTCTCCCTGTCGCCAAGTACCTCAACGTGGCAACAAGCCTCTGCTCCGGAGTAATGGCTTGTCTCATGCAGGTATCCTGCCGGCTGATAAAGGGGGTCAGCAAAGCCAAAAGACGGTGAAAATCGGGGTCCGTCATCCTGAGAAAGTTCCTGAAATCATCAGGATTATTCTCCCGGATCTCACGAAGCAAAGGCATGTGCGAGAATTGGTCACGCTGAAGCAACCAATTCTTGGTCCACATACTCCTCGTCACTTTGTTCATGGACGGGTCTTGGGTCAAAGCTAAAAGCCCGACACCAATTCCGCGTACAGCACGAACTCGGCGACGAGTACGCACGGGAAACATCGCTCAGAAGGTCACAAAAGGTCGGCTGGTCAGAACGGACAAACAGAAAGCACCGATAAACAGCAAGGCCTGAAAGAACTAAATGAATACCAGCAACGAGCAGACAATAAGCAGTGCAAATCAAAGCGTCCTATATCAAGATATAGGCCGCAATGACCAACAAATGCGAACTGACTACACGCACTAATAAACAGATACGCACGACAAGCACAAACTGAAGAGCAGTAACGATCTGAGTCAGAAAACTGAGAAGCGCGAATCTTAAGTCACCAAACTTCCACTAACTCTCGATAAACACGGGATCAGCAGAAGGAGCCCAACGGGTGCCTGACGTGGTGCTGAACTTCCCTTTTGTAATCTCGTGGACGACGACTTACGTCACGACGTTCTTGCAGACCGGATATTCCGACAACGTAGTCCGACCGTGTGTACGCAACACCAACATCGGACAAAGTACGTCGGACAAAATCCGACCGACCTGGTCCGCGGATTGTCCGAGCGTGTGTATGGGGCTTTACAGTTGGGCTGTCAAGGTCAGGAACTGGAGGAAGGGGCTGTTTTTAGCAGTTCTTAACCATGTATGATTTAGGGCCATTCTTTTCATAGTCACAGAGAAGGAGAAGAAGGTGGAGGCAGAAGAGGTGAAAGAGGAAGAAGAGGAAACAAAAAATGAGGAGGGGCCAGAAGGGGGAGTAATATAGACTAGGAGGTGGGGAGAGGAAGGAGAAGGAAAGGGTCACCTTTACATGGCTTTCCACCTGTTGCATTCATGTGGCAGTACCTCTTTCTCTTCTTTTAGGCTTGCCTGGTTTTATTTTTTTATTTTTTTTGGATGGTCCTGATTTGGAGGAGGATGGGCAGTCTATGGCTGTAAGACTCTACATGGCTTTGTGAAAGAGAAGACAGCCTATAGCAGCTATGGTTCCTTTTCCCAGATGCAAATGAAATAAGTAAATAATACTGGCTGTTAAGTACCTGGGAGGAGAAAGCTTATGCTACCAAAGTTGAGAAACTGCCTCATCTCTGCGTGCAGACTAACAACCGCATCAAAAATTGCAAATGTATATCAATATAAAAATGTTAAAATCAAAACCAACATAAATAAAACCAAAAAAGAAATTGTAACTGGTAATATGCCATCTTGACACTATACAATTTCTACTAAACCTACACCTGAAGTCAAAAATTTGTCAAATAGGAAGTCAAATATTCAAATATTTGGGAAACCATTCAATATACTAGGTTAGGGGGATTCTGTGAATATGGGGTTGTGGTTTTACATATTTTTTGGATACTCTGTTTAACATGTTATTAAACTTTTAGGGCCCATTCCCACTGAACGGACATCTGCCAGACAGTTGGACCACAGTGGTTTAACTGTCCGGCAGATGTCTGTTCTGAATGAAGTGGGCCAGCATTAGCACATCACAGAAAATGCTAGTAATTACATTAGTATGATAGAACAAAAGCACTGTCTTGTGTTTGGAAATAAAATTAAAGTTGGCTTGGTATGACCCAGCCTAGCTTTTTCCAGGCTTAATACTATAAACAATCAGCGATTCTCACACTTTCCAACATTTCTGTTTATTAACCCTCTATCTAAAAGGAGGAGCTGAGGAGAGTAAGATCATATCCCAAACATGTCATTTAAAGGGTTTTCCGTGCCACCTTCAAAGTCACATTAAAGAAATGATCACATCTTCCAGAAAGCCAACTATAAAGGACGTTAAGAACAATCTAAAAATCGTTCTACTTCAGGAAAAACTCACTATGGAAGCATTCCACTTCCACTAAATGCTTTGCCTCTTATTTTGGGTTATTAGGTCTCTGTGTGTTCCTTTTTGCTTGTTAATTTTCCCTTATAAGTATGATGCTGATTACCTCTTTTTGGGTCAGTGATGACCCTTAGGGGACCCTCCATTCATATCTCCTTATTCCTTCAGAATATCTATATTCATGCCATGAACAGTGAAATTTGACTAATTGAATGTCAACCTTTTCTGCTAGATCCAATTAACTTTTTTGGGGTCTGTGACCTTATCCTATAGCTGTATTGATACAATGAGGAAGACTAAAACTGGTGCACACAGAATCTGAACAAGCTGAAGTACGGAGCTTATTGGTTCCTATGCACAGCTTCACCAGAGTATGTGTGTTTTAGTAAATCTTTCCCTATGGCTTGCATGTTTTGCAAAACCCAATAAATGTATTATTGCATTCTGTACCTCTTAACAACCACTTAAACCATATAAGCAGTGTCAAGGACTTAGGCTTGATGATCCGTTCACATCTTGGCATTCCGAAGCGCAGGTTGAAATGCCAAAATTCTGCCCGTGATTCTAAATAGCAGCAAATCACAGTACACCCATGCAATCCCTTTCACTTCCAATGGCACCCTGATCGTGGCATGTTTTTGCCATGATTCTTGTACTTCTTTTGGATGACAGGCTTCCCGCGATTCTGTTTGCATGGTTTTACTGTGATTGTTGCCCGACGAACAGTGACAAAATCTGTGCCGTGATCAGGGTTCCATTGGAAGTAATCAGTGATTGCACAGACATCCCACGATTTGCCGCTATTTTGAATCGCAGGCAGAATCACAGCAATTCCGCCCACAATTCGGAACGCTAAAATATAAACAAAGCCTTAATACGCCCAGTATATGTGTTCCTGTGTTTGTGCTGGAAGCGTGCTCGAACATATACTCCCAACACCGGGTTGGAGCTGTCGGTGGCATCTCCTGGTCTTATGCTAAAGATCAGAAGCTTGTAAAACTGGACCCTGGGTCATGTGACCCGCAGAGGAGAAAAAAACAGACTTCTAACAAGAAAGAAAATACATTGTATCTTTTCCTCTAAAGGAGAGGTCTGCACAAAAAATATGTTGTTAAAAGAAATAAAGATTAACTAGTTCAGGGATTTTTCTAGTTAGTTTAGTAAGTGTTAGTGTTAAGCCTCATACACACGATTGGACCGTGGACCAACTTTCCAGTGGATTTTTGTCCAAAGGGCGTCGGCCCCAAGTTGGTATTGCATTCACACGGCAGGACTTTTTCAGCCAACTTTCACCAAATCACTTGGTTTTTCTGCTCTTTACCGCCACCTTTGGTCAACTTCTGTATTGTTGTCTGATCTTTTGCATTGGTTCTGCATTGGTTTGTACAAAAGTCCGTTGGTTTTGTGTACACACGGTCGGACTTTGGTCCATCGGACTTTTGTTGGCAGAAAGTTGGTCCGTTCGCACAGCCAACAAAAGTCCAATGAAACCTGGAAAAGTTGGTCCGATGGAGCGTACACGCGGTCGGATGTTGGTCCAAACCAGCTAATTTGCATGTTGGTTGTCAAAAAGTCCGATCGTGTGTACGGGCCTTAAGTGTCACTGTTAGTGGCAGTTAGTGTCAATGTCAGTTAGTAACAGTGTCAGTGGCAGTGTTATTGTCAGTTAGTGCCAGTGTAAGTGCCAGGTAGTGGTAGTGCAATTTAGTAGTATCAGTTGGTGTCAGTGTGTCAGTTAGTGACAGTGTTTGGCTCAGTGTGTTTTAGAAAAAGGAAAAACTATCTTTAGGCTGGATTCACACTATTACAATGTCATACATTGCATGGGATTCTCACCGCATTGCTGTGCAGATCACATGCAATGTCTGCAAATTCAGCCATACAGATTGTACAGCTGAATTCACATTGCATTCAGACCAATATTGTTCAAGACCAGTTAGTGCCAGTGTAAGTGCCAGGTAGTGGTAGTGCAATTTAGTAGTATCAGTTGGTGTCAGTGTGTCAGTTAGTGACAGTGTTTGGCTCAGTGTGTTTTAGAAAAAGAAAAAACTATATTTAGGCTGGGTTCACACTATTACGATGTCATACATTGCATGGGATTCTCACCGCATTGCTGTGCAGATCACATGCAATGTCTGCAAATTCAGCCATACAGATTGTACAGCTGAATTCACATTGCATTCAGACCAATATTGTTTAAGACCATTTCTTCGTTCCACACTGGAATCGGAGGGCATGGATGTTCACACCCATGCCATCTGATTCCTGCGCCATTTCACAGTTCACACTGCAACCTGCGAATCAATCTGGGTATGCCATTAACTTTGTATTAACACCCGCAGCAGTTCACATAGGCCAGTGTAAACTGCCTGCGAGAGACATGTAATGCGGGAGCCCACACAGGAATCGCGCTGATTCCCATATTAAATATGTGTGAACCCAGCCTAAGGCCCCTTTCGCACTGGGGCAGTCCTGGCGTCGGCGGTAAAACACTGTTATTTTTAGCGGTGCTATACCATCATTTTAGCGGCGGTATTTGGCCACTAGCGGGGCAGTTTTAACCCCTGCAGCGGCGCTTTGCCGGCGGTATAGCCGCTCTGCCCCATTGATTTCAATGGTTAGGAGCAGCTCATTCACTGCTCCAAAGATGCTGCTAGCAGCTGCGGCTGTTTCAGGACGCTCTGCAGGCGCTATTTTTAGCGCTGTTTTGTCTGCAAAGCGCCCCAGTGTGAAAGAGGCCTTAGTGGCAAAATTGCACACTATTGTTTCTTGGCCCCACTATGGGTAAAAAACAACAAATAATGCACACATGTGTGGTATCACTGTGATTGTCAGAAGAAAAATAATTTATTTGTGGGTTTTTTTTGGTGGTGGTTCAAGGTAATGGCATAAACATATACAGTTGCTAAATGCAAGCCCGATCTGTCCTGAATAAAACAAGGTATATCCACCTGGATTATGGACAAAAAATGTAGCGCTAAACAATATGCACTTTGTGAAAAGTGAAATAATAAAGGAATGTATATAATAGAATACCCGCAGTGGACGTGAGCATTACCAATCATATAACATCAAATAATAATAGTAATAGTGAATACCCATAAAGTGATGACATATACTAAATGAATAATAGATGCCAATAAAAAATAAAATAAAAAATATAAAATATATATAAAGTCCGTATTGTGTAGACACTGATAACCCCGGGTAGATCCCTCGAATTGACTCAGGGGCAGGGGAGGCTGGAACAACACAAATAAGGACCGGCTTGTCTGATGATAAGGAAATGATTGAATACTCTTACCATAGATGTTGGATACAGCTACCGTACGGTATTTGTATCAAGCAGGCTTAAATGCTGGAACTCTTGCATCAGTGGGTACCAGATGGGGCAGGTGGGAACCACGGCAGTCAGGAACCAAGCAGCATGCACAGCAACCAGTGAACCTCCAATCAACCAGATGATCCCAAGAGGGATGATCACACAAACCGGGGGAAAAGGAGGAAAAAATGGAAGCAACTCCAATGGTGCAGGTCAAAAAAATTATTGATAAAATTTATTCACATTGGTATGTGACAAATCAAACAAAATAAAAATCTCGAGATAAATATAGAAAATGGGTCGACAATGTGGAAAGTATGAGACAGCCGGCCCGACGCGTTTCGACACTATCAGTCTTCTACTGGGGCGTATCTCTGGATTGACTAAGTAAATTTTACTAACACATGTTAAAGTTGCAAAATTAGGTTTGGACATTAAAGTGGTGTTGCCACCAAAAAAAAAAAATTGTCTTAAAAATCATTAAAAAAATAAAAAAAAAATAATTGGAATTTTTTTTACTCACCTCTAAATGTCTGTTGCTAGGGGGTCCCTCGTAGTCTGCCACCTTCAGTGCCCGGGCACTTCCCCTAGGCGCCGCACAGTCATCTGGGACCTGTCACTTGTCCAAGATGAGTGAGCATCGAATCACGGCGCACGGCACCGCTCGCGCATGCGCAGTGGATGCCTGGCTGTGAAGCCACAGCCAGGTGCCCACATTAAGAATGCCGGTGCCGCGAGCGGAGCGGGGAACGAGGGGGGGCCTCGTTCCCCCGCATCGCTGGACCCTGGGACAGGTAAGTGTCCAATTATTAAAAGTCAGCAGCTGCAGTATTTGTAGCTGCTGACTTTTATTTTATTTTTTTTTTGTGGGCCCTCCTCTTTAAGATTTGTTTTTAACTTGGTCATAAAGGGGTTTAAAGCCCTCCATAGCTGTACCTAGCCCTCTATGCCTATTAGCCTTGAAAATTTTCTGAATTTAGTATCAAGAACACTGCTTCTACGCGACTTTCTCTTGTAAGCCACAGCTCAAGTGTATCTATAGGCAAAACCTTTTTTTATAGCGTGGGGAAGAATTAGACCCTCTGTAATGTTTTTATTGCAGTCTGTATACCCACTGGGAGGGGGGGGGGGGAGTTACCACTCATTTGTTTTGGTTACCATTGTTGCAGAAAAGGAAAGTGAGAAAAAAATGCTAAGTTTTTCAGAGGAAAGGGTGGGAACACCTTTTCTGGGATAAACTGTCTAATGGCGTGTACACACGCGCAGATAATCCATCCGAAAAATCTTGGATTGTTTTTCCGACGGAATTCTGCTCAAGCTTGACTTGCATACACACGGTCACACAAAAGTTTGCTGAACTTTCGACCGTCAAAAATGCAGTGACGTACAACACTATGATAAGCTGAGAAAATGAAGTTCAATGCTTCCGAGAATGCGTCAAACTTTTTCCGAGCATGCGTAGGAATTTTGCGTGTCGGATCGAAGCTTTTTCCGACCGAAAAATTGATAACCTGCTCTCAATCTTTTGCTGGCGAAAATTCAGCCAGCAAAAGTCTGATGGAGCATACACACGGTCGCATTTTCTCACCAAAAGTTCTCATCTGTCTTTTGCTGGCTGAAATTCCGATCGTGTGTTCGTGACATAATAGGGAAATTCACCACCTCATGTTTCCTCCATCTTCCTGTTGCTTCCTCTGTGGCAGTAATTGAAGTGAAGGGAAATTTCCCAGTGACACAGCAAAAATGACACTTACAAGGGTTTTAACCCTTTCCTACTCTAAATATTGTTTTGGGTTTACATACAGTTAAGTTTGGGTTCTAGTTTGGGTTCTGTGTGAGACAGATGCACTAAAATCCAGGTGTTGTAAGCTGCAGGTTAAGGATATTTTGTGTAAAAATAAAACGTCTCAAAGACATAATGGCTATGCTATACGACCAAAGATAAATCATAGACTAAAGTCATGTACTGTACAAAAATGCAGGAAATGTATATGTATAAATGCGTACATGTGTATTTTGCAGAGGTATGCTTTTCTGAACTTCACTGTCCTAGAGTTCATTAAAGAAAGACAATGAACCTTATGAGCCTTATATAGACATATTGTTCTCATTACTGCTAGAATCAAATTCAAGACTGGCCAATTTAAGGTAACTTACTCAACATGATGTAAGTGTAACAACCCACAGTAATAACGACCGCCTGCAGAGACAAGACAGGTGGCACAAAAGCGATTAGTACTTTGCTCAACTACATCACTACACAAACCACATTACAGGTTTCAATTTATTCCGCATTTGTTAAAGGTTGACCCGAGTCTGTAAATGGCTGAATTTTTCTACATCTTGTAATAAATGGTGATGAATAGCTCTGGTTCACTAATCTTATAAATGAGTATCCCGTGCATGAAAGCACATGCTTTTTATGACATCCAGCTGATTGTAAGAAAAAAAAACAGTTGAAAGAGAAATGGCAAAATCATGACGATTATGATTAGAAAAAGAACAGCAGCATTTTAGATAACTAATAAATGCCATACATAAAGTTACACTTCTCAAAGCTTCCCACTACATGGTGGGGTTGATTTACTAAGACTGGAGAGTACAAAATCCAGTGCAGTTCTGCATAGAAAAAAATCAGCTTCAAGGTTTTATTGTCAAAGCTTAATTGAACACACTGAAGTAAGAAGCTGATTGGCTACCATACACAGCTGCAGCAGATTCCTAGTGCTCCGGTTTTAGTAAATCTCCCCCACTGTGTTTAGAAAAAGCATTGCTCTAAGGCTGGCTTCACACTGGGGCGGTGCGGGGCGGCGACGGTAAAGCAGCGCTATATTTAGCGCTGCTTTACCATCGTTTTTCCCGCGGTATGCGGCCGCTAGCGGGGTGGTTTTAACCCCCGCTAGCGGCCGCAAAAGGGTTAAAAACCTCCGCAAAGCGCCGCTGCAGCGGCGGTTTGCGGGCGGTATCCCCGCGGTTTCCCATTGATTCCAATGGGAAGGAGCGGTATAGGAGCGGTGAATACACCGCTCCTTCACCGCTCCAAAGATGCTGCTAGCAGGACTTTTGTTGCGGTCCTGCTAGCGCACCGCTCCAGTGTGAAAGCCCGCCGGCTTTCACACTGGAGTGAATGGGGCCGGTTTTTTTCAGGCGGTACACAGGCGCTATTTTTAGCGCCGTACCGCCTGAAAACCGCCCCAGTGTGAAAGGGGCCTTAGTGATTAGGTTAGTCATGCACAGAGTGATAGCAAGCTAACTAGCATTCCTGGGAAAAATAGATAATTATTAGCAGACCCTTTGTTTCTCTCATGATAAGTTACATTACTGAAAGAAATATGGGGGTTGCTTTGGATGACCTCCATCTGAAAATGTGGGTTGCCCCGATGTTGTGCTGATCTACTGTTTTCAATTCTTTCTGAGTCGCTGGCCTGGGACACGTATGAATATCAGGAAAGTTAAAAGATCCGAAGAAAAGTCAGAAGACTTTATCTACATGCTTGTTCTGGGTCAGTAACACAGATTATTGAAAAGATAAGCATGCAAAACAAGCATTTTCAAGGAGAGGTCAGCCATTGCAGTCTTCATATTTGTCTCATGACAGGTTTCACATTAGGAGAATTTTCAACACTTAGAATAAGTATGTACAGTACATCCACTAAATAATATATACCGAACAAGCTCTCCATGTAGGAGTATTAATGGGAGCCTCTTATCTCATCGGAGATCAAAGCATCAACCAATGATTTTTTCAGCATGTCCAGCTGACATTCCAGTGGATGGAATTCTTCTGATTTAATTGTTCTCTGATCATACATTTTCACTGATACAAGCAAAATGGTGTCTGTGTTTCTGCCATATTACATTTGATGAGAGAATGTCATACCAATTTACCTCATAGCTTGAAAGATAAGAGTGTCCTCTTAGGGATTAAATCCTTTATTGTTGAGGGAAAAAGTCCAATTATATGCATTGAAAGTCTTTCGGAAAACTTCATTGCAAATTCTAACTTGCTTCCGTTGCTTGCTTTCTTGCTGTGGATAGGGAAACAGGCCATTGCTATAACTTCCTCAAATCAGCTGATAAGTGGGAAATGGAATATATGCATGCTATTACCACCAGCTGTTGTACTGCATAAACTACAAACCCACAGTATACTCTAAAGACACCAAACTCCTACCAGATCACCCCAAAGGAACCAGGGGAGTCCCACAAAGATACAAGGCTGTTTTATTATATATTACTAGGTTAGAACGTAGTATACTTTACAGACACCAAACTCCTACCAGATCACCCCAAAGGAATCAGGGGAGTCCCACAAAGATACAAGGCTGTTTTATTATATATTATTAGGTTAGAAAGTTTGGATATTGATACAAAGTTGTATAAAAACAATGATTATCTCTTATTCAGTAAAAGTCAATAAATAATAAGTAATCTTCAAGAAATAAGCATCCCCCTCTGGGTGATCTATGTACATTGCAAGGAGTTTAACAAACTTTGTTGCAGAGTCCTACCTTTTGTTATTCTAAATAAATCACTGTAATGCCGCGTACACACGGTCGGAATTCTCGTCGGAAAAAGCTCTGATGGTTTTCCTGTCAGAATTCCGAGGGAATTTCGCTCAAACTGTCTTGCCTACACACGGTCACACCAAATTCCGACAGTTAATAACACCACGCCTTAAAAAACGTTCGACTGCACTATAAAAGGGAAGTTTAATGCTTCTGAGCATGCGTCGGAATTTTGCGTGTCGGAATTGCATACACACGATCGGAAAATCCGATATAAAGGTTTTCCGTCAGAAAAATTAAGAACAGGTTCTCAATCCAAAGTCCTTCGGAAATTCCGACAGAAAAAGACCAATTGGCATACACACGGTCGGAAAATCTGATGAAAAGCTCCCATCGGACTGTTTCCATCGGAAATTTGGATCGTGTGTACGCGGCATTAGTTTCTCTGTGTCTATGTGTAGAGTGAGTCAAATGGGAATGTTTTTATAATTAGCAACCAGCTGCTACACCTGCAGTGCTTTGAGGAAAATTGCAGGGTCTGCATCCTGTTAGACGTGATTTCCTATTTGGAATATCTCACCAAAAATAACAATATCCACTTACAGTTAAAAAATGGCATTCAGCGTGGTAAACGCTGAATGATGTTTTTTAACTGTAAATGGATATTGTTATTTAATAAAAGTTTTCTAATTAATACTACATATTGGAGCCCCCTTGTCCTTTACCCCTTACATGCTGCTAATTGATGTGATTATTATACTGTGACTGGAGTACTACTAACCCCGGGACCTGAGTACTGACTGGGAGATCTCAGAGGAAAAGCAGAGAGGAGAAGCTGCTGGAAAGTGACCAGGAGTAATACCAGTACATACACAGCACAACTAGTCCTGTAGGGGCCTTTACTTGAGGTGAGAGGCTGGGGGAAACAGTGGGGTGCACCCCTGAATGATCACGGAGCACATGGTTTGCATGGATCAGCACCAAATACTGGAACACAGAGTTGCTTGAATTTTGTACATACGCATAAGAAGACCTTTTGCAATTTTACTTTCCAGCACACGTGTGTTATTTTCAAGTTTTACATTTTTTTTCACAAACTGCTGGGACTTGTAGTTCACTGATTAATAATTTTTAATTTTTTTATTAATTGTATTTTTTCTGTGTGTGATATATTTTGATTTTATGATACGTTCTGCTATCTGCATCCTTCATTTATATATTCATTTGTTTGAGGCGTTGCAATACGGGCATCACCCGTAGTTTACTTAGGTGATTGGTCACCTATTTTTTTGCACATCACTTGGAACTTTGCTCTTGTTGCACATTTGTATATTGGAAGATTGTGATTATTTTTTATTGCACTTTGCACTTTCCTATATTTATCTTTATTTATTCGAGTATGTCTGTTAATTTTATCCTGCCATGATTGATGAAGGTTCACATAGTCACGTTTTTTGCATTAATTTGCACAGGAACACTACAGATCAATATTATTCATTTTTCTACTCCACTAAAGAAGAAATTTTGTTAGTATATCTTTAATTGATTAATTTATATATCCGTTGTGATATATTTATGCTCGGAACATTTTAAATATTTTATTATTGTACTTTAGTCAGCGCCACATACCCCCTTTTAACAAGCTTACCGGGCTATGATCGTGTGTCAGGTCAAGGTACAGCAGGTTCAGGGCCAAATGAAGAATGGACTAATTCTTCAGCTGTCAGTTACAGCCACTGCCTGAGCTGTCAATCATTACTGTGAAGGAGGCGGAGAGGTGTAACTTTTTCTCTGTAGCCCTCCTGTGCTGCCTATGTGTACAGTACTCTGAACAGCTGCCTGTACAGCTTTTGTTCCAAGCAGGAGACTCACATACAAAAAAAAACTACACTCCATATGCCATGTGGGGCACAATAGGCACCAATAAAATGAGGGTGTGACAGCACGGTGGAAGGATAGTTACAGAAATAAGCTCAGGAGAAAAAAAAGAAAAGAAAACAGAAAATGCAAGTAAATTATATTGTTAGTATCTGATCTGTAAAAAAAATGTTTTTGATATCACTTTAATAGTGTTGGGCAAATGATCCGTGCCAGAGCATAAGTTTAGCCTGAACATTGGCTGTTCGCCCCGTTCAGGAATACACAAATGCTCGCGCCCCCCCCCCCCCCACCTCACCTGCCAGGCTAAGATTAGGGTCTGCTATGGATTGTTAGCTTTGACATGGTTCTGTATGGAATGGGGGAGGGTGAACCCAGCGCCATTTTTTTCTTATTTTTATTTTTTCAATAGCTGGGGGTTGGCAATTGCAACGGCAAGTCAATTTAAATGGGATTTGACTCGTTTTTTTCTTTTTTAGAAATGCCATTTTTGCTGCAGCATGTTCTATATAAGCTAAATATGTGCCACTTTATAAGCAGACTAAGGGGACCCCCAGGCACTATATTTAAAGGATTTTTTTATTTTTATTTTTGCACCATTTAAGCATCATTAAAGTCACTGTTCCTTTAAAAAATTATAATTTCAAAAAAATTTGCATTGATACATGTCCTCAAGGGCCGTTAGGGTCAGAACTTTTCCCCTGTTCGGCAGTTCTGCTGGAAACTGAACAGGGGAGGGGGGGTGTTCAGACCATCTCTACACTTAAATTTTTAAGATGAATCTTAGACCTAATCTCTGAATCCTAACTTTAATTCTGACCCTAACCCAACCTCTTACCCTACCATTATCCTGACTCCCAGCAATACATTAACACCAATAGTTTCCTACTTACCTTTTTTTTTTACCAAACGTATTGCATCATCCTTTGTCAAGTTTGTAATTCGTGCCAAATACTACTCATTTTATCACTCCAATTGATTTTGATAAGGTATGGGGGCTTCATATTTTTACATGCAATGCCTAATATGCTTTCTTTTTCACTTTACTGACTGATAGTATTCTGTATGCTTGTGCAATGCTTGCAGGTGTCTAGTTTTCTAAATAATCTGAACAATATAGAAATTAAAAGTGGATTTAGAAGTTAAAGCTGAAGCTAAACAAATATTGTTTCACTACAAGAGGCCTGTGCATTCTTACTAAAGGCCAATAGACTGTGCACTTGGCAAAGCACTCTGCAGGTGCAGTTGCTCCAGAGCTTAGTAAATGAGGGGAGGCTTTGCTGACTTACATCATCCAATCATGTGCATGCAAAAATGCTGTTTTTTTTATTTTCCTGCCATGTGATTGGGTATTCTTTGTAAAGTGAAGCTTTACCTCATTTACTAAGCTCTGAAGCCAATGCACTTGCAGTGTGCAACTGCACTTTTCAAAGTGGACAGTCTATTTGCCTTTAGTAAATCAACCCCTATGTGTCCTATAAACTGCTTCTGTGCAGGAACTTCCTGTAATATAGACCAGTCACTGTGGCTCTCTCTCTTTGTGTGGTGATGTGTTTTGCAGGCAGTCTGTGGACCCGTGGGATCCCTCCTACAGCTCTGCTGTCTGACAGGCTATGCACAGTGCAGTGATAATGTCAATGCTATTTTTACAAAGTAATAATGGGATTTGAAAAGGCATGCAGTGCACACACAATTTTTTACTGTATGTCCTTTTTCTGGCTTCTAAGGAGTATGTTTAAATTAAATATGTTGTGCCGAAATGTAACTTTAATATACAATATTTTCAATCTTTTTTTTTTTTTTTTTTTGGGATGTACATAAAAAACAAATCAGCTTGATGAAAATATTAAAGGGTATTGATGGAATACAGACAGCAAAAAATTAAATCAATGTACCCCACTCCCATACATGTCGTGACATACATGAACACGTATTCATGCATTCTTGTGCATTATGATGTGCACTGATATGCTATGTAAAGTGCATTGCAACTTACATTAAATTTATGGGGGTTGATTTACTGAAACTGAAGAGTGCAAACTCTCGTGCATCTCTGAATAGAAACAATCAGCTTCAAGTTTTTCCTGTCAAAGCTTAAATGAACACGCTGAAGTTAGATTCTGATTGGCTACCATGCACAACTGCACCAGATTTTGCACTCTCCAGTTTTAGTAAATCAACCCTATGGTGTCCATTCATAAAGTTTCAAAATGTCATAGTAGGTAAGGTTGAATAAAGACAATAGTCCATCCAGTTCAACCTGTGTAGGTGTATGTGTGTCAGTGTAGATAATCATTTCCATTATCCCTGTATGTTGTGTTCACTAAGATGCATGTCCAAGAGTCTTTTAAATATATCAATACTCCTCGCTGACACCACTAATTGTGGAAGAGAGTTCCACATCCGTATCACCCTGATAGTGTGGCCCCGTGTCCTCTTACACTCCCTGAGACTGAAAAGTTTTCTTCCTACGCTGGGATCACCATTGAGGTATTCGTATATTGCTATCATATCTCTTCTCCAGAGAGAATACATTTAGTGCTTGTAGTTGTAATTTAAGTCCTCCAGTCCCCTTGTTCATTTTGTTGCCATTCTTTGGACTCTCTCCAGTTCCAGCACACCCTTCCTGAGGACTGGGGACCAGAATTGGACAGAAATGCTCCAGATTTGGCCAAACCTGAGTTTTATGAAGTGGCAGGATTTTAGTTTTATCTCTCGAGTAAATCCCCCCTTTTATGACAAAGAGTATCTCACAAAAGTGAGTACACACCTCACATTTTTAAAAATATTTTGTTATATTTTTTATGTGACAACACTGAAAAAATTACACTTTGCTACAATGTAAAGTATTGAGTGTACAGCTTGTATAACAGTGTCAATTTGCTGTCCCCTCACAATAACTCAAGACACAGCCATTAATGTTTAAACCGCTGGCAACAAAAGTGAGTACACCCCTAAGTGAAAATGCCCAAATTGGGCCCAAAGTGTCAATATTTTGTTTGGACACCATTATTTTCCAGCACTGCCTTAAACCTCTTGGGCATGGAGTTCACCAGAGCTTCACAGGTTGCCACTGGAGTCCTCTTCCACGTCTGCATGACGACATCAGGGAGCTGGTGGATGTTAGAGACCTTGTGCTACCCTCAGCTTCTTTAGCAAAGCAATGGTCATTTTGGAGGTGTGTTTGGGGTGGTTAACATGTTGGAATACTGCCCTGTGGCCCAGCCTCTGAAAGGGAGGGGATCATGCCCTGATTCAGTATGTAACAGTACATGTTGGCATTCATGGTTCCCCCAATGAACTGTAGCTTCCCAGTGCCAGCAGCACTTATGCAGCCCAAGACCATGACACTCCCACCACCATGCTTAACTGTAGGCAAGATACACTTGTCTTTGTACTCCTCACCTGGTTGCCGCCACACACGCTTGACACCATCTAAACCAAATAAGTTTATCTTAGTCTCATCAGACCACAGGACATGGTTCAGAGTAATCCATGTCCTTAGTCTGCTTGTCTTCAGCAAACTGTTTGTGGGCTTTCTTGTGCATTATCTTTAGAAGAGGTTTCCTTCCGAGATGACAGCCATGCAGACCAATTTGATGCAGTGTGCATGGTCTGAGCACTGACAGGCTGACCCCCCCACCCCTTTAACCTCTGCAGTAATACCGGCCGGCACTCATGTCTATTTCCCAAAGACAACCTCTGTATATGACGCTGAGCACGTGCACTCAACTTCTTTGGTCGACCATGGCGAGGCCTGTTCTAAGTGGAGCCTGTCCTGTTAAACTGCTGTATGGTCTTGGCCACCATGCTGAAGCTCTGAGAGTTCTTTGCTATGAGGTGCCATGTTGAACTTCCAGTGACCAGCATGAGAGAGTGAGAGCGATAACACCAAATTGAACACACCCCATTCACACCTGAGATCTTGTAATACCAAAGAGTCACATGACAACTAGGAGGGAAAATGGCTAGTTGGGCCAAATTTGGACATTTTCACTTTTGTTGCCAGCGGTTTAGACATTAATGGCTGTGTGTTGAATTATTTTGAGGGGACAGCAAATTTACACTGTTATAAAAGCTGTACACTTACTACTTTATATTGTAGCAATGTGTCATTTCTTCAGTGTTGTCACATGAAAAGATATAAATAAATATTTTCAAAAATGTGAGGGGTGTACTCACTTTTGTGAGATACTGTATGTGTCCATTAATTTCAATAGAAAACACATCAGGCATTAGACACACCCAAACAAAAGGATATAAATGAGCCCCTGGTGGGCATCTTAAAATGTGCCTGAATTCACCCACTTTGTTAAATAACAAGGCCAAACAACAACAAACTTCAAACGATTTTCTTTTATACATGGGGGATTTTAGGATCATTTATTTTATACAAGTTGAACATAATGCACCCCGGTTTGTTCCAAACAATAATTTAGCTATGCACAATGTGAAAAACATTTATTACAATAACTTGAATGCATCTCCTCTCAAAAGAATATACTGAGCTGTAGAATTGTGTAGCTCTCGAAAGGTAAACATTAAAAGCCTTTATTTGTTCTGTTTTGAAAAAACATTGCACAGAAGTTAGCTTTGCATTTCTGGAAATCCAAAGTCTTCCCTGTTTTATCCACTTGAAGTCATTGACTGATGAAATTGATTGACAGCAATGGTATAGCAATAAACACCATTAGAATTGCAGAGATGGAGATGAGATTGCTGAATGTCTGTGAAGACTGACATCTCATGCAAGGCAATTGATTTTGAGCCTAAGTTGGTGTCAAGGAGTGACTGATTACATAGCGCTATATGGCATAGCATGGAGAGCATGCATTGACATCCTTTTATGACCATCTTTGTCACTGCATGATTTTGGGTGGCTTCATATCTACAAATGTAAAATGTTTTCTTTACACTTTGTGATGATGTGCCATATTCATTATTCATCTGCTGGAGTTTTTTTGGTTTCATACCTATCAGCCCTGATATATGCCATCTACCTTCATTTCATTTTAACATACGCAATAGGTGGCCATACAATTAACAGACAGAGTAGGCGTAATACTAAACCCAGGAGATATCTGCTAAGAAAATAGAATACACTATGGCAGGTGCCATCAATGTACTACAAGTGGGTTCCTGACAAGTGGCTTGGAATTCACAAATGATTTTAAGTGAACACCAGAGTTGTCCACTTCATCTTTTTTTTATTTACTTTTTTTTTTTTATTCATATAGTTTATCAGTACAGCACTTTATCATCCATAGAATACAGGCAATTTGGTAACAGAAGTAAAGTACAGACATGTACAGTGATATAGTTGTGGTAACTAACATTGGATAATAGGAGCATGAATAACATACGAACACTATGAATAAAGTGTAATACCTATGTTAGGTAGGGTTACAAACAGTGTAAGAATAGCAGTAGAACAGGTGATCCTTTTGGGTGCTGAGATTCAAGAATTTTAAGATTAAGCCAAGTGGATTTGCAGATCAGGGCAGGGGCGAGCATTTGGGGTGTATGAGCCAAGGGTTCAATTTTTTAAGGAATGCATAAATTCCATTAGATAATGGTTGTTTAACAGTAGTATCACTTCCTTGATGGAAGGGGTCGGGAGATTTCCACTTTCTGGCAATGGCTAGACGAGTGGCAATGAGGCTATGGGTTAGGACGGTGTGGGTGATTGGTGGCCATGAATCTAAGCCTAGACCCAAGAGGACCAATTGAGGGGATAGGGAGACAAAGATCGATAGAATAGAGGAGAGAAGCCTTGTGAGGGCAGTCCAAAAAGGTTTCAGTTGGGGGCAAGTCCACCAGATGGGTAGTGATGATCCAGAGTTTCTGCAAGTCCTCCAACAAGCATTCGATGGGGAAGGGTAAATCCTTGCTAATTTGGAAGGTGTGAGATACCAATTGTTAAGAATTTTCTGCATGGTTTCCCAGTGTGTTATACAGCGGGAGGTTTTTAGTGGCTTTTGGAGGGCACTGAGCCATTGAAGATATGTGTAGTTACAATGTAAGGTATTCTCCCAGTGTAGCATAGCAGAGGACTTATGTTCAGGTGCGGAGGCAGTGAGAAGCTTGTAGATAAGGGAAATTCCTTTTTGGTTGGGTTTTTTGGTGTTGTAAAATTTTATGAGGTGCCAGAGGAAGAGCCAGAGGAAGAGCGAATTCTGAGGTACTTGAAAAAATCTTTAGATGGAATGTGGTAGATTTATTGTATTTGCCGGAAGGAAAGAAGTGAGGAATCGCGAAAAAGATCTCCTAGTGTATTTAGGCCTGCATGTGACAAATTTCGATATTGGAATGTCATATAGAATAGATTGGAAAGAATGTAAGGGTATATATTGCAGTATTTGGTGAGGGATGCCTCCGTATTGTTGGTGAGTTGCTCTCCAGATTCTGATGACAGCATTGACCATACTGAGGTAGCATTCCTGTTTGTGGTGTTGTAGAAGAGATGCACTAAGAGCCGATTTAGAGTTATTTGACAAAACCGTTGATTCAATTTGTTGCCAGGAACGTTGCGCATCTGACTGCCACCAATATTTGGCTTGGTCTAGGACAATTGCTTTGAAGTATGCTGAAATGCTGGGTGCTCCCATTTCACCGGCAGAAATTGGTGAACATAAAGTCAATCTTTTAATTCTGGGGCGTTTCCCATTCCATATGAATGAGGCTAAAATAGCTTGTAATTTGTTGAGGTGTGATTGCAAGAAAGGAATAGGCATAGTTTGAAATAAGTATAATATATGAGGTAAGAGGTACATCTTGGTGAGTGCGATGCATCCCAGCCACGGGTCTCAGAAGGAGGTGAGGTAGTTTTCACTGGATATATATATGTAGTTTATATATATATATATATATATATATATATATATATATATATATATATATATGTAGTTTTCACTGGATATATATATCTCCCTATATGGAGAGCGGCGTGCTGACGTCACCACAACACCGCACTAGACCCGGAAGCAACGGGCAGCTAACACGAGCCGGCCGGATTTTTATCTACATGCTATCTTTTAACTACATTCCTGTAAGTGTAAACCCCTTATCTTAATTACATTTTGTTTGAGTGATACACTATGGAGTTTCTTTTTGCCTATTTCCGTATGGTACCTGTTTGTGTCCATTGAGGAAACGTCATCTTATATCCAGTGAAAACTACCTCACCTCCTCCTGAGACCCGTGGCTGGGGAGATAAGCCTAAGGCCCTTATGATCTCTCTGACAGGAGATCTTGCGATTTGGTAAGAGGCAGCTGTTCTTGGTGGTGGAGGTTTTTCTATCAGGCCACTTCTTTCCTTTGGGTGCTATATGAGTGGTGTCACCATTGGATTTCCAGAATTTTGACATATGGACATTATGTTGATCATTGAACTCTTTGCTCATTGATATGTTCACATTACTTCACGGTTCCATTTAGCTCTTGAGTGATATATGGCGAAATGGAGCTTTCTTTATTCTGAATGTTTTCATCACATAAATGCTCACCAATTTCCTCAGATTATGATATCAATATTTGCCAATATGTGATGTATATTATATTTCTTATATTTCCTAATTTTGGTATAACATTTTTGAGTATAGTTACTACACTCCATCACTGGTGAGTTTAATCAGTAGTTTTGCAGCGCAGTCATTTTTTCTGTTTCGTCATTCTAGTGTGGGTATCTCACATGTATGATTGCAGCAGCTTTTTATTTTTTATTTTTTATTTTTTGTTTTCTTTCTGTGACACAGTACTTATTAATTTGATCTTGGGACAGCGCAGTAATACACATTTTTCCACTTATGCAGGATAATATATCTGCCATATGGGTCAATCTCAGAGTGGAGTAATCGGAATGCCACGTGGAGCGCACAGCAATAAGGACGCCAGCTTTTTTCTAGGGGAGTTGGCAAAAAAGCAGTGTGGAAACTTTTTATGAGACCAGGGTGGGGACTTGGATGAGGAAAAGTGAGTTTCCTGCATGCATATGATATCTGAGTTGAGTCTAAGGGCTTCTCTCCAAAGCAAATGGTGTTTAAAGGGAGAGTTAAGGCCCTTGACATTCAAGGAAGTGATGTTAATAGCCATAGTGGTTAGGCAGTGGGGGTAGGCCTAGAAGGAGGGGAAGGACGGTGAGGAATACCTGCTAATTCGCACACCAAATACCTGAATGTTGATTGTAAAATACAGTGAGAACACTTATTGATTGCTAGTTCTGTGGTAAATACAACTAACTGATAAAGCAGAAAAAGAAAATTAGGTGAAACGTAATGTACACTTAAAACTTGTGGTAGGGTGCCTAGCACTCTTTATAATCAGGGGATATGAGAGTAGGAACCGAAACAGATGGGAAATAAAAGTACAAATTAGAACTGTAACCAAGGTTATACTCATCTGGGACAAATTTGCCACTAAAGGGTTAAATAATGTTCATATTGCCTGTAAAGGAACAAAGGGGTCCCCGGGCGGAGCCGGGTATCAGCAGAGACGTTGTTCACAAGGAGAGGCGCGGCCGGTGTTATTGCGGCCATGACCATAGGTCTGCGGACAGCGGGACTCTGGGTCTGGTGGAGGTGAGGAGATGAGGCCCCAGTTTAGTAGCCTTTTTATGCCATCTTTAGGTATATAGATGTTGGTTGTTTGGTTTTGAAATGTTACCACTAATTTGGTGGGGAAGCCCCATTTGTATGTGATGTTACGATCTCATAGGCCTGCAGTAACTTGGGCGAATTCCCTCCTTTTTTGTGCGGTGGCTGCTGATATATCCGTGTATAGAGAGATGGAAGAGTAAGGGTCTGGGAGGGTAGAGGTGGATCGAGCTGCATACATGATCCTTTCTTTGAAAGAAATGGATACGCGCCAGTACGTCACGTGGGACAGTTTCTGGCAGGTGGTTTGGTTTAGCGATCCTGTGAGCGCGGTCTATGGTGATGTCAGCTTGCGACAGTTGTGGAATAAGTTTGAGGAACAGTTGTTGGATGTGATGGATTAGATCTGGGGGTTTGACAATCTCAGGAATGCCTCTGAATTTTATATTATTTCCTCTGGAGCGATCCTCCAGGTCGGCCATTTTAGCTTGTAAAAATCTTATTTCTTCAGAGTACTGGTGGAATGCCTCAGAGGCCTCATGGTGTGCAGAGGCATGCTCTGTAATCTGTCTCTCCAATGTGTCAGTGCGTTCCCATACCTGCTCTACTCTGAGGTGCAGGGAGGATAAAGAGGAGCGGAGCTCATTACGGAGATCTTTTTGTAGAGATAATAACATGAGTTTTAAGGTTTGCTCTGAGGTAGGCTGATCACTGGCAGGGTGCGCAGCCAAAGATTCCTGTGAGCTTTCACAGGCAGCAGTCTCATCGCTTACCTCTGTCTGAGGGGGAGCCTTGGTGAGGTGTAGGATCGGGCACAGAGCTGTCCATGTCCTCTGGGGTGAGCGCGGAGTCCTGTGAGGTTGTGTGTTTTAGAGGGAGAGATGCCGCTCCGGGGCCATTTTGGCTGCTCTGCATGTCTGTCAGCCTGTAAAAGTTTGTGAGGCGGCGCGACTTGTAGAAAGAGTGTTTCTTCTTCCTGGACATACCTCTGTGATCCCCTGTGTTCCACCTCCCCTCTGATGTGGGAGAGAGGGGAGGAAGGTTGCTGTAGTGGGCGGAGGGTAGCTGAGAGTCCCGAGGCTGAGCAGAACAGCAGGGTCAGACGTCCATCTTGCTACGCGGCCCCACTTCATCTTTTTATTGCCTACCTGATCTCACATGCTATTTTTGGAGAGCTCTCAAGTTGGCAAAGTTGGAAGGGCCTGATGAGAGCTTATGTTGTCCCTTTATGCATGTTTGCAATAATTTGCTACATGGGTGCCAAATGTCTTAGTCAAAATTCCTTATAGACATGGCTAAAATTATATCTAGACCCTGTAACTAGCTTCAGGGGTTTATGATACCCATCACACTCACTAATCACCCCCTTTTTGAGTTTTGGAATAGTGTAGTAGTGGAACTGATGCATAAATTACTGATGAACTATTCATACACGTACATTAAATAAATACTTGTAATTACTGATGTGACTATAGAGCATTTCTTTTTTGTTTCATCATTTTTTATTGAAGTTCAAGAAGCATACAAATAACATATAAAACTTTTTGACATTAATATGACCTGAAATAACAAGTAGACAATTGGATAGTATGAAGAAAGAACAAGAAAACACGTATACAGAACAGCATTATTATTTGTGTCAGAACATATCTATTGGTTGATCCATATTACAAGGTTACCATAGAAAATAATTGATATATTGATGTCTGTAAAGAGTCTGCTTGAGTCAATTATGGGAAGATAATCATAGCTATAGAAGTGTCTTAGCTTGATTATGTTTTATAAAGAATAGCACGAGATGTAACAGAATAATAGGAATGGTCATAATTGACAGGGGGAGGAAGAAAAGGGAGGAGTAAGGAAGGGGATACTGGGAACTTCTCTCTCACCACACAAGTCATATCGGGCAAAAATAGTGGTTTATTGGATAAAACAATTGTTTTGAGGTGAAATGGATGGTCCCTATATACATTGATATCACACTAGGGACCATAAAGATGGTAATTGGGCTGAGAGTTAGTTGGTTTCAATTCTATCAAAAGTTAATGCTATGAACAGGTCAACAGTCATTCTCTGAATATGCAGGTGTTGTCTTAAAGTGTTGCCAACAGTACCATGTTGATGTAAATTTGGATAACATTTCTTGTGAGATACTGGTGAGTTCTTTATTTTTTCTATGTTGTTGAGTCTGCAGTACCATTCCTTTTTTCGTTGGGATGGTAGAAGAACACCAATGGCAAGGTATGCAGTGTCTGGCCGTGTTTATCATAAACATTGTTAGTGAGGTAACGCTTTTTTGGAACATTAGTATGATGAAGCAGGTTTTGTGCAATTCTCTTTGTAGCGACTGAAAGAATAGTGTCTTGTACCAATTTCATAAAGAGTTGGATCTTGGGACACAACCACCAGATGTGTATCATTGATCCATCCTCAGCTTCACATTGCCAACATCTATTGGGGATTAAGTTAGAGAATTTGTTAAGTAGAGCATTTCATGCTGCTAAAGGAAGAGGTAAGATAAGGCAGGATGGCACAGTGGACCCAGGATTAGATAACAATACCCGTTGGTTCCTGGTATATAATTAATTTCAGTTATCGACATATTGTAAATATGACATTGTAAAACTTAGTGTTAGCATGTTACTAATGTTTGAAAACTTAATAGTATGAGCCAGGATATACATTTAAAAGCATACTTGAAGACACATTTGCCTACAAGCCTGCCAATTTGTTTTAAATGTGTTGACTAAACAAATAACTTACTTTGATGTAGAACATGTGAAAACCCATCCTATGACTCATGCTATGAATATTGACAAGCAAAATTGTCAAACGTTAGTCAGGCCTAATGTATATATACTCATTCAGTCACAAGTTGACTGCTTTAGCATGCACATCCCTTTAATCATTTAGAATTTCAGCACTTTCTCGACATCTGAAATATTTTATGCTCAGAATGTGTCTCTAAATTTCACACTTTATCATAAAGCAGAAGCTAATATAATATTACAATACAGGAGTACAATCCAAGGAGAGAGTTGTCACCTCATAACTGAACGTACTGGACAAATATTGTATTTATGGTGGGATCACCAGGTACTGTTTTTTTTATAAAAGTTAAAAAAGATTGAAAGCAACATTTGGAGTAATATTTCAATTTTAAAGCATATAAGAGATTTTAGTCATTGGGTTTAGATCTACTTTAACCAATTCCGGACTGCCCCGCGTACATTTACTGCGGCAGGGTCGCCCGGCTGTGCAAATACACGTACCTGTATGTGATTTTGTGCACGGAGTTTAGGGTGCTTAGGGTGATTTAGGGTGATTGGACACAGTGGTAACCAATCAGTGGGTCAGGCGGCCGCGATGGCTGCCGTGACCTGCCGGTCGTTCACAGGAAGTGTAAACAAGGCAAACGGTGGATCTGTCAAGGAGAGAAAGAGAGATCTTGTGATTCAGCTAAGCTGAATCACAGATTTCTCTTTTCCTTCAGTGTGACACTACCCCACACAGTTAGTAAGCCCCTGCCTGGGGAACATTTAACCCTTTGTTTGCCCCTGGTGTTAACCCCTTCCCTGCCAGTGCCATTTATACAGTAATCAGTGCATTTTTATAGCACTGATCACTGTATTGGTGTCACTGGTCCCCAAAAAGTGTCACTCAGTTTCAGATTTAAAATAGCAGCTCACCGCCATTACCAGTAGAATTTTGTTTTTACCAAAAATATGTAGAAGAATACATATTGGCCTAAATTGATAAAGAAATGTGTTGTTTTTACATTTTTTTTTATGGATATGTATTATAGCAGAAAGTAAAAAATATAATTTTTTTAAAAAAAATGTCTGTCTTTTTTTGTTTATATCGCAAAAAACTAAAAAACGCAGAGGCGATCAAATACCACCAAAAAAAAGCTCTATTTGTGAGAAAAAAGGACACCAATTTTATTTGGGTACAGTGTCGCAAGACTGCGCAATTGTCAGTTAAACTGACATAATGCAGTATCGGAAAAAAGGGCCTGGTCAGGGAGTGGGTAAAACCTTCCGGAGCTGAAGTGGTTAAAGCAATAGGACAATATAATGTTAAGTGTCAGAAATGCTCTAAATTAAATATTGCAATCCTAATGAAATATGCATCATACAAACAAGCTCCTCCTATATCCTGCTACATACTACCAACATCAATAAAAATAAAAGATCTTCTAGAAGAATTTCTGCAGATATTAGGAATAATAAATCTGCCAAGGTTTGGTTTTGACTCAAGTTAGTTGAATCATGCTTAAAGCCTGCCAACCCCAAACTTAGAATTGAACCCTACTGAAGTGTATGAAAGGCGAATCTTGTTAGTTTGTTTAGGTCATTTTCAAAGCTAAAAGGAAATCTTTTGTCAAAAATGGGGGACATAAAGCAATGCAAAAGAAATGAAAAAAAAAAAAATGATGTACAGTGGAGAGGGGATCTTCACATGCAGCTCAAAGGGCAGCATTGAAAATGCTAAATGTTTCAAAAAACATGCTTGGAGATGCTGTAAAGCTGTATGTACTGTGTTACAATGTTTACAGTTAGCTGGGCTTACATACACTAGCGCCCTATTCCAAATTATTGGACCTTTAATGTCAAAATGTTGAAACGAAAATGGAGTTCTTTCTAAAATTCCAGACAGACACTTAACCAGGCATTCAGCCTGGGTGGCCAGGAAATGGAGGGCAGTAAGCATACTGTTCCTCTTTTCTGTAACAGACTATGAAACATTTGAAACTGGAAGGGTACCTTGAAAGGGGGTGGGGGCAACAAAACTTCCCCCTTGCAAACAACCCTTTCCCAGTACTGAGTAACAAGGGCCTCCTCCCCACCTTAAATGCTACAAGAAGGTGGGATGATATTGGGGGACTTATAGTGGAATATGAAAGCTCCATTTTTGTGAAGAAGTGGCCAAATATCCACCCCTCCCAGAAGAATAAGTACAAGGGAAAATTAGTACCCCTTACCCATATCCACAAAGAGTAAATAAACACTTAGGCACTTTTAAAAAGTCATTTAGTTAAAATAAAATACAACTAAATGTTATTAATGCTCCCTCAATAAAAATCCAGCAATGTAATACTTGTCAATCTTGATGATCCATCATTCGCAGGTGTGTACACTTCCACCACTAAATGACAGATTCCCTGGTTGCTGTAATGTAAATATATAGCTGAGAATCCTGGCTGATGTCATTGACCAAATGTGGTCACAAGCCAAATCTGACCAATGACATCTCAAGGATTCCCAGCTATTAATTTACTTTAGCGCAACTGGGGAATCTGTCATTTAGTTGTGACAGATAATACCGCATTGTAAAATTGGCCAACAGCAGGACATTTTCATGAGGGAGAACTGCAGACTGCATACAACACAACATTGTAAAATTGGCCAACAGCAGGGCAATTTAAAATAGGCCTAAATTTGTTAGAGACAAAGAGAACAGATATGAGTTTTACTACAAGAATTAAGATGCTGCAGAGTAAAACATTGCTGCAGAGATACTGCAGTGTAAAAGTTCCCAACAGCAGGATTGTTTTAATCAGAGATAATAGGCCCAATTAGTTTATGCCTAATCTTATTTTATCTCCAGGGATAGAGGAGCATTTAGCTTTCAAACAATGCAACCTCATGCTGCAAACAAAAGGCAGCTCCAAGAACAGATGGTCAGGAACTAGCGAATGCTGTGTTTTGAGCACCTCTAATTTAAAAAAATGATCTGTCAACATGAGAATAAAAATTAAGAAACCCACAAAGGAGAAGAAACACCAAAAAACCCTGAAATGAAAGTCCTATTCTTTAAAGGAAGTCTTGCAGCCGAAAAAGGATTAGCCCATGAAAAGATCCTATCAACACACAATAAAAACCAACATGTCCCTCCCCAAAATAAGTGAAAACCCCAAAATAATTACCTCTTAAACAAAAGCACACTTTTTGGGGAAATAAATATATAAATAAATAAACAGAAAAAAAATAGACAAAAAACCCCAAATACTGCCACCTGAAACACAAGTCCATTTTTTTTAAAAGAGAAGTTTAGCAGGAAAAAAAATGCAATGGACAGCACAAAAGCTAAAGGTGACCGCTGACCTTAAATCAACCACATAATAAACTGAAAGACAAATAAGCCCACAACAATAAGAACAAGGGTTGGTTCTGCACATCAGCATTTTCAGTTTCCTAACTTATCCTAATCTGTCCCAATGCAGCTTGTCAGCTTCCCCTTTCCTTTCCCTATAGCTGCTCTCAAAACTCAACACTATGGACTCTTTGACCCCCACTTTTAAAGTGAGGGAGCTGGATAATAACAAACTCCCTATTACTTGTTTATTTACCACCCTTTTAAGCCAGATGAGGCTCTGAAGATGCAATTCCATCAATTATCACATTTATACACTGGGGTGGCAAATAACAAAAACAGACTGGATTCGCCTTGTACTCATGGTAGACACAAACCACATTCCTAGTGGCAATGTCTTTCCCAGTTGTTATTTTTTTTATTGATATATGTCCAAAATTCTAAGGTTTAAGGATTGTAAGGTTTAATGGCACACACTTTTCATAATGCAACAAGGGAAAAAAAAGGACTTCACAGTCAGACATTTGCACTCCCACTAAAAAAAAAAAAAAAAAATGACAAGGTAGACTAAAATATGATAAGCCTACATTTTACAGCAGCTTTAATGAAGCTGACAACCACAGCTCTGACAACAAAGCTTTTCTTCACACCCTATATGCAAAATGGTCAAAAAAATAGTGAGAGAGTAACTGATCAGGCACGTAGTATCAAAGGTGCTCAGTAACAACCTTGTGGGATGCTAAAAAGTGATCTAAGCTGGCCCAATTTGCCATTCAGGGTCTTACTTAGTTGAGTTCATCTGTCCTGTCTGAATACTACCAAATGCATAAAACTGCTGCAAATGTGAAGATAAAAATGCACCTTTTCACCCAGATCTCAATTTGCGTTTGCTAAATTATAGTATTTACTACAGAAGCTTTTTCACCAACTCCTGCCTTTTTCATGGAGTACTGTGGCATTTGTTAATTGGTGTTGTTTTCTATAGGCAACTGCATATTTTGTCAGTCTCATACAGGGTTGGTGCTATGGCCACTGTCTCGCACACATTCTACCAGGCTGTAAGTAGGGTCAATTTTAAGGTCTGTCAGTGAATGAGCAAAATAGTAATGGTAATGGTAAAAGTATTTTTTTTTTATTAATGCCATATCTACTTGACTATGAAATTCTAAAGCAGAGCAGAGGATATGTTTTTTTTTAGAAGGAGACTGATGGTTTTCTAAAATTATTTTGGTTTAATGTTATGTACCCATGTTATGTTATGTTTTAAATACAAATAGGTAGACATGTGCACAACAAAAAAATGTGTTTATTTTCGTTTCGTTTTTTTCGTTTCCGAAAAAAAATTGTTTTTTTTCGTTTTGTTTTTTTTCGTTTCCGTTGATTCGTAACGATTCGTACATTCGTAAGTCGCCGGTGTTCGTATTCGTAACGATTCGTACATTCTTAAGTCGTCGGTGTTCGTATTCGTAACGATTCGTACATTCGTAAGAGTTATTTTTCGTTGATTCGTTTTTTCGTTAGTTTAATTTTCGTTTATTTGTTTATTCGAAATTCGGACGCATTCGTATTTATTCGTACATTCGTAACATTCGTAGATTCGTACACGGAGCATAATTCAGAATTTTATGTAATATGTATGCTATTATTACATTTTAATAATTTACAAGTCAAAAAAAAAAAGTTACGAATCAAAAAAAAAAAAGTTACGAATCGAAAAAAAAAGTTACGAATGTATGAATTTTTTTCGTTCAATCTATTCGAAGCACGTTAAGCAGCACCATTGTAAGGGACACGGAAAATTACCAATTCAACAACAAAAAAAAGTTACGAATCGAAAAAAAAAAGTTACGAATGTACAAATTTTTGCGTTCAATCTATTCGAAGCACGTTCAGCAGCACCAATGTAAGGGACACGGAAAATTACCAATTCAACAAAAAAAAAGTTACGAATGTACGAATTTTTTCGTTCATTTTCGTTGTTCCTTGTTTTGTTTTTCGGATTTTCTTCATTCGTACATTCGTTGTTTCTAATTTGTTTTTTTCGGATTTTCGTTGTTTTTTGGATTCGTTCGATTTGAACAATTCATTAATCGGATTCGTACAATTCGAACCATTCGTTATTTGGATTCGTTCGATTCGAACGATCTGTTCATTCGTACGAAAACGAACGAACTAAAAAAACGAAAAAAAACGAAAAATGAAAAAAAAACGAAACGAATTGCACATGTCTACAAATAGGGTTTAATTAAATTCTGCTAAGGAAGTATCTAAGGAAAGGTAAATTTTCACTTGGACATCTTTCTGAAGAGCTGTAGCAATAATGGTAAGAGACTAGCAAAAAAAAAAAATACATGCTAATGTTTCTTGGGATGATGTTTGTAAATTGAAATAATATTTGATTTTATATTAACCACTTCAATACAGGGAACTTAAACACCTTCCTGCCCAGACCAATTTTGAGCTTTCAGCACTGTCGCACTTTGAATGACAATTGTGCGGTCATGCTACACTGTACCCACTGTATAATTTTTTTCCCCACAAATAGAGCTTTCTTTTGGTGGTATTTGATCACCTCTACGTTTTTTTTTTTTTTTGCTAAACAAATAAAAAAAGACCGAAAATTTTGAAAAAAAAAAATTTCTTTTTTGTTTCAGTTTCAAAACTTTGCAAATAAGTAAGTTGTATCCTTCACTGATGGGCACTGATGGGGCTGCACTGATGGGCACTGATAAGGTGGGACTGATGGGCACCAATGAGGTGGCACCAATGAAGTGGCACTGATGAGGTGGCATTGATGGGCACTGATATGTGGCACTGATATGTGGCACTGATGGGCACTGATAGGTGGCACTGATGGGCGACACGGATGGGCACTGATAGGTGGCACAAATTAACACTGATAGCTGGTATGGATTGGCATGGATAGGTGGCATGGATGGGCATGGATAGGCGGCACAGATGGGCATGGATAGGCGGCATGGATGGGCATGGATGGGCACTGATAGGCGGCATGGATGGGCACTGATTGGTGGCACAGATAGGCACTGATAGATGGCACAGATAGGCACTGATAGGTGGCATTGTTTTGTACTGATGGATGCCAATCAGTGCCAAACAATAATGCATGCCAATCAGTGATGCCCATTGTGGGCACTGATTGGCATCCATTGTGGGCACTGATTGGCATCCATTGTGGGCACTGTGTGTCATCCCTGGTGGTCTAGGCTGGCATACCTGGTGCTCGACATCCCTGGTGGTCTGGTAGCGTCCCTGGTGGTCCAGTGTGGGCATCCTCAGGGGGGGCTGCACTGATAATCGATCAGCACAGACCCCCCCTGTCAGAGGAGCAGCCGATCGGCTCTTCTCTACGCGCGTCTGACAGACGCGAGTGAGGAAAAGCCGATCATCGGCTCTTCCTATTTACACTGTGATCTGCCGTGATTGGACACAGCTGATCATGTGGTAAAGAGTCTCCGTCGGAGACCCTTTACCAAGATCATAGTTGCGGGGTGTCAGACTGACACCCCGCAACAACGATCGACGTGATGCTCGCCCACGGGGGCTCAAAATCCTGAGGACGTCATATGACGCCCGGTCAGGATTTTAAAACCACTTTGCCAACGTCTTTTGACAATAGGGCGGGTGGCAAGTGGTTAAAGTGGATGTAAACCCACTCTCATCCTTTCTAAACTACTGTCATAGTGGTTATTTATAAGGATATACATGCCTCCTGCATGTATCCTTACCTGTCAAATGTCTCCCTTCTGTCTGTTATGAGACCCCAAAATCTGAAGATTCTGTGGGTGGGTCTGTTGTCCAGAGCTTGGTGGGTGGAGTAGTGATGTCAGTAGACTTCCCGTCCACCTCTACACTCCCCTTGTCAATATGCATTTTCTCCTGTGTATTTCTTACATTGAACTCCTGCTATGATCACTAACATCCAGTCAAAACTCAAAAAAGTCACGACATGACTTCAGCATGCCCAATCATGTTGAGGTATGGAGCAGCCAATCCTGGTTGAGCTGGAGAAGAAAGGAGGAGGGGATCTGAAGTACACAGAATGTCTCTCTCATGTCTTGTGCATGAGATATGTAAATCACCTATCACTCACAGAAAGAGGGAGAAACGGACTCATATTTCTCTGTCTGTCCGGTTTTATCTCACTGAAAAAAGAGAAGAGGACTGCTCAGAGCTGGATTAACTCTTTGTGGCAAGACTGGGCACAGATGACATGAAATCCTATACTGTACAAGGTGCAAGCCTTAATTAAAAAAAAATGGGGTTTTAATCCACTATAAACAGTAATATCAGGCAACAAGTAAATACAAGAATGATACTGCTAATTCAGTCTGAAAGGTCTTGCAGCTATGTGATAGATGAAAAGAATGAGTGCAAACCTCAGCAACTTCTCTCTGGTCTTCTCTTAGTGCAGAATGGGTGGGTGTGATTTTGCCATCTACATTATAACAGGGGAGACAAGACAGCAAATATAGACAAGACGTGTGCTTATAAGATGACCTTGGGCCCAGAATAGGTGCTGAGGGGACACTAGCTATCAAAAGCACAGTTAAGGAAGAGAATCTGCCAGAAAAAAGGGTTAACAACAAGCCATGATAGGAGATTCTGTTTTTTAGCCTAGAGTTGTAGCAGAGTGCCCGTTTACTCACCACGCTGAGATGCAGATGTAGACCCCCTTAAACGCAATAGCCCATCATTTCCTGGGTTCCTGGACACACCTAGGGAGTACAAATTCCTCAGCTTTCTTTCCTCAGGATCAGGCCTCAGGAAAGACAACCAATGAAGCAAATGTTACTGGGCAAGTGATCTGCAACCAGCCGCCCTCCACTGTCAGAACTTGCGTGTAGGTAGCTGCACCAGAGTAAGCAGCTTCTTTAAAAAAAAAAATTACTGTACAGAGCTCCTGCCCATTTGCTAGCAAATTAAACCCAGGTCTACTGGGATGGCACTTCATCCCAGGGCCTTGGATCCCTCCAGCCTTTCGCCTTTCTTACCAGATCTATGCTGGAGTTCATTATGATGGTGGATCCTGCATGTTGCAGAGAGCAACACCACTAAAGACCTGGTGCCACTCACTACAAGACTCTCTTGTGGTTCCAGGTTGGGGGGATGAGCCTTGGCAAAGTCAATAATGAATAGAGCAGGTTTCTAACAGGTTCAATCCATTGTCACTCCCAAGAAAAGTAATCAAGTGTCTGCCTGTCTCAGAGTAATTACTTCAGTTTTTCTTTTTTTGTAGCTGTCCATAGTTGATATAATATTATATATGTTAAAGCTCCACATTATCTTCAGAGGGTAGTTGGCTGCGTAGGCACAGTATAACCATCAAAGCACTTGGCCAGCTATCTCAGAATCACAAACACCTTGTCTGAGCATTTGCACTAATGGTCAAATCTAGGAGGGAGAGAACATCTGCAAACACCTGTAGTAGTGTAGCTTATCAGATGGAAACTGCTAATTGGTTAATGTTTTTAAATCTGTCTGCCCCCAATTCTACTAAAAAGTGTCACTAGTTGTTCTCTCTGTGGACACTGACAAGCTTTAGATTGGCACCAAATCTGACAGAAAACATCTGGATCAGCAACTCCTTTATCTAATAGACCGCATTACATAGACATAAGCTATCAATTGGATTATGCTTAATGATGAAGCTCCCTACACATGTTGGAGATTCAACAGGGAAATAATCTTATGTTTATTGCCACCTTACAGATAATCTTTAAACGTGACTAAAGTGTCTGTCACATACATTTATGTACAACACATACAAAATAGATTATTCATTTTTTTTTTTTTTTTAATGAAAAATATTTTTACTAAATTGTGTAAGTTAAGAAAAAAAAGAAACAATGTCTCTTTAACCCCTTGAATAACCTGCTACTCTGATAATGTTCACTTAATTGTCGTAATTGTCGTTTTACCTAACAATTATAATTAGCATTACAAGCAATTATGCAGTCCATTTTTTCATCTGTTTTGTTATCATTTAGCCACTGGGAGGCAGTGGTCTTTTCTCTACATATATTTTTACATTGATTGCTTGAGATTGGAATAGATATATAAAAAACAAATTAGTTTACATATGTGTCACTATAAACCTAAAACAGGTAAACATATTTTAATTACATGGATAGGTTTTTAGATGGCAAAGATAATGTATCTTTACTTTTAAACTTCTAGTGCAGGAAGAATTTAAAAACATCAGAACTGCTTCTACTTGCTTGACTAGGATCCATGCAAAAACCAATTGACTAAGCTAAGTTAAAAAATGTTTTGTGGGCCAACAAATGAAGATACTCTTCTATTAAATCATTCTCTTAATGTTAAAGTGTCAATATGAGTCTATGTTCATTATTTCCAAAGGCTGACTAACACTAAGACAGCTAAACTGTGGGGGGGGGGGGGGGGGGGGGGGTTACAACTTTACCACCAGACCAGCAGGCAGATACAGTGTAAAATGAATCATTGTAGTCTGGAAGCATACTTACATAGTCAGATTGAAAATATGACATGCGTCCATCTAGTTTAAACAAAGAATTAATAAAATAGAAAACCTCCATATACACAATCTTATACCCACTGTTCATCCAGAGGAAGACAAAAAACCCACTGCGAAGCATGGTCCAATTTACTTCAGTGGGGGCGGGGGGTACCTGATCCCCCAGGAGGCAATTGGATATTACCTGGATAAACTATACCTGATGTCATTACCCATTAATGTTAAAGTGATTCTAAAGGCAGAAGGTTTTTTATCCTAATGCATTAGGATGCAGCAATGCAGCACACCCCCTCAGCCCCCCTAATACTTACCTGTGCCCCATCTCTATCCCCAGCGATGTGCATGAATGCCTCGGCTGTCTCTCTCTTCTGATTGGCTGAGACGCAGCAGTGGCACCATTGGCTTCCACTGCTGTCAGTCAAAGTCAGTTAGCCAATGAGGAGAGAGAGGGGGTGGAGTCTAACCGCGGCTCTGTGTCTGAATGGACACACTGATATGCGGCTCGGTGCCCCATAGCAAGCTGCTTGCTGTGGGGGCACTCGACAGGAGGGAGAGGCCAGGAGGGCTGGTGGGGGACATGAAAAGAGGAGGATCTAGGCTGCTCTGTGCAAAACCAGTGCACCGAGCTGGTAAGTATAACATGTTTTTATTATTTTTAAAGAAAAAAAAAAAACTTTAGTATTACTTTAAAAAACAATCATATTAGTATTACTTTAATAACCAATCATATATTGTGCATTAACCACTTCAGCCCCTGAAGATTTTACCCCCTTCCTGACCAGAGCACTTTTTACAATTTGGCACTGCGTTGCTTTAACTGACAAATGCACGGTCGTTCAACACTGTACCTAAACAAACTTTGCGTCCTTTTTTTCCCACAAATAGAGCTTTCTTTTGGTGGTATTTGATCACTCTGCTGTATTTATTTTTTGTGCTGTAAACAAAAATATTGCGACAATTTTGAAAAAAAAAACAATATTTTTAACTTTTTGCTATAAAAAAATATCCCCCAAATTAAAAAAATAAATAAAAATGTCTTCATCAGTTTAATTTTTTTTTGCAATAAGCACATATTGATTGGTTTGCGCCAAAAAGGTTGGGCAGGTAATGATAGAATATAAGTGGTCTATCGCATCCCTTTTGATTGAACACAAAAAATATACTACAGGCCTAGTGTGCATATACACAGCCAATACCCCTGAGGGATGCTTCAGTAGATAGACACAGAGGTGTATGCAATTCAAAATTAGAGTAAATTTTATTTGAGGCGATAAACACCTAAAATTATCAAGTAGAAATATACAGATATTCGGTCAGGTAGAGCATACATGAAACATATACAATTTGACCATATTGAGCATATACATATGATGATATTTACAAAATGACTTGCGATACAAATGTGGTCTAGGAAAACGCCGACATGTTTCGGACTTTGGTCCTTTTTCAAAGGCAGTTAAATATCCTGTGATTTCACATCTATAATATGTGAATAAATAAACATTAGTACAGAAAAGTAGATATATTTTGTATTGCCATAGATCGACATGTTGTTACATTTATGTGGGTATGGTACTCACATGCAAGGCAGGAGATCAATCCTAGCCGGGATTTGAAGGGCCAGGTGTAGTATTCATATGATAAATGTATGCATAGGTAGAATATCTGTGCTGGTAAAAGCAAAGAACACTGCCGTGTGGCAGGGCACAGGTGAATATCCTGTGGCCTGTGGGCATGTGACCAGAGAGTATAGAGAGCTGAAATAAATTGAGAAATTGGGAGGTATAAATGTCAGATAGGTCATATGGTATAGACCAGACTAAGAGTGGTAGAGTAATAATGAGGAATGTAGAAGTATATTACCTGACTAGCAAGTATTGTAGGTATAGTCGTCTCCAAACGCCAGCAAGGGATTGGCATGTCTATAGCCGCCATTGCTGACTATTTATGTTGAATATAGAGATTAATTACAGCTGTGTGTGGGCGCCAAAGAATGACGCTCCTATGTAGCTGAATATTGATAGGTCAATGCAGCGGAAGAGACAGCCAAAGTGGCTGTGTGTGTATCCCCTAAGAGATCCCAGACGGGACGGCGCTGGGCGCGGCCCCACCCAAATGACGTCACCGATGCGGGCAGAGGCTCCCTCCCCGTCCGCGCTCCAGATGGAACGCAAACAGGAAGGCGCATAAGTAATGTGAGCACCCGGAGAGAGCACAACACGCGCAGCCGCGGAAAAGAAGTCCGCACATGCGCACTGTCTTACCCGTGCCGGGCAGCAAAGCTGGGCCATCACAGCCAATGCCTGTATATGTGTTAAAAGGAATGAGTATTTAAAAAAATATACTGTACAATGTAACCAAAAAACTTCATTCTCATCAGGGCTGGGGTTATGGTCTCGTGCATGTGAGTCCAGATCCACAATATAGTTACCACCACCTATAGAAAACAGTATAAAAAGGGGATTACAGCATAGTTATAACTGGGCACATATGTAGGATAGAGTATGAGGCAGAGATACATGGCATACCAAGATGTACATTGAACTATGCATATTACAATGAAGAATACACGTTTCTATCAGTACAGTTGGAAGTAATGGTATGAGACATAACACAGTATGCATCAGACTGAACGGTTATGTGATGAAATACATATTGGTGCATATTATTACATAAACTGGTTGTAAATATGTAGGAAATTATAGATCTAATTCACAGACCCCGGATTGAAATCCTTCGAGGTATGGTTTAAAATTAAAGGCCTCGTTTAGGCCAGGAGGGGACATAGCATTGAGGTGGAAGATCCATCTCAATTCACTCTGTAATAGAGCTTTGTTGTAGTCACCACCACGGTTGGGTGGTGGGATATGGTCAAGTGCTTTAAACAAAATTTTGGGGGTAGAATCCTGGTGTACAAGTTCACAGATTCGCCCTAGGGGAAGATCAGGGTCTTTTTGATTAATACTTAGAGTATGGCGGTATATACGTTTCCAAAAAGGCAATTTGGTCTTTCCTACATAAAAACATCCGCATTCACATTCAAGTAGGTAAACTATGCCGATCGAACGACAATTTACGTAATGTTGAGGAATAAAATATGGCAATATGGCATTTTATACTCAGGTAAATACATGGTCTACTTCAATGTAGCCACAATACTATTATTTTTATTTCCTGTTATTCTGATTACTCCTACCCCACTCTGCTTTACAGTGATACACCGGCTGATCCACTGTGTTTAATACAGGACTTGGGCTTCCAGCCCTAAACCCTGTATGCTGGACCTTGTATTCTGAGGGGGCTCTTAGCAGGTTACCTATACCTCAGTGCTGAAGCACAGCTTGTTTTTACTGCACATACCTTGACCCTTTGGACACCACGCTCAGTGGCTCCCCCTATATGACAAATAATTGAGCCTTGGCAGGACATGTGAGTACCTCATTGTTTTCTATCCCTGAGATTAATCTCCTCCAGCAATATAGATCTGTCCTAGTGCAAATGTAATATATTGATATGCCGAGACTAACTTTATGACCCTCCATCTATCTAGATGAGATTCTAAGGATACAAATTGCCTTGACAAAGGACCACAGTCCGAAACATGTTGGCATCTTCCTTATCTTATGTACCAAGCAAGTTTATATTTCTGTCATAATGCTTTGTATGTTTTTGCTTCTTTGACATGTTATAAACTGTATCAACCTATTATATTCTCTTTGCAAACATACCATGCCCTACTGAGCATTCCCTTGTTCATTTTTGTACATTGTTTGAATAAACGTTTACTATTTCTTCACATGCATACATTTGTTTAAAGTGTCTATCTTCACTCCAAGCATCCCCTAGGGGTACTGGCCTTTGTTTTATGCACATTTTGGCCTACTAAAAAACGATTTACTGCATTATAATGCTTTTATTGTATAAAAAAAATTACTCACAAGTAAAGCACTTTTAACCTAGTGCAAGGTATAGATGCATTTCAGTTACACGTCTCGGCGAGACAATGAATGGAAGGTGGTTGTGGCTGACGTGATCGGGTCTTCGCTGAGCGGTATGTTGAGGCTCACACATCAACCCTTTTTTATTGAGCACCACCTCATATATATAAATGGCAAATGGGCCCTGTTGATCCAATTGAGCTCCCTAATCAGCCAGTCCTCTCTAACTCAGGGGGTGTGAACACACCATTACCCACACCCAGAGAAAATACTGTGTACACATATGATTGTTCTGGATATGATGAAGTCAGTAATCCTACCGGGAAATAGGCATTATCAAGTCTTTCATAACAAAAGAGGGAAGAACAGGAGGGGGAGAGGTAGAAGGGGTGGTTCCCATCAGTCCCCTATAGGCAATACACGTATAATACACCATCTAGGGATTACCATGAACCCAGGGAGGGTTCTTCTTTTTTTCAGAATAATTATCAGCAGGCACTGGAGCATCAGGGAACTTATCCCAATCGAGGGAGGTTCCCTCAACAATATGGAAATCAAATCTCTACCCATGACCGGTTTTCCTCATTGCAACATCAGGGTCCCCAGAGGGGAGGGGATTTTCATGGAGCCCCAAGAGGATTAGGGAGGGGAGCACCATCAATGTCTCCCCTCCACAACAAGTTGCCAACGACAATGGGCAATTGCAAAAAAAAAAAACTCAGAGAGGGCAGGAGAGTTCAAAAGAACAAAACCCCAATAGGAGCTGGGATTTATAATCTTAGTGGGACTTAACTGATGAGAAAATGCGGGTGTTGGATAGAGAACTTAAATATGCTCCCACACGAAACCTGAATAAATTCCAAACATATATCAGTGTACAGAAGTACATTAGGGGTCTTAATATTAATAAATATTTCCTTTCCAATTCACTTACCAGGACTGTTCATGTGTCCGAAGGAGTTTACTTATAATCTGTTTTTAATCCCCCTAACCCAGGAGTTTATATATCGATCTTGAGTGTTACAGCTGATTCATATTTAGGGATAATTTTTTTGCACCGATTGATCCTCTATCTTTAGTATTTCATCACCACTGGGTTTTTTTATTTTTTGCGATATAAAAGAAAAAAAAAACGAAAATTTGTTTAAAAAAAATACCTTTTGTTATAAAAAATATCCAATAACCTCAAATTTGGTCATAAATGTAGGCCAAAATGTATTCTGGTACATGTCTTTGGTAAAAAATTCCAATAACTTTATGTTAATTGGTTTTGTGAAAGTTATAGTGTCTACAAACTATGGTATATATACTGCAATTTAAGCAGGTTTCACCTTCTGACTAAGCATGCTCTGGGGAAGTACAGTTCAATTATAAATAGATAAAATACATAAGCCAGCAGCTTGAAAAGCCTCCAGTGCCCTGTGCTGTCCTTTGGATGAGAAAGGAGGTGTGGCTTGCCTCTGACACATGTCCCTATTGGCTGTTCCCATCCAAGGTTGACAGTCCGTGTTTCTGGCTTCTTAAAGTGCTAAAATTACAGGGCAGTACCCGTACAAAAGACACCTAAACTACCCCTTTTTGTAAAGTATACACCCCAAGCAATTTGCTGAAAGGCATGTTGAGCCCATGGAGGAATTTATTTTTTGTCACAAGTTTTTTAAAAAGGACAAAAAAAGTTTTGCTTTTTTTGTTTACACAAAGTTGTCACTTTGATGAGATATTTATTGCACATACCATGGGTATATGTGGAATTACATCCCAAAATATATTCTGCTACTTCTCCAGAGTATGGGAATACCCCATGTGTGAGACTTTTTGGAAGCCTAGCTGCATACAGGAGCCTAAAAATTCAATGACCCCCTTGAAAGCCTGAAAATTAGTAATTTCCTTATTTCACTTCTTCACTACCTATCGCAGTTTTAAAGGCCCTGAAGTGCCAAGATGACCCTTTTTTGGAAAGTAGATACTCCAAGCTAGTTGCTGAGAGGCATGTTGAGTCCATGGAAGATTTTATTTTTTGCCATAAGTTTTTGGAAAATGACAAGGAGTTGTCACTTATCCTCCCTGGTGGTAATCCAGAATGTGGCTCTGGGTTCATTTTCATTACCATTAGCGGTAACCCCGAGCCACACTCAGAATTGCATTGCAATTCACGGCTGATCATGATGTAAACAGAAAAAGCCGTTGATCGTCTTTTCCTCACTCGCGTCTGGTAGAAAAGTGCCGATAGGCTGCTCTCCTAACATCAGCACAGCCCCCGTCGGATGCCCACCCAGGACCACCAGGATGCCGCCAGGACCACCAGGGATGGCCACCACACTGGACCACCAGGTATGCCACCCTAGACCACCAGGGAAATACCAATTAGTGCCCAGGCAGCTGCCAATCAGTGCCAATGAAAGATGCCTGCCAGTGCCACCAGTGATGCATATCAGTGAAATATATCAGTGCCAGCCATCAGTGCCCATCAGTGCTGCCTATCAGAACCCATCAGTTCCCAGCAGTGCTGTCTATCAGTGCCACCCATAAGTACCCATCAGTGGAGCCCTTCAGTGCCCATCAATGTCATCTATCAGTGTCCAGCAGTGCCACCTATGAGTGCCCAGCTGTGCTGCCTATTAATGCCCTATCAACTTTTTTATTTATTTTTATTTTGTCTTTTTTTATTCATTTAGCAAAAAATAAAAACTGCAGAGGTAATCAAATACCACCAACAGCGACACGCCATGCTGACGTGAGACGCCAGCGCAGGGGGAGGAGCCCGCCGAAGGCAGAGCTTCAAGCCGCACGGAACTCGAGCCGGGAGATGAGAACCAGGAGAGGCAACGCGGAAGTGAGAGCCCACGAAAAACACTCCCAACCCGGCTGAGAGGACCTCGGGAAACCCCCCTGTCTGCCCGCCGCCAGACTGACCCCGATCTATTCCACGGGCAGGACCGGGGAGGAGGAAGCTGAGAAATCCTGGACCCTGCAACCGAGCGCCAGCAGCCTCCATGCAGTGACCCTATCCCACACAGGATCAGCATTTGCCCGGTGCACAGGGAGACCCCAGACCGCGTAAAGCGCAACTTTCCCCACCCGTGCAGGAGGTAGGCTCTTGAGAGGATTGGGAACACAGCCCACCGCAGCACAGCACAGAGGAAGCGAACTACTCGTGCAGCTGAACTACTGGGGACTGGGAGGGGATCTGTTGAAGAGCATCCCTCTCTCAGGTATGAACGTCTTTTTTTTTAGAAGCAGATTTGGAAAGAACGGGAGATACTGGTATCACTATACAACAAAGTGACATCACACAAATTCCAACTAAAACCGAAATGGCGGAAATGTTCGCCAAATTGGAAAGCTCCATAAAAACAGAGATTACAAACATCAGAACTGATATGGGTTTTTTATTGAAGAGAGTGGAAAAAATGGAAGAATTTGCAGTTGAACAAGCAAAAGAAAATATGGAACTCAGAAAGCAGATGGAAAAAATACAATCCAGTGAAAGAGATATGAAGTATAAAATGGAAAGCATGGAAGACCAAAGCAGAAGACAAAACTTGAGGATAAGATCTTTACCTGAACAGAGGGGGGAAGATTTAATGTTGAAAATGAAAAATATCTTTAAACCTGTTCTAGGGTTGGAGGATGGAATGGATTTAAAAATAGAGCGGGTCCATCGAATCAGAAAGCCTCCCGGTGTAAGAGAAGATGTGCCCAGGGACGTACTTATAAGGTTCCACCCCTACGAGGAAAAATCTCAAATTTATAATAGTCTTAGAGGAAAACCCCCACTGAAATTTGAAACGGTCGAAATACAGGTCTTCTCAGATCTATTGGCGGGGACCCTCGCTCGGAGAAGACAGATGAAGCCCTTGTTGGAAAATTTACGAGCCTTGAATATCAAGTACAGCTGGGAATACCCTGCAGCACTGATAGTCATTAAGTCCGGGAGGACATTACGTATGAAATTCATGGACGAGATGCAAAAATTTTGTGGGGAATTGGGGATCCCGGTCCCCAAAATTCCCGAGAACCGGAACTAAAAAAGTAAACCCCGGTGTGAAAGTAAATGGGGAAGAAACACAGAAGGGAAAGGGGAAGGGAAGGAAAGGAAAGGGAAAAAAGAATCCTCCCTCTTTTTTTTCTCTGAAGAGGGGGAGGGGGAGTGAAGAGGGGGAGGTTTGGCGGGCGGGGAGAGATGGGGGGACCCGAGGTCCCAAAAGTCGCTTAGCTGGCTCCCCTCTCCCCCCCTTCGCGAGAGCGACGGGGGGAGGGGGGAGATCCAGCACCAGATCACCAGGTACGGAGCTCCACCCTGGAGGTGCAGTGGACAGGAGGGATCTCTAAGGGACACCTCGCTGCCCACATATGGTCGGATCTCGACCAGGGGAGAGGGAGGGTGGGAGGGGGGATGGGGAGGGAAGGGAAGGAGTTGGGAGGGGGGGTGGGATTCCGTCCCTGCCTTGCAAGTACGAATATTTAAATATTGGCTAATACGGTCTGACAATCGCACAAAACCTCTGTCTGAAATATGGAAGCTAGTAAATTGAAGTTTTTGTCGTATAATGTCAAAGGGTTAAATTCACAGATGAAGAGATACAAGATATTTAAGGAGCTACAAACTTATCAGGGCGAGGTTATTTTTCTACAGGAGACACACCTGACATTAGATAGTAAGGTCAGGTTAGTCTCCCACAAATTTCCATTGTGGTTCCAGGGGGACACTCCAACAAGAGTTTCGAAGGGGGTGGCTATAGGGTTTGCTAAAAATGTCAAGTTTGCCATTCTGGAAAGGCTCTTGGATCCTGATGGTAGGTTTATTTTTATAAAAGGCAAATTAGGAGAAAATATATTAACACTGGTAAATATCTATTGCCCAAATAAAAATCCAACTAGATTCCTATCCCAGGTGTTGGGACGCCTGGCGGGCTTCCAGATGGGGGAAGTGATTATAGCAGGCGACCTAAATTTTGGATGGGACCCTAATATGGACTCTACATCAAAAGCAGGAAGCCAGAGCCAATGCCAGTTAAAGAAAATAAAACTCAAAATTAGGCAAAGCCAGCTGATAGACGTCTGGAGAGTGCAACACCCTAATTTAAAGGACTTTACTTTTTTCTCTCCAGTACATGGAACACACTCCCGCCTAGATTATTTTTTAGTAGAGCATAAATTTTTGGATCAGGTTGTCGAGTCCAAGATTGAAATAATGACCCTATCGGACCACGCCCCAGTGTCAATGACCATTAGACTCCCTGGAATTCAGGCACGGTCAAGTTCCTGGCGCTTGAATGACAGCTTATTGGCTGAGTCCAGCACGGAAGAAACTATACGAAGGGAAATTGTAACCTTTTTTGAAATTAATGACACAGGGGACACATCACTAGCCTCCCTTTGGGAAGCCCATAAAGCCTATATTAGGGGAATCCTTATCTCTATTGGGGCGGGAAAAAAGAGAGAGAAAAGGGCATATGGGTCCCAGCTAGTAGGAGAAATCCATAGGCTCGAACAGGAACACAGGGATGTTAAGGCAAGAAAACTGGATACCTATCACAGATTGTTAAACAAAAGAGAAGAATTAAAAATAGACATGGATCAAGAGGCGAGGAAATGGTTCCATAAACTGGACAGAGAGACACCTTTGGGGAAACAAAAGTAGCAAACACTTAGCAAGACTACTAAAAAAAAAGAGGGAATCCAACTATATAGATAAAATACAAAATAAAACTGGTTCAATGGTAAACTTAACTAAAGATATAGCTAAAGAATTTAGAACATACTACGAAGTTTTATATGACGTAAAACCTAAAGACCCGACACTACAAGCTGAAAGAGAAGAGTGTAGGAACTTTTTAAGGAATAGCTCTATCCCTTCACTGACATCAGAGGATAGTATGAGTATGGATGAACCCATCACAGAGGTGGAAATCCACGAAGCCCTGAAGAGTTCCTCTGCTGGCAAAAGTCTGGGTCCGGACGGATTTTCTATAGCTTATTTCAAAAGATATCGAGATATTCTGGTGCCCAGACTGTGCAAGTATTGGAACTCTTTGGGAGGAAAGTGCGGGATGGGCAATGAGGCCCTGATGGCATCAATAACATTGATTTTGAAGGAAGGGGCAGCACAGTGGTGTAGTGGTTAGCACTTTCACCTAGCAGTAATAGGGTCGCTGGTTCAAATCCCGACCACGACACCTTCTGCCTGGAGTTTGCATGTTCTCCCTGTGCCTGCGTGGGTTTCCTCCGGGTACTCCGGTTTCCTCCCACACTCCAAAGACATGCTAGTAGGTTAATTCGATCCGGTCGATAAAATTAGCCAAATATGTGTATGTTGTATGTGTATGTGTTTGTAAGCGTGTCAGGACCCCACAGGGCAAGGACCGCACTATACCACAGATGGACACCAGTGGCAAAAAAGCGCCCTGAGGCGATTCAGTTCGCATAGGTTGCGCTATACAAGTCATTCATTCATTCATTCATTCAAGACGCTGTGCTCAAGCTATCGTCCAATTGCCCTCTTGAATACTAGGGATGAGCCGAACACCCCCCCGTTCGGCTCGCACCAGAACCCGCGAACGGACCTAAAGTCCGTGCGAGCTTTAGAACCCTATTAGTTATAATGGATGCGAACGTTCGAAATTAAAAGTGCTAATTTTAAAGGCTAATATGCATGTTAATGTCATAAAAAGTGTTTGGGGACCTGGGTCCTGCCCCAGGGGACATGTATCAATGCAAAATTTTTTTTTTAAAACGGCCGTTTTTTCAGGAGCAGTGATTTTAATAATGCTTAAATTGAAACAATAAAAGTGTAATATTCCTTTAAATTTCGTACCTGGGGGGTGTCTATAGTATGCCTGTGAAGGGGCGCATGTTTCCTGTGTTTAGAACTGTCTCTGCGCAAAGTGTCATTTTTGAAAGTAAAAAAGCTATTTAAAATCACTCGCGGCTAATGTTAATTCACGGCTCCCGTAACACAGAGAACAGTGATTCATTGAAACTCATTCATAAAAAAAAGTCATTGATAAAAAATAAAAAAAAAAAAAAATAAAATGAAAAAAAAAAAGCGTAGGGGTCCCCCCAAATTCAATAACCAGGCCCTTCAGGTCTGGGATGGATAATTAAGGGGAACCCCAGCCAAAAAAAAAAAAAAAAATGGCGTAGGGTCCCCCTCAAAATCCATACCAGACCCTTGAGGTCTGGTATGGATTTTAAGGGGAACCCTAGCCAAAGAAAATGGCGTGGGGTCCCCCTCAAAATCCATACCAGACCCTTATCCGAGCACGCAACCTGGCAGGCCGCAGGAAAAGAGGAGGGGACGAGAGCGCCCCCCCCTCTCGCCTGAACCGTACCAGGCCACATGCCCTCAACATTGGGAGGATGCTTTGGGGGTCTAAGACCCCTAAAGCACCTTGTCCCCATGTTGATGAGGACAAGGGCCTCTTCCCCACAACCCTGGCCGGTGGTTGTGGGGGTCTGCGGGCGGGGGCTTATCGGAATCTGGAAGCCCCCTTTAACAAGGGGACCCCCAGATCCCGCCCCCCCTGTGTGAAATGGTAAGGGGGTACAAAAGTACCCCTACCATTTCACCAAAAAAGTGGCAAAAATGGTAAAAATTACAGGAGACAGTCTTTGACAATTCCTTTATTAAAATCTTCTTTCTTCTTTCTTCATCCTTCGGATTCTTCATCTTCTCCTTCCTTCATCTTCTTCCATCTTCTTCTTCCATTTTCTTCTTTCTCCGATCCGCTTCTTCTTGCGCTGGTCTTCTCGTCCTTCTCGTCCGGCATCTTCTTCCGTCGGCGTCGGCGTCGGTGTCTTCTTGGGCCGCTCCGCGCAATGGGAGGCTCCCGCTGTGTGAGGCTCCGCTCCATCTGACAGGTCTTTTAAAACGGAGGGCACCTGGTGACCCCGCCCCCCTCTGACATCATGGGGAAAGCCATCATGGAATTCCCCATGACGTCCCTGTGCGTCAGAGGGGGCGGGGTCACCAGGTGCCCTCCATTATAAAAGACCTGTCAGACGGAGCGGAGCCTCACACAGCGGGAGCCTCCCATTGCGCGGAGCGGCCCAAGAAGAGACAGAGACACCGACACCGACGCCGACGGAAGAAGATGCCGGACGAGAAGACCAGCGCAAGAAGAAGCGGATCGGAGGAAGAAGAAAATGGAAGAAGAAGATGGAAGAAGATGAAGGAAGGAGAAGATGAAGAAACCGAAGGATGAAGAAAGAAGAAAGAAGATTTTAATAAAGGAATTGTCAAAGACTGTCTCCTGTCATTTTTACCATTTTTGCCACTTTTTTGGTGAAATGGTAGGGGTACAAAGTACCCCCTTACCATTTCACACAGGGGGGGGGCCGGGATCTGGGGGTCCCCTTGTTAAAGGGGGCTTCCAGATTCCGATAAGCCCCCCGCCCGCAGACCCCCCACAACCACCGGCCAGGGTTGTGGGGAAGAGGCCCTTGTCCTCATCAACATGGGGACAAGGTGCTTTAGGGGTCTTAGACCCCCAAAGCATCCTCCCAATGTTGAGGGCATGTGGCCTGGTACGGTTCAGGCGAGAGGGGGGGCCGCTCTCGTCCCCCCCCTCTTTTCCTGCGGCCTGCCAGGTTGCGTGCTCGGATAAGGGTCTGGTATGGATTTTGAGGGGGACCCGACGCCATTTTTTTTGGCTAGGGTTCCCCTTAAAATCCATACCAGACCTCAAGGGTCTGGTATGGATTTTGAGGGGGACCCTACGCCATTTATTATTATTTTTTTGGCTGGGGTTCCCCTTAATATCCATCCCAGACCTGAAGGGCCTGGTTATTGAATTTGGGGGGACCCCTACGCTTTTTTTTTGTGTTTTTTATTAATGAATGACAGCTCTCTGTGTTACAGGAGCCATCAATTCATTAGCCGCGAGTGATTTAAATAGCTTTCTTCCTGCAAAAATGACACTTTTTTGCAGGGAAAGTTCTAAGCACAGGAAACCTGCCCTCCTTCACAGGCCACCTATAGACACCCCCCAGATGTGATACTGCAATGCTGTTCTAACAGCATGCACACACATATCCCCAGAAATAAAGCACATATTGTTGTCAGCAGTCAGCAGCACACTGACACGCTGACACTGTCTGAAACATAATATGCGAGGCCGCCGGCGCGGCGGCCTCTTATTCCGCGGGGCGTGTACTAAAGCCCCTGAGCTATAATTGGCTACAGGCATCCTGCCTGTAGCCAATTATGGCTCTCCTCGCTGCCGGCGCTGTGATTGGCCAAGCATGCGGGGTCACAGTGCATGCTTGGCCAATCATCAGCCAGCATTGCACTGCGCGGGCCGCAATGCATTGCGGGGCCGCTCGCATCACACGAATTTGATGCGAGCGGCCCCAATAGTTCTGGGCTCGCCGAGCGAGCGAACACCCAGTGCTCGATTCGAACATGGGTTCGAATCGAACACCGGGCTCATCCTTATTGAATACAGACACCAAGCTTTTTGCGAAGGTATTGGCCAATAGGTTAAGGAGCAGGATGTCTGAATTAGTATTCCCGGACCAGGCAGGATTTATCCCGGGGCAAGAGGGGAGGGACAATGGGATTAGGGCTCTACTTCTTATGCAGGCTGGTAGGAGGGGGAAGGTCCCCAGTCTATTCCTGTCGATAGATGCCGAGAAGGCATTTGACAGGATAGACTGGGGACATAGGTTTGCAACTCTGGAGGCAATGGGGTTAGGATCAAGAATGATAAGTTGGATAAAGATACTTTATGACCAGCCACAGGCGAGGGTTAGGGTCAACGGACTGCTTGGGGTAGGAGATGAGATACACAAATATGCGGCTTTCGCGGATGATGTGCTCTTTTTCTTGTCCAATCCTCGAATATCCCTACCCAATTTGCTTAAGGTATTAAAAACATATAGCTCTGTTTCAAACTTTAACCACTTTAAGACCAGCCTCGTTTTGGATTTTAGGTGTTTACATGTTTAAAACAGTTTTTTTTTTTTGCTAGAAAAAAACTTAGAACCCCCAAACATTATATATTGTTTTTTTTCTAACACCCTAGAGAATAAAATGGCGGTCGTTTCAATACTTTTTTTCACACCGTATTTGCGCATCGGTCTTGCAAGCGCACTTTTTTTGGAAAAAATTCACTTTTTTGAATAAAAAAATAAGACAACAGTAAAGTTAGTCCAATTTTTTTATATATTGTGAAAGATAATGTTATGCCGAGTAAATTGATACCTAACATGTCACGCTTTAAAATTGCGCCCGCTCGTGGAATGGCATCAAACTTTTACCCTCAAAAATCTCAGTAGGCGACGTTTAAAAAATTCTACAGGTTGCATATTTTGCGTTACAGAGGAGGTCTACAGCTATAATTATTGCTCTCGCTCTACCGATCGCGGCGATACCTCACATGTGTGGTTTGACCACCGTTTTCATATGCGGGCGCTACTTACGTATGCGTTCGCTTCTGCGCACGAGCTCGTCGGGACGGGGCGCGTTAAAAAAAATTTTTTGGTTTTTCTTATTTATTTTTCTTGATTTTATTTTTACACTGTTTTTTTAAAAAAAATTAATTGGCTCACTTTTATTCCTATTACAAGGAATGTAAACATTCCTTGTAATAGAAAAAAGCATGACAGGTCCTCTTAAATATGAGATCTGGGGTCAAAAAGTCCTCAGATCTCATATTTGGACTTCAATGAAAAAAAAAAAAAAAAAAAAAATGTCATTTAAAAAAATTACATTTGAAAATTCCTCTTTAAGAGGTATGGGCGGAAGTGACGTTTTTGACGTCGCTTCCGCCCTCCTATGGTATAGAGATGAGTGGCGGCCATCTTAGCGTCACTCATCTCTAGACACAGGAGGGGAACGGACCCGATCGCCTCCGCCACTGCCGACGGTTCCGGTAAGCGGCGGAAGGCGCGGGAGAGCGGCGGGAGGGGGGGGCACCTCTCCCGCCGCCGATAACGGTGATCTCGCGGTGAATCCGCCGCGATGACCACCATTATCGGACAGCCGACCGGCGCCTGAAGAGATGGATACCTCGGTTGTGGCAGCAGCTGCTGCCGTTACCAAGATATCCCTCTTCAAAAAAGGGACGTACATCGTCGTGCGCCGGTCGGAAAGTGGTTAAAATTAACCCGACCAAATCGGAAATTCTTAATATTAATATCAGTCAAGCAGAAGTAGCCCGCCTAGTAAAAGAATTCCAGTTCCCATGGAAGGAAAACATAACGTATTTGGGAGTAAAACTGTCAGGGACGTTAAGGAAGACATTTCTGATAAATTATATACCATTATTAGACGAGATCAAAAAGGAAATAAAAAATATGAGACACAGCCCACTGTCATGGATGGGGAGAGTTAATGCGGTGAAAATGATCATAGCCCCAAAAATAAATTATAAGTTTCAAATGCTCCCAATATCCGTCCCCAAAGTCTTTTTCAGAATTTTAAAAGGGATTATCTCCAAATTTATATGGTCCAACAAAAAACCACGTATCGCAGCAGAAATTTTGTCTAGGCCGAAAAAACAGGGGGGTCTCGCCTTGCCAGACTTTGAACAATACTTCAGCACGATTGCACTGTCACGAGTCACTGAATGGACAAAAGAGGGGGTGAAAAAGAGATGGGTGAATTTGGAAAATGCACTTAGCAATAGGGATTGGGGTCACGTAATATGGAATCCACCAAAATTTAGGATAGTAGGAGAAGAAACACATGAAATTACACGGGTCACTTTGAAAGCGTGGGATAGGGTGCACAGAAAAAATAAATGGGAATATAATTCCCCTTTGATAAACCTAAAAAATAACGTTTTTTTTGAACCAGGGAGGAGCAAACTTTGGGGTAATTGGATCAAAAAGGGAGATGCACGTTTAAGAGATATCACTAAAAGAGGTAAATTAATCACTTTTCACGAATTGAGCAAAGAGGTGGAGTTAATGTCGATTGACACCTGGAGGTACATCCAGTTGAAATACTTCGTAGACGGACTGCCACAACCAATCCGATGCGGTGAAAACTACACCGAGATGGAGAAAATTTGCATGCGTCCCTCTACTAGAAACAACATATCACGTATATACAAAATGTTAATACAGGAAGGCTATGCAGACGTCCCTCTGGGTGTCAAATGATGGGAGGAGGAATTGGGGAGTCCCTGTACTGTAAACAGATGTGATAAGATATTAAAACTAATACATGGAGCGGCATTGGACAGTCAAACCACAGAAGTTAACTATAAGTGCCTTATGGGGTGGTATATAACCCCTGTAAAAATGAGCAAAATACAAAGAGATAAATCCCCTGCATGTTGGAGAGGCTGTAGAGCCATAGGTACGATGTCACATATATGGTGGAAATGTCCTATTATAAAAACATACTGGAAACAGATACTAGAATTAATCAAAATTATTACAAAAAAAAACCCTCCCTGAGGACCCATGGGTGGTATTGTTCCACGGGACGGATATGCCCATGAAGCAATACAGAAACTCAATAATTCCCATCCTACTAAATGAGGCGAAAAACCTAATCCCAAAGAAGTGGACGGAAGTGGAGATTCCGCAAATGGGGGAATGGATTGAGTGAATGGAATGGATGGCGAGTGAATTTACAGCAAAAACGGGAGAATGTAGAACCACGGGGGGAAGACGAGGATAAATTGGGTAAAGTGGAAGATAAATGGTCCTGTTGGGATGACTTTAGAAAGACATGGGGATACTTCAAAGAGATAACTAGATAATAGAGGTACTTATACGACGGAACAACTTGACTGATAGAAGTTTGGAAGGTTTTGGGAATAGGTTGCAAGGCAGGGATGGGGGGAGGGGGGAGGTAGGGAAATAAGGGGAGGGAAATGTAAAATGTATTACAGTATGGTATGTTTGTATTGAAACATTTTTGAAATAAATAAAGAATTAAAAAAAAAAATACCACCAACAGAAAGCTCTATTTGTGGGAACAAAATGATAAAAATTTAGTTTGGGTACACCTTTGAGATTCAGTGCCCACCAGTGCCACCTATGAGTGCCCATCAGTGCTGTCTATCAATGCTCATCAGTGCCTCATATCAGTGCCACCTATCAGTGCTGCCTATCGGTGCCCATCAGTGCTGCCTATCAGTCCCCATCGTCAGTGCCACCTCATCAGTGCCATCTCATTGGTGTCACCTCATCGGGGCCGCCTTATCAGTGCCCATCAGTGCCCATCAGTGCAGATTATCAGTTGCCATCAGTAATGGAGAAAACATAATTATTTAAAAAATTTTATAACAAAAACAAAGAAAAACTTCTTATTCTTATTCTTATTCCTAAGAATTACAGGCCTACAATATAAAACACCAATTTTCTATGCAAAACAATGCACCGCTTTGAGATTCAAAAATCTGACATAATCATACCGCCAGAGAGGTATATATAAATATATATATATATATGATATATTGCTTACACATGTCATGGGTATATGTTGAATTACACTGTAAAATACATTCTGCTGCTTCTTTTGAGTATGGGGATACCACATGCATGAGGCTCTTTGGAAGCCTAGTCACGTACAGGCCCCCAAAAGGGATGTCCCCTCCCGCTGCTTGTAAAAGCAACCAGGGGCTAATTAGCCACTAGGATTGCTTTTACATGAAAGCTGACTGCCAGATGAAAAAACGATACCAGGATGATGCCTGCATCCCGGTATAACCACTCAAATTCACTGGTTCTTGTTGGACATACAGTATTTGTAATGTTCTTTTTTTTCTTTGTCAAAAGATTTATTAGAGTATACAATTAGAGGCTTAACAAACATATTAAAGTATATGTAATTTGTTACAGGGTGAAATTCTAAATAAATTGCAAGCAAAACATACATTGCATTATGTGAATTAAGAGAGAAGGTTATGAGAAATAAAAGTATTATATATTGAATTAATATATTACATCAAATATAAAGTAATAAATTATGAATAAATGTTGGAAGAGAAAAAAAAATGTAGATGAACTTGAGCAAAGTATTAATTACAACTCTTGTAACTTTGACATGAGAAATAAGAGAGAGAGAAGGAGTAAAAAGGAATAATAAAGATAAAGAGAAGAGGGTAGAGAAAAAAAAGGGGGGGATCACCAGTTAAGGTTAATAAATCACTTGGAGATAGACAATCACCAAAATCTATCTAATTAACAGTAATATTCTCTACCATGGCATTAGAACCGGTTCGTAATTAGATAATTTTGTTGCATATTCAAGCCATGGATTCCAGATATTTTCAAATTTAGGAATTAGATTATTATCAAGGGCATCCATTTTAGCATAAATCATAAAATTATTCATTCTACATGTAGTTTCAGCCACTACTAAAGTTGTAGTTTTCCAAGCTTTTGCTAACGTTTGTTTAGCTGCTGTAGCGAGTTGGATAAGGAGCTTAAATTTTATGTGAGTTAAGTTTTCAGGTTTTAAATTAAGTATTGCTGTAGCCGGATTTGGAGATATTGTTTTTTTGAATAAGGTGGTAGCAATTTCAAATATTTTTCCCCAGAAAATTTGGGCTACAGGGCAATCCCACCAGACATACATTTGTGTGCCTAAATCTGCACATCCACGAAAGCAATTCGCTGAACTTTCAGGGGTGAATTTAGCAACTCTAGAAGGCACAAGATACCATGCTAGTCCGCAGGACTTTTGAAATGAACGGACTTGCCGACACACGGAGTAAAGTCCGTTAATTTATAAAGTGACTCCAGGTAGACGGGACTAGCGAAGGAAGTCAATGCCAATGAGATTGACACCTTGCTAGCCCCGTCACCTGGTATGGATTTAAAGGGGAATCCCTACGCCGAAAAAATTGTGTGGGGGTCCCCCCCGAATCCATATCAGACCCTTATCCGAGCATGCAGCCCGGCCGGTCAGGAAAGGGGGTGGGGACGAGCGAGCGCCCCCCCCCCCTCCTGAGCCGTACCAGGCCGCGTGCCCTCAACATGGGGGGGTGCCTTGGGGAAAGGACAAGGGCCTCTTCCCAACAACCCTGGCTGTTGGTTGTCGGGGTCTGCGGGACTGTGACATCCTACGGGGTGGGGTCACCATGTGACATGAGCTGGTGGCCCCGCCCCTTGCCCCTATATAAGTCACAGCACAACGGGTCTCTGCCATTACGGCCAGAGAGAGCGTTGTGTCAACATCGAAAGGAAGAAGGAGAAGAAGGCGGCGGCACAAGACTGGGCCAACGCTAGTAAAAGAGCTATAAGAAGATAGTGGATGCCCGGCAAGAAGAACCGAAGAGCGGGACAAGAAACCCGAAGTCGGAAGAAGATCCCGGACGGCGGAGGCGGCGACGAAGAAAGCTGGGCTCCTCTGCTAGTAAAAGAGCTAGCAGAAGATAGCTGAAGAGTCCAGCGAGAAGACCCCCCCAAGATGGAAGAAGACCCCAGAGCTGTGTAATAAAGTATTTAAAAAACTTGTGTTGTGTTTTTATTCACACTTTTTTCACCAGGCGAATGGGTAGGGGTACATCGTACCCCATACTCATTCACATAAGGTGGGGGCCGGGATCTGGGGGCCCCCTTATTAAAGGGGGCTCCGGGATTCCGATAAGCCCCCCGCCTGCAGACCCCGACAACCAACGGCCAGGGTTGTCGGGAAGAGGCCCTTGTCCTCATCAACATGGGGACAAGGTGCTTTGGGGTGGGGGGGCCGCAGGGCCCCCCTTTCCCCAAGGCACCCCCCCATGTTGAGGGCACGCAGCCTGGTACGGCTCAGGAGGGGGGGCACACGCTCGTCCCCACCCCCTTTCCTGACCGGCGGGCTGCGTGCTCGGATAAGGGTCTGATATGGATTTGGGGGTAGGGATTCCCCTTTAAATTCATACCAGGTGACGGGGCTAGAAAGGTGTCAATCTCGCCGATCGAGGCGGCAGCATTGACTTCCTTCGCTAGTCCCGTCAACCTGGAGTCACGTTATAAATGAACGGACTTTACCCCGTGTTAAAGTCCGATGGACCTCCGCCAAAACTCTGGCGGATTGTCTGCCGGAAAAGTCCGGGCGTGTGTGGGCAAGTCCGCACGTTCGGAAAGTCCGGCGGACCTCCGCTGGAAAGTCCGGCAGATCTCCGCTGGAAAGTCCGGCAGAATGTCCGGCGGACTAGGTCCGCTGGATAATCCGCCCGAAAAGTCAGATTGTGTGTACGTGGCATTAGAATACACATAGGGGGTTTCCTGTGTTGTGTGATATTTTATTAAGCTAGCGATTTGAGCTGCTTTGTAATACGTTGTGAAATTTGGAAGACCAAGGCCGCCTGAGGATGAGGGGAGAAATAAAGTATGAGAAGGGATGCGTGGTTTAGATGAGCAGCATATACATTTTGAAACTCTATTTTGAATTAATCTTGAGAAGTATGAAGGAATCGGAATCGTGAGAACTCTAAATAAATATAATAATTTGGGGAGAATTTACATTTTGACAGTAGTAATCTTACCTAGCCAGGATATTGGAAGATGTGACCATTGATTCATTAAATTCGTCACATGTTTTAGAATAGGTGGATAATTGGATGCAAAAAGGTCCGAAATGGATGCTGACAATTTTATGCCTAGGTAAGGTAATGTTTTCTCTGCCCATGCGAATGGAAGAGCTGTTTTAATAATATCTATTTCGTTAGAAGATAAAGATATATTCAATATTTGGGATTTTTTAGGGTTAATAATTAATCCTGAGATGTTTGCGAATCTATTAAGGACTGGCAAAAGATTGTGACCTGAAATCTGAGGAGATGATAAAAATAATAAAATATTGTGTGCGACTAAATAAAGTTTTTGCTGCAATCCACCTAGGTTTATTCCAGTAAAGTTCTTTTATTTCATGCAGCCTGTGGGTTGAAAGAAAACAGATTCCTCCATTCACATTGATCAATGTGGATGAAGAAATCTCTGCCAGAAAAAGTGTATGGAATGCCCGCCATTAGAATATACCGCCCTGCATCCAACCACTTCTAATGATGGGCATACATGTAATGTTCTTTTTTTTCATCCAGATTCCTCCATTCACATTGATCAATGTGGATGTAGAAATCTCTACCAAAATAAAATGAAAAATATATATGCCGAAGCATCGAGCGATCCACCCACTGAGCACCCCAGGCTCCCATGTTAGGGCATATACATTCTTTTTTTAAATGTAAATGAGAAATATCCTCCAGCTGCATTGCAAGCACTGATGTATGTATTCTGAGAGCAACACCATGTTGCTGTCAGAATTAACATATTAGTGCTGCAGCTGCAATAAAACACAGTAACAATAGAACATTAACTCAGTAAAATATAAAATATATATGCCCAAGCATAGGGGCGATCTGACCACTGACTATCCTAGGTCCCCATGCTTGGGCATATACATTTGTTTCTTCTGTAAGAGCAGAACATTAACTGAAAAAAAACGACAATTATTTTTTACTTTTTAATTTGTTAGTTTTTTTTTAGTTTTTTGTAACTTATAAAAACTGTAGACTTTACAGTCTGTGATTTTAGAGTCTCTCAAAATGCGCTAAAATCTTTTGAGACCCTGTGTGAATGTGCCGTGCTGTACCCTATACTAATACTCCACTAGTGTGTGGTAGTGGCGGAAGCAGTCCTTGAAGCAGAGACCAGGTTGGCTAGGACAGGAGGGACAAAAAAAGCAGGTGTCACGCCTAATTCTGTGTTTGCTACAGACACAACATCATTTGTTTGGGGGGTGGAGGGGCTAAATTACTCATCTTTTCAGACACTATACTAGTAATGGAGGTTAATATTGTGTCTGTGATAGTGTTGCTCGCAATCAAAGGGTTAAACCTGATAATAAATATGTGGTGGGCGATCTGACACTATCTGAGAGTGACACTAATAATATGACCAGTGAACAAATCTGTACACTGTACTCAAGAGCCTGGTGACAGGCCAGTGAAGTGTTACCTAGGGGGTTAAATGTGCCTATCTAGGTGTTTTACAATGTATGTGTGCTGCTTTGACTCACTGTGACTGATCTCTTCTTTCTCTGAAACCGAAAAGGACTCCATGAGAGAAGATCTTGTCACTTCCTGTGCCTGTGTTTTGAAAACAGTGGCACATGCTGTCCTGTGATTTGCCAGACCAGAAACGCAGGTCCAAGCCAAAAATTATTGGCTTGGACCTAAAGACTGATCCGTGCTGTGTCAAATCACAGCACAGCCAGGCCGGTGGGTGCACACACGCTACCTGCCCATGAGCACGGATCACGTACTTAGTGTGGATTACATACGTGATCCGGCACAGAAGAGCCGCTCTGCCACCGTATAAATTAGTTATGCGGACGGCAAATGGTTAAAAAAGAGCAGAGGAGGTTAAGAAAATTGGGAGTACTGATGACATCAGACAAAGGCTTGTATCTTAAACACAGCTTAAAAGTTCATGGAGGAAAGTACTAGAAACAAGGTGTGTAGAGTTTAAAAACATTTTACTCTGAAGATGCATATTTTGCACAAGAAACAGCCAAGGCACTTTGGAGATTAAAATATTCACCTTCACTTTAGTAGGTAATGTAATAGTAATACTGGGCACCCCAAAAGGCTATGTGAAAGGGCCAAGGCAGCCATGTTGTGTAGAATTCCTAGGTCAGCCATGACATTTTTAAAATGAGAGACCCCTCTTTTTCATAATTTAGCTATAATCTCAAATGTGCATCTTCATAGTCATGTTACTTGAGTAAACCGTTTGCTAAGGATCTGGAAACTTCAAAAGAAATTCAGAATAGCATCAATTGGTCTGCTGACCATTACTTAACAGATAACTAATAAACAGGAATTTGTCAGAGCTGTAAATATCTAATTGAGGCCTTTACAGGAGATCTGGCATGGAACACTGCACTCTGTCAGGGTTTTCTTATCATCTCCATGTCTATTAACAATACACAATACACAGTTGATCAGTATTTCCCACTGAGTAAATTATTATTAGCCATCATAAACCCCCTTAACAGAGATTAACACAATATACAACCCTGTCTCACTCTAACAGTCCTTATAAACCTTCTGTCTAAGTTTAAGTAATTAAGAAGTAAAGCAGATTTCCTCTTAAACAACAAGAACAAGCTAACCACCACCAGCCATCAAAAATAGTTTAGCTGGAGTAATTAGCAAATACACATTGCTGTCTATTTTTCTTGTAGAGTCAAAACTCTGGTGTAGTTTATAACTTCTGAGATAATAGCAGTGCAGCCAGAATAATGGACATATTTAACTGCATCAGTTAATTAGCAGCATTTAAGCCCCACTATCCTAAGAGGTATCATAGGCAGATTAGGCTCATCGCCTCTCCTGAGTGAAATAGCCAACTGATACTCATCACATTTGTATTCATTCAAAAGGTAATTTCAAGCTGGCCAATTAATAGAAGTTACCAGACAGTAACCTGTAGGTATTTCATGAAATGAATACCTAACATGTATCAATGCAAATTTTTTTTTTTAAAGATAATTTTTACAGGAGCATTGATTTTAATGATGCTTAAAGTGAAACAATAAAAATGAAAAATTCTTCTAAATGTGGTACCTGGGGGTCTCCTTACTCTGTCTGTAAAGTTGCGCATCTGTACCGTGTATAGATCCTGCTGCAGCAAAACTGAAATTTATAAAGGAAAAAAAATGGAATGGGCCCATTGGGTCTGGTATGGATTTTAAGGTGAACCCCATGCCAAAATTTAAAAAAAATGTCGAATGCATACCAGGCCACAACCATACCAGGCCACAACATCGGGGGAGGGGGGGGGGGGCGCTTTGGGGTGCCAAGTTGATGGGGACAAAGGCCGCTTCCTGACAAATCTGGGCTGTGGTTGTGGGGGTCTGCGGGCAGGGGGCTTATCATAATCTGGAAGCCACTTTAACAAGGGGGCCCCCAGATCCTGCCCCCCATGTGAATGAGTCTAGGGTACATAGTACCCCTACCCATTCACCAAAAAAAGTGTGAAAAAGAAAAAAAAACATATACACAGTTTTTTTACTTCCTTTATTAAAAATAAAAAATAAATCAATGTCCCCCATGTAGCCCCATCATCAATCAGGCACACCCACCGCTACCACTGGACCTGAAAAAGAAACAAAGTACCCCCCATGTTCAGGGTATGTGGCTGGTATGGTTCAGGAGGGGGGAGGAGTGCTCGCCCGTCCCCAGCCCTTTCCTGGCCTGCCAGGCTGCATGCTCGGATAAGGGTCTGAAATGGATTTTGGGGAGGACCCCACATTGTATTTTTTTTTTAATTTTCTATTGCCGACAATGTTTTTTTTTTTTCATTCAGCTGTCAGCGAGGATGCCCATTGACAGCTGATGAACTCATCCATTGTTAAGGCTTCCTGGCCCGCTCACTTTCACAAATTCACTGTACTCTGAATGGGCAAAGATTTGCCCAATCAGGGCTTAAAATGCACTGTGTAGTGCACAGTGCATTGTGGGGCGCTCAGCTGGTGAACATCCCATGAGTGCCCTGCAAATTCAGGTGTTCGCCCAATGGGCGAACAGGAGATGTTCGGGCAAACCTTTTTCTCAGATCAAACTGTTCACCCAACTCTAGTTGTTTAGTATTTTCACCTTCAATTCCTTTTTATTTCTCTTTGTTATTTATAATAACTTTTGTATGAAAATATTTGTTTGCACAATTTACATTTGCTATTATTAAACAATATTTTGAAAGTGTTAATATTGTCTCTAATGCAATGAGCTTAAGAAAACGCTATCTCTTTAAAAAGCTCTATGGCAAACCTCTGGGTATACCTGTCTGTGATGACATTGTGTATTACAGCTGGTTAGCTAAAGTCATAATGTTTACTTCTGATATTATAAACATTTGATATTTTACAATAAAAAGAGTAAAAAGTTAACTGTTTAGGTAATGAAACCTAATGATGTTCGCTCTCAGTTGGCTTGCACTTAGGTTGTGGTCTTGCAAGCTGAAAAATCTTTGTGCATATCAGTGACAGAGCAGTGTGAGTTTGACCAGCCATTTGTCACAAGTTGGTGAAGGTGACCAGGGTCTGATTCCCTACAGGTACTGCAAGACGAAAACAAAAAAAAACTGTAGGACAAGCTACTGGAACAGGTTTGTTTTATGCTATTGAAATTCATGTGAACATCTCCCTCAATGATTATTTTACCTCTGTTGTCTAAAAGACATTGCATTTACTACTAACCTGTAATGAAGGGTACCCTTTAGAAACCCTGGAACACATTGAATGTTTCATTGTGTGCATCTTCTGAATACAATTTATTCTGCACGTTGCACATTTTATGTTTTGCACTTTTAAGCTGTGTTTGAGATACAAGCTTCCTAATAGGACTTGTCTCCTGGAGAGTTGCCTAAAGGGAATTTTCCTATATCAGATGAATCATTAAAACACCTATCAGCATTCATACAAAGTGGTCCAGCACCCCACACTTCTATTAATTTATTTTATCAGCAAGAAGAAGCATAGAGGTGAAAGACAAGAAGAACATGGGAAGCAAAGACCAGAGTAAGTGCAGAGGAGGGACATGCTTATAATGATGGTGAGAAAGACCAGAAAGGGTTCCCAAGAGAGCATCTTGGATAACCAGCAAAAGAAAGAACAGGGAAAAGAGGACACAGCTGATGGGCATGCCATGCTGATGAGTGGACTGAAGGTAGAGGAGATTGTATAATTTGAAGCCCATGCCGCAATATGCACATGATTTGGATAAATGTGATTCTAAAAATGTTTTACTATCTTCATCCTATGTACATATATCCAGATAAATAAAAAACATGCAGTTTTCTGATTCACTGACTCTTCTTGCCTCTTTACTTTGTTCTTGGCATCACTAGTGTTAAAATGAAACTAAAGTTAAAGGGGTTGTAAAGTCAGAAGTTTTTTTTTATCTTAATGCATTACATGCATTAAGTTAAAAAAGCCTTCTGTGTGCATCAGCCAATGCTAATGCTAACATTTTTTTCGTACCCTGACTGCCACATTGAGTGGTGGAAGAGCAATGCAACCCTTGTGCACATGTGTGGATGTTACATCATCTGTGATCGACCAATGGCAGAACAAAGAAGAAGCTGGTCATTGATGGACAAGGGGGGAGAACTGATTACATATTGCTGGGGGAAAGGACTCTGGGGGGTAGGTCTGCCATAATGTACAAGTATGCTATTTATATTTGCACATTATGACAAGCGTTCTGGGGACATGACATATATTTAGATCCAATTTAATATTTTAAAGAGACCACATAAGCAAAGTTACAGAGTCTCTTTAAATACATTTTTATTGTTTTACTTCTCTTCTCTATGTCTGCAAAAGTCTATGGGTAGTTTTATCTGTTTAACTTTATCAAAATTGTGTTTCCCAACAAAAAAATTTCTGCTCAGATTTGAAATCCATACAAGTAGATTGTAATTATTTTCACACAACTCTTAAGCCCCATACACACGGTCGGACAATCCGCGGACCAGGTCCGTCGGACCATGTCCGTCATACTTTGTCTGATGTTGGTTTTGCGTACACACGGTCAGACAAAGTTGTCGGAAAATCCGATCATTCTGAACGCAGTGACGATTGTTGCCTACGACGGGACTACGTAGAGGCTAGTAGCCAATAGCTTTGGTCTTGTAATGTGATCTGAGCATGCGTAGCACTTTGTCCGGTCGGACAACTGTACACACGATCGGATTTGGTGTGATCGGACCGTGTTGTCGGCAAATCTTTCCAGCAGGAGATAAGACTTTGTCCGTCGGACAATCCGATGTACACTGTCCGATGGTGCATACACACGGTCTGATTTTTCAACAACATTGTCCGATCGGACAGAATCCATGAAAAAGTCTGACCGTGTGTATGGGGCTTAATTAGGCATGGATGCTTATTGCACACAAAGACATATAGGTAGCCATTGAGGAAGGAGAGAGAATATCATCACTATCTGAAATAATTACAAATTATATATAATGTAAATGATGATGAAGCAGAATAATGTGTGAGGAACTGCAAATAAAATTGCTGTTCCTGTAAAAAAAATTGCTGAAAGCAAAACTGGCATGCATTATGCACAGGACATCCGAGTTAACACGTTATAATGTTATATTTCTGCCCCTTAGTGTGTGTATGGTATTGGGACCTTCTCTGTCCAACATTTCACTCTGCTCTGCGTTTTCTATTACTTTTAGTGTGTATATGGAAATAGGAGGTCTACTGGTACTTTCTCTACATGGATTAATTTGTCCTAGAGTAGGAACTTTCAATCTGCCCCTGCATGCATATTTTCTGCAGTGCTGGCTTCATTGCATGCTTATTTCTGTGTTCTAGAAATGAATGATATTTTAAGTTCACAGAAGCATAACTAACAGTATTTACCGTCCTGTCCCAGAAAGCACCGAGAATAGTTTCAATCACGCCTGCCTAAAAGCTCTCCGTTTTACCGGCCAACGTCAACAAGCTTATGCAATGGATGGAAAACATCAAAACCAACTATTTTTAGGGAGATCCAAAATGTAAAAAAAAAAAAAAAGTTCCCATGAGTAAATTTGGAGTTAGCTGTTACAGGCAAAAATAGAATGAATTACATATCTTTTCTTGTCCTTTAAATGAATAGCATAGTTTGGGTAAAATTATCGGGCAATTGCATGCCTTTTATGCAGATAATGCTGTTTGATGAAAGCGGTGTTTTGATCTGCTAAGGATAATACAGATCCAGGGTTGGATTCATTGGTGAGAGTAAAGCTGTCTTCTGTGATAACTTCATCTCAGCATGAGGTCAGACGGGGAAAACTGAGATGGGGGATTAAAAAAATGACACAGTCTGAGCAGTATTCAGTTCCCTGCTGTGCTCCTGGCTGCATACTATAGCTTATGTTTCTGATCTGTTATGGTATTGTCTGCTTTTTCTCTCCCAGAGCAGAAAGAGATTGCTTGAAACTTTTCTTTTTTTCAGCTAGAGGGATTAGTTCAGTGCAGTTTTTTTAATTAAAGGATTCTTCTTTTTTTTTAGAGGCAATTTAGGGCTGAATTATGGGGCCAATGGTATCTGTAACATGTTATTAACTACTACACACTTTGACCTTTAGTTCAGAACTACAAAATAGAAAAAAAAATAGAGGAAACAAAAAACTATTTTTGTTTTCTTTGCTGTTGCATTTGTGCTAAAGGTTGTTAGAACCAATTGATTGTTTATTATGTTTGTCTTGCAGTTTTTTACAACATTCACAGTACAAATCAGATATCATTGTAGCTCTGAAAGCAACGTGTTTATGTTGGATGTCAAAGAGTAATACCGGTTTGTTTTAAAACATGTTTTCCTTCAGTGATACATTAGTTGCTTGCTTATAAATGAATTTTAATTTAGACTTTTGACAATATTGCTAGTATAATGAACGTGTTTGCATCTGGTGAAGGGATAAATAACAATCAATATAAAAAAAATATAATTTTTTTTTACCAGTAGGGAGAAAGTGTGTCATGTTTTTTTAATCTTCAAATGTCCGATCAGAGTAATGAAATTTTTAAATTTCCGTTAGCATCCTGAAAAGACTTTGTCATGACTACAAATGAGCAAATCAAAAGAAATCAATGCTTTCCCTTATTCATACTACTTGACTCTTTCAATCTGTTGGTGGTGAATCTACAGCTGCCTCCACACCATACAATCTCCCTGAAGGGCCACCTCCACCAGGCTGAGAGGAGGCTAATTTCCCAAACAGAAATTTGTTGTCATGCAACCATTTTATTTCTACAGCAAGTATTAAGGCAGAGTAGTTTGAAATCTTGTAGCACTGATGCCCTGTATTAATTTCCTTTCAAGAACACAATTTGTACTCAGTTTGTTCAATTGCCCTTCCCTTACATGTTGGGGACTTGAAGGTGGACTTTGTAACAACACGGAAAAAAAATGCACATCTAATTGGTTTCTAGCTTGTGTGTAGGTGTATGACTAGAGTTGATTAATCTAAGAACTCTCCCAAAGCAGGAACTAATGGGACTGCTTTCTGAAGTATTTTTGTATCACTACATTAAACGGTATACCTTAAAACCACAAAGATTGATTTTTTTTCTTATATAAATATAATACAAAATTAGAAACACATAACTATAAAAAGAAGTAAAAGAACTGTTCATGTAACCTCAAGACACAATATAAAAAAAATAATAACCCAGGCAACTTTATAAATTGTCCTTTTCCTCTTAAGTGCCATTTCCAACATTTTGGTTGTTTGAGATTTATATACTTTAAGCTCAATGGCTCTGTCAAGCTTAACTCAAAAGTACTATACATGTGAAATATTTCTACCCTTGCTAAAGAGTTTATCACTTCTCTTTAAAATATAGAAGAAAAATTGGATAGTTTACTAAGAGAGAACATTTTACATCACTGTTTGAAGGCTTTTTTACAGGGGTTGTGTTGTCATGCAGTTTGCTACATTTGCCAGTGCCTGCAAAATTAATGGGCAAGGGAAAGGTTTTTTACAGGGCCTGTTTGTACCAATGCATTGCACTGCAGTGTAAAAAAAAGCCCTGAATCGTGAATGCTGATGTTAGCTGCATGATGCCAGTCATATCTATACAAAAACATGCAACACATCTAAAATAAATATCAGGGCACAGCAACACAATTTGCTTTAGCCAACTAATTTTTGTATGAACCGGTCCTGAGGTTTCCACTGGTTTGCAAGACTCTGATGTCCTAACTACATGCAGGTTTATGTGTGTTTCCTCCCGCAGACAACAACATGCTTAACGGATTACAGACCACTGTCTGAATTGGACCAATTACTCTGTCAAGCTAAACTCCAAAAGACCACACAAATGCATTTTTCCCCCTTACGAGAAGGAATTCAACTTTTGAATTATGGAAGCATGTAAATGTTACCTCTGTATTTGAGGTTTTGAATTTTGTTCTGAAGTTCTTTGAGTGCTTAGTCATTTAAAGTTTATTTATATCTATGCATTGTGGCAACATGAAATTGTGCAACACATGATAACACACATGACATGCGTTGAGGCATTGTGGTACTATTCATTTTTAATAACACCCCAAACCAACTAAAGCAAAACGCATGTGTTGCAACACCCAGCAACACATTGCAATGCACCATATTGCATTTCTGAAAACAATTGTGACATGTCCAGTAATTGGGAAATAATGCTCATAATGATAAAAAATCAGCAATAAGACATTTTCACTGCAGCACTACCACTCAGTTAGGGTTCTTTCAGACAGGCATTCCTTCAGCCTGGAAGGATTTACCCCCTTCCTGACCAGGCCATTTTTTGCAATTCGGCACTGCATCACTTTAACTGACAATTGCGTGGTCGTGCGACATTGTACCCAAACTAAATTTATGTCCTTTTTTTTATTCACAGAAATAGAGCTTTCTTTCTGTGCTATTTGATCAGTTTTTATTTTTTGCGCTATAAACAAAAAATGAGCAACAATTTTGAAAAAGACAATATTTTGCAGTTGTTGCTATAATAAGTAAGTAAAAAAAAAGAATTTCCTCAGTTTAGGCCGATATGTATTCTTCTACATATTTTTGGTAAAAAAATCACAATAAGCGTATATTGATTGGTTTGCACAAAAGTTATAGCGTCTACAAAATAGGGGATAGATTTATGTCATTTTTATTATTATTATTTTTCTTACTAGTAATGGTGGTGATCTGCAATTTTTATCGGGACTGGGATATTGCGGCAGTCAGATCCGACACTTTTGACACTATTTTGGACCATTGACATTTATACAGTGATCAGAGCTAAAAATAGCCATTGATTACTGTATAAATTACATTGACAGGGAAGGGGTTAACACTAGGGGGCGATCAAGGGGTTAACTACATTCCCTGGGTGAGTTATAACTGTAGGGAGGATGGGACTGACTAGGGGAGGAGAGAGATTGGTTTTCATACTTAGTATGAACACACAATCTCTCTCCTCTCCCCTAAGAGACCCTGGATTTGTGTGTTCTCGCTCTGCCAGAAGTGATCGCGGGTGCCTGGTGGTCATCTCGCTCGCCGGGTATGCGCATCGGCTCCGGGGACATGCGTTGGGCGCGTGCGCACGCCTGCTGTCACGTCTTAAGGTGTGACGCACAGCTACGGCGATTTGCCTAGCCGAGCCAAACTGCTGCAGTATAACTGTGGCGGCTGGTTGACTAGTGGTTAAAAAACATTTACCGACTGCCTAACTGTAAATGTACGTAATTACTTTACAGTTAAATACTGGGGTTATGGCCGCAGCTAGTATCTTTTTTGGCTTTCTGATAAATGTGATACCTGCCTGCTTCCCGGTTGTTTCCGAGCTTACTAAAGCCGTCGGTAAGCCCAGAACCGATCTTGTGCGGCCGATGGCTAGGCAGGAAGCCGTGTGAGGGCAAGATAGGCCCCACTAGGCTCTATGCCCTTGGAGGACTGGAGTGATGTCTGACATCACTTCCTGTTCTTGGGCCGAAAGAAAGGATTGAATACTTGCTGCATTATTTATGTATTTTTTGCTGTTGCTATAGTGTTAAATGAATGATTGAATCCTTGTGGCATTGATAGGCGTTTGGGAAGCGTTAAAAACACAATGCAACTGCCTATTTTCAATGCCTGTGCGAAAGAGCCCTTAGTGAGTTAAATGCTTGCTCTTTTTCCCTTGCACACAACAAAGCACAAGGAAATGCAATATAACCCCAAGATATGTCCAGTCTTTGATTTGAGAGTTTATTTATTTATGTATTTTTTTTGCTGTTGCTATAGTGTTAAAATGAATGCTTGAATGCTTGCTGCATAACCTTAATGGGTTATGATGGGGGTATGGGACTGGATATTTGAATAATAAAAAAAAAAAAAAAAAAAAGATGAAAGATTTTCTGCATTGTCAAATCTGAAATCAAAGTGGAAAAATCGGCTTGATGTGTAAGATGACATCTGAGTGCTAGTAACTGTACTGCTATTCCATCTTTTGATTGCACAAAACAACAAAAATCTCACTAGCTGTAGTTGGCATATGTATTTGTAATTTGCTGCTTTACATACAAAAATATGAGATTCTTATAATTTTGTTTCAGCTGTTTTGTTCCAAGTTATTTCTATGTAGAGTAAAACCAAATTATTGACAGCTTTTGAAGTTATACTGGTACCTAAGAAAACTAGCAATGACTATGATGATTTTGACAGTCTGGTAAAGAGAGTATGGTAGCATATATTAGTAGGAGCATTTTGGACATTACAAAGGATGCCTGTAATCATAAAATTAAGGTTAAGAACTCCCAGTCTACAGAGTAATAATACTAATCATATCAACAACAATAATGCTGAAATTCTAATTTTTATTTTCACATAATCTGACTGGACATTGCATACATACACCTGCTACCTGAAAACAAATATATTCCAAACATGAATTAAAGTCTCTTAAAGTCAGAGAATTTGGAATAAAGTTTCACTGTTGTATATTCTTGGACTGTCTGGATTTTTTAACACATTTTTTGGAAGGAAGTGACTATCATAGCTCAAACCAATCATGTTTACATGTGTGACATAGTAGTGATTTATTATATCAGAATGTAGGAAGTATATCTGGGAAATGTGTGTTTTGAAGTAATCCTGGTCAGTGGATAGAATTCTCCTATTTTTAATTTTTTTGGAAGGAAGTGACTATCATAGCTCAAACCAATCATGTTTACATGTGTGACATGGTAGTGGTTTGTTATATCAGAATGTAGGAAGTATATCTGGGAAATGTGTGTTTTGAAGTAATCCTGGTCAGTGGATGGAATTTTCCTATTTTATAATTTTGTTCTGTGTAAAGTTGCAAAACACACAAATCACCAGCATGGTTCTATGTCAGATCAATTAGAAACACTTCCCCTGAACAGACGGTTACACTTATTTTTTTCTTCTTGAATTTTTTTTTCTGTGACCCGATTTTAAAGAGATCAGCAATGCAGAAACTCTAAACTATTCCTATCTCTGCTGGAGTGCAAATCAAAGCTAGTCCATCATGTGTCAACGTTCAGCAGGACTTACCTGCTTCATTATATTTCTTTTTTATCTGTAATGCTAGTTCTTCAACATGCCCACTGGTCTTGTAAAGATGAATATGTGTACAAGTCAACACAAAACTTGTTTCACCTCCAAATACTGCAGTTAAAGGGTCAGACCACTCAAAACTAATGGTTGAGTTTTTACTAATATTGGAGATGCAACCAATCTAATGCCTTGTTATATTCCTCAACAACTTTGTTAGAAGGATCTTTGAGTTTGCCTGCACAATTGCCACAGCCAGTGTGTGTGAGACTCAGTCTAAATGCTGGGTTTTGAAATCCCAACTCCAGGCAAATAAAATATATATATTTTTTTGTTTCGTTATAAAATGTTATCCCTTGCAGTGGAACTGTGTCCACACTGCAAGAGTCAATTGCTCGTTTATGTCTAGGGGAACAATAATAGGAGATATACTTACCCAAACCTCCACTCCTCCCAACAGTTAGACCAGTCCCTGCAAGTTTTGCACACCCCCACTCTGTCAGTCTAGAGTTCTGATGTCATCAAGACCAGAGCAGGGACCATAGCCCTAGTCTGGACGTAAAGTTGCCGAGAGACAGTTGACTGCCAGATTGTGAAGAAGCTCCATCATCCAAGGAAGTAGAGCGTCAGGTAAGTAAAATTGTATCTCCTCTACCCTAGACAAAATTAGCTGTTAACCCTTGCAGTGTGGACATAGCACCACTGCAAGGGATCATTTTTATCTGCCTGGAGTTGGATTTTAAATAGAGACTCTAGGAAAACATCTAAATATTGCCTGGTAGGAGAGAGAACCTGATGTTTCTCTGCTGCAGTCACACCCACCCTATGACTGAACACTGAAATGAGAAGCAACACACTATGCTCTCTCATCCTATTAGCATATTCCTTGCATTGCACCACACCCGACTGGCTTTTTATGCCGCTTCTCCTTCCCCTTTTCTGAGCTCTACTGTGTAGGATGACATTTTAGGTACTTACACTGCTGCACTCATTTTCACTCTTTATATCTGCCTAGAGTTCAGATATAACTTATTTAATATTTGTAGAAAATAAGAGATTTGGGATGATCATGTTAGGAAGCAACAGAGCCAAGAACTATGGAAGGGAGAGCTCACAAAGTTACCAGGGCATATAGGAAACCAGTTTCTACTTTTAACCAAGAAACAAACTTTCCAGAGCACTGATGTTTTAGACTTTCCTACTAATTGCATTGCTGCTTGCACACTTCATATTTGATGAATTATTTTATAATTAATGATTTTTTTTTCTTTTTGAAAGACAGGCCTAGGTCTGTTTTTCTACGAATAATGTTGATCAGAGGTCAGACAAAGAACAGATTAAACTATTATCATACTGAAAATGACAACAATAATTTTTATAATTTCTAGCTTAGTAATAACTAGAGCTGTAAGAACCTTCAGATCAGTCTTTATTTAGTAATCTGAGGATCATGAAAACTTTGTAAATATGTATTTAATTGCGTCTCTACAAACGGAAAGACATGGCTAGGGGTGAGAAAAATTTCTAAGAAAAAGTCTCTTAGAAGAATGGCCAGTAGAACAGGGATGAATTTTGACTCCAGCAGATTGATGTGCTTATCTTTGCATAAATATATGCAAATATATTGAACTTATATAAAAAGGTATATTTAGAAAAAAAAAAAAAAACTAAACTCTAGATATGAATGTGAAATTGGAAATATGATGACCTCTGTCTTACCGCACCACTCTCTATTATTGAATGTCTTTCACCCCTGTTTTAAAATGTCATAAACCTAGAATTTTTCATTATTATGTGTTTTATAATGCCACTAGGAGTGTCATTCGGTCAGTTTTGGTCTGTGTTGAAGGCTTGAAGAATAAGGAGTAAGCTCTGTCAGGAAATGTGCTGATGTTCTAGTGATTATTACATATCTTTTACATAAAATTATGTATTTGTGTTTGTCTGCTTGTTTTCATCCAGTTATTTCATTAAGCTTGTTCAAGAGCTTAAAAATCTTCATAAACTCAGACCTTTCCTACAAAGCTTCAACTTTTTATTTTGTGATTGGCTGGGCCAAGAAACATTTCTTGCTCTGATTCTAACTTGATTCAAAGTTCTGGGATTTAACCTTCAAAGGAAATGCTCGCAAATAAAAACAATACCTCTTGATCTTGTTGTGTATGGGAGATTTTATATCTCAATAATTTAAATTCATAAAGATATTTTAATGTATGAGGCATTTACCAATACCTGAAACACAATCTCTCAGCTAATTTACTAAAGCAGGCTTTGTAAAGTTAGTGTTTACTGAGCTTGTTAAAAAAGGTAAATTGTGTACACTTTGCGTACCCAAAAATGTGAGAAATATGGATTTTTTTTTCACTTGGTTGGAGAATTTAAATCAATACAGTTACACTTTACTTGTTATAAGCTCGATGAATGCTCAATTTGCTAAGTAAAGAGTTTCTTCTCGTTTAGTAAATCAACCCCACTATCTGCTTTAAAACTGAACTCCTGCTTAATCTTCAGCCTTGCACAGGTGTACAGGTTCTTCTTTTGTACTGAAAATGCTGATGTCACTGCACCGTGTGAGCTTCTCACAGTGTGCATTAGAAGATGATGCAGGTCAGACAAAGCCCACCTTATTTCCTGAATAGGAACATTCAGCATCAATTTCCCTTCAATGGATTTCGGTTATTTCAATCATGGAGGTTCAGCATTACCTAAGGTTGACTGTATGCGAATGCATCCTGCCTTGGAATGCCCAGTTCTCCTGACTCACATCCACCCATCAAAGCATTCCATATTTGCATAACTCCTCGCAAGAGCCAGTCCACTGCTTGCATGAGTGGCTGGAGGTTCTTGAGAGTAGCACTGAGGCAGGGTTCTGAGATGTTCACAGGACGCTGCGCATACCTGCTTCTTTGCCCCACTAATAGCCATTATCTACCTCCTTTGCACAGAGAAATACAAAGACATAGAAATACAGTGACATCAGCATTTGATGTCTAAGTGGATTTACTAAAGGCAAATCCACTTTGCACTGCAAGTGCACTTGAAAGTGCACTGAAAATGCACTTGGAAGTGCAGTCGCTGTAGATCCGAGGGGGACATGCAAGGAAAATAAAAAACAGCATTTTAGCTTGCACACGATTGGATGATAAAATCAGCAGAGCTTCCACTCATTTCAGATCTACCCAATATATTTAGAGCGACTGCACTTCCAAGTGGATTTGCCTTTTCGTAAATAACCCCCATAGTTATGATGTGGCTGGGTCTATAATAAAAAGAAAGAAAGGTTTTATTGTGGTTTACCCAATGATTTCATAATTTACATATGTTGCCTGCATATGTTTACTTGAATATTCTGTGTATATTTCTAGACTTGTGAAAATTGATCAAGACCCAATTTTGGTTGGATGAAAAATAAATTAATTAATATAATCCCTAGCAAGTTGCGTAAAAGTGCATTTATAGTGCCCTACAATCTGAACCAAGCATCTCTAGCTCTGTTAGTGCTATTATAATCCTGTATTTATGTGATATGAATGTCTTTCAATAGAGAAATCTTCACAAACACACACAATGATACAAAAAAGAAAAAGCCAATTAAAGAACCCATTGGAAGATACCAAACTATTAAAAGTGTACTTAATACTAAAAAAAGAGATCAAACAAGAGGAGAAAAAGATCAAAATTTATCAAAGTGTAACAGATATCTATACTGCAGTAAATGTGAAATTATCCAAGCTAGATTTAACCCTAGTAAGATGTATCATCCGATAGTCAATAAAACACATGTTTTGTACTTTTGACCTACTTATAATTTTCTTTTATGATATCCAAAAAAAGGAGAGAAATCATTTTAATTACCTAGAGATCATGTGTAACTCCACCTGCCTCCATTCTTTTTCATGTGCACAGCTGCAGTCTTCTGATATTTAACAGCAGAATTAGGAGGGCAACCATTCTGCTTGACCTCAATTGAGGTAGCTTGTGACTTGTGAATTGTTTAATTGGAAGGAATCATAGCTGTCTCTTTGTAATTCCCAGGACAGTGAATTGACTGGATGCATTATTGGCCAGTTTTTTAAATTACAGTCATACTTGTAAGTGAACTGGTAAATATCTGAAGCACTGGAACTGTTTTGAAACTTAGCAAGCTGTGCAAGCTGTGCAAATTGTCAAATTTGTTTTACTTAACTGCACTGAGATCATTGTTGGTTTCTTTCGGGGTTTTTTTGTACTAGTGACTATGTAGATTACTCTCAGGTGTAAGTCTTACATTCATTCACTGAATCTTTGGTAAACCACTTCACCAGTTGGTTTAATCATTTTTTTCTTCTTCAACCCCACCAAAAGTTTTAATAACGCATATGTTTAGAAAGCAGGTGCATACGCTTTACAGTTTAGGGCATCATCTTTATGTTTGGGCAATGTAGAGCTTTCTAGTGAGGACATGGGGTTGTCCATTTTCATTGTATAGCATGAATGTTGAGAAAATCCACCTGATGAGGCTTTACTAAAGAAGTTCAGATTATTTACGCAATTCATTCATCGTATTTATCAAATCATGTTAAAAGCAAGTTCCTGTTTATTTATTTAAACTTGATATATAAAGTGACTCTTCATCAGTTTGATTAATAATTCTCATGACCTTTGGTAACTCAGCCATTATGTCACGACAAAATGGAAAACAGCATTATGTGTTTAAATACTGTATATTATGAATAAACCCATGTCAGGGATGAAGCAACATTCCCAAGTTTCAAATTATATACGAACAACAAAAAAACTAAAGTTCTATCTTCCACCAAAAGTGTTCTCTAAAATAAATGAATGAAAGAAAAACAATCAAATACATTTAAAATGGTGTCTCAAGACATATTATTTGCAATGTGTGACTCTTTTTCAAATTCAGTTTGTACAAAAGACTTTTGATATTGAAGGACATCTATATCTTAGCTATTTTGACATGCCAAAATGTTTTTTTAGTGCTTAATGTAGATGTTATTGTACTGTATAGCTGTTTCCAAATAGGGATTTATTGATTTGTCATTATAGTAATTTAAATTAATGACCGGTGTTCTTTTGCATGCAACAGCATAAAAGCTATCATAGTGTTTTTTTGCATGTTTTTTTTTTTTGTTTTGTTTTGTTTTTTGTTTTGATTTTGTTGTTTGAGCTGCCATTCTAAAGAGCGATGTGCTAATATGATTTTTATTTTACATCTTTTAACACTAGAAGGAGGAAGGATCCTGGAAGGATAACACATATTTATTTATGCTGGCCGTTCTTGTAATATTGCTCACCCTCTTTAGTTAGAAACAGCACAATATTATGCTGCAGATCATTATCATTGACAAGAAGAAGGAAATATATTTTAAAGTTATGTCTTCTGACTTGCTGCATCTTCTATTAAGCAATTGACAAAGTGATTTTAGAGGGTTGTTTCAGACTTTGCTTTTAAAGTTCAATAACTGTTTTTATGGTATGATTAAGCCAACAATTGAATCTCACTTAATTTCATACAGAAGAAAATACAATTATATATCATAATAAATGTAACCTCCTATCTTGAAGACCCAAAGTTCAAAAGTAGTTTGAAGGCATGCAATGTGTATATTACCAATAATTTATAATTGTGTTATAATTTGGACACTATGTTTTAGAAATTGTTATGTGTGTGTGTGTGTTTGTGTGATGGGGGAGGGGGGAGACGCACCAAAAATCTGGGTATATCTTGATAATTATAAAGCGAGTCACATATATATTTTTTTGCATGTGTTGTTCTATATCGCAGCTTAATCAACATAGTTTATTAAAATATTATCCATAATGGAATTGTTATTATTATTCATCATTATTATTATTTTTACTATTGTTATTAATATTATTATTAATATTGCACAAACAACACTTTTTTTAACTAACATATAAACTTAGACAGTTGGAGTAACAATATTTTAATTTAAAAATCAAATACATCCCTAAATTGGTTCTATAGATTAAAAAAAAAATTGTACATTTGTCGAAGCATGGTAAATTTTCTATGTTTTTAACTAGTATAGTTTAATGTACTATATCATCTATTAGATTGTAGATTTTAGCATATGGACAGGGATCTTTCCCCTATTGTATCCTTTTATGGTATCCCTTGTTGCATATGTTGTAGATATATCTGCTGCGTAGGAAGGTGGAGATGGTGGTATATAAACCATGAATATTATTAATAATTACTTTTTGCCGTCATGATAGAAAAGACATGACTTACTAAAGTGCATAAGCTCCAGATTAGCACTACAAACTCGTGCTTACAACACCCAACATAGGCACTCATTTAGTGAAGCACGCACTTTGGCCAATCCGATGTGCACACAAATACGTATCTTTCAACTTTAAGCTTTAGAGGCCCCTTTCTTTTATAAATTTGCAATTTTTAAAAGCTTTTGAAGCCATAGTTACTTGTGTCTTTTTACTTCAATCAATACTAGGAAATAGAGTTACACATAGTAATAGTAAGTCAGGTATTCTATATTCACACAGGTAAATACAGTCAGTTCTTATGTGGTTAAATCACATTTATCCTTTTGAAAAGAGCAAGTGTGTCAGACATTTGAAAGCTAGTTGAACAAGATATGTATTCAATTCACTGACCCTTAAACCAGGCATTTCTTCAGCCAATTAAGACTGCCCTGCTCTTCAAGCTAGCTTGTGCTCCTATCTGTATTACTTTAATAATATGCTTTTTATAGTTAGGTATTCAGAATGCACATACCTGTGTGAATATTTTACGCAGTTAGCCAATGTTTTATGTGTCTGTATAGTTTGGCAGTTTTCACTAGAAGTTTAGAGAAATATTGGGAAGGGTTGATTACCATCATTAAATATTCTGTTTGATCATTCTTATTTTTTCACTTCACAGTGATAGAATGGCTTCATTTTGATCCCCGATGAATTTTCAACTTCCTGTGGTACTCTGCAAACTCTTTAAATAAATAAAAACTGGTAAGTTTTTCAAAGCTTTAATTTTAAAATGTCTTTATTTACAGACGTACATTATGTATTGTGATGACATTATTTACAATGACAGTAAGCTCTGCTCAATCTTACTTATATCATATGTCCATGTGATAGGTCTATTCTGAATTACATCAACCTATTACAGTAGATATAGTAATAGTTGCTTTCTATTCTACTAATTTAATCTTACAGCTCAAGTTTGGAAGAATTATTAGGGGTTGATTTAGGGAAAATAGGGCAGCATTATATTCACTTTAATTACCCAATCATGTGTTAGTTTGCACATTATTGGATGGTTTAAGTTAACTTAGATGATTTTATTTGCTAAGCTAAATAAGCATTCCTTTTGCAAAATGGAAGTTCTCTCCTCCTTTAGGAAATCATTGCTCTAGTTCCATAGTTAATGAAAAAGACTAATAAACTAAAGTCTTACAACGTTAGCAGTGCTGGGCCAAAGGAAGGAGGCAAAACAGATCCACCTGCAATTAATTTGTCAAATGTAGCATAAGAATAAATAATGGAATTCTACTTCAAATTGTGCTACAAGAATTAAGAGTGATTTACTGAGGAGATGCGATTATCGCTAATGTGAAGTGAACCACTCCTTGTAAAATGCTGGAAAAGTATATATGCTAGTGTTCCCTTTAAATTACCCTGCCTGCCACTTCATAGCAGGTACCAATGATGCAACTTTTCTTACCTCTCCTTCACTCCCCCTTGTCAGGATCCGGTTCTAGAACCCTAAAATTGTTCATGGAAATTTCAACCTGCTCGGAATTTTGAAACTTGTATAAGATTGAGCAAGCACCCCAGAAACACATCTTACAGCAAATAGTTTTTTCTTGTTGTTCCCATTGTATTAAACCAATCCTTTAATGTTGACCAAGAATACAAACCACATCTTTTAAAAGCCATTCATATATTAGAAAATCATCTGAATGGCAACAGATTGCAGATTTATGCACAGCCATGCAGACCCATAACCTATGAAAATGCATTTTATATATATATATATATATATATATATATATATATATATATATATATATATATATATCAATTAGACATTCCCAGTACCACTATCCAATCTCGGACATGAACAATGAAGTAACCAGTTTGCTAATACCATAGGTAAAAAAAGGTCTATGTGCTATTAGGAATCATAAGCGAAGATGACTAAATAACCGCAATGACTTTAGACCTGAATTTTCCATAATGATAAAACAATAAAAGCAACAAAAAACTTTTGTAATATTCCATTACTTTACTTTATGTCTGTAGTCAGTGAACTCATACATTTTTTTGTTCATGCATAAAAAAACTTCAGCACCTTGACAGTCAGCTTGACCATTCTGACAAAATGTAGACTAAGACTGGTTATGTTTTGTACATTTTGAGCCAAATTACATAAAGATACATAAAAACTGCAGTTGTTAGAAGGAAATCAAACCATTTGGAGAATGTTACCTCATTTGTCACAGAAATAAACATAAATATTTTGTGGCTTTTCTCCAAGCCTTCCAGTTTCTTGTGCAATGCACCATCAGATAGTGTCTGAATCTGTATATTTTAAGTTGTATCTCAGACTTTGTATGCATTCAGCTACCAACATGAAATAAGGCTGTATTGTATAAAGTATATTTTTCACTTAGTCTAGAGAACCTGTGTTATCTTTGATGGCCTAGTCATGTGCATATGAATTTTAAAAAAATAAGAATTTCTCTTGCACATTAATAAATGAAGTGAATACAGTTTCACTGCACTAAGTGAAAAGAGCATCAGCTCCAAAATAAATCAACTCAGACATTAAACAGCTGTAAAAAATTGGACTGTAAATTTAGATAATTTGGCACAAGTTTAATAATGTTAGTAAAATTTCCCAGGTACTGTATAGCCTTACAAAAAATAGGATGGTATAATAAACAACAACAATATATTATTATTATTGCTATTATTTTTTTGTTGTTAATAAAAGAATAGCAGCATGTTCTCCCTATGCAAAAATACATGGCAAACAGAGGATGCTATTAATAATTTACAGTAAGTGAGAATAATATTCAGTATCTTTTCATGCAGTGACCAGATTTTTGACAGCTCTCAGCACACTCTAAATTGTGTTATCCAACAGCTCCTAATTTATACTGTGGCTTTGGTGCATCACATTCCTTTACAAGGTGTACTATGTATTACCTTATGCATCGACTGACAGGAGCTTAGTAGTAGGGGTAAAAGTTCAAGCCTAGTAGTTTGTTAGATAAAGCCCATGGTTACTCAAACATATTATTGTACAGTAGTCACTTAGCCATGCCAATTGCTTCCATAAATTTGAAGTACAGTCAAAAAAATTGAAATGTAATACATAATATAAGCAACTTTAAATAATATCCATACTGTTGCCTGAACACGGTACTATAACAAGGTACTAGTGGTTTGAATAATAATTATGTGCTCTGTTGATACAGTTGTATCTTATCTTTGTATATTTATATGGTTATATTTAATACATTTTTTATTAAATATCCAAGAACTTAGATGCAGTACAGCCCTCTCTTAGCTGTATCTAGTGCCATGTGTTGGCTTGTTTGCAGAAGAAATATGTTTTATTTCTATAAGCTGTGTAGTATTTAAGCTATAGTAAACTATATTGGGTGTGATAAGGTTTTGCATTGTGGCTGTAATCCATCACTAGATAACATGCCTTAACATCTCTGCTTGAGAAGTAATGTCCCCAGCTGTGATACCTTAAGAGTTTTTTTTTTTTTTTTAACTTCATTGATCTTGTCTTTTTTAGGATTCTGCTTAGAATAATAAAAATGGCTATATGTATATTCTATAGATAACATGAGTTAATTACATATGGTGCTTGACAGGGCTTAAGATAAGGTTCACCAGACGGAAAAGTGAGTTTTGTCTTGCATCACCCCTGCTTATGAATGTACTATGAATATTTACGTTCACAGCACAACACAAGCTAATACAATCATGTGAGCCAACCACAGGAAATGCATTTTCAGCAGGGAGCTCCCAGTACATTTATTGCTTTTGTCTGTCATGCAAAAATCTGTGTTCATTTGTAAATCTAAAACCTGCTTCTTCAAATAAATCATTGCAGTTTGCGATAACACCCTGTGAATTCTCAAATTAGATCACTACAGGGTTATGTATCGCAGCAGAAGTCGAGCATTTCTACTATTTATTGAAGAAAAACACCCTTGGATTTCAGTGAATCTTGGGACTTTAATAGACCTTTTTTCTTTCATGCATAGCCAACTCAGTACTGCAATATTCCTCTGCAAAATGCTGCTAACGCCACATAGAAAGAAGCTTGTACATTAACCTGTGCTTTTAGTTATTGCTATTATTTATTCAAGTATAGTAACCATGCAATTGGCTATTCTTAAAAACATGTAGCATTAGGGAAAATAAGTAGTACAATGTGCCACTTAGTATTTGTATACTCAAAATGTTTGTATTACATAAAAAGCCTGTTTTCATAAATGGTTAGGCTTACCTTTGTGTAATGACTTGCTGTATTCTGTTGACTTTCTTTCTTGGAAGTGATCTACAGATATATCATCTTTATCATCTTGTCAAGTAAATAGGTGATATAAAGAGTGTTCCTAGGTCACTTTATGTGTTCTTGGAATGAGACCGTGGAATTGTATAAAGTTTGCTGAAACTTTTTACAGATCCTAAACCCTGCTGACAATGGGGCAGGCATCATTGGACATCATTATAACTCCTTGGCTGCCAAGTTGCATTTAATGCTTTTGTAAGAAATAAGGGGTTCCTTTGTTGTATGTGGTCAATGGCAGCTGTAAGTCTTTGTAAAATGGACAGCTAAATAAGAGAGTGGGATATATAGAGAGTCATACTTTACATGTCCATGCAGTTGCTTTATGTCCGTTTTAATAACAATTTGTTTTTGCTCATTTATTTATTCAGTAGATTTCAAATCTGAATAGTGGCTATAGATGCTTGGGTTTTCAAGCATATTTAAAATTTTCCCTTTCTAAAGCACAGTTCAAGGTAACTGCAAACCAAATATGTTTGACTGGTTTTCTGTCTCATTACTTACACTTGTTTAGAGAAAATACAATGTAACAGTTAATAATAATGAAGCAAGAGTAAAACAATTTATGAAGACTATTTTCAGTACTTGACTGAAGTGGAACCTTTTCTTCTTCTGCTTATACCAGTACATAGGAAAACTGCTACTAGGTATAGGGGCAGTTGAAAATACAATGCCATCAATGTGGCAGCATACATATGAAGAACATTCCCCAACACCTGATATAAGTTAAAACAATTATACAAGTATACAATATAATAACTCAGGCCTATGCATAGGATTGGGGAGTAATTTTTTAAAGACATTTTCATTAATTTTTTTTGATCAAGTTGGGAAATTCTACACTTTCTACCAGGTTTTTATTTCTCTCTGTAGCTCCATTGTGGAGATATTCCCTAAATATTCCCTAACATTTCCCTCGCTCATTTTCTTGTGATACCTTTATAAAAAATTACAAAAATACATAGTCAAGATAAAAAAGACATACGTCCATCCAATTCAATCAACAGAAAAAAAAAAAACTCTATATAAAAAATCATTTACCCGGTTTATCCAGAAGAAGGCAAAAAGCCCCAATAAAGCATGATCCGATTAGCTCCAGTGAGCGAAAGAGGCAATAATATATTCTGTGGATCAATTACCCTGGTGATATTGCCTATACATGTTAGAATATAGTTATCTTTTGTGCATTTATGCATCTAGCTCTTTTTTTTTTTTTTAAGTATTTGTTACCCTAAAAAAAAACAAAAAAAAACAGGTCCTGTTCCCTTATAGCATGAATAACAGCACAGTGCTTGTTCTGCATACTTTGGCCCCTTCTATAACCTAAAATACCTGGCTGATCCTGCCTGGTTCTGCCCTCCCCCTATGAAGTAAACATGGTTTATCATGGCTGTTGAGCCCTTATGCCGTAGTCAGTTTGCGTGCCTAAATCATCTGCAGCTCTCCTCTCTGCTCTCCCCTCTCCCATCCCTGCCTGTCAGCTCTGTCCACTCCCCAGCCCTCCCCTCCTGCTGCTATCATAACTACACTATGAACATACAATCCCCTCTGTAAAATAACATTATGTACCCCAGTGTTTGTGTTATATAAAAACAACGCCGATCTGTACCTTATATTAGAGCATCTCCCAGCGCTCACGTGACTCCTCTCTCCTCCCCTCCTCCCCAGAGAGGGGAGAGCAAAGGAGTCACGTGAGCGCTGGGAGACGCTCTGATATAAGTTACAGATTGGCATATTTTTTACACAGACACTGGGGCACATAATGTTATTTTACAGAGGGGATTGTATGTTTATAGTGTAGTGGCTTAACAACCACTTTAAATAATCTACTGAGCTGTAGAGCCTCACCAGTACAGGAAAGCACAGCCATCAATATTAACACTGTTTTTAGAGGGAGTTGTGTGACAGGATTACCAGGTATTTGTTCCACTTATTGACCTTAGGGAGAAAGTTTATTTTTGAGTCTACATACCCTTTAATGGCTTGTTAAACTTGTTTTTAATATTTAAACACAGTGCAGCTCAAATGCATTCCAATGTAAAAGGCTGTGTTTAATCTTCTTTGCCAGCAGTGCAAATGCATCTCCAGTAGTATAAGGGACTAACAGAATAATGCAACACAAAGCACGGTAGGTTAAAGACAACCTCAGGACTGTCATCCACACTGTACCTTTCATGGAAATCTACAGTAGTGACCTGTGTTTAAAGTGGTTGTAAAGTCAAAAGGTTTTTTATCTTAATGCATTCTATCCATTAAGATAAAAAGCCTTCTGTGTGCAGCAGCCCCTCTTAGTCCCCATAATACTTACCTGAGCCCTATCTCTATCCAGCAATGTCCACAAGTGCCTCGGCTGTCTCCCTCCTGATTGGCTAAGAAACAGCACCATTGGCTCCTGTTGCTGTCAATCAAACTCGGTTAGCCAATGAGGAGAGAGGAAGGCCGGACCAGACCACAACTCCATTTCTGATTAGATACACAGAGCTGCGGCTCGGCTCGGGTGCCCCCATAGCAAGCTTCTTGCTGTGGGGCACTCGACAGGAGGAAGGGGCCAGGAGCCCGAGAAGAGGAGGATCTGGGCTGCCCTGTGCAAAACCCCTATGCAGAGCAGGTAAGTATAATATAGTTACATAGTTGAGCAACCACCTCATTGAGAATAACCTTCTTGATCCCCTTCAGTCTGGATTTCGCCCACAGCACTCCACAGAAACTGCCCTCCTAAAACTCACAAATGACTTACTAACAGCCAAATCCAACGGTCATTATTCCGTACTCTTACTCTGAGACGTTTCTGCTGCCTTTGATACAGTTGACCACCCCCCCCCCCCCCCCCCCCTCCTCAAAAAACTCAATTTGCCTTGTCTCCTTGGCTGTGCTCTCTATTGGTTAGAATCTTACCTATCTCATCGCACCTTCAGTGTCATTTACAACTCCACTTCCTCCTCTCCAACTCCTCTTACTGTTGGGGTCCCCCAAGGTTCTGTCCTTGGACCTCTACTATTCTCAATCTACACGTCCTCCCTGGGTCCGCTGACCATTTATATGCTGATGACACCCAAATCTATCTCTCTGCCCCTAAGCTCACCCCATCAATGTCCTCACGCCTCACTGATTTACTAACAGACCTATCAGTCTGGATGTCAAACCACTTCCTCAAACTGAATCTGTCTAAAACTGAGCTCTTAATATTTCCTCCCCCACGTGCCCCTTCCCCTGACTTTTCAGTCAAGATCAATGGCATGGCACATCTATCAGTCCGTCCCCACACGCCAGGGTGCTAGGGGTAATCCTAGACTCTGAACTGTCCTTTTAGACCCACATACAATCCCTGTCCAAATCATGCCGCCTTAGCCTCCGCAACATTTTCAGAATATGCCCCTTTTTAACTAATGACACCACCAAGCTTCTAACTTACTCCCTGGTGATCTCTCGCCTGGACTACTGTAACTCCCTCCTCATTGGATTACCTTTACATAAACTATCCCCCCTTCAGTCCATAATGAATGCTGCTGCAAGACTCATCCACCTTACCAACCATTCAGTGTCCTCTGCCCCTCTCTGCCAATCCCTCCACTGATGAATAAAATTCAAAGTACTAAAAATTATTTACAAAGCCATCCATAACTCTGTCCCCAGCTACATCACTAACCTAGTCCCAAAATACCAACCACGCCGCTCTCTTCAGTCCTCCCAATACCTCCTGCTCTCTAGCTCCCTTGCCACCTCCTCCCATGCTCGCCTCCAGGATTTCTCCAGAGCTTCTCCCATCTTTTGGAACTCTCTACCCCAATCTGTCCAACTGTCCCCTAATCTATCCATCTTTAGAAGATCCCTGAAAACCCTTCTCTTTAAAGAAGCCTATCCTACTTCTAACTAACACTGTTTTACTTCCTCCATCAGCTCATCCCCCACAGCTATTATCTCTTGTATCAATTGACCCTTCCTTTTTAGATTGTAAGCTCTAATGAGCAGGGCCCTCTGATTCCTCTTGTAACAAATTGTAATGTAATTGTAATGTCTGCCTTTATTTTGTTAAGCGCTGCGCAAACTGTTGGCGCTATATAAATCCTGTATAAATAATAATAATAGCTAGCCAGGTTGGAAAAAAGACACAAGTCCATCTAGTTCAACCAAAAAAGTAAAACAAATACAATCCTATATACAAAAATCTATACCCACAGTTGATCCAGAGAAAGGTGAAAACCCCCAGCAAAGCATGCTCCAATTTGCTACAGCAGGGGAAAAAATTCCTTCCTGATCCCCCGAGAGGCATTCCCTGGATCAACTTTACCTATAAATGTTAGTATCCAGTTATATTGTGCACATTTAGGAAAGAATCCAGGCCTTAAAAATGGGTTTGTTATTTTAATAGAAAAAAAAAAACGAGACTTTAGTATCACTTTAAAGCATGATTGAAAGCACATGGTAAACAAAATCTCCTGCTGATCTAGTAATTTATATTAATGAAGAACTTGCCAACACCATTTGAACTAGGGCTAGCCTAAGCCATTAAACTCACACTGTATTTTTGGCTTAAAAGTTATTTCAAGGACAAGGTGATTATATCCCCTCCGGGGTCTTGAAGAAAATAAGTACTGGGTCTAGCTCCAGCCAGCTAAACCCAATTTCAGTGATATTCTGCTTAAATATTCCTAATGATGTGTTATCTTGTCCTAGAATGTGAGCCGGTTATTATGTTCTCTTCTGATAAGGCTATTGCCTGTGAGTGTGTGTGCTTTCCATTTTCCCTTTTCTTCCACTCTCTTAACTTATACAGATAGCTTCTGAGTTGTATGAATGGAAAATAACATGAAATGGACCATTATAGGTTTGAATCACCACAAGGGAATATCTGGTTTACATTGTATTGGAATCCATTCTGAATCAAAACCTTCAGTTACTGCACTATAGCACTAATTTCTGTGCTATGGTAATGCTTTCTTTCAATTTTGAACAAGCATTATATTCTTAGATGTGTAATTTGTAATTTCAGTTAAAATATAGGTGATTTATTTAAGGAAAAGAAACATAACATTTAGCAAATCAAAGCTTTTGGAAGAATTCTTTGCTTAAATTAAGAGATTCTTCCTTGTTCCTTGATTAATACATCCTATTTTCAAGGCATTGGTTGCATGCCCTATGGAAACGTAAAGGGTCAGTCCCAAAGGTGCTATGTAATCTATAGGATGATACTGATAAGCTGATTTACCAGCTATCAAGCTTGCTTAGTGAGGCAAAGAGCAAGATGCAGAATACAGCCACCCAATAAGGAGTAAAGTGTGTCTCTAACCAGATCTACCATTTTTATTTTTAAATAAAGTGTAGAAGGTATAGAACCTTTGTAATCATTTTCTTGCTGTCTGTGTCTGCACTGGGTAGATTCACTCTTTATATTTTTCCTTGTGACTATTGTCATTGGGGCCAAAAGAGACAGGAAAAGAAAAATGTTACAGTTGTCGATGAAACAAGAAGTCTTAAAATGGGGGCAACCGTTCCAGTGACAACTATCTAAGACAGAATTTCACGTTATAATTGAGAGATTTCCTCCCACTACCCATTGGGATTGATTTAGTAAATTTGGAAAGTACAAAATCTGGTGCAACCTTGCATAGAAACCAATCAACTCACAGTTTTTTTTTTTAATTGAACAAGCTGAGGTTAGAAGCTGATTGGCTACATGCACAGCTGCACCCAATTTTGCACTCTACAATTTTAGTAAATTGACCCCATAGTGTCTTTGAGGCAGGTAGCAAAGTGTATTCTTCCCCTTGGGACATAGACAGCAATATAAGCCTGACAGCAGTTCTAACCATTTCCTACTCTATCCAAAACTAAAACTAAATGTTTTAAGTAAAGATAAACATTAGTCTTTCACTGAGTTGACTAAGACTGCTTTCTTATTGCTTGCTTTTGACTATTAGGCTGTCAACACTGCTTCACCTAACAATCATTGGTATCTCTCATGAACCCACTCCCCTAATGAGAGTTTCTAGCTCCACTGCCCTCCAAAAATGAGTCTGCTGTAGAAAGAACGACATTGCTTCAGTTACCCAAATCGAATATTCATGTTTGTGCCATCCACAAATCTTGCCGGTTATAGCTGAGAATAATTGATAAAGGAGTAACAGATCTATGCTCCTATAGCAAGTTCATAATTTTTTTTTAAATATTTCTCCTCATATGACTGGTTCAACAACTATTTCTCTTATCACAATGCTGGAGAGTAATAAACCTCTCTATTGGCATTCAAGATGTAGGAGGTGGGGACACAAGGACAATCTGCATGTGAATACCAATGCACATGGCAGCAAGTAAGACTTTGCAATGAACTGAGGGATCAGTGGGTAGAGCAAGGATAGCACTTGTGATGCAGCCTGCAGACATCACCAAGGAAGTTTCCTTTCTTCTCCTGTGGCCTTCCAATACTGATTGGTGCTGTTGTGTTCACTTGTGTTAAATAAATATATGTGTGGTACATAAAAGAAGCATGCTACCCCTGTGTTTGTATAATAAACTAACAGCCAGGCTTTCTATATGAACACATGCTTTGAGCTGCCTCACAAGCCTCCGGAATGTGGTGTAGTGTGGGCCAGCTGGGAAAGAAATGGAATCCACCATCAATCATCTCTGGTGAATCTGCACCACATGATTGTCTGTGTCAATTTTGTGCTGGTTTCATCAGAGATTATGGATGGAGTGCCGGGCACTTAAGCAGCCACTCATCAAGCACTAGTGATTCCATGTGGGAGGAAGGAGAGGAAATCCCATGCTCTTCATGCCCTGAAGTACAAGGTTTGTTTTCCCTTCTGGTGGCCAAATAGAAAAGCAGGGAGTGAAAGTAAATTAAGTAAAATAAAATTAACCTATTGCTTTGTTCTTCATAAGAAAAGCACAAATTCACTTTAAGAAAATTTCAAATTTCTATATACATACAAACTATCAAAACACTACCTCAATTTTCATATGTGAAATACCATTCAAAACTGGTATTTACTGTAGGTGCAAAGCCAGTCACAGATGGATTTTCCTCGTTCATAATTGGTCATTAAGGAGGCTCGCTTAGTAAATGATGCCTTCTTCCTAACAAAATTGTGGACTATCTGACTGATTTTTTTAATCTTGGTTTTTAATTCTTTTTATGAAATATAGTTATCTGCTTTTGAAATCTTTATATTAAGTAAATTAAAATTTAATTTTTAATAGAGATAAACATGCACAGATTAGCTTGAAAAAAAGACACAATAATGACTGTGCATGGTAAATTACACATAGCCGACAGGTTAATGTGATAATCACTTGTGCTTGGAATGTAATCTACCAAGGTCCTAGTTTTACTCATCTCTGAGAAAGCACGACATATGTATGCTAATATACATAAAAATGTGCATCTTCTCATAATTGCAAATTTAGTCAATTACTTTTGTTTTATTTTCACTTAAAAGCATTGTTCTTCTTTCATAATTACATCTCACATTTTCAAAATAGAAATAAATGATAAAAGTATAACATACTGTATATATATGGAGTGAAAAGTTATGTGCTAGGAACAGTTATTATATCAATCATATTTATAGTAAGGACTTTGATTCAGTCAGTAAGACAGTTCAAAGGTCCTGTATGCAGCATTTTTTTGGGGGAAAAAAAACACACAAAAGCTCAGAATAGTCCAAGGTGAATGTAATTTGTAACGTACACTAAACTCAGTGACCTAGTCCTCTGATCTTAACTATCCTAACTATCAAAGATGTGGTCACATTGAACCTCCAGCTCCTGTTTTCTTATGCTATGCTGTATGTTCTCAATTGTGCCGGTTCACAGTGCTGTGCTGGTGTACACTGAAAAAAATTAGGCAAGCAGAATTTTATCACACTGTAGTACACTGCAATGCACTGCAGTGCATGCTGTTTAAACTATGTATTTCTTAAAAAAAAAAATAGCAAATGCACCACAACGAGCATTAAAATGCAATGTACATTGCAAACACATGCCTATGGACATTATTGTCCAATTAATGTTTTGCACATAGACCCCTTAGTTAGGGATAAGTTTAGCGTTTTTAAGTTAGTGTTATGGTAAAAAGATTAGGGGCTTTAATTCAGCTGTTAGGGATACATGTAGAGTTGTGTTTAAAGGGGTTATACTCAGTGGCGTACAAAGAGGGGGGGGGGGCGGAGGGGCAGTCCACCCCAGGTGCCGCACATTAGGGGGTGTCAGTCCGGAGGTGTGCAGTGTGATCCGAAGAGGAGATCGCAGCAGGGCCGTCATAGTGAGCGGGCGCCCCTGCACTTTCCCAGCTTGGTAGGCATCAGAAGTTCATTGGGTAGGCAGGGGGCCCAGATATGTGGGGGAGGGCGTCTGCATGTCTCCCCAGTCATCCAATCAGGCAGGCTGTCCCTCGACGATCTTCAATGTCTCCCGAGTCCCAAGGCAGCTGGAGTTGGTGGGGGAAGCCAGGGGTGTGGCTGCCTCCTCCACTCCTCCCAAAGACTTGTTCACTGGCTGATCCTGCAGCTGAAGGAGGAGAAAGAGGAGAGCACACAGGAGCCATACATGTCTGCATCTGCAGCTATGCTTTAAGTGAGCACATTGTCACTGTATATAGCCCTAACCTGCCCCTATAATTCCCTATACAGCCATAACCTGCCCCTATAATACCCTCTACAGCCCTAACCTGCCCCTACAATAAATTATACAGCCCTAATGGGCCACCATAATACCATATACTGCCCAGAACTGCCACTATAATACCCTATACTACCCTAGCCTGCCACTATAATGCCCTAGACTGCCCTAACCTGCCACCATAATACCCTATACTGCCCTAACCTGCCACCAAAATACCTTATACAGTCCTAGCCTGCCACCCTAATACCCTATACTGCCCTAACCTGCCACCATAATACCGTATACAGCCCTAGCCTGCCACCATAATACCCTATACAGCCCTAACCTGCCCCTACAATACCTTATACAGCCCTAACGGGCCACCATAATACCATATACTGCCCAGACCTGCCACTATATTACCGTATACTACCCTAGCCTGCCACTGTAATGCCCTAGACTGCCCTAACCTGCCACTATAATGCCCTATACTGCCCTAACCTGTCACCATAATACCCTATACTGCCCTAACCTGCCACCATAATACCTTATACAGCCCTAGCCTGCCACCCTAATACCCTATACTGCCCTAACCTGCCACCATAATACCGTATACAGCCCTAGCCTGCCACCATAATACCCTATACAGCCCTAGCCTGCCACCATACTACCCTATACTGCCCTAAATTGCCACTATACTACTCTAACCTTTGTAAATTTTGCTGTAGTCGTGGTAAATCACAACATGTGACACTGTCGCTAAAATTATGCTCTTGCTTCTTTTCAAGCGACAAGCTTCATGCACTGTGATTTTGTCGGGGGGGGGGGTGCCAGAAATAGGATCTTCCCCGGGTGTCAAATGCCCTAGGTACGCCCCTGGTTATACTTTAGATTAAATTGAATATCCAGGCAAACTGCCAAATGGACTGGAATACACTGAAATATATACATATTCATTTTTTTTTGTTGTTATTGTATATATTTTTGTTCATTTGTTATTCTCCACAGCTAATTGTGAGGTTTATATGCATTTTTTTCACAGCATAGCCAGATAGGTAACACATGTTAAACCAATAATATTTTGGGTTCACCTATGTCCGCCTCACTAAACAGTGAATCGGCATCATCAGTGTTGCCTAACAAGGAAGCTGTAATGTTAAAACAGAAAGTGAAAGAGTGATACCCCTAACTAGAAAGTGTATCAAATGACGGCTAGGCAATGTGTATTTTATATTTGGATGTTTGACTAGAGTTCCCCATTAATAGTATGAGAGGAATGTACTATGTTAAGTGGTTAATATATGTGTCAGGCTTATAGTAAGAATTAAAGGTAAAAGGCAGGTTTGATGTTAACCACTTGCTTACTAGGCACTTAAACCCCCCTCCTGTCCAGACCAATTTTCAGCTTTCAGCGCTGTCGCATTTGAATGACAATTGCGCGGTCATACAACACTGTACCCAAATGAAATTTATATAATTTTTTTCCCCCAAATAGAGCTTTCTTTTGGTGGTACTTGATCACCTGTGCGATTTTTTTTTTGTTAAAATGTAAAAAAAACGAATAAAAAATAAATAAAAAATAAAATATTTTGTTATAAAATTTTAAAACGGGTAATTTGTGTCCGTCATTGTACGCTGATGAGGCGGCACTGATGGGCACCAATAGGTGGCAGTAATGGGCACGGATGGGTGGCAGTGATGGGCACTGATTGGTTACAGTGATAGGCAGCACTTCTAGGTGGCACTGATTGGCACCACTGGTGGGCATTGATAGGTGGCACTTGTGGGCATTGATAGGTGGCTGTGTTGGGCACAGCACACTCTGTGCGCGCCCTGAAGGGCACACGCAGGGAGCATGCACAGGGTAGGCCGTCATATGACGGCCTCCCGGGAATTTAGATCTGCGCTGTGGCCGTCATTCGGCCATAGGGCGGATGTCAAGTGGCTAAAGTATATGTAAATTCAATCTCTAAATTCCTATATGATCTTTTTATGTGATAATTCGATTTTCATCACTGAAACCTGTAGGCACACAAGTTTTGGAGCCCTAACTAGAACGAGCAGCGCTTTCAATGTGAAAGCAGCCTTATAAAGTGACAATGTTCTGTCTCTGTCTCCCAGTTATGCCTCTGCTATTTTAACACACATAATGCAAGCATGGTCCAATGTTGTCACAATTAGGAAACCCACCGTGAGAAATGTTATGCCAATCTTCAAGCACTAGTGCTGTCACATGGAAGAATGAAGAGTGAGTCACACGCTCCCCAGGGTTGAATGGAGTGATGGGGAGTAAAGGGAAAGTGAGTGAAAAAAGTACCAACATTAAAGTTAAAATGTAGGGATTTAGTACCAGTGACAGGTGAAACCACTTGTTTAAAGTACCACATGATTGGAAGATCACAGCTGCAAAAGTCTCCAGGAGGAGGGGTAGAGGATGAGAGGTTTCAAGGAACAGACCAGCTATAGTACATGGGGCACTTGTCATTCAAGTACCATCCCTGGTGCTGATTTAAAAAAAAAATAAAAAAAATCACTAAACTTCAACTTTAAAGTTATTTGTGAACATTGCCAAGAATGTCTTAGGCACCCCGGACTTATATGGCTGCATCATCTCTGAGCCAGCATCTTAATGCAGGAAATAGATAATAATAGATAATATTGTCATTTGTTGTATAATATTATACATTTAATATGCAACATCAAAACAGGCTACACATTTCGGGGAGTGTATGCACTTCATCAGTACTAAGGTGGCAATTGTGGGCACACAGGCTCACCAAAATTGCACGATAGAAGATTGGAAAAACCTTGCCTGGTCTGATGAGTGTTGATTTCAGCAGTGACATTCAGATGGTGGGGTCAGAACTTGGCTTTAACAACATGAAAGCATGGATCCATTCTTTCGGCACCTTAGTACCAATTGAGCATTGTTTAAATGCCACAACCTACCTGATTATTGTTGCTGACCATGTCCATCCCTTTATGACTAAAGTCTACCCATCTTCTGATGGCTATTTCCAGCAGGATAATGCACCAGGTCACAAAACTCAAATCATCTTAAACTGGTTTCTTGAACATGACAATGAGTTCATTGTACTCCAATGGCCTCCACAGTCACCAGATCTCAATCCAATAATGCACCTTTGGGATGTGGTAGAACAGGAGATTCACATTATGGATGTGCAGCTGCCAAATCTGCAGCAACTGCGTGATGCTATCATGTCAATATAGAACAAAATCTCTGAGGGATGTTTCCAACACCTTGTTGAATAAATGCCACAAACAATAAGATCCCTTTCACACTGAACCGCCCCGGCGTCAGCGGTAAAGCGGAGCTATTTTTAGCGCTGCTCTACTGTCGTTTTAGTGGTGCTATTCAGCTGCTAGCTGGGCGATTTTAACCGCCGCTAGCAGACGAAAAGGGGTTAAATCCACCCGCAAAATGCCTCTGCAGTGTCGCTTTGCCAGCGGTATATCACTATACATCAATACAGAAATATATTCCTGCTCACTAATAGGATGTAGTCATTTTTCGGCCAATAATTTCCACCCGACTCAATTGACAGGGCCTCCCACAGCCTACATTTTAGCCAATACATCAGGAATTAGCTGCAAATAAAGCCTGCCATGGCCAGCTAAAGTGTTGGTCTTACAGTGATGCATGGCTTCTAACAGGAAACAACAGGGCATTTTTATTTTGTTCCATTAGTTTAACATTTTTCTGAAAGTGTTTTTAATGTAATTTTATCATTTTGACTTGCTTTTTGTTCCATGTTTGATTATTGTATTTTATATACAGATTTGTAAACACTACCTCATCAGTATATCAAGGGATACGATAAACAGCCTGCTTAACTACTTAAAGACCTTGGGTGTGCATAGTTTGCCAAAAAAGTAATCTAAATACATTGGGTGCACTTTGTTAGCCCAGCACTTCCTGCCCTGAAGCTAAAAGCTGTACTCAGAAAAAATTGCTGAGACTGGCTGTAAGTTTAGCAGCTGGAAAGCTGCTCCTGTATAAATGTGGCTGCAGATTCTATTCATATACTGTATACTGTACATTAAAATAACATTATTGTTACAATGGTGCTGAATTACTTTAAGAAATATGCATATACCAGGGCATTAATTGTGCTTGAAAACCAGATTGTATACTTAAGGTATTTACTATGAACTATGGTGTATATACAATTAATTTACTGTGCAGTAATCTCTCCTGAATCTACGTCAGATAAGCCAAGGTATGCCTAATATAAAAATGTGATTTTCTCAATTTTTTTTATATTTAAATACGTCCATACCTTTTAGGAATAAATCTGTGTGCCCTATTACTGGAAAAAAAAGAGAAACAGAACTCTGGAAGCTGTGCCCAAAAAAAGGGCAGGCAGAGGGTAACATACTAGCCATTAGTAGTTTCTGAGGTCTCCCTGCAGATGATCTTTTCCTGTTACTGACCTATTATGCCTTGTTATATGTTGTGTCTGCGTGGTCAACGTCATAGAATCACAGGGCTTTCTCAATCTAAATCCACCAGGAATAGCTTTCAGAGACAGTAGTGGCCTAGATCTCACACTACAGAGATGCAAATATGAGGCTGTAGGTGAAGGAGTGCCTAAGCACCCTTACACACCAGGAAGTACATTGCTGTTTTTAGAAGGAATTCTAGACAAAAGGTAAATAAACTTTACTGAATTATATATGGGGGGGGGGGGGGGGGGCAGGGGGGTGAGCTGAAGGGACGGTGTAATTGTATGGCGCATGCATGAACAGTATATCTGTGTGCATATGTAGAAGTTTACACACCAAGGTTCCATACGGTGGTGCTTAAAATGGAGATTCCAATATGCATAGCTCCCAACTGTCCTTGATTTCGAGGGACTGTCCCTGATTTGGAACAATGTCCCTTTGTCCCTAATTCCTCCTCATTTGTCCCTCATTTTGGTCTGATCTATATAGATGTATGTATATATCTATCAAAAAGTGTTTTCCAGCGCTAAACCTTTCATCTGATTTCTAAATTGCTGCATTTCTAATTTCTAAAAGCCAATATAAAGGAATAGCAGTGGTAAAAAAAAAGCACTTGTGGGTTTAACCAATCTTGTTTTTTTGTACAATTCTCCTTTAAGGGGACGTGGCAAGGGGCGCGCCCTATGCCTGCATACTTTTGCTGATAGGTGTCCCTCATTCCCATCTCAAAAAGTATGGAGGCATGCAATATGCATATATATATATATATATATATATATATATATATATATATATATATATATATATATACGCAATTGGGGTTATTTACTAAAGGCAAATTCACTTTGCACTACAAGGGAACTTTGAAGTGCAGCTGCTGTAGATCCGAGGGGGACATGCAAGGAAGATAAAAAAACAGCATTTTAGCTTGCACATGATTGGATGATAAAATCAGCACAGCTTCCCCTCATATCAGATCTACCCCTCACATCTACAGCCATTGCACTTCCAAGTGCACTTGAAGTGCAAAGTGGATTTTCCTTTAGTAAATAACCCCCAATGTATATATATATATATGTGTATATATATATATATATATATATATATATATATATATATGTGTATGTATATATATATATATATATATATATATATATATATATATATATATATATATATATATGTGTATGTATATATATATATATATATATATATATATATATATATATATATATATATATATATATATATATATATATATATATATATATATATATATATATGTGTATATATATATATATATATATATATATATATATACATATTGCATACCTCCCAACTATATATATATATATATATATATATACCGTATTTATCGGCATATAAGACACACTTTTCTCCCCTAAAAATCCCCACTGATCCCCCGCTGATTGTTATACAACGAGCGTGCAGAGCCGAAATACAGAAAGCCGCGAGTACTTTGGCTATCCTCGGCTCCTCTCGCAGTCCCGCGAGAGGAACCGGGACAAGCCAAAGTACTCTCGGCTTTCTGTATGTCAGCGGCGCTCACTCGCAATCAGTGGAGGTGGGCGGGACTGCGAGAGGAGCCGAGAATAGCTGAAGTACTCTCGGCTTTCTGTATGCGAGAGGAGCGAGCGCCGCTGACAATCAGTGGAGGTGGGCGGGACTGCGAGAGGAGCCCGAGAATAGCTGAAGTACTCTCTGCTTTCTGTATCTCGGCTCCGCTCGTTCCTCTCCGCTCTGGAAATCGGCGCCAAATTTAAATCAGGGAAAAGCTGAAGAGACTGGCAAGGCTGCAAAGGCACTGGGCAAGGCTGCAAAAGCACTGGGCAAGGCTGCAGATGGACACTGGGCAAGGCTGCAATGATGGACAAGGCTGCAGATGGACACTGGCAAGGCTGCAATGATGGACAAGGCTGCAGATGGACACTGGGCTAGGCTGCAATGATGGACAAGGCTGCAGATGGACACTGATAAAGATTTCTTAAACTTCCCTCCTAAAAGTTTTTTTCCTTAAAATTCCCTCCTAACTTGTGGTAAATACGGTATATATATATATATATAATGTCGTACAGTACAGGGCACAGACGACTTATTTATACATCTGGGGTTATAGGCTTGTACCTTTGGGTGATTGGACACTGGTAAGCTTTTAACCACTTCAGCCCGGGAAGGTTTTACCCCCTTAATGACCAGAGCATTTTTTGCGTTACGGCACTGCGTCACTATAACTGACAATAGCGTGGTCGTGCGACGCTATACCCACACAGAATTTACCTCCTTTTTTTCCCAAAAATAGAGCTTTCTTTTGGTGGTATTTGATCACCTCTGCGTTTTAAATTTTTTGTGCTATAACGGGAACAGAAGATCTCTGTCATGTCACTAGGTAGAACAGGGAAATGCCTTGTTTACATAGGCAGTTCTATGTTCTGCCTCTCCTCGTTGCGATCGCGGGCCGCCGGTGGACATTGAGTCCGCAGAACTCTGATGTAAGGGGGGCTCTGATGACTAGAGACCACCTTCCGCAGAGTGAATACACTAAGGTAAGGGGGGTACTAATACAGGGGGAACCTCTATATCAGTGTCCCCTTACATTATTGTATTCACACCCCCCTTACATCAGCAGCCCCCCCTCAGACTGGCCTGGCGGCGCTGTCACTGACCTCCTCTCAGGTGCACTTTGCAGGGCTCAGTCAGATGGCTCCAGCTTGGCGGCTCTGGTTTTACTCTATAGTTTCCTCTCCACAGTTCACACATGTCTGACTCCTACTATGACCCCCATCCTGGTGGCGCTCCCAATCTTGACTTCTCTGCAGACTCCCCCTCAGAGACTGCAGACATAATAAAAGACAAGAGATGGTCAGAGGCTGCGGACATGATACAGAAGGTGGACAGAGGCTGCAGACATGATACAGGAGGTGGACAAAGGCTGCGGACATGATACAGGAGGTGGAAAGAAGCTGCAAACATGATACAGGAGGTGGACAGAGGCTGCAGTCATGATGCAGGAGGTGGACAGAGCCTGCGGACATAGTTGTGTCCTCCTCACCCCCTCACAGTAGCTTCCTCCTCTGTCCAACTTCATATTACCTCTCCACATTAGTGTGTTCTCCTCCTGTGCCCCTTTCACCTCTCCACAAGGCAGCACATCAGTGTCCTTCTCTTTCCCCTGCATGGCTTCACCCCCCCCCCCCCAATGTCCTCCTCTGCCCCCTTTTTGCTATCCTCCTCACACAGTGTCACTCTTCTCATATCCTCCTCTGTTCCGCTTCTGCTGTGGCGAGTGCACGAGGTGCTCCGTGGCACCGCCAAGAACGAGTGGACTGGCTTCTATTCAAAAATGGTGCCAGGCAACGCCATTGCGTTACTAAGCATGCGCCGCCTGGCTGAGTGTGTACAAGCTTTCCCAAACTCAACCGACTTCGAAACGGCGCATGCGCAGTTGCATGGTCGGCTCATGCCCATCTTTTTTATGGGCATCGCTGCCAGTAACGGACATTTATGGGCTGCCCAAAAATGGGCTTAAATTTACGGGCTGCCCATAAATTAACGGCGGTTGGCAACACTGATATCCGATCCCCTTGCTATGTACATTTCATTGTTTAGAAGGCTTGTAACATTTTTTTTTCTTTGGTTCAGGTAAAATGTTACACATATGCCTTAGCGCATTTTAGCAGAACAGAAAGCACAAAAGCAGCATTATTGGAATGTTTGATGCACACGTCAAACAAGGACAACACCATTTGTATTGAACAGCAGTGTACGATCAAGTTCAGGGATTGTGAATGCTTTGTACATGTAGACCTGTAATACAAGCATACTTTAGCAATTTATCCCTGCTCATGCTCATTTGCTTTAGTAAATCAGCCCCAATGTGTTTTGAATATTGCTTTTATGTGCAGATCAAAGGAATGTACTTTGATCTTCACAAATTGTCAGTTCCAGCAAGCTATGAAGTAAAAAAAAAAAAAAAGAAAAGTTATATATTTTTATTTCTAATACTATTGGGAATTACGGTATACCAAAAAGCCTTCTCTCTTCAGGTCTATTGTATCCCACCAATAGGGGTGATTAGTTGAGACCTTGGTTTCCTGATGGGGTTTGAAGATTTGCAGTCCTGGTGATCTTTTAACAGAATTTGCCCAGGTGACCTTTTTTTAATCCCATAATAAAAAATGAATGCCTTTTAAAGCTTGTGCAGAAACATAGTCCACAAGCATGATAGAGCAACATAAGACTGTAAGGCACAAGGTTTACATATATGGCCTGTGAACCATCTCCAATAGGCATAGATTGGCCAATAAGGAGCCATTTGGCTATGCCAATCCCCTCACTATAAAACGGTGGTTTAAAGCAGCTATATTGTAAATGTTATAAATTATGCTGCGCTACCTCAAACCGTGTGTCTAATTTCAATCTGTGCAAAAAAAGTGAATGCGCAAAAGTTGGGACGCTGCTTCTATTTCTGTTGTGCAACCACAACCTACTGGTGAAATCACCAGTAAAGATAGCTGCGCTACCACCTACACTCTAAACTCTATACAATATAGTGCTACAATTCAGAAAGTGCAACATTAAAGTGCTGACAATCCATAAAAATGCAAAGTGCTTCAAAGAAAGTGCTCCAATTTTTTGACATAAAGTCACTGTGCTCTGTGCTAAAAAGTAGCACTCTGTAGTTGATCTTGGCAGCATGATGGGACGTTGAGCGCAGTATTGTGGGGCTGTGGGTGGTGACTTACCTCGAGAGGCTGACCAAAGACATAAAGTGTTACTAAATCCACAACAGTAAAATCAGTCTGTATATGCAGTAAAACATGCTTGTTATACTCACCGTGGAACCTAAGGGGTTAATCCTCTGCTTTGTGTAAAAGGGCTGATCTTTTTCCACTGACTCCAAAACATGTCCAAATAAGACAGAGTTAGTGGAGTCAGGCTGCACATGCTCAGTTTGGTGTGTATATTGCTACAGAGGTTTTTTTCTCTTGGGAGAGTGCATGCGATCAGCACAGGGCCAATCAGCACTGTCCAGACAGAGTGTCAGGGGTCCTGCGTCCTGATAGGACAGCCAGTGCCCTATGAAAACCCCTCCTACAAGCTTTAACCAGGGAATGATAGAAGTCATAAGACTGCTATATACTACTGATGAGAAAGGGTATTTAACAGTTTGTATTTACTAAAATGATTGCATTTCCATGTTCTGTTTACTGTGAAAGACAAGTAAATGCAGGGTCCTGGTTTAGTAACACTTTAAGCGCAGTTTGACCTACCTCAGTTTATACTTAAGAGGTCAACAACTTGAGTTTTCTTCTAGAAGGGAATGAGCGTAGTGACAGGAACTGGCAATTTTCCTTTTCAGCACAGAGTATAGAGTGTAGGGGGCAGCGCAGCTATCTTTGTTGGTGATTTTATCTTGTAAATGTGTTGAGGCTATTGTTGGGAATGAATACGTAGAGATATCAAACTGCATAGGAAAAAAAATTAAGTTGGTTATCAAACTGTACTTCCGTGAATTGCAGTTCTGGGGTGTCCCACCCTTGTGTTTACAATACTTAATTTAGTTAGTAACAAGTTAATTGGAGGACAGCAATTACTTTTTATTGCTAGAGGTGGTATCTGGTATTTTGGAGTATATTTCTTTTAGGGAATATTTTTTTTTATTTTATGTTGATAATGCATGTTCAAATTGCAGCATTCAATTGTTGATGACCTTTAGTTATTTGAGTTGCCTTTTGTCCATAATACGCTGATGCATCAAAACAATGTGCACCTAAACCAGCTTACATTATATAACTCACTTTCACCACACCGCCCTAGCTCCAAAGAACAAAAAAAAACGTTAGGCATAGACCAGTTAGGCCCTGATTAAAATTTCCCTGATGCTGGCCAAATTTACGCTGCAATATCATCTGCAGGCTGATTCTTAAAAAAATCCTGTCCGTGCCTTATGTCTCTAAATTTCAGCTTAGTTTTGCTTAATAAAACTGTTCTATCACTGGAAAATGTTGTGCGGCTGTATCATGTGGGATTTCAAAATTCTTAATGAGACTTTGCTAAAATTTGACTTGTGGCAGAAAGCTTTGCATCTACAAAAGAAGGACAGCCTCAGCAAACCGCTGGCCAGTTTCTATCCCCTGTCAAAGTAGGCTTATTACAGCTTGATGAAAAATCATGTGTCACCGCTAAAACTACCTAAAATAAGCTTTTTAAAAACTGAAATTAATTAAACTGAAAAATGAATTAAAGAAAAAAATCTATTCCATGGTTAAATTTGCGCTGCCACTGTACACTGTCTCTGTGTTTGCCAATTGAAAATTGCATTGTTCTGTAATACTACACAGTTTATGGCATCCTCAAATCTATAGTTAGAAGGATTTGTGTTTCCAAGCAGCATGAAAAGGATCCTGCTATATGTACTGTATATACTGTATATATTTTTTGGCATTTAGCCATATTGAAAAAACATATAATGTCTTTGCGTTTAGTGTAAACCCCAATCAAATTTAACCACTTCAGCCCCGGACAAATTTGCATCCAAAGGACCAGGCCCTTTTTTGCGATTCGGGACTGCGTCGCTTTAACTGACAATTGCGCGGTCGTGCGACGTGGCTCCCAAACAAAATTGGCGTCCTTTTTTTCCCACAAATAGAGATTTCTTTTGGTGGTATTTTATCGCCCCTGCGGTTTTAATTTTTTGCCCTATAAACAAAAATAGAGCGACAAATTTGAAAAAAATGCAATATTTTTTACTTTTTGCTATAATAAATATCCCCAAAAAATATATAAAAAAAACATTTTTTTTTTTCCTCAGTTTAGGCCGATACGTATTCTTCTACATATTTTTGGTAAAATAAATCGCAATTAGCGATTATTTATTTGTTTGCGCAAAAGTTATAGCGTTTACAAAATAGGGAATAGTTTTCTAGCATTTTTATTAATATATTTTTTTTACTAGTATTGGCGGCGATCCGCGATTTTTATTGTGACTGCGACATTATGGCAGACACATCGGACATTTTTGACACATTTTTGGGACCATTGTCATTTATATAGAAATCAGTGCTATTTAAATGCACTGAATCCTATGTAAATGGCACTGGCAGTGAAAGAGTTAACCACTAGGGGGCGGGGAGGGGCTAAGTCTGACGTGTTGTGCTTATTTTTACAGTAGGGGGCGTGGCTATACGTCTGACATCATTGATCGGCTTTCCCGATGACAGGGAACAGCCGATCAGTGACAGGCAGTGTAGGAAGCGCGGGGAGAGGTTTGTTTACACAGACATCTCCCCGTTCTTCAGCTCTGTGACCCGATCGCGGGACACCAGCAGTGATCGGGTCCGCTGGTCCCGCGGCCATGGTCACGGAGCTCCCGACCAGGTCACGAGCGCGCCGCCGGCGGCGCGTGCGCGACCCCACGGCTAGGCAATTAAAGGGGACATACCTGTACGTGCTTTTGCCTAGCTGTGCCATTCTGCCGACGTAAATGTGCAGGAGGTGGTCGGGAAGCGGTTAAACTATATAACTGTGTGAATAGATAGCAGCAGCCATTAATACCTGTAAACAGATTTTAAATAATAATAAATACCAATATGTGTTGCGCTGTCCCTTTAAAAACAATAAAGTTATCAATTCATATCAAGTGTGCATAGTAGCATAAAAAGGCTCTTAAAGTGGTTGTAAACTCTTTACAACCACTTTATGCTACAGGTAAGCCTATAAGGAGGCTTACCTGTAGCTACCCAGGATATCTCCTAAACCTGCATGGATATCCCCTGTCCCCTGCATGTGTCGATGACATCGGTACATGCGCACTGGGGCAAACTGAAGCAATGGCACATATGTTGCACATTACGTTGCTTCAGTCTGTGTGCCGTTACCCGAGGCTCCTGCGGGGGAGTGACATCATCTTGGCTCCGGCTAATCACAGTGTCGGAGGCGCTATACCCGGAAGTTACTCCCGGGAGAGATGTCGCCGAGATGTCGAGAGATGTCGCCGGCCGGAGGGGGAGACGAGGACAGCTGCAGGGGCTTCATTCTCGGGTAAGTAATTCATAATGAGCTAGTATGCTATTGTGTGTAGTGTCGTTTTTTGAAGAACCTTTGGGGAATTTTAACCGGTAGTGCGTGTAGCAGGTATAACAGCCTGGGTAGAATGACCATTTTCATGATGGCAGCCCTCCCGAACCAGGAAAAATAACCAGTGTTCCAAAGTTTTAAGTCTTTTTCTATCATCTGGAGTAGTGGTGGGAAATTTGAGTCATAGATCTGTGACAGCTTAGGGGTCAGCCATACTCCTAGATATTTAAGTGCTGTTCCCTCCCATTTGAAGGGGCAGTTTTCTCATGTCCTAGCAAGGTTTGCTGCAGATAAATTTATGTTCATAGCCTCAGACTTTTGGATTGGAGATTGGAGACAAATCCATAATGGGCAAAGGCTTTCATGAGATTGGGTAGTGTGGTGTGCGGTTTTGTCACAAAGAATAGAAGGTCGTCTGCATAAGCTGCGGTCTTGTACATTCTATTGAGGAGGGAGATACCATTCACTGAACTGTCTCTGTTGACTGTTCTAATGAAGGGTTCCAATGAAAGGATAAAAAGCAATGGAGACAGTGGGCAGCACTGTCTCGTTCCGTTCAAAATGTTCTGTTAATCTTTATTCTGGCTGAGGGTTTTTGATAGAGTAAACTGATCCATGCCATCATTTGGGAGTTTAGTCTTATGTGGTTACAAGTTGCGAACATGAAGTCCCAGTAGACTCAAAAGCCTTTTCCGCGTCCATGGATAGGAGAAGACTTTCGATGCTCTGAGATTGGGAGGCACGTGTTAAGAGAAGTGCTTTTATAATATTGTCTTTTCTTCTCGACCAGGCATGAAGCTGACTTGTTCTGGGCCTATAATACTGTCTAGGATTGGTCTCAGCCTGTTTGATAGAATTTTAGCTAGCAGCTTCATGTCTATGTTCAATAATGAAATAGGCCTGTAGCTGGAGCAGTCTGTGGTGTCCTTGTTGGGCTTCGGTAAAACCATGATATGTACGGCGAGGAAGTCCAGCGGTACTGTGCGGGGTCTGGCCATTGAGTTAAAGGCTTTCCTTAGTGGTTCATAAAGTATGTTCATAAAGGTTTTATAACAGATGGATGTATAACAGTCCAGGCCTGGGCTTTTTCCTGGTTTTAAGGCGTTGTTAACATGATGAATCTCAGTTGGGGAGATCTGGTCTTCCAATTGGGTTATGTCAGTTTCTGATAGTTTAGAGAGTCTGCTATTATTCAGATAATCTTGTATTGCCTGGGTTCTGTCTCCTGTTATGTTGGGGGGCCTATCCTGTGGTGGTAGGTTATACAGTTTGGAGTAATAGGTATGGAAATGAGCCAGGGTGACCTCTGTCTTTATGTCAAGAGTTCCATCTGGTCGTTTGATGCCCATGATATTCTTGGAGGTATTGGGTTCCCGTAATGTCCTGGCAAATAGTGGTTCATAAAGTATGTTCATAAAGGTTTTATAACAGATGGATGTATAACAGTCCAGGCCTAGGCTTTTTCCTGGTTTTGTGCAATAAAATATTTTTTCAAAAGTGTGTGGTTTTTTACTTTACATTTTACACCTTAGGTGAATGGGTAGGGGTACATCGTACCCCATACTCATTCACATAGGGTGGGGGGCCGGGATCTGGGGGCCCCCTTATAAAAGGGGGCTCCCAGATTCCGATAAGCCCCCCGCCCGCAGACCCCGACAACCAATGGCCAGGGTTGTCGGAAAGAGGCCCTTGTCCTCATCAACATGGGGACAAGGTGCTTTGGGGTGGGGGGGCCGCACGGCCCCCCTTTCCCCAGGGCACCCCCCATGTTGAGGGCACGCGGCCTGGTACGGCTCAGGAGGGGGGGGGGGGGGGGGGCGCTCGCTCGTCCCCACCCCTTTCCTGGCCTGCCGGGCTGCGTGCTCGGATAAGGGTCTGAGATGGATTTGGGGGGGACCCCCACGCCGTTTTTTCGGCATGGGGAGTCCCTTTAAATCCATGCCAGGTGACGGAGCTAGCGCGCCGGCATTTACTGCCTATGCTAGCTACGTACCTGAAGTTACGTTCTAAATGAACGGACTGCTCCGTGTGTGGGCAAGTCCGTTCATTTTCAAAAGTCCCGTGGACTTTTTCCCGCGGATTGTCCGCCAGAGAAGTCCGGGCGTGTGGGCAAGTCACACGCTCGGAAAGTCCGGCGAAGCCCCGCTGGAAAGTCCGGCGGATTGTCCGCAGGACTAGGTCCGGTGGGCAAAGTCCCTTCGTGTGTACGCGGCATTAGTGTGTCCAGGGGTGAGAAGTCCACTCTGTGGTAGCATGGCTAGGCTACAATAGATGTTTTAACCTTACATATAGGAAAAAATAAATAACTGTATAACAATCAATCTGGAAATTGGGTACTATGGTAAATATAAGTAGCCGGGGGCTAGTTCACAAAGCACTGAAGTTCCCAGTCTGATAGTATCAGCAGTGTCAGCAGACATACAAGTACACATAAACGGTTTCAGGCCTCTGACTGGATGAGTCTGTGTGCCTCAGAGCGTTCTCCATGCAAAAGTATGGGAGTCAATGTGAGAGGCACTATGAGCCAAGGGCCATTCAGGAGTTAACAGGAAATGAGAATTTTGGGAAGGATCATGTGTCACGGAACGCTGGTGCAAACCATATGTGACCCAAGGTATGAGTAGTCTCAATTACCAGCAGTGGGCTCCCATTTTGCCCTCTTCCAGGGCCCTGGAGAAGGACGGTCTTAGATTGGGGATGCTTGTTTATCAGGGGAGGAGAGTGGGGATCTGTTCGGGCCCCCTTCAGCCTGTGGGAGTGCAAATTCTTGGTACCAGTCCGGGAGAGCTATGGGGTCCAGATTCAGGGATTCGTAGAAGCCTGGTAAATCTGCCGGGGTGCGCAGGACATGTTGTTTGCCTGCCTGGGTGACAATGAGGGCGAAAGGGAAGCACCATATGTACCTCAGGTCATTTTCCCTGAGCTTGTCCAGAAGGGGGAGGAGTGCCCTACGGTTCCTCAAAGTTATTTGTGAGACGTCTTGAAACAGCATAATGGTTTCCCCATTGAAAATAATGCTATCGTTTCTCCATACTTTAGTCATTATGGCTTTTTTTAGTTGGAAGCTTTGTAGGCAACAAATGATGTCCCTGGGAGGAGCAGTGTCAGGACCTTTGGCTCTGAGGGCTCTATGAGCTTGTACAAATTCAATTTCAATGTCCTCCTGTCTCTCTAAGAGGCTGTTAAACACTCTCTGCTGGGCATGGATGATTTTGGCTGTGTCCACAGATTCAGGGATCCCTCTCACTCTAATGTTGTTCCCCTGCCCCTGTTGTCCAGGTCTTCTAAATGCCTGTCTACTTCTTTTACGTGTGTGGAGTGGGATATTATCACGTTCTCCAGTCTGTGCAATCTTCTATCCCTGTGTTTCCCAGTTGTCTCCACAGCAGCTAACTTCTCCGTGATGACCAACAAGTTAGATTTAAGGTCCGTTATGGCTGCTGAGAAGGTGGATTTGATGTCAGCTGCAAAGCCTGACATGTCAGCGTTGGTCAGGGTATGGTCTGTCTATTTGTATCCCCTACCTGTGTCCTCCGCTGCTGATTGCGAGTCCTCACTAAAGTCCTCCTCCTCCCTCTGTGACCACGCCATTTTGTTCCCCGCCATGCTGCCACGGGTGGCCAACTGTAGTTTGAACAGCTCCGGTATGTTCCTGGCTGAAACAGTACCCATGTTGTGTCTGGAGTGGGTCTCCGGGGTCTGGTCAAGCTTTTTCCTGTTGAAGGGCTTCTACCTATTCAAGTGGGGAGTGGCTACCTCCTGCCTCGAGCCATTCTGCTGTTTCAACTTGCTGTTCATTGAGGTCCCAGCTGGGCAGAATCAGTGGGCCTACATCTGAAAGTGTATCACACACCCTGAGACGTCACCTAATTCTCTCAATAGAAGGCATCTGGAAGAAGCTGAATGGGCATAGCTGCTCCTCTGCCTCATTAGTACTGCTTTACTGAAAGATCCTGGTGACTGTGAGCTATTGGGATTGCTGGGACATGTAGTTCTTCTCCTGAAAGGTACATACTAACCAGTCCCCAATAGTTTTGTGGAAAGGCATTTCACTAGGTGTGGGCTAAGTAGTTCCTCTCGTGAGAGGTACATACAGTGGTCATCTCTAGTTTTCCACGGGAGGACCATCCTCTGAACCTGGGTCAAGTAGTTCCCTTCGTGAGGAGTGTATACTTCTGACCTCTACTAGTCTCTCATTGGAAGAGTGTTCTCTGAGCTGAGCACAAAAACGGTTCCTAAAGTCAGCAACATACAGACGATTGTCCTCTTGTTTCTGTTAGTAATTCTTGAGATTCCCATACTACCCTACACCCCATCCAATGTATTTACCAATTGTAACCAAGTCCTCTGTTACTGATGCTTTGCAGGACATTCATTGATGTAATGTAAAGTACCAAGCTAAGCAGTTCCTTTATTCTGCCACATGATGGGGGCGATGAGTATGATAATCCCCTGGACTACTATTAAGCAACAGTAATGCTGGAAGCATAGTTACTGGGCTGCATCCATGACGCTGTATTGGCTGAGGTTTGAACAACAAGCCCCATACAGGCAGAGAACAGGTGGGGATACAAAAACAAAAATTTGGGGAATAGCAGGAGTTCTATGTACCAGACACAGCCACCAGTGGTGGTACCCTGGTCTGCAGAGGAGAGAGAGAAACAGCCACCTTCCCCACTGCCGCTAAACTCCAGTGCCATCCACAGCTGCACAGTGACTGCCATATGGGGTACTGGCTCCCCACACAGTATTTATGCCAGTTCTGCTGCCCACTGACCGCCATGGGAGATCCAGGGTGGCCTGCACCATGCCCAACCTGATCCACTGCCCACCCACTGAGCCCCCTAGTGTTCCCCAATACACTGCACCAGCCTGTGCTACTATCTATCAAGCTGTCACCAGTGATCCAACGCACCGCAGACACTGCACCAACCTGCATTGCCATCTATCAAGCAGTCACCAGTGATCCAACATTCCGCAAACACTGCACCAACCTGTATTTCCATCTACCAAGTTGTCATCAGTGATCAAAAGCACCGCAGACATCGCACCAGCCTATTCTGCCATTCATCAAGCTCCTACAGTGAGATCAGCGCAATCATCAGAGGGGCTCTTCCACCACCACCACAGGCTATCAACTTGATCCAAGGAGCTGGTGAACAGGTCATTGACCCACTTTAGTGTAATTTCTCTACACAAGATGCACTTTGAACAAAGTTACACTCACATCCCCTGCAGCCAGTTAAGCCATTCAATTATCCTTCGGCTATGCCTGGTTAGCCTGTAGTCTCCCATCCTGACTTTACATCTGCCTTAACCTACAGTGGATATCTGACTACCACTACATTGTGTGCAGAATGGCCAACTTTCATCAAGTGCACCAATAGCACATGGGTCCCACTGTTGCCGGCAGACGATCAATACTGTATGAACTGTATATAGTTCATTATCCAGTTTAGCTGTTTGCATGCTGTTCCATTGGCAGGATAAAGCCTAGGCCTAGCCCACCCACCATAGGTACACCCAGGCAAGTATATAGGAAGGAAGTGACTACAAAGAGGCTGCATGAGATTAGCAGCACTGATATGCAACAAAGAATGAAAAAAAAGGTTAATAAATGTAGCCTATTAAAAAAAAAAATGCAAGCATTTATAACACACAATGCTTCTACAAATAATATTTTGTTTAGTTGGGATTTAATCTTAGGGTGGTGAAATCTTTAATGCCACACCTTTATACCGGGCTTTTGTGTAAGTCGCCTTACACACCTGTGGGCACATGCATTTACTTAGTATACAAAAAAACATGTTTTTATTGTAGGTACGCTGCAGCACTATTCATTCTTAAAGTATTAGTTAGTTAGTTAGTTAATGAAAAGGTAAGTTAACATTGTACAAACTCCCAGTCCCTACTGTACTTTATCTGATTGATCATTTTCCACCCTGGCTGATCAACTCAGTGTGAGTCTAAATTGCTCAGAAGGAATAGCTCTGATAGCATTGCACATTGATCAACAAAACCCAAAGCGCGTGAGGCCACTATTAGTCTATGTTAACACTTATGCGATTCGGCAACGCATGCGCATAGAGGTGCATTTTTATGCATGTTTTGGGCAGCCCAATAACATGCATAGATTGCCCAATGTAAAGAATAACATCTAATACAGTACATGCACTTTTTTTAATGAATTTTACCAAAATGCATGGTAATAACTTATCATGCTTTGTGGTGCGCTAAAACGCACATGCATTAGCAAGTTGCATTGGGTTGCCTTAAAGCAGGGGTGCCCAACCTTTTGAAGGCCGAGGGCCACTTAAGCAGCTTAGTAAGCAGTCACCGGCCACAATGAGCGGAGTGTGGCAGATGACAGGTCTGTGTCCAGTCTGCATATGCAAAGCAAACACAGACACAGCCCAATCTATTCTATGGGCCCTCTGATCCAATCAGATGGAAGGGGATGGATCCACTTCTGTTTTTTTTAGCAGATCGGATTGGAGGTAGGCAGGTGTTGAGCACCCCTGCCTTAAAGTGTTAGTTCACCTTTTCAGAAAAAAAAAAAAGGTAAACTAACACCATACACTCTCCCAACCCCCCTGGTCCCCGCTGTACTCACCTCTGGGGATACTGCAGCTGATCCAGCAGTTCAAGGATTTGAACTCTCCACTCTTCTCCCTCTCCTATGTGCAGCTCAGAATGGACCAGATAAATGAAAAAAAAAACAATAAAACATGAGTAGACCAATATGATCAGCCAAATTATTTTAGTTGATGGGGTATTTTGGCTGATCATATTGGTCTACTCATGTTTTATTGTTTTTTTATAGAGTTGCATGCATCTGCCCCTGAAGAGTGGTATTATCCACAAAACGTGCGTCGGGCTATAAGGATGCATTCTTACGCCTATTGATAGGAATCTACTTAGACTCATTATCTACAACCAAATGATCACATGTTTTTTACCATTGTTTATACTGCATTGTGCCATTTATATGACGTGTATACATATGAATCTGCAAAAAAATCAATTTACCCACATTAAATCTCTTGTCAATTTTATATGCCGTCCCTTTGACATGTATATGTAATGAATTCATGAGGTCAATACCATGTATGTGTGTGTATACATATTAAACCTTTTCTACTATGTGCATTATTGTTATGTATTGTCAGACTCCATATGCCAATTAAATATACTTTCTAATTATCTCACCCCCACAAATCAATAGCCATATTTAAAGTCCCACTTTCCTTTTTCTTGTTCTGATTGATTTAGACTCAAACTGAGTCTAATGCCTGGTACACATGATGAGATTATCGGACGAATGATCGTCCGTTTTTTGTTTTGCATGCTAATCTCAGATCGAATCTGATGCATTTACTAAAGTCACGAAAATTTGCGTATGGCAGAATAAAAAAATGGAAGTGATGTCATGTGTTGTAATGCATGTGTACTGTATTTTTGAATGACAGCTGTACTGGTTAGACGAAAATCGTACGATCTGGCATCGTATGAAAAAAAAATTGTGCATGTTCGATCAAATAATATCAGATGAACTGTCCTGATCGGCTCTCGAAAGCTCTGTACTAATGATCAGATTGCATAAGAGCCAGGGTGGAAAATGATTGATAATTTTACAGCGATCAGCAACACTGAGATACATCATTCTTAAATACCATTGTATTTCTATCAATCAGGTTATGGGATCACATGGGGAAACAGAGATGCAATTAATAACCTAATGCTCTTATCTTAACAATCAATTGAAATCCACTTCCCTGCATGTAGCATGTCAATCAATTGGGTTGTTCATTGTAGATCGATTATTCTTATCAAAATAGATTAATCGGAAAATAAATTCATCATTTATTGAAGTGTTTATGGCCACCATAAGTGACAGTGGTTAACTAGGGAACACATTCCAGTGTTAAAACGTTGTTAAGAAAAAATAAAATTCTTTCTGCAAGCCAACGTGATTTTGATGAAAATAGTAGCAGAAAATCACATCCACGATACTGATTTATTTATTGGATCTCTGTAATCCGGCAGTACTAGGCAAGAAGCAAATGATACAGTAATGTATATGTTTGAGAAAATAGTGAACGAGCATGCTTCCCGCAGCTACATGATTTGTGTTGCCTTAATTACAATTTAGTCTAAGAATCAATCTTTTCTTCCACTCACCTACCAACGGTGAAGTGGAAAATGCAGTCATAACAGACAATGTAAGCTCGCCGCAGAAACAAAGCTTTTCAGGCGAATTGCATGAGGGCAGCCAGGGGGCATCAAAGTCACAGTACTATTTAGACAGATCCAAGATATTTCCAGCTCACATACAGAGCTCTGTTCTCCCCCCTGCTCTTTTTTTATTCAACTTACATACAAGGCTGACAATCCTTTATGCAGCCATCGATATCTGGCAAATATTGATGTCGTCAGTGCCTTACGTATATTGTCACCATAGTGAATTGTTTTGCAGAAGGGTTTCTAACTCAGGCGGGATCAATGCAACCTTGAATTTACTTGTAAATTCTTCAATGTAACTGGAAACCGCAATCAATCACCAAATACTTTGGGGGTCATTTGTCAAAGTGTGCCAGGTGCAAAAACATTGCATTAGCTCTAACAACTGTACATTGACTGGGCAAAGCTGAAAAATTAGGTAAAAAATGTGTCCTGTACTGCTGAAAAATGATTTGATACCCTCTAGAAACTCCTGCAGGTTTATATGCAAGAAAATATGCTAGCATGATATGGCAGGGCATCCCTATTTAATTTATAGATACAATATTTGAAAGAGGGAAGGGGGGTTTGAAAAAACAAAAGTATACTATAACAACTAATGAATACATTTTCTTGAACTAGGATTGCCTACTGTAATGAAAATGCAACTGTAGGGTTTAATGCACTTTACACATTAGAGTTCTTTTCACACTACTTTGTTAAAAAAAAATAAACACAGATTTTTTAATTGAATGATTGGGTTAGGATTCAGTCTCTGGCCAGGTCCTCCTCATTGCTGTCTGGGTCATCAGTGTGAAAATCTTCCTTTATTGCAGCATGGTCTTGTCTAGATTTTAAGCCTGTTTGCTTCTGTCATTGGTTTGCAATTTCTCTATGCATTTCCACGAAGAATCCACTAGAAGGCATATTATACAATATTTCTGTGCCCTACATTCTCTAACGTAATCTCTAAAGCAATAGATGTCAACAGCATGCAAATGTAGATAAGCAAAAAATGCTGAGCTTAGCCTACCGCAGCCTTATCATTGTCGAGAGCAGATCGCCCCTGAGGTTCCAGGGTGACAGTGAAGACCTCATGGAGAATTATAAAACTGGGAGCATATAACCCTAAGCAATGAATGATAAAAGTAGTTACTTATAGTTTTCACTGTTCCCCCATTCTCTTCCTGGCCCATCAGGGTGTCTGGCTGTTGCTTGTGAAGCCTTCAGTGCTCGGTGTGGTGCAGTAGGGAACAGGCTGGTTTTCTCTACCTGTGTGGAGCATTGAAACTCACTGGTGTCACTCATAATGTATAGGCACTCCCACACACAGGTATAGGCTTTGAAAGCTTAACATTCATCAGCCAGCCACATTGTTCATGCCAGGGCTAGTACAGTAGTCCATATAAATCCAAGTGCCTTCAATATGCCATGAATAACTCTTTGATACCCATGCAATAGTTAATGCAAAGTGTCTCTATCATTTTCACATAGGAATTAATCCCAAAATCCCAGTGCTGCAACAAAAAAAATCTTCACACCCGATACAGGGACAAAGCATGTGCTCTCACTTCAACCCTTTGACCTACAAATACGAATAGGTCCAAGTGCGCTGTCCCCAATAAAGGGATAATAAGGAATGCCCCTTCAGGTCTGGCTCGGGCTTCACTTGCCCACTTAGATATGCAGGGTAACTGTGCTTTTAAATCCTCCCCTGTAGCACTGCGTACCTCTGCAAAGTCAACTCAGAGCCAACATGGATACCACCATAGTGTAGTAGATTGAATCACCAGTAAATTTATTAAAAAAGTACACTTACATTAAATTTGTTAAAATCGCATTGAATAGCAAGAAATCTTTCAGGACAGCAGTACTTCCGGTCCTCTGAACTCAGTGTCACCTAGTTCTGCCATATCGCTACACATAACTTAACTTCTTCAGGGGTGGGTTGGGTGATTTGTGGCAAGCATTTAACAGACCGCTTTATTTACTTGTTGTCATAGCTATGCGACTGAAGCCTGGATATCCTTGTCAGCGCTCTGATCCGCCTTCCTCTATAGGGAGAGCTTACTCACAGTCTAAGCTATCCAGATGCTGTAGCATAGGCCTTTCCACTACATATACAGATAGTTGATGTTCACCAGAGGAATATGAGAGAAAGTAATTACCGGTACTTCCAGATCACTTGTACAACAATCATATCTACCACATCCAAAATGAACCATATAAATAATGATCAATCCCAACACAATCTATAATGTAACATACCTGGCTATGGAGCCCAAAGTGTAGAAGAAGACCTCTCTTACAGCTCTGGCTCAGAAGCCCTAGTAATGTAACAGGGAATGGTGGAGCACAGCAGGTCACAAGTGCATGGAAAGACTTCTGCTGGAGAGTGCTGATGTGCATCTGGATGCACAGCAGGCAGGCAGAAGAGCAGGAACTGATGACAGGCACAGCTACAGCTTGATCAGGTGCAGGGAGAAGATCCAAGACAAGGTCAGACAGTCCAGGTTGGCAACTGACAGGCATATTAGACACAGACCGCAGGCAAAAGAGTAGCCAGCAGTCAGGCCAAGTTCGGTAACAAACAAGTCAGATAAGCAGAAGGATAAGGCAGAAGCATAGTCCAGGTGTAAGACAGGGGTCGGTGCAGGCAGAGTTCAGGCAAAGTCAGGAGCAGATCGGGTTGGCAATGTATGAACGATACAGGAACAGATGCTTCAGAAAAATAATAGACCAAACAGCACTGGCACAAGGCACCAATGCAGTTTAAATAGCCAATAGAACATGTGTGCATGATCGCTCATGTGCATCCCGCTTAACGGCCACAAACAGAACCAATTCGCCTGCGCACATGCATATGTCTTCCCTAACACATACCCAATGTGGGTAATAATCGAACTATATTTATGGTCATATAGCTACGTGATTTATTGCTATTTACATAAAACAAAGTGCCAGTTAATTATATGACTTTATATGCTTCAACTTCCCAAAATTGTAGCATAGTGGTGTCTAGGATACTGTATTTAGCAAAATTCTTGAACAGGGAACAGGGATCCTTTAGTTTGTATGTGCTTCTGGATTCTTACTATTAGAAGTCTTTTTGTTTTCCCTACATATTGTTTCTGGCATATTTGTAGGTATAGGTTAATACCCATACTGAATGGGATTTTACATATTAGATAAATATTTTGCAATTCCATTTTTTTTTTTATTATATTTATCTTTTAAGATATTTGAGATTTTTTTTTTTGTAATATTGAGGTTCTATAATTAACTGGCATTTTGTTTTATGTAAGTAGCAATCAATCACACAGAAATCTGGCCATCTATATAGTTAGATTATTACCCACATTGGGTATGGATTGTGTTGGGATTGATAGTTATTTATATGGTCCATTTTGGAAGTGGTAGATATGATTGTTGTACAAGTGACCTGGTAATACTGCTAATTACTTTCTCTAATATTCCTCTGATGAACATCTAATGAACATATTCCTCTGCTCAACAGTCTGTTAAATGCATGCCATACATCACCTAATCCCCTCCCCGATGAAGTCACGAAATGCGCGTGGGGGAACTAGATGATGCTGAGTTCGGAGGACCAAAAGTACTGAGAGAGAGCTGCTATACAATGCGATTTTAATTAATTTCAATGTGAATGTAATTTTTTATAAATATACTGGCGATTCAAATTACACTATGATTGGTGTTCATGTTGGCTCTGAGTTGACTTTGCAGAGGTATGCAGCAGTATTGTGGAGGATTTAAAGGCACAGTTACCCTGAATATCTAAGTGAGCAAATTAAGCACCTGCCAGACCTGAGGGGGGCATTCCTTATTAACCTTTTATTGGGGACTGTGCCCTTGGACCTATATTTATTTGTAGGTCAAAGGATTGAGGTGAGAGCACATCCTTAGTCACTGTGTCAGGTGGTTGACACAGGGGGGGTTATTTACGAAGGGCAAATCCACTTTGCACTACAAGTGCAAACTACAAGTGTAAAGTGCATTTGAAATTGCACTGAAAGTGCACCTGGAAGTGCAGTCACTGTAAATCTGATTGGTAGATCTGAAATGAGGGTAAGCTCTGCTGATTTTATCATCCAATCATGTGCAAGCTAAAATGCTGTTTTTTATTTTCTTTGCATGTCCCCCTCGGATCTACAGCGACTGCACTACTAAGTGCACTTTCGGTGCAATTTCAAGTGCACTTTGCACTTGTAGTTTGCACTTGTAGTGCAAAGTGGATTTGCCTTTAGTAAATAACCCTCAGAGTGTGAAGATTTGTTTGTTGTAGCACTGGGATTGTGAGATCAATTTCTATGTGCACTATAATCACTATTGCATGGTTTGCAAAGAGTTATTCACAGCAATCTGCTGGCACTTGGATTTATATGGATAATTATGCATGTACTGTATAATAAATACAATTGGCAGACTGAGTGGCATCCCATATGTTTTTTTTTTTGGTTAATAATACAGGGCCTACTACAGAACACCTCTGAAACTTCTGTGGGCCTCATAGTCTGCAGGTGTGCCCATGTGCCACCAGCCTCTCTGTCTTCAAGAGCTACCCTGTGTTTCCAGCACGCCTCTGTGTGGCTCCATGTCTCCTCTTGCACCCAAGTGTCTCCAAATACATCCTTGTGACAAGCCAGTGCCACCAGTTTGTCTCTGTGTATTGAAGAGCTACCCTGTGGGGGCTATTTACGAAAGACAAATCCGCGTTGCACTACAAGTGCACTGCAAGTGCACTTGGAAGTTCAGTTGCTGTAGATCCGAGGGGGACATGCAAGGAAAATAAAAAAAAAACAGCATTTTAGCTTGCACATGATTGGATGATACAATCAGCAGAACTTCCCCTCATTTCAGATCTTCCCCTCAGATCTACAGTGACTGCACTTCCAAGTGCACTTGCAATGCAAAGTGGATTTGCCTTTCGTAAATAATTCCCTGTGCCTCCAGGAAGTTAAACCCTGTGGTTCTTGTACCCTCTGTGCACCTCCTTGTCTCCAAGTGGTGTCATCTACCTGTGTGTATCTTGAAGTAGATATGGACCACTGTCCGTGACAGTTTTACTTTTGCAGATACAGTATGTGCAAATCTCTTTGAAGTAAATTATACATTGCCCTTAGAAGCCATACCTGTGTCATTTAGTATACTCATAAAAACACATTGTAGTTGGAGAATAAAGAAACTGTTAAAATGAACAAAATAAAATTGCTTTGGTATTTTTTTAACTAAACTTTGTATCTATGACCAAGCTGGTTTTAGTTCAAGGTTCTCTAAGTCCATGGACAGTACATGGAGTGGTGCAAAGCAGGCCTTCAGCTAAACAGCTGCTCCCTGCTTCTGTTGGAGCCTCTGTGTTATTTGTCTTGTTAACTCGCATTGCACTTGCCATGCTGTTTTCACTGAAATTATAATCTTTTTGTAGCACACTCTTTCTTTCTTTCTTTCTTTTCCTAAAAAAAGAATTTACAGCTGTGTTCTGTATTGCTGATTTGTTTTTCTTTGTGCACTCATGAACTGACAAGTCATTTTTATGTGTGTTATCTTTGAACAAAATTTGGCAATCAGTGGTATCATGACAATAGGCTGGTTACTAATTATACACAAGGAAACGGGATCTACAGGTGTCTGTAAAATGACTTTTATGTTACCAGGTCAGCTCGGGATGACCTTTCATTACGTCTTTGTGTAATTGCCTTCTAAATGGCTGTTTATATGGTATCTCTGTCTTTGCAATGACTGACTGAGTAGAGACACAATCCTCACCCTACCAATCAACTGGTCTTCATACATAGGATGCAAATTTGTAGACAGATGACAGATCTATTGTCACTAAAGTGCTACAGCCATACTGCTTCTTAGGGGGAAAAGGAGCACCGAAAATGTCCCTTTTGCTTAACTACATGAAGAACCACAGTTTGTCAATACAGCCTGCATTTTAAGAATCAAGTAATCTTGCAGTGTGTAGCAGAGAGTGGATAGCGATATCTGCTTTCTTTTAAAATGACCCCAATGGTGTGGTTTTCCATGAACAAGCAAAGAATTGAAGGGAGTAGACTGCCACAGAAAGTATAAAGACATAAGATAATTGTTGATAATATTGAATGAGGAAATGGACATATGTCTATAGGTGATATGTGACCTCTGCAGATGCACGTTTGCTGAGCTATGCCCACTCAAGGCTGCTGGTATCTTCAGGAGAACTGCTGTGAGTTATTGTTGTGGGGGGGCTGCCTTGTACTTATGTGTAAGAAAGGGGGGTGCATTATTTCTAAGGAGAAATTAGTCTAGCGTTTTTATGGAAGGGGGCTGCATTGTGTGCATGTATGTGACAAGGGGGTTGCACTGTGCATATGTGAGGGAGGAAGAGGGGGCTGTTTGCATGTGTGAGGGGGGCTGGTTGCTGCATTGTATGTGTGAAGGGCATGGGGACAAGTGAAATGCATTGTATGTAAGTGAGAGCGGGGCATGTGGGCTGCATTGTTTGTATGTGTGAAGAAGGGGTGCTGTATTATATGTTGGAGGGGAGCTGCATTGCTTGTATGTGGGAGGGGGGGCTGCAAGACTACATTATATCTATGAATATGAGGGAGGGAGGAAGATGGGCTGCATTGTTTGTATGTGTGAGGAAAGGGCGGCATTGTATGTATGTGTAAGGGGGGCATATGGGCTGCATTGTATATTTGTAGGGTGGAAGGTGGGCGGTGCATTGTAATTTTATATGAGGGGAAGGTGGGCTGCATTGTGTGTACATGTAAAGGAGAAGGAGGCTGCTATGTATGTACTGTATGTGTGATGGCAAGGGGGCTGCATTGTATGTTTGTGTTAGGGATGGGGTTGCATTGTCTATATATATGTGTGAGGGTGAGGGGAGGCAAGGGGCTTCATTGTATGTATGTATTGGGGGGGCTGGAATGCATATGTGCTGGGGCTGCACTGTATGTCAGTACAAGGGGAGCTGCATTGTGTGCGGTGGTCAGGGCTGATCCTAGGGTCACAGACGCCTGGGTGCAGAAATATTTCTGGCGCTCCTCCCCACATGGGCATGGTTATCTTACTAACCCCTCCCATTTACAAATGTTTCAATGACAATGACTCAAACACAGAGATGCTCCCCTAAGGAGTCTTCGTTACCCTGGGATCCTCCCATTATCTCTTAACAATAAACAAAATACAGGAAGAGAATACACTAGGGACTTGGAGAGGGGGTCTCTCTAATGGACACAGAGAGGGCTTCTGTTAGAGAGTCTGTTAGAATGAGCCCCCAGACATGCTGTAGACATAGTACAGGAGATGGTCAGAGACTATAGACATGATACTAGAGATGGACAACGACTGCAGACATGATACAAAATTTGGTCAGAGACTGCAGACATAGTACAGGAGGAGATGGTCAAAGACTGCAGACATGATACAGGAGATGGTCAGGGACTGCAGGCATGATACAAGAGATGGTCAGAGACTGCAGAAATTATACAAGAGGTGGTCAGAGATTGCAGACATAGTATACGAGATGGTCAGAGACTGCAGACATAATACAGGAGATGGTCCGAGACTGCAGACATGATACAGGAGATGGCCAGAGACTGCAAATGTAATACAGGAGATGGTCAGAGACTGCAGAAATTATGCAAGAGATGGTCAGAGACTGCAGACATGATAAAAGAGATAGTCAGAGACTGCAGACATAGCATAGGAGATGGTCAGAGACTGCAAACATGATAAAAGAGATGGTCAGAGACTGTAGACATAGTACACAAGATGGTCCGAGATTGCAGACATGATACAGGAGATGGTCAGAGACTGCAGACATGATAAAAGAGGTAGTCAGAGACTGCAGACATAGTATAGGAGATGGTCAGAGACTGCAAACATGATAAAAGAGATGGTCAGAGTCTGCAGACATAGTACACGAGATGGTCTGAGATTGCAGACATGATAAAAGAGATAGTCAGAGACTGCAGACATGATAAAAGAGATGGTCAGAGACTGAGGGAATGATACAAGAGATGGTTGGAGACTGTGGAAATGATACAAGAGATCAATGCATCAAATGCAGCCTTCCAGTGCTGGTATGGTAAGACATGGTGTCACCCCCCTCCTATTTTGTTTGGCCAGCAGCCCAGCATTGGAGCTTGTTAGCGCATGTTGCGGAGGTCAATAAAGCCTAGAGGATAACAGGTTAGGCACTTCCTAATGGCTCAGTCCCTAGGAGCAGTAATGGATAATGGCCAACAGACCCTCTTACCAGACCCAGTGAAACTGCAACAGTGATCCCTCCAGCTGGAAGTTCGCTCACTCTGGGTTGCCCAGGGCGACTCTGGTCAGTAGTGTAGCATGTCTGTACCCTGGCAGTGTCTCAGTCTTTCTCTCTCTGGTGGTGCTGGGCAGCAGCGTGGTTCTCTCTCTGGTGGTGCTGGCAGCAGCGTGGCTCACTCTCTGATGGTACTGGGTAACACAGTGGCCCTCTCTCTGGTGGTGCTAGCCAGCAGCGTGGCCCTCTCTATGGTGGTGCTGGGCAGCAGCATTGCTCTCTCTCGGGTGGTGCTGGGCATCAGCATGGCTCTCTCTCTGGTGGTGCTGGGCAGGGGCATGGCTCTCTCTCTGGTGGTGCTGGCAGCAGTGTGGCTCCCTCTCTGGTGGTGCTGGCAGCAGCGTGGCTCCCTCTCTGGTGGTGCTGGCAGCAGCGTGGCTCCCTCTCTGGTGGCACTGGGCAGCAGCGTGGCTCCCTCCCTGGTGGCACTGGGCAGCAGTGTGGCTCTCTCTCTGGTGGTGCTGGCAGCAGCATGGCTCCCTCTCTAGTGGTGTGGGTACAGCATGGTGCGCTCTCTCTTTCTCTCTCTGGTGGTGCGGGTACAGCGTGACACTATCTCTGGTCATGCCGGTACAGCATGATGCTCTCTCTCTGGTGGTGCGGGTACAGCATGGTGCTCTCTCTGGTGGTGCGGGTACAGCATGATGCTCTCTCTCTGGTGGTGCGGGTACAACGTGGCTCTCTGGTGGTGCTGGGCAGTGTGGCTCCCTCTCTGGTGGTTCTAGCAGCAGTGAGGCTCGCTCTATGGTGGTGCGGGTACAGCATGGCGCTCTCTCTCTCTCTGGTGGTGCGGGCACAGCATGGCGCTCTCTCTGATGGTGAAGGTACAGTGTGATGCACTCTCTCTGGTGGTGCTGATACAGCATGGCGCTTTCTCTCTCTGGTGGTGCAGGCACAGCGTGGTGCTCTCTCTGATGGTGCTGGTACAGCATACCGCTCTCTCTCTGGTAGTGTGGGTACAGTGTGACGTGCTCTCTCTGGTGGTGTGGGTACAGTGTGGCTCTCTGGTGGTGCTGGGCAGTGTGGCTCCCTCTCTTGTGGTGCGGGTACAGCATGGCACTCTCTCTGGTGGTGTGGGTACAGTGGGGCGCTCTCTCTGGTGGTGGGGGCACAGTGTGGCTGTCTCTGGTGGTGCGGATACAGCGTGGTGCTCTCTCTCTCTGGTGGTGTGGGTACAGCGTGGCACTCTCTCTGGCTTCCCTCAGCACAGTCATCTTTTTTTCCTGTAGCAGTCACTCATACAGTTTCTTCCTGGGTTCCAGGCTCTCAATCTTTCCCCCCAGCAGAGTGCATGCTGGGGGCTGAAGTCTGCTCCCTGTGGACAACAATGGGGCTGACAATCTTCTGGGACTACATTTCCCATGATGCTCCACTCACCTCTTCTGATTGGCCCTCTGCTGTGGCCAATGGGGAGGGAAGCAAACCGGGCAACAAGCTGGGTGGCGAACAAAATTAGAGTCGTTTTCTCATTTCCACTGCTCACAGGAGAAAGGGGGGGGGTGAGCCAGGGAAGATATGCTGGCATCCAATGGTTCACTTCTCTCTCGTCACACATGGCCGCTTGTGTTCGCTGGCAGACTGCACTCCCCCGTGCCCCCATAGTGACCCCACTGCACACAAGGAGAGGAGGAGGGAGGGGTCCACTCTGGCACTTCGATGCCCCCCTCTGTGGCTCCTGGGTGCTATGCACCCAGAGCACCTGCTCAGGATCGGCCCTGGGGGTGGTGCAGAGGTAAATACATAAGTGGTGGAGAAAAGGTGGCAGTATTAGTTAGTCAACATGCAGTTTTTTGGGGGCTGTTAGCTTTTTAGGAAACATCCACAGGTATGATTCAGATTTTGGGTCTTTCTGCTTGCATACAGTTCTTGAAAGACTCCCTGCAAAAGTTGCACACTGATAATGATAAAGCAGAGCTCTCTATGAAGCATAGTTTGCAGGCACAAGGACTGAAGCATACAGTATCTCACACAATTGAGTACACCCCTCATATTTTTGTAAATATTTTATTATATCTTTTCATGTGACAACACCGAAGAAACAACGCTTTGCTACAATGTAAAGTAGTGAGTGGACAGCTTGTATAACAGTGTTAATTTGATGTCCCCTCAAAATAACTTAACACACAGCTATTAATGTCTAAACCACTGGCAACAAAAGTGAGTACACCCCTAAGTGAAAATGTCCAAATTGGGCCCAAAGTGTCAATATTTTGTGTGGTCACCATTATTTTACAGCACTGCCTTAACCCTCTTGGGCATGGAGTTCACCAGAGCTTCACAGGTTGCCACTGGAGTCCTCTTACACTCCTCCATGATGACATCATGAAGCTAGTGGATGTTAGAGACCTTGCGCTCCTCCACCTTCCGTTTGAGGATGCCTCACAGATGCTCAATAGGGTTTGGTCTGGAGACATGCTTGGCCAGCCAGTCCATCACCTGTACCCTCAGCTTTTTTGCCAAGGCAGTGGTTGTTTTGGAGGTGTGTTTGGGGTCGTTATCATGTTGGAATAATGCCCTGCGGCCCAATCTCTGAAGGGAGGGGATCATGCTCTATGTCAGTATGTGACAGTACACGTTGGCATTCTCAATTAACTGTAGCTCTCCAGTGCCGGCAGCACTCATGCAGCCCCAGACGATGACACTCCCACCACCATGCTTGACTGTAGGCAAGCCACACTTGTCTTGTCTTTGTACTCCTCACCTGGTTGCCGCCAAACATGCTTGACACCATCTTAACCAATTACATTTATTTTGGTCTCATCAGACTACAGGACATGGTTCCAGTAATGCATGCCCTTAGTCTGCTTGTCTTCAGCAAACTGTTTGCGGGCTTTCTTGTGCATCATCTTTAGAAGAGGCTTCCTTCTGGGACGACAGCCATGTGGACCAATTTGATGCAGTGTGAGGCATATGGTCTGAGCACTGACAGGCTGACCCCCCCACCCCTTCAACCTCTGCAGCAATGCTGGCAGCAGTCATACATCTATTTTCCAAAGACGACCTCTGGATATGATGCTGAGCACGTGCACTCAACTTCTTTGGTCGACCATGGCGAGGCCTGTTCTGAGTGAAACCTGTCCTGTTAAACCGCTGTATGGTCTTGGCCACCATGCTGCAGCTAAGTTTCAGGGTCTTGTCAATCTTCTTATAGCCTAGGCCATCTTCATGAAGAGCAACAATTCTTTTTTTTTCAGATCCTCAGAGAGTTCTTTGCCATGAGGTGCAATGTTTAACTTCCAGTGACCAGTATGAAAGAGTGAGAGTGATAGCACCAAATTTAACACACCTGCTCCCCATTCACACTGAGACCTTGTAACACTAGCAAGTCACATGACACTGGGAGGGAAAATGGCTAATTGGGCCCAATTTAGACATTTTCACTTAGGGATGTACTCACTTTTGTTGCCAACGGTTTAGACATAAATGGCTGTGTGTTGAGTTATTTTGAGGGGACAGCAAATTGACACTGTTATACAAGCTGTACAGTCACTACTTTACATTGTAGCAAAGTGTAATATCTTCAGTGTTGTCACATGAAAATATATATTGAAAAATATACAAAAATGTGAGGGGTGTACTCACTTTTGTGAGATACTGTATATATGCTGTGTATACAATGAGTAGGCTCAGGTCCTGTCTTCAAGTTGCAGTGCCCAGGGGTTTCCCAAGTCTTTCAAAAGCCATCATGGATCCCCATGACTAAGCTCTAGGGGTGGAGCGAAACACATTGGGGGCATGGCTTAGCAGGAGCCCAGGCTGAGGGTGTCTCTCTTATTACCACCATAGGACTCCATGGATGTGCAGCACCAGGGATCTTTCCTCTCTTCCTTCTAGTGACTACAGGAGCAGGGACACGCTCCATCCTTTGCTGGCACTCCTGCAGCGGGTTGTGATAGCACCCACACTACTCCCCATGGTAATCGTGCCTGAGAGGCACACTAATAAACTGTGGGTCTTTCAAAATCCACATGGCAGGAAGGTCCTACGATGTCACTGTGCAATTCAGAGTCCACTTTAAACCCGATTGGCAGACTCAGAGCTGCACAGTGATGCTGAGAACAGTTCATTTCCAGAAGGGAGTGGGGTCCCAGCTACAGAGGATGACTGGGCATGCAATATCGAGGGTGGTGCATTTTGGCATCTTCATCCTGAGCACTGGATGACCGTGCCCCAGCAATGCGGTGAACTGATTTGTTTTTGCACTCAACAGAGTGTTTAGTGGCCTCCCAAATAAGGTGATAGTATAGTTACAAGTACAGTATATGAACATAATGGATTTTAGCGGCACCAAGAGAATGTCACAACCATATGTAAAATAGAAAAAGTTTATTGTACATTATGATTAAAAACAGAGATACAAAGATTAAAAACATGAAATTAGGTCATATATGTGGATACAAGTATCCACATACAGTATATGACCTATTTTCATGTTTTTAATCTTTATATCTCTGTTTTTAATCATAATGTACAATAAACTTTTTCTATTTTACATATGGTTGTGACATTCTCTTGGTGCCGCTAAAATCCATTATGTTCATATACTGTACTTGTAACTATACTATCACCTTATTTATACAGTAAACATGTTCTATTTTATATGGTTGTGACATTCTCTTGGTGCCATTAAAATCCCATCCATTATGTCCATTTACTGTACTTGTATTAATTTCAGGGATATGGCAACAATAGAAAGGGTACAGGTATTTTCTGCCTGACATACGTTTGGTGATAGAATAGTTACTTATCAGGTGCTACACTAATAAGGAAGTAAAGTGGTCCCTTACTAAGGTACTGATGTAGCCAAAAGATGCTGCGTTTCAGCTTATTGCATTCACTAGCGAAGAACTACTTTCTGGCTTTGAGTGAAATGGAGAAATTTGCTGTGAGCTCTGACTCATGCCATTCAGTTTGCTCAGCCCTATTTGTGAAGTCATATTTCAATGCAGCACGTTCATTCCAGCGATGTCAGTGGCTATTGCTTTTACCCAGGGTGACTGTTAGAAATCACAGGGCCCCATACAGCCTACCTGACAGGGCCCTTCCTCCTTCAAAAATATCGAAAGATATTTTCACTAAAATACCACAGCTATGCTTCGTAGCCATGGCAGAAATTATACTCTCATCGATCAAGATCCATCTAATTGAATAGAGCATCTCTGCAAGCGCCCTGCAATCGTGTGCAAAGCAAAAGGTTGCAGTGCGCTAGTGTGGGGTTAAAAGAGGCAATATGCACACATAGACACACAGGCTTTCTATATGTCCTGGTAACGCTGATGGTGAGCTCTGCCTGCCATAGTTCTTGGCTCTTTTTTCCCCCAACATGAAGTTTTGAGTGTTCCTGCCTCACTATGTGTGTGATTACATGTCAGTATTACATTGTATTATCCCTGTATGTTGTGGTCGTTCAGGTGCTTATCTAATAGTTTTTTTAAACTACCGATGCCCCCCACTGATAACAGTAGAGAACCCTCTACGTAGTTTAAGGTTAAACCTCTTTTCTTCTAATGAGTGGCCACGTGTCTTGTTAAACTCCCTTTAGTTTTATCCCTATTGTGGGGTCACCAGTGCAGTATTTGTAAATTGAGATGATATCCCCTCTCAAGTGTTATTCTCCAGAGAGAATAAGTTCAGTGCTCGCAACCTTTCCTCATAACTAATATCCTCCAGACCCTTTATTAGCTTTGTTGCCCTTCTTTGTACTCGCTCCATTTCCAGTACATCCTTCCTGAGGACTGGTGCCCAGAACTGTACAGCATACTCTAGGTGCGGCTGGACCAGAGTCTTGTAGAGCGGGAGAATTATCGTTTTATCTCTGGAGTTGATCCCCTTTTTTAACCGGTTCCCGACCGGCTCACGCTGATTTACTGCGGCACTATGGCTCTCCAGGGAGAAATCGCGTATATATATATATATATATATATACAGGATTCCCTTGAAGAGCCACCAGAGGGTGCGCAAAGCCCGCTGCACGGCAGGGGACCCAATGTGCGTTGACAGCGGTCGGCCACACGCAACCGCGTACACGAGAGCCAGCACAAGGATTTGTGTGTGTAAACACACAAATCCCTGTCCTGTCAGAGGAGAGGAGACAGATCGTGTGTTCCTACTAAGTAGGAACAACTATCTGCCTCCTCTCCTAGTCTGTACAATCCCCTTACAGTTACAACACATGAGGAAACACACAGTTAACCCCTTGATCGACCCTAGTGTTAACCCCTTCCCTGCCAGTGACATTTACACAGTAATCTTTTTTTTTCAGTGCACTGATTTCTGTATAAATGTCAATGGTCCCAAAAATGTGTCAAAAGTGTCCGATCTGTCGCAATGTCGAAGTACTGATAAAAATCGCAGATCACCGCCATTACTAATAAAAACATTTTTTTATAAAAATGCCATAAATCTTTCCCATAGTTTGCAGACACTATAACTTTTGCGCAATCAATCAATATACGCTTATTGCAATGTTTTTGACCAAAAATATGTAGAAGAATATATATCGACCTAAACTGATAAAGAAATGTGTTTTTTAAAAACATTTTTGGGGATAGTTAGTATAGCAAAAAGTAAAAGATATTGTTTTTTTTTCAAAATTTTTGTTTTTCTTTTGTTTATAGCGCAAAAAATAAAAACCACAGATGTGATCAAATACCACCAAAAGAAAGCTCTATGGGGGGAAAAAGTATGCACATTTTGTTTGGGTACAGCATTGTACGACCGCACAATTGTCAGTTAAAGTCCCACCCAAATGCATTATTTAAAATTTTTCTACATTAAAACTCATTTGCCATGTAGTTGCCCACCCCATTCATTTGTTCAGATCTTTTTGCAAGGTTTCCACATCCTGCAGAGAAGTTATTGCCCTGCTTAGCTTAGTACCATCCGCAAATACAGAGATTGAACTGTTTACCCCATCCTCCAGGTCGTTTATGAACAAATTAAATAGGATTAGTCCCAGCACAGAACCCCTGACCAACAGAACTCGCCCTTGTAGCCAGTTTTCAATCCATGTACTCACCCTATGGTCCATGCCAACAGACCTTATTTTGTATAGTAAATGTTTATAGGAACTGTGTCAAATTCTTTTGCAAAATCCAGATACACCATGTCTACGGGCCTTCCTTTATCTAGATGGCAACTCTCCTCCTAATAGAAGGTTGATAGATTGGCTTGGCAAGAATGAGTCTTCATGAATCCATGCTGATTACTACTAATGATACCGTTCTCATAACTAAAATCTTGTATACTATTGATGTTAAGCTAACTGGTCTGTAATTCCCAGGGATGTATTTTGGGCCCTTTTTAAATATTGGTGCTACATTGGCTTTTCTCCAATCAGCTGGTACCATTCCAGTCAGTAAAAATTGGGAACAATGGTCTGGCAATTATTTGACTGTGTTCCCTAAGCACCCTCGGGTGCAAGCCATCTGGTCCTGGTGATCTATTAATGTTAAGTTTCCCAAGTCTAATTTTAATTTTGTCCTCTGTTAGCCATGAGGGTGCTTCCTGTGATGTGTCATGAGGATAAAAATTGCAGTTTTGGTTACTGAAGACCCCCGATTCCCTCGTGAAGACTGAGGAGAAGAATACATTCAATACCTTCGCCATCTCCCCATCCTTTGTAACCAGATGTCCTTCATCATTTTTTATGGGGCCAATATGGTCTGTCCTCCCTTTTTTACTGTTTACATACTTAAAGAATTTCTTGGGATTGTTTTGCTTTCCTCCACTATGTGTCTTTCGTGTTCTATCTTAGCCACCCTAATTGCACCCTTACATTTTCTTGTTGCATTCTTTATAAAGTCTGAATGCTGATGATGATCCCTCAACCTTGTATTTTTTGAAGGCCTTCTCCTTTGCTTTTATATGCATTTTTACATTGGAGTTAAGCCATCCAGGACTATTGTTTGTCCTTTTAAATGTATTACCCAATGGGATGCATTGGCTAATGCCCTTATTTAATATGCTCTTAAAGCAAACCCATCTCTCATCCGTGCTCTTTGTTCCTAAGATTTTATCCCAATTTATGCCTTCTAGCAAGGTTCAAATTTTAGGGAAGTTGGCCTTAGACGAATGTGTGGTTCCCTCCGCCCAGTCTATGTCTGGATAATTAAAATCCCCCATTGTGATAACACTTCCCATCCTTACTGCTAATCCAACTTATGATAGTAAAAGCGACGCAGTGCCGGATCGCAAAATGTGCTCAGGTCAGGAAGGGGGTAAATCCTTTGGGGGCTGAAGTGGTTCATTAGTAGGCTGAAGGAAGGAAAGAAAAAAAAAAGGCTGTTTAAAAAGTGACAGAAAAAGGTGTTAAAGAGCTGCAAGGAAAAGCCCCAAAAAGAACCTAAAAATGCAACACAGCAATCACCATTCACCAGCAGTCAAAAGCGAAACTTGTTCACACTCTCCACTCAAGGTCCCCACTGTTTAGCTTCCAACCAGAAGTCTGGCCACTTATTGCATTCTCCATAAAAAAAATAAAAAAAGTTAAAGATGAAATCCAAGCAGATATAAATGAACAAATGATTACAGCTCTGTTGATTAATACATTTTTTATTTTTTATTTTTAATGCAAGCTGTGTAATTACCCGAATTACCAGTGCAAGAGATCAGAGCAACAGAGAAATTAGCTTGTTAGCTTTCTGCTTCTACTTTTACTGTTCAGTCACAGGCTGGGGAAGGGGAGAAGACCTGTAAATGAAATTGAATCTGCAGCAGATAAATATCAAGCCCACTCCCCTGATAGACAAAGTTGTGCTATGTGCAGGGGCGGACTGACCATTCGGCCACTCAGGCACTGCCCGAGGGCCCCAGGAAACTAGGGGGCCCCATCAGGATTGCCAGCCTCAGTAAAGTATGTAAAAACATGTGTTTTTTTTACATCTGTTTCTGAAATGTCCCTTACCGACATCCTTTTGGTCTAAAAATCCCGAGATTATAGCTGCCCCACCTCTCCAGTACCTTCTCAGCCAATAGAAATATGTCTGTGTATACTGTGTGTACATGTATGTCTATACTGTGTGTGTGTATACTGTGTGTGTGTATACTGTGTGGCCCCATAATCTCTGATTGATTGGGGGCACCATAATCTCCTATTGCCCGGGGGCCCCATGGGTTGTCAGTCCGCCCCTGGCTATGTGGCAAAGCTATGCAAGTCTCGGGACAAAAATACAAATCCTTTTGAAAGTAAACGACTTTCATATTCCATCTTTGAATTTTGCCTGGAGTTCAGCTTTTAGAGAGGTTCACAGAGCTGACCTACAATGAAGACTCTTTTTTAATGATACCATAAGAGTACTTTCACACTGGGGCAGGGGGCGCTTTTCGCTTTTCGGCTGCTAGCGGCTGAATAAAGGGTTCATAGCACCCGCAAAGCGCCACTGCCGAAGCAAGTGCTCATTGATTCCAATGACAGGGGCGGTGGAGGAGAGGTATATTCACCGCTCCCGCACAGCCCAAAAGATGGTGCTTGCAGGACTTTTTCTAAAGTCCTGCAAGCGTCCTCCATAGTGTGAAAGCACTCGGGTTCTCACACTGGGGCTGTAGGGGAGCCGTTTTTCAGGCGCTATATTTAGCCCAAAAGCACCTGCAAAAACGCCTCAGTGTGAAAGGGGTCTTAGAGGATTGAAGCAAGTTCTCCAAAAGCGGACTTTTTGGAAAATCATGTCAAAAAGGATCTTATTTTACATGTATGTATAAGCACACATACAGCAGTGACCACAGTTATTCCTCTTCTGCCTGTTTCCAGCACGAGAGAGTGCTGGTACATTCGGCAAAGCTATGCTACAATCCAGGATAAATGTCTTCACATATCAATTCATTTCATATCCAATTACGCCTACATCAGAATGATCAAAGTAAGAGTGACCAGACTAGTGTAGAAAGCTATCGGGTGACTTCTTTCACAAAAAAAGGGTTCTTGTATGTGTTTTGTTCTAACTAAAATAAAATAAAATAAAAGTAGGGCTAATAAATTCACACATACGCCCCCTGCTCCCCAACACACACACATTTTATTTTACTATATAAATATATATATATATATATATATATATATATATATATATATATATATATATATATATATATACACTGGGGGAAATAAGTATTTGATCCCCTGCAGATTTTGTAAGTTTGCCCTCATTACAAAGAAATGAAGGGTCTATCATTTTTATCATGGGTGTATTTTAAATGATAGAGACAGAATATCAACCAAAAAATCCAGAAAAAAACACATACAACAAATGCTATAAATTAATTTGCAGTTCAGTGAGTGAAATAAGTATTTGATCCCCAAGCAAAATATGACTTAATACTTGGTGTAGAAACCCTTGTTGGCAAGCAAAGAGGTAAGATGGTCCTTGTAGTTAGTGACAAGGTTTGCATACATTTCAGGAGGGATTTGGGTCCACTCTTCTTTACAGATCTTCTCTAAATCCTTAGGGTTTCTTGGTTGTTGAATGGCAACTTAAAGTTTCAGTTTCCTTCATAAATTGTCTATAGGATTAAGGTCTGGAGACTGGCTTGGCCACTTATTCACTTATGATAAAAAAATATAGACCCTCCATTTCTTTGTAAGTGGGCAAACTTACAAAATCTGCAGGGGATCAAATACTTATTCCCCCCACTGTATATTGTATATAAATATGTATTTAAAAGGAACCTGCAACATTCTTGAAATAATTTTGCTGCTGCAGCTAATGCGTATGCACCGTATGGTGCCTATGTACCTTGTATTGTTCAAAATGTTTTTTCAGTACTCCAGACAACTCCTTCAAAACCAAGTGCACTTTAAAGAAGTAGTTGGAAAGGCTGATTATTTTATTTATTTTTTTACCTTAATGTGATACTAGAGGCAAAGTTTTTTTTTTTTTTTTTTTAATAACAGACATGTCATACTTACCTGCTATGTGCAATGGTTTTGCACAAACTAGCCCTGATCCTCCTCTTTGCAGATTCCCCGCTGCCACTCCTGGCTCCTCCCCTTGCTGAGTACCTTCTTAGCAAGCCGCTTGCTATGAAGGTACACATGCATGATTGCTCCCTAGCCCTGCTCTGTATATCCATACGACACACAGAGCTTGGCTTGGCCGACCCACCACTCTCTCCTCACTTACAGCAGCAGGAACCAATGGCTGCCAATGCTATGTCTGAGCCAATTAGGAGGGAGAGAGCCAGGAGAGCTGCTGCTCTTGTGCACATTGCTGGATCGAGATCAGGCTCAGGTAAGTATAAGGGGCTGGGGGGGGGGGACTGCACAGAGAAGATTTTTTTTCCCTACACGAAGGTAAAAATCCTTCAGCCTTTAAAACTACTTTAACACATGCTCTGCATTAAGGTAAAAAACCTTCCGAGTGCAGCTCCCCCCCCCCCCCCCAGTCCTGTCGTAAGGTGGAATCCTGCATACTATGATGTAAAGGGGAACTCTGGGAATGTGGGGAGGACTCTGGTGACCAGAGAAAGAAAACACTAAGATAAGGGGGTTTACTAATATAAGGGGGAAACCTTTATATCAGTGCCCCCTTACAATATTGTATTGACCCCCCCCCCCCCTCAGACTGGCCTGGCGATGCTGTCACTGACCTCCTCTCAGGTGCACTGTGCAGGGCTCAGTCAGTCAGCTCCAGCTTGGTGGCTCTGGTTTTATCCCATAGTTTCCTCTCCGCAGTCCATACATGTATGTCTTCTCCCATGACCCCCATCCTGGCTGTGCTCCCACTCTTGACTCCTCTCCAGACGTGATATAAGACAAGAGATGATCAGAGGCTGCGGATGGTACAGGAGAGGTGAGAGGCTGCGGATGGTACAGGGGAGGTCAGAGGCTGCGGATGGTACAGGGGAGGTCAGAGGCTGAGGATGGTACAGGGGAGGTCAGAGGCTGCGGATGGTACAGGGGAGGTCAGAGGCTGCGGATGGTACCAGAGTCCGATCTTGATCCAGCAATGTGCACAAGAGCAGCAGCACTATCTCCTCTCTTCCTCCCTAAAAGCACAGAGACAGCAGCGGGTACCATTGGCTCTCACTGCTGTCAATCACAGCCAGTGAGGATGAAGTGGGGGCAGGGACGAGCTGCGCTTGTGTGTCTATGGGTACACAGAGGTGGCTTGGGACTGAGGCCGCATGAGTGCCCCCGTAGCAAGCAGTTTGTTATGGTTGGAACTTGGCAGGGAGGGGCCAGGAGCACTGGTGGGGGACCCAAAAAAAGGAGGATCAGGGCTGCTCTGTGAAAAAAACATTGCACAGAGCAGGTAAGTATACTGTGTTTGTTGTTAAAGAAATGAAAAATTAAAGATTTACAACCACTTTAAATAGAGGCTACAGTGTCACCAATATCCATAAGCCCTCATCAGTCAACCATGGCACTCTCTCTGGCTTTAACATAGTGAAGAGAGGCAGGGCACAACTTTAAAGTGGTTGTAAAGGCTGATGATTTTTTACCTTAATGCATTCTATGCATGAGGTAAAAAAACCTTCAGTGTGCTGCTCCCTCCACAGCCCTACTAATACTCACCTGAGCCCCCTCTCGATCCAGTGATGTGCACAAGAGTCTTGGGTGTCCCAGAACTCCCTCTCCTTATTGGCTGAGACAGCAGCAGAAGCCAATGGCTCCTAGTGCTGTCAATCACATCCAATGAGCCAATAGGGAGAGAGTGGGGAAGCGGGGTCGAGCCCCGGCTCCATGTGTCTTATGGACACATAAAGTAGGGCTTGGGAGCGATCATGCAGCAGCACCCTCATAGCAAGTGGCTTGCTATGGAGGCACTGGTCAAGGGGGAGGAGCCAGGAGCACCAGCAAGGGCCCCAAGAAGAGGAGGATCGGGGCTGCTCTTGTTTTGTTTTTGCTTTTTAAGCCGAACCTTTAATACCACTTTAAGCTGGAGGAACCTAAATGTTTGTCTATTGTGGGCCGGGAATAGTTTTGAAGAATAATTAAGGCATTTTCAGGAAATTCTACAGCAAAGCTATTGTAGGAAGCTTGCAAACCTTGTCAGGTCCACATTAATTATATATGTTGCTTAATTAATAAAAAAAAAGATGAATTCTTTTGTTAGAATAAATCTCCATGAATGTATAGCCTCATCGAAAAGAACACCTTACATAATATCTTTTCAAATACATTCCAGCTTTTACTTGATAATGCCAATATTATCTAGTCCTGTATTGAATAAAAGAAGCATACAGTAAATGTCAAGCTAATATACAAATGTCTAAATCGCTGACATTATCCACACTTAGGTCTTGAGGCGTAACATCCAGCTTGCATCCACTGGAAATGACTGAGAGTTAATAATAATGACATTGGTTGTACTGTACATGAACTCGGTGTGAGACAGTATTGTATGACCTTAGGCAAGTTCTATCCTGAGATACATATAGCAAAATGATGCTCTAAGCTATTTAGTCCATGAGTTATGGTGTATGAGAAAATGTGTGCACTGTGCAGCATCATATCTATGCAAGCATTAATTATCATTAATATATGCTGTCATCATTACAGACCTAAATGTTTTAGGAAGGCACTTCAGCTTTTCAAAGCCTGTGAACGTTTGTGAAATAGTACAGAATCAGAATGGCTGGGCCTCTAGCTCTAAGCGGGGACCCCGAGGCATAGCCCAACAGGTGCTGTGCTCTCTCTCCTTCCCCTCTTTTCTCTTCTTTGTTTGCAGTTTGCTATTGGATTTTTTAGGACTGTGCTTACCATTGGTGTTGTTTTGGCGGTCTCTGCTTCCAAAATAGATATTCCCGTTTAGCCAGCTCGCCTGCACAGGGCATTGATATTTTTTTTTTTTTATTATACTTATGTCAGGATTTTGTCATCCAGTCTAGTCTTGATGGACATCATGACTGGATTTTCCCTGCTGTCTCCGTGTGTTTCCCAGCAGACAGCGGGGGGGAAGAGGTGTAGACTCCCGTGGGAGTCTATGCCCGGAAGTGGGTGTAAATACCTGTATTATACAGGTATCTGCCCCCCTCCCCCCAAAAGGTGCCAAATGTGACACCGGAGGGGGGGGGGGGGGGTTCCGAAAAGTGGAGGTTCCATTCTTGTGTGAACCTCCGCTTTAATGGCCCTGTAATTCATTTTCCATAAAAAATGTTTTACATCCTTGTAATGTCCTCTGTGAACTCTCAAACCTCTCCTTTTAACCCACTTCCATTTGTTCGGAATGTGCCGTGCAAGTTAGTTGCGGTCACATGCAATTTTCTATACACACAAGAGAAATCCCATAGTCCATAGCCCCTAGTCCATCTTGGGAGCAAGCAAGAGAGGGTGGCTATGTTCCTACATATGGTAGTAGAATGGAGAAAAAATGCAGTCCCCTCAACAGGAAGTCAGTTTGCAGCAGAAAAACAGGAATTTGGAGATGTAGAGGAGGTTGAGAGCAATAGAAAGTACTTTACTGAGTTAAAGTGATATTAAAGTCTTGTTTTTTTGGGTTTAAAAATAACAAACATGTTATACTTACCTGCTCTGTGCAGTGGTTTTACACAGAGCAGCCCAGATCCGCCTCTTCTCGGGGCCCCTCCCTCCTTCTTTTACTGGCCCCTCCCTGCTGCAGAGTGCCCCCACATCAAGCAGCTTGCTATCGGAGCACCCGAGCTGAGCCACTGCTCTGTGTGTCCATTCAGACATGGAGCAGTGGCTCGGCCCCACCCCCTCACTTTCCTCATTGGTTTACTGACTTTGATTGACAGCAGTGGGAGCCAATGGCACCGCTGCTGTGTCTCAGCCAATCAGAAGATAAAGTCCCAGACAGCCGAGGCTCTTGTGCAAAATGACTGGATTGAGATGGGGCTCAGGTAAGTATTAGGGGGGCTGCAGCACATAGAAGTTTTTTTATCTTAATGCATACAATGCATTGAGATAAAAAAAAAAAAAAACCTTCTGCCTTTAGAACCACTTAAAAGAATAACTTCATGCCCCTTTATGTGTAACTCCATCCCCGTCTGGTGCCAGCACCTTTGTTACTCTGGCACACGTACAGGTGTGTCAAAGGGACCCTAAGGTTAGGCAGAGCCCTTCTCTAGATCTGTGTCTGCATAGGGGAGGGGGGATTCTGCTCATGCACTGATATGGCAAGGTTTGAGACTCCTATACCACTCCTTCTTTAAGCATTTGCAGGAAAACCATGCATGCAAAAATGTGGGGGGTGGGCATCATATTCACTTAGGCATTGGAGCGCAAAAACCATATGATAGGGTGAGAAGGTAGAAAGAAGTACATTTATCCTCCAGTACAATAAAGATGGCTACTCGGTAACATCCATTGCAACAATTCTTTATTGGCTACATGGCAGGATCAAGCAGTAACCAACACATTTCAGACAAAGCCTTACTCATAATATGAGTATGCTGAAGTACATTTATATTCAGGGTGAAGGTCCCCTTTAAGAATACATAATCAAATATTTTTTTTTAAATTTATATAATTTTAAGGCTATACCTAGAATTGAAATTGGTTATTTTTTTTATTTTTTTTTTTTATTTGGCTTACCCCTTTAAATAAATACTATGGCCAAAAAATTGCAACCATTAAACTTAAACTGAGTGTGTACCTCGTTATTTTGCCTGTTACTCTTGCGCCTTTGTGCTCTTCCATAACCATGTCAGGATTCTCTTCTATTATTGCCATTAGCATGGGTACCAGTTTTTATTGCTCAGAGATATAATCTCTTTTTTTTTTCTGCATGCTTTTCTATCAGTTTGTCTGAGATTTGTCAACTGACTTAGGCTATTACTGTAGTTTCCATGGGTCTGCAGCATATTGGAGCCTCCCCTGGAGAGAAAATGTCTTATTTTTTATTTTTTTTTAATACTATTTCCTCTTTGGTACAGTAGAGAGCAGGCTTACAGTACAAACCGCAGCTAATTGCCTGCTTCTACTGCTAGCTCATGCTTCTTTTGAATTTTTACGTTTGATTTGTTGAGAAATTACTAAGATCCTCAGTTTGCTGTCACACGTACTTAGGTTTCTAAAATGCAGCGCAGGTTCTTTGTGAGATGAAAGAGAGGTGTGTGTGTGTTAGTGTGTGTGTGTAAGTGTTTTGTGAAAATGGACAATGTTCTATTTTTCAGAATATTTACAGGAGTCACACACAGCTCAGACCACAATATCGCTGGCGAGAAAGCCCAGCTAATGAAGCTGTAAGTTCATTAGTGTTTGCAATCAGCAGTGAGCAGACACCCTCATCAGGGCAGGAGGCTGCAAAGAGCCATTCATCAGTGTGAAGTGTTATTCATGGATGACCCCTAAATCATTGCACTAGTAGTAGATGCACTGATTGGACACAGCATGGGAGCATCGGTACTTTGCATTAGCAGACATAGACAGGGGGAGTGAGAAAGGATTGGCAAGCCGTAGGGAAATCCTGCAAACAGCAGCACAAATAAAAGCAGGCGTCCTTTTTTTTTTTTTTTTTCCCTTAAAGATGTATATAGGCACACATTTTCCTCCCTCTTTGATAAGGACATACGAAAGTAGCCTTCCCGCTGAGCAACGGAGGAAGATTATAAATATGCAGGCTGGTGGCTGCGGTGTTTAGAGGACGCTGGTCTCCCCCCTTGCTCTGTGCTGGGGAGGAGCGTGGTAGGCTCCTGGGTAGAGGCAAAAGCAGCAGCTGCTTCACGTGTGTGCCTGGCAGTGGCTGCTGGAGCTGCTCCCAGCCTGGACAACTTGTCCCGGTTACTCTGCTGCATCGCCCAGTGTGCCTGGCAACACATGACCTAGGGAGATAGTGCGCAGGGTCGGCACAAGGGGGTGTGTGTGATCCACAGTTGAAGAAGAAACTCACAGGACCCAGAAACAAGTGTGGACTAAGCTGCTGGCATCTCTGCTACAGGATAGGTGGCTGCCTGGAACTGAGCACAAGTTGCCCCCCTTTATTCGACCCCTCGTTTGTACTGACCTTCCGCTGCACACCGACAATTTGCGTTACGTTTTCCAGGTTTGGATCCCAGGAGGGTAACCTGCAAAAAGTGTAACAGCGGCAGGTAAGTCAATGCTTTAGTTTTTGAAGTGTACAGTCTTTATGATGAATATTTGACTATTTATGTTTTTATTATTATTACCATTGCTGTCATTGGCATGTTTACTGCTTACAGTACAGAGCATTGAGAACCTGTCATCATCTTGGGTGCTAGCAGAAAGCATCCCTCTCTAACTTCATCCTCTGTGTTCAGGGGTGGATTGTAGGGACAGATGGTGCCATTGATCTTTCTGACATTTGCAATGCAAAGGGCAGGAACCATGCCAAATGACCCGTCTCTGTAGACAGAAAGGAGGGAGAGCGGTCCTTCTGTTTTGGAGTTCTTACGAAGAAACAGAAACCTGTAGCCTCCTCATTGTGCTTGATGGGTACTCAGCAACCTGCCCTCATCCTGATAGTGCAATGCTGGAGGATTAACACACTAACACTCAGCAAATCTCCCTTCGCAAGCAGCATGTGAGGCTCAGAAAGAAAGCTGTGTTCATATTAATCCACAGGTCTGTGGGACATGATCAGGGCTTGTGCCTGTGACAGCTGAGAAGGGGTTAAACTAGGGACAAACTGGTTTTCTAGTCAATAAGAGCCTGCAAGGAGTGGATGTCAGCGTGTGATCATCCCGACCTTAACCCTGCTGGGAAGAGATGTGTCAATATCACCACAGCTGCTGCTTTCTTGCCAGAAAGTTCATTTCCTTCTATGTAGGACAAAGGGGGATTTTATTGTGCAAGCAGCCCTGACATCGCTGCTTGATTTCTGTTAATTGCAGTAAAAGAGCGCTGATTTAGAAAGAACTACTATTTTGTCAACACAGCACTAGTAGGAAGGTTGGTGTGGGAGAGGGAAGTCTTACTTGGTTTTGTTCCGGAACAAGGGAACAAATCAATCAGTCTCAGGCACATGCGGTGTTAATACAGCCAGACTTAACCTGCCAGCTCTGTTACAAATGTGATATATACAGCTATACCATTAGGCTGGTCACATGGGCAGGACAACAATCAGCACTCCTCTGTGTATTATTATACATAGTCCTCCACCATTAGCGTCACCGATTGATGGACAGGAGAGAATGCTACTACTAAGCTATAGTAAAAACACATGCATTCAGTGTTCTAAAGGGACCTTAACATCTACTTTGAGAACTAGAAAATCCAAGGCCAATGTTTCCTATTTTGTCTGCTTCTAGGCCATTTCAAATGACCTGATGCAAACTGCAGTCATGGTACTTCACACAGGACCATAAAAACTTACTCCTTGAAGCCCAGACTAGTGTAAGTTAGCAGATCTAATGCTATCTGTCCCATTATAATGAATACAGTGGCATCACTGTAATGCTGTGGATCTAAGCCCCTGTGTTCTTAAAGTACTTTTAACATCAGCATCAGAACAAAAAAATAACCCAAGGCCACTTTTCCCTATCATGTCTCTGCTTCTAGGTCAATTCACATGACCTTTGCAAGCCACAGTCATCCAAATCACACTTGACCTTAAACACTTGTTCCTTGAAGCCTAGACTAGTGTAAGTGACCAGTGATAATGCCATCTTTCCCATGATGATGACTACAGTAGCATCCCTGTAACACTGAGGATCTGAGCCTCTGTGTTCTAAAATTACTTTTAACATTCAGTTTGAAAACTAAAAAATAACCCAAGGCCACTTTTTTATTGTTACATCTGCTTCTAGGTCATTCCACATGACCTGATGCTGCAGTCCTCCTATCCAGCACTTGACCTTAAACTTACTCCTTGAAGCCTAGACTAGTAAGTGACCAGTGCTAACGCCAGCTGTCCCACTTTAATGACTACACTGACATCCTGTAAAGCTGTGGATCACAGTCTCTGTTCTAACTTGCACTTGGAACATATGCCAGAGATTTGGAAGCAGTCAAAGAATTCAGTGGGTGGTCTTTTATTCTTGGCATGGGAATATGGTTCTAGTTCTGCTTGGTGTGTTCTGTAGTTTAGTCTAAAGTCATAAAACAGGCTTGATAACTTTTTTCAAAGTGTTATTGCAGTTTGTCAGCACTCACTAATTCAGTAAAATACTGCCATAAATCAGGTAAAGAGTCAATTGTAGAATAGAAATCTTACTGACAATATAATTACCATTTTATAGAACAGCAATCCTGTAACGCACAAGTTAATGGAACTTAATGGCAATTCAAGCTGCCCCTTATATCTTTATTAAAATATTTCTCAAGCTCTCTGTTTGAGCTCCTTTTTGTGCCTTAATGGCCACTAGAAGAGTAGAGCTTAATGGTACAGTAGTTGAAATGAGCATTGCCGGAGCTTTTGCACTAAAAAGTCACTCTAAACACGCTATTCTTATTGCTTCTGAAAAGAACTATTTTTTGATTACATTAATGTATGTTTTCAACCCTCCACAACACCGAGTAAAAATCAACATTCCTCAACCTAGCTTGTACAGATATTACTAGAGTACACTTGTTCTTATGTACCACATAACAGCAGAAGTAATCTATCATCTAGCTTTGAAATTTAATATATATTATACTACATCTCTTTGGTCAGTGGACATCAGATATTTACTATGTTGTCATCTGAGAACTCATGGGTCCTTTGCTAAGACAGAAGAAAGTAGTATCCTATAGCGACCAATTAGAGATCATATACAGTATTATTTTACTGACTACTCTAAACTGGTGAAAAGTCTAATCTGATTGGTTGTTATTGGTTGCTGTACACCACTGTTCTTTCCACCATCTGGTTAAATAAGACAGCAAGACTGTATAAAAGATCCCTCACTTCATATCATTGCATGTGGTTCTTATGTGTTTGTTTCATGATTCTAAAACTGGTGGTCTTTTTTATATTAAAAAAACGCTGAGACTTCCCTTTTATTTCCATTTGCTGCATGATTAATGCCAGCAGGGTTACTCTTTTGCTTAAATTTAGATGGAATGAATAAACTGCAATAAAATAAATAAACAGAGTCTTCAGCACTGTGCAATTGGGTTAGGCCTTTGCATGAATGGTCACTACTTTACTAAATTTAAAGATTGAGGAACTCAATTATATTTAGGAGTGACATTTGAAGGATGGAATATATGTTATGTTGATTTTAAACACATCAATACGATAACTAAGTACAACCCATGTAAAACACAAAACTTTTTTTTTTTTTATTGGGATAAGTTTTACTTGTTCTATCAAGTGCTTTTTCTTATCACATTTAGTTGCTTTCACAGAAAAGGAAAACTTTGCCTAACACATCTAATCCATTTAGCCAGTTGAGGCTAGTGCTTCTGCTAAGCCCCACTGAGCCAGAGTAATTATGTCTCATAGTAATAACTTAGGAAGCATCATACAGAGACCAGGAGTCAAGCTCACACTGTAAGTTTCAATAACACACGTTTGTCAGAAAAGAAGAAGAAAGTACCGAAAGGGTCATGCATTTTATTCACAGAAGCTTGAAGCTGCTTTTTTTTTTTTTTTTTTTACTGTCTGATATATTGTATGAACAATCCTAATTTTTCAATAGATATATTTCTGATATATTTATCTTTAACTATCATTTGGAAATAATTTCTATCATTTCATGTATGACAATAGCAATAAAACCGACTTTATGTAAAATAATGATTTTTTTACATAAAAAAATAGAATTTGATTTAATCTCTTGCATATAGCATGAACTGAATTATTGTCCTAAGGAACACTCACATACATTCTTAGCTAAACAGTTTAGAAGTCAGAAGGATCGTATCTTTGTTGAAGTCACATTTCATGCTGTATTTTTTTTTTTTCACTTTTAATAAAGTTAGCGATGTTTAGCCACTTTAATTGTAGAGAATGTGCTTTAATTATATTATGCCTAATTGATTACGTAATTGTTTAAATGTTTTGCTATTTATATGCCAAGCTGAGTTATTGTTCTACTGTAGTTCCAAACTTTACTCTTTCCTTGTATGACCTATCAACATTTAAGCAGTTAAAACATGCAGCGTCCAATCAATTGTTTGTTAACATGCTTCACTTTAAAAAATATACACTTGATATTTAAAAAATGATTAATTGACCCACCTGATAAAGTCTGATTTATTTCCTACTTTTTCATAGCAGGCATTATGAAGCTCTCTTTACAATTGAGATTAATGTTACAATGCATAGAAGTGGTTTGGAGGGCTGCATACATTTCCAGTGCCTTTGTAATCAATTTAAATACAAGCATTCCACAATGGATCAGGCTGCATCCAAACCTGCCTTATTATAGAGAATTAACTTGCTTTGTGATTGATAGCAATATTTCTCGATCTTGAAAATGCCATTTGTTTGAAAATAAGCGTTATGGCTTCTCAGGCTCTCTGTGGAAGCTTCAGAACCTAATTGCATTTATGGGAGACTTTGATTTGTCACACATAGGAAGCATCCTGAGAAAGGCAATATTCCCCTATTTCACCTCCGAATGTGCATAGTTATCTTATTAATGATGTTATTAATGTTTAAACTTTTGAGAGGAAAGACAAATGTTGTCATAAGTATTATCAACAAATCCTTTCTACGACCTAACCATTTAGAAAAATAAAAAATAAACCACAAGAGATAAAGGTTTATTTTAAGATACCAGTTATAAAATACTGGGAAGTAACATAATTAATATTTTTTTATATAAGCTATTCAGACTGATTGACAAATAGTCTTAGAGACCTTCTCAACATGTGTGACCATGGGTCCAATACTCTTATCTATTCATAATAGTATGCTATGGCAGTGTAAATATTTTCTAAGAATGAGTGGATAATATTAAATATTGTTTTTAATCTTGATGATAATAGACTAAGTGCGTGATCTCTGCTCTCGTTTCTTGAAGTAAAGCTATTGCAATGCAATGAAACCTCTACTCCCTTTTACTGCTTTTAGCTTGCTTCTATACATTAAATATTGAGCCCTGTTTAGGCTCCTAGTGACCAATCGTATAAGCCCTCCCACTCATTATCAATAGGCAGTAATAAACTGCTATTATGGAAATCTTGCATGTATAGTCAATGCCACATACTTAAGATGTAACTGCACTTTCAGACAAAGGCATTCAAATCTCTGTTCTAACATTCCATCTTGTTAGGTGGAAGCTCAGACACATTGCTTTTCAACTAATTGTTTTCATTGGTTCCTGTGTAGATTTTTACTTTGTTCTCGTGTTCTTTTATTTAAGTCTTAACATGCATATTAGCTAAACCTATGAATGATGACACGTATACATACTTTATATAGAAGTGCATCTATTTACTTGTGAAATAGTTGCATTTAGGTTTTCTGTTTACTGTTCTATTTTTTTCCCATTGACTAATTGCCCCAACCCTTTCAAACAAAGTCAAAAATACTTTTTGTCCTACCTACTAATATGAATCTGGATAGTTTTTTATGCCCATATTTTCGAGCATGAGGCTAGTTGGTATGTTATCATTATTTTTGAGTATGACATCTTTAAATGTGGTTCAAATATTGTGGCCTTGGTGTTGTAGCTGATGTTTTGTGTTTACATCTGGGAGTGTACCAGTGATCTAGGCAATACTGGCAGTAGGAAATATAGTGTTATTCTTTTACTAAGGTTACTATATGAAGTGTGATACTTTTAATCTAGCCACGTGCCCATGCCATTCGTATTCATCATAGTCAATGGGTAGTTTTGGCTTCAGGATAAGAATCTCTCTCTTGGTTGCCAAAATAGAGCAAAACAAAACAAAATCAGAAGATGATTTGATCAAGCACTCTACATTACTATATGTGGGTAGCAGTAATCGCCTTGCATTATTTCACAGCAGACTGAAAGCCCCACAGTTTACAAAAAGCTTTTTAATAGCTATGAACTTATCATATGCTAGAAGCAAATGTCATCTTGGACTGTCCTTTTTAGTAGAACAATAAAATTATACGTTGTGTGTTCTTCTTCTTTATGAACTCACTGTGTAGTATTTCATTTAGCCTTTTAACTTGCATTTGCATGTGTTTTGCCCACTGAAACACTACATTGGTCCTGTGGAAGCTCCTAAGTAGAATATTATGCTAAATTACTGAATTTATTAAATACTACTATTATAATGTATAATATGGATCTTTATAAGCTGCTTTGAACGAAAGCTGTAAAAGAAATATTACGGGTATTATATACATTTACTTACAAAAAAGTGCTTTATTTTTTTTTAATAGATAGTTTTGCTATTATGGAATTATTCAATAAATATAGATATTTCTTAAAAACCTTAAAAAGGGAAATGTTCTCTACTAGCTCCCTCCCAAAAATCAACACTACCAGTTTTATTACCTAAATGTATATATATATATATATATATATATATATATATATATATTTTTTTTTTTTTTGTGTGTTTCATGTTTTACCATTATTGTTGATATTTTGGCAGTCATTGACTGTTCCTTTACAGTTATTTTTATTAACTAGCGGGCAGTGTCAGCATGCTTTTTATAGATTATTTTTATGTAAGCACTCTTTTATTGTGTTATATGCACTTGTGCCAAATAGCAATGTACAAAGCTTGAGAAGCACTCTTTACCTGACTACAGAGCATAGGTGCAGGAGGCTGCATTTACCTCTTGAAGGTTGCTCTGCTTATCAGTAGGTTGGCAGCACGTGTGCATATAAGTGCGTGTGTGTATGTGTGAGTGTGTATGTATAAATATATATATATATATATATATATATATATATATACAGATCTATACAGATCTATACAGATATAGATAGAGAGAGAGATTTTATCTAAACATGTATACACCATATGTCTATTCATATGCATGTATGCCATTACAATACCCCAATACTCTTTTTCTTGTTCTCTTTCTCTCTCTCTCTCTCTCTCTCTCTCTATGTGGGTTTTTATATATATATATATATATATATATATATATATATATATATGTATATATACCCACACACTTGATCACACTGCATATGTTGAGCTTTAAGGTCAGAAGTGTTGTTGCAATGTATAAATTTGGAGCGTAAGTGAGGAATATTAAAAGCGCTGTCTGACAATGGATGGCAAAATATAGCACAAGATGGTGATTCATTGTCTGCATGGAAAAGTACAAAAGAGAGATATGTCATTTCCAGTTATGTGATACTTGTGGTATATCGAGTTTTGAAGAATATCCTTTAGGAGTGATAATGCCTTAATAGCACTGTCAATTATTAGATCATGCTGTCCCAGACTCGCACATAAAGTCCATGGACATTTATAACATCTCTGTCAGTATGCTATTTAATGTACTAGCAACATCCAATTAATCATTATACCCTGACTTGAATTGATTTCACTCTATATGAAACTACTTTATCTTTTCTGCCCTGCCCAAAACTTTAATTACACAATAAACTTATTAGATTTTTCCTAGGTCGTTTGATCAATATATTGGAAACAAATTAAACATAAAATTCTAAATGATGTGCTTTGTGCCAAATTTTGTGACTTTAACAAATGGTTCAAGAGGGTAGCAGTCACAGAGTGATTTGTATAGAGGAGAAAGCAAGCCTCTGATGCATGAACTTTTCAATTGTAGGTTCTTTTGGACAGGGCTATCCTTCCTTACCTTTTCCTAATCCACGTGTGCTTGCGTCTGAGTGTGTGTGTATATATATATATATATATATATATATATATATATATATATATATATATATATACATACACACATTTAATATATATAAAATGTGTGTGTGTCTGTATGTGTATGTTTGTGTGTATATATATATATGTATATATATATATATATATATATATATATATATATATATATATATATATATATATATATATATATATATATATATATATATATATATATATATATATATATATATATATATATATATATATATGCATGTATATATATATATATATATATATGTATGTATATATATATATATATATATATATATATATATATATATATATATATATATATATATATATATATATATATATATATATGTGTATATATATATATATATATATTGTATGTTTATGTTATATATAAGTCACATGCACATTTGCATCTGATTTTATATAATATATTATATATATATATATATATATATATTTATGTGTATATGAAGTAAATCCCGTGGAGTGCATCAGCTTTTAGCCCGTTAATTTATTTTAACATATATACATATACATTGTATTAGATCCACTTGTATGTTCACTTGTTTTGTTTTATTAGATTCATTGAATGTTTTTACAGCATATTATAAGATGTAAATAATGTCACAGTAACAATTAGCAATACTTAGAGCATACGTAGAGTATTATATATTCTGGAAACATATATCATTAGTTTACTTATAGTTATAGCATTCTTTGTATTGTTGTTGCTAAAACTGTATATTGGACCTGGCACAGAAATGTAATGTACCATATTTATTTTACACCATAGCAGACTTTTATTATAACCACAGAGCTCAAGCAGGCCATAATAGTTATCTGAATTTCTTATCTCCCTGGTGAAATGGAAAAAAAAAAATTTCGTAAGCAAGGTCCTTGGCCAGCTGTGAAAGAGTTAAGTTGTGTCTTCTTTTTACATATGCTTGGCAGCACATCACCTATCTGTTGTTTCGCCTGAGCGTCTTGTTTCAGTAGCCCCTGAGTATCTCTGTAGTTTGCCCGAACCATCCTCCTCAACCACTTCCTTTATTCATGAACAGAAGCACAGCAATAGCAGAAGAGAGAAGGCTGGCAGGTGCTCTCTGACTCCCTTCTTTGGTATGCCTCTGTGTGTTTTTTTTTTTCTTACTGTTTTTTTTTTTTCTGAATGAATATTTTCACATAATCCACTGCTGATTTTATCATTCAACTTATCAATAGCTTAGGCTGCATGATCAATTATGTGTTTGTATAGTATTACTCTATTAACACAATTCTGCAAATGGCTCGGGAACTTAAGCCTTTAAGTGCTAAGTGAACTTGCAACAGATTGGATTTGAGTATATGAGTTATAAATGTGTTAGGTGGACTGTATGCTTTTTGCAGGCTGTACCCTGTTATATGTGTATATGTATATATATATATATATATATATATATATATATATATATATATATATATATATATATATATATATATATATATATATAGATATATATATATATAGAGCTATATATATATATATATATATATATATATATATATATAGAGCTATATATATATATATATATATATATATATATATATATATATATATATATATATATATATATATATATATATATATATATATATATATATATATATATATATATATATATATATATATAGAGCTATCTATATATAATATATATATATATATATATATATATATATATATATATATATATATATATATATATATATAGATATATATATAGATAGCTGTATATATATATATATAGATATATCTATATCTATATCTATATATATATATATATAGTTCCCGGATTTGGTATTTGAAATCAAAGGCTAGGCTTCTTTAATATGTTTGTATGCTGATGATTTCTAGTATATCATCTTTTGTGTATGTATACTATGTCACTGTTATAGCCTTTGTTGCCCTTACTTTGTACAGCACTATTGGAGATGATGATAGAAAACAAATCAGCAATAATGATGGGAGCAATATGCCTGTGTTAGTATTTATATAATAATAATATTAGTGTACCCAGAAAAGCGCACATGATGCAAACACACATGCTGTATATTTCTATGGAACAGTATTCTGGATGCAAAATATATTGAAATGCAGATGCAATGGGGTATACATAATATATTCAAGGTCTTCATCCTGCCCTAAAGTATGCCTTTGAAATAAAGGCAAAATAGGTGCATATTCAGGAGCTAGTGGAGCATAACTGGACAACAGGAGGATTTCCATACTTTGAGAGACAGCGATGGAGGCACATTGACTCTCTTTAAAGTGAACAGTACACAGTGTGAACAAGACATTATACTGGGATGTGGAATGCACTGAAGTGAATCTCATGAATCTGTCCAGTCTCTTGTGAGTTTGCCTTTGTTTGACCTGATTTACAGGGAAGGTGAAGAAAGTACAACGTAGAGCTTGTCACTGTGAGTTTGCGGGGATAGATTTAAAAAAAAAAAAATAGAGAAGTTTTCTGATCTCTCTTCAATTTAACATTCTAACAAGATTTTTAACTTTAATTGATATCATATACAGCTGTGTTAATGAATGGTTTACTTTTATTGATGATTGCATACCACCCATTAGAAAGTTCATACTTGTTTATTAAGACAAAGCAGTAACCCATAGGAATCTGTGTTCTTGACACTTAGGACTATGAAAGGTGATTTTTGGTTGGTTGTTAGGGGACGCTATGTGCACTGGTCTTAGCTAAACAAAATAGAACTGTTTCCATTGTAGAAGTTGCATTTGTCTAGTTGTTTGATTTAGGCTATACTGTGAGCTTCATTTTATTTACAGTATGTATATATATATTTATATAATATATATATATATATATATATATATATATATATATATATATATATATATATTATATTATTTATATTTATTGATGCATTGTTATGACATTGAAACATATATGCTTGCAGGACAAAGGCAGAAACATAATGTGAAATATCTTAATTTTCACATATTTTTCTATTTAAACTATCTGCTTTATATTAATTTGATATTCTATGTATTCTCCATACAGAAGCTAACTATGCCAGATCGGTGTTAAAATTGAATAATATTACACGCTAGTCTCATCCTTTCAGATATTTCACTATACTCAGGACAGGCGTCAGTAGGATTAGATAAATCTGAATTCCCTCTTCAAAACCCGGTGAAGCTTCCCTTTTCCAACCTACACCAAAAAAAAAAAGAGGAGTGTTTAATTATCTCCACTTCAAACGTGTATTCTGCACAGCTGGATATAAGAGTCTGTTCTAGATTTCAAAAGAACAGGCATTTATTGAACAGTTTGAGTCAACTGGCAATACTTTTTGCTGTTCTCTATGCATAGGTATTCACAACAGAGATAGTGCGCCTCTCAGTGGGCAGTCTCTTGTGTGGGACTTTAGAGGAACTGATATAGAAGTAGGTTCAGACAGATTATCATACACCTGGTCCCAGCAGAATCATGCTATCTGCCTATTGTCAACAATGTCATTTCAATTCACTGTGACCAATTAGAACTGGATGCAGCTAATGTCACTATAGCCTAGTTAGTGATACATCTTGGGAAGAACCCATAGCATCATTGCTAACCATAAATAAAATGTCTCCTTCTTTTGAGGCACATTGAAGGCTTCCAATAATTCTTTAATTAATTTCTACACTTACAAATTACACAAATGTGTGTCCATGAATGTGTATTTATGTGGTGGGTAAATAGATATTTACAGAAAAACACCATCACCAATTGCTAGGGTTGTCTAGTTTTATTTGTGGAAAACCGATATGTAGCTTCCTAAATAAATGCCCTCTCACATTTCAAATTTTAGGTTACTAGTTTTTTGGTTTACTATACGTTGTTAGCAATTTGAACCAAACTGCGCTAAATACACAAGTTGTATGTACAAGTACAAATGTTCGCCACCATATTGAGCTATGACCTTTTTTTCTGTAGTGCATCCTGTGTATTGAAATCAATTGTCGAAGAAGTGGGCTCAGTTAGAGTTTAAATTGCTTATCATGCTCAGACTTCAATAGTTGATCTCCAGTTGTCCAATAGTCTCTAGAGCTGCCACTGAGTGAGCAATGGATAATAATGGCCCACATCACCATATAAAAGCGCACCCATGAGATCTATAATGATGATTAAAATAATGCTTTTTTTTTTACACACGGCAAATAAGATGATCCATGCATCGATAAATGCTCCCATCGTCTTCATCCTTACTTTGTCTTTTGTGCATCAGGCTGGTTTTCTGTTGCTGAAAAGCAGCAAAGTGTTTTCCAAGAGCTTGTACATTGTTGGTGAAAGCAAAACAGTCAATAACATGTGCAGCTCAATAACATTTAAAAAGACTATAAATGTAATTTTCCAGGGTAGAATCTTTGCAGTGATGAGTTAAGTGCTAAATGCCAGTTCAAGCAAACGTTAAGTCTGGTTCTTCACACTGAGCCACATTTAGCATCTGTCTTAAGTAATACCTTTTCTGTGTAAACAAAAAAGAAAAAGTCCCCCCAAGAGGGATTGGTGGGGTTTTTTGGCAGCGTTTAGAAAATAAGTTCTCTGAAAGATATTGTTATATTCAAAATATGAATCTTTATTAGATTAAAGATGTCGCATGTGACATATAAATGAAGATAAAAATAGGAGACATGGGTCCCAAATAGATAAAACAATACAGAAATTTTAAAACAGATTTACACTAACAGACAAAAAGCTTTTACAACAATATAGTTTACATAACCAAATGTTGGGGGTAAAAGTGAACCTGACGCGTTTCGACCCGTTTTAGTGAGGGTCTTCCTCAAAGGTGGTTTTGTCTGTTTGAAGAGAGAAAGGATAAGAACAATATATTGTAGCAATATTTCATTTGCATATATTTGTCTCCAATTGACCTTTCGCATCACATAGCATAATATCACATTGTACTGTGACATATTTACCTAGTGTGTAAATTTCTATAAATTACTCCTTATATGTGACGGGGTTCCCTCTAGGTCGGTGTGCTCCAGGTCCTGGACAACGTCCTGCTATGGCGCCCCCCAGCGGGCGCGCGGCAGATGAGGCGATCCAACAACGGGACCTACGAGGGGTCACATCCAATGGATAGGCTACCCACGGATCCGTACGTGGGCCAAACGGGCAGGGGAAGGGAGGTGGAGGGAAGGGAAAGGGGAGGAAGGGTTGAAAATGGGGTTCCTTGAGGTCCCCTGGTCTGCACATCTGTCATGGGATCCAAGATCATATACTTAGATGTATATCATAAGAGATTGCCATAACAATTAGACAATGTCTGGTACACTTGAAACAGTAGTAGAGAGGAATAGGATTTTTGAAGTAAAAGTGATTGTGCCATTGATGTGTTTATGGGTGGTGCAGGTTTGTGTGTTATTGTCTCTAGACTCGTGATTGGAGGTGGGAAGGAGAAAAGGAGAGGGGGAGAAAAGGAGGAAACAGATGGGGTGAGGAAGGGAAGAGCGAAGGAAAGAGTGGGAACTGGAGAGGGGGTGAAGGAGGGGGGGAGGAGAGGAAGAGAAGGGGGGGTGGGAAAGGGGGGAAAAAAAAAAAGGGGGGGAAAGGGGGGAGGGGGGGGGGGGGAGAGGGGAAAACCAACACATGGCATGCACATGTATAGGTGGACATAGGGATGCTGCAGCATCCACATGGGTAGGACGGGGAAAAGTGGGGTGGGACAAGGGTGGGACGGTGGAGGGACGAAGAGAGGTGTTGTGTGCAAGTGGGAGGGGGAAAGAAGGGGGGGGGGAAGGGAGGGGGAAAGGAAAAAGTGAAAAAGGGTGGGGGGAAAGGAGGAAAGAACAGGGGAAGGAAGGAGGGGGGATGGTGGAGAAGGGGGAGGGGGGAAGGGAATGGGGGAAAGACTGTGAAGGGAGGAAAAAAGAGGGGAAAGAAAGAGTGAAAAAGTAAGTGGGATAAAGTGCCAAAGGAATGGAGGGGATTGATTATGATGTCAGTCAAGCCGCTGATGCTTAGTTGGGCACTGTGCTAGCGATGCTGTGGGTCGCTGAAATGAAGGGGTCCCAGAGTGGGGGTGTGTGTGGGTGAAAGTGTGAAGTGGTGCCATTGAGTGTGGTGTGGGGAGCTGGGAATTGGGACCATGGGGGGATGGTGAGTATGTGAGTGTGGGACAGGGGAAAGCATAAACAGGAAAAAGGTATACCAGTATGTCAGATACCAACAAGCAATATAGAGTTACCTAATAGAGTTGGTGTATCTTGCTCAGGTTGCGAGGTGCATGTAAAGGCCCATATGTTGCAAACCAGAGTGTGCTGTATTGATTGCGAGTTCCAAAGGTGGGATGCCCAGTCTGGGGATGGAAACAGGGTCATATACTGTGTCTAAGGTTGGTCCCAGAACGGAAGAGCATGGAACTAGGAGAGGTTCTACTCACTGTGTTTGTATGGCGTGGTTCTTGGATCATCACATGGAGATAGGTTTGCTTAACCTCCCCATGTGGTATTTATGGGTGTGTACCCAATTAGAATCAGGTGTGCATATTAGAACACCATGTGGTGTCAATTCAGGGCATCCCCGGGGAGGGGAGGGAGAGGGGGAAAGGGCGGAGAGAACAGGGAAAGAGGGAAAAGATGGGTGGGAAGGGGGAAGGGAGGAAAAGGGCAGGGAACATGAAAGGGAATCACCTTCCATCTACCATTCCTGTACCCGCAAGGTCCACCCGTCCGTGGGAGCCATGATGGCAACATATGCCATCTGGAGTGGCCTCCCCGGCGTCCGGGAGGTCCTTCCGGGGTCGCGTCTGCTACGCAATCGTCGCACCGGCGTGACATCCTGCATCACGTGCACGCACGCGGCCACGCGCATGCGCAGTGATCGGGAGAGGTCCGATTGCGTTCCGGGACGCCGCCAGCAAGGGGAGTGGTTCCCTGTCAGGGAGCCCAGGCCCGCCCAGGCCACCTTGAGGGAACGTGATTGGAGGAGCTTGGATGGTAGGCGCTCCTCCTTACCCTTGCTGTGAGGTCACGTATGTGGAACGCCCCGCCGCCGCACGTACCCACCGGGATGGGGCAAAAAACAAGGGCGCCATCCATGGAGTCCGGAGCCCACTCAAACCACAGGGGGAACCCTGAAATAAAAAAGAGAATGCGAAGTTTTAACATAGGTTCACTGCCTATATAATATGGCAGATGGGAGACCATGGTTATCTCTATTATTGTCACATTCCCATTGGTTGTATGGGTCATAACTTGAAATTGTAGACATATTGGCATACAGAAAGAACATATAGAACATGTTGAGAGAACAGAAGACATGAGATCTCTTCAGATGACATTATCCACAATTTATATATGATTACGTTATAGGTAGTTTCAAATGATACATTGTTAGTGTTGTTCATATTTGGCTCAAAATTTGTCATATGAACACGCTACAGCCCTGTGTCTTAGTAGTACACAGTATGTATATGGCCATGTAGCGGTGTGCATATAGCTGAAAATTGCTCATATTGGTTACAGTGTATAAATATGCATACAGTAATCAAAAAATGGAAAAAACATTCAATGGACTGTGGATAAACACTGAAAAAAGAGATTTACATTTGGAGGCCCATGTCTCAGCCCCAAAGTGTCACGGGGGGGAAGGGTGTTTAACCACCCGAATATAAACTAAGGGGAAGAAGACACTAACTGGAGATGATGTTTTGCTGCTCACCCCTGGGATGTGAAAACAAAAAAGAAAAAGTCCCCCCAAGAGGGATTGGTGGGGTTTTTTGGCAGCGTTTAGAAAATAAGTTCTCTGAAAGATATTGTTATATTCAAAATATGAATCTTTATTAGATTAAAGATGTCGCATGTGACATATAAATGAAGATAAAAATAGGAGACATGGGTCCCAAATAGATAAAACAATACAGAAATTTTAAAACAGATTTACACTAACAGACAAAAAGCTTTTACAACAATATAGTTTACATAACCAAATGTTGGGGGTAAAAGTGAACCTGACGCGTTTCGACCCGTTTTAGTGAGGGTCTTCCTCAAAGGTGGTTTTGTCTGTTTGAAGAGAGAAAGGATAAGAACAATATATTGTAGCAATATTTCATTTGCATATATTTGTCTCCAATTGACCTTTCGCATCACATAGCATAATATCACATTGTACTGTGACATATTTACCTAGTGTGTAAATTTCTATAAATTACTCCTTATATGTGACGGGGTTCCCTCTAGGTCGTAGGAACTATATTGTTGTAAAAGCTTTTTGTCTGTTAGTGTAAATCTGTTTTAAAATTTCTGTATTGTTTTATCTATTTGGGACCCATGTCTCCTATTTTTATCTTCATTTATATGTCACATGCGACATCTTTAATCTAATAAAGATTCATATTTTGAATATAACAATATCTTTCAGAGAACTTATTTTCTAAACGCTGCCAAAAAACCCCACCAATCCCTCTTGGGGGGACTTTTTCTTTTTTGTTTTTCACATCCCAGGGGTGAGCAGCAAAACATCATCTCCAGTTAGTGTCTTCTTCCCCTTACCTTTTCTGTGTTGCCCCAAAGCCCAAAATCACATCCAGAAATAAAAGATGGAGAAATTTTTAATCTGATAGGTGACTGTGGGGTAACATATGATTTATGAGAATAATTAATGAGGGTGACAGTCCTTAAAATATTAAATTGTTGTAATTAGCTCTTTTTCTACCGACCAAATATATATTTTATTTCGATCACAATGACATAGGCATGTCCTGTTATTTAGTTACTGCTTTAGGATTTGTGAAGTGGGAATAGTTTTATGTTGTACTGATGTTGTTTATGCATATTTACATCTTCATACAAAAAAAAAAAAAAATTAAAACTTTACCTTTAACCTAAATTTCCTCACGCTGTAGATAAGGGTACATGCTTTGTTTATTATATTTTAAATGTCTTTTTTTAAATGTCATAACAGCTAGAAATGATCAAACTAATGTACCTGAGTACAGATCCATCTTAGATCACCCTGATTTGACTATATGTGAATCAGTACAATACAATCCCTCTCCAATTATATTTAGATGTATTGAAATTATTGGTGGAGCCTGTAAGATGCCTGATATCCTCGAACACACTAATTGGAGTACTACTGCTCTATCTACCATGTTTTGAGAATCAGCAAAGAGGCTCAGAGGGTCTTCTTCTACATTTAATGAGTTTTCAGGGTATCACCTGAGCAATGTCACTTGAGTTACTTAACCACTTCATCCCCGAGAGGATTTGCCCCCTTAATGACTAGGCCATTTTTTGCGATACGGCACTGCGTCGCTTTAATTGACAAATGCATGGTCGTGCGATGCTGTACCCAAACAAAATTGACGTCCTTTTTTGGTATTTCATCACCTTTGTGTTTTTTATTTTCTGCACTATAAACAAAAAAAGACTGCCAATTTTGAAAAAAAAAAGTTTTTCTTTTTACTTTGTGATATAATATATATCCAAAAAATATATTAAAAAAGTATTCATCAGTTTAGTCCGATATGGATTCTTCCACATATTTTTGGTAAAAAAAAAATCGCAATAGGCATATAGTGATTGGTTGGAACTTTTATTTTTTTTTTTTTTTTTTTTTTTTACTGGTAATGACGATCTGCAATTTTTAGTGGGATTGCGACATTGTGGCAGACAAATCTGATGCCTTAATTACACTTTTGGGGGACCACTGACATAATTACATTGATCAGTACTATAAAAATGCACTGATCAATGTAAAAATGACACTGGCAGGAAAGGGGTTAATACTAGGCGTGATCAAGGGGTTAAGTGTGTTCCCTGGGTGTGTTCTAACTGTAGGGGGGCTGGGCTACCAGGGACATGACAGAGATCGCTGTTCCTGACCACTGGGAACAGAAGATCTCTGACATGTCATACGGTAGAACGGAGAATGACCTTGTTTACATAGGCAGTTCCCCGTTCTGCCCCTGTACACCGTGATTGCAGGTGACTGGTGAACATCGCGTCTGCTGGACCCGCGGGCACGCTCCCATGGAGAGCACGCGCCTGCTTTCTCCTGTGCAAAGACCAGCGTACCCCTACGGCGGCTTGCACAGGAGAGCTGACCTGCCGCAGTATAATGACAGCAGCTGGTCAGCAAGTTAAGGGTGTAAGTTGCCCTCCATGTAAAAAAAAGTTCACATCAATCATTAAATCAACTTAAGAGAACAGTTTGTTTTTAATTTTCCACATAACCAAGTTATATTTTGAAAAAACATGATTAACAAGATTAGGTTATACCTTTTAGTAAATCACCCACATTAGTATTATGCACTGGGACACTACTACACTCTACGTGAGAGTAAGAAAACCAAAGTACAGCTTTTGTAAAAGGCTACAGCAACAGGAACATTTTACCTATTTTGTTTTCATTGGACTGATGCAAACAATTATAAACTCATGTACCTCACTAATAAACCATGTTTAATACTTTGTTTATAGAGTATGCAAATACTCTTTGATGTGTCCTACATACATTGAACACTGATTTCTTCAAAGAGTCAGCTCCTGCACCCTCCTGATGCACTCTTAGCAATAAACAAATAGACCAGATAGTGCCATGCTGTGCTTCACTAAAACTGAATTCACCTTTCCCTTGCTCTTTTTGATTCCTGTCCAATTTGAAAATTTGTTTTTACCTCAGACGAAAATATGAATGTATGTACTTTTTTTTAATCAAAGACAAATTTAGTGATTATTTATGAAAAAAAAATTGTTTACATAATTGGCTCTTGCTATCATCTAGGACTAAAAAAAGCAAGGATTGCAAAAAGCGTGTTTGGCCTTAAAAGTAGGAAGTTGCTAAAAGGAATGCAATAAATATGAAGGATTTTTGCCTTATGCATTCAAATGGAATACCACAGCACTACCTCATTCAACATACTCTTTGTATGTTGAGAAGTAAGAAGGCTGAATCCACACTTGGCTGCAGTTAACTATGAGCGGTGGTAAAAGTTGGTCTATACTAAGGCTTTGCTTGAAGTGCTGAGCACCCTCAATTTTGTTCTATGAAGATGACTGTAAGGTTCTGCAGGGTCTATTTAGAGAAAATTAATTCCAGTTGGGTTTGAACTAAGAGCCCCAACAATTATGTTGGATCTTTTGTTGCATCCAAAAGACTTTGTATGGCCAGGTAAACTTCTGTACAACATCCTCATTACAATAAAAGCTGTTAGAAACTATGACTGTAATTGAAATGTAATTTCAAACTCCCGTTGCTTAACAAGTAAGTACCAAGGCTGAATTGCAATGTTCAGTTCTCTCTAACGTGAAGGCCAGCAAATATTACTATAACCTAAGGGAGTTAACTTTCATACATCTGCATATAGACTTATTTATGAACTGACTTTTCTATATCTCCAAGTAAAGTTGACAGATTTGGTAGCTATTAAACACTCATTGCAATATTTTTAAACCAATATGTTTGATTTTTCAGATTTGAAAACTGTTCATTTTAAACTTCAAAGTAAAGATAATTTTAGTACTCATCAACCTGCATGTATAGGTACAGTTTCAGGCACTATGGGCTTGCAGAGATTGTCCCACTTTCTGAAATATAGAGCATTTCAAGATGCCTTTGTGTTCTGCAGATTTCCCTTTTTGTCAGTATTCCGTACTCTGGTTGGGCTAGGTAGAAATCATATAGTGTCTGCATGAATCTTTGCTGCATTATATTTTATGGATAGTATATACTATTTGCATTATTTCCTACCTATTGAGGCAGGATACAGTAAAAATATATGGAGAGTTTCTGAAAACATCCGTTTTGCCATATGCTACTGTTTTATCATGGTACTTAAAGAAAGTGGGCCTTATTTCTGAAGACTGGATAAAAAGAAAAGCATTGCTGCTATCAGCAGTAACCCGTGAGCATCAAATTGTCTAGTCCTTCTTAGAAAGTAATTTATACACTGATTTCAGTAATTGTACCATCTCCAAGCAAAAATTGCTTCTTTGTAGGTTGGCCACATCAATGTAATTTCCATTGCAGCATTCATGACATCAGGTTCACAGTTCAATAGTTTGGTTAAAAAAAGACACTTTCATCAAATTCAACCAAAAGACAAAAACAAATAAAATCTAAACCCACAAATTCAGTAGACCAAACCCGCAGTTGTCCCAGAGCAAAGCAAAAAAACCTTTAAAAGTGTGGTCCAATTTGGTCCAACTGGGCAAAAAGGTTTCTTTCTGATCCCTTAAGGCAACTTCATACTCTACAGTGTTGATCTCAAAAATAATGACTCATTAAAATTGTTAGGTTCAGTACTTAGCAGCATTCTTTGTGGACTCTGTATATATCAGTCTCTGCAAAATGCCTTTTTACCTAATAAGGATGAATTAAAATGGTGGCCAAAATGAATTACCCACAACTCACACCAATTTTGTACAGGTTATTATGTGATAGACATATTCCTAAATGTACAACTTGGAAATTGCCTTTGTAAATGATCTTAGATTGATCCAGGTGGCGTATTCCTGAGCCAAACTACTCAAGAAATGTTGTAGCAGCAACAACTTGAAACTCTACTGGCATGAAGGAACAGCTGCGGTCTTGTATTCTGTCCAGAGTTGGCACAAGAGCAAGCGTTGATCAGTTTGTCAATGTTCAGTGAATTAGGATTCATCCAAAGGAAGCTTATTTTCCGGCAGAATGTCTAGAATACAAAGATTGTGCTTAGAACATTTGCACAAATGGTTTGCATGTTCCCGTCCTAACTGATGTATTATTAGCCGGACATAAGCTGATGAAGTGTTTTCAGAGAACGCTGTCATATTCTTGCCTGGCACAGCTGTCCCTTCTCTGTTTAACACCAAATGTCCTTTGTATGCTAGTCACTGACATCTAGATCTTATGGGCAGACATATGTACAAGTCAAAGGGTTATAACTAAACAGGTGATTCATGTAGTCTTTTGGGATTTCTTCAGTTTTTTAAAATTATAGCCATAAATTGGGTAGGAAGAAAATGTATACATTTTTCTTTGCTTTGTAACATTGTTATTAAGAGTGTTACAGACATTTCCTATACGGTATAACTCAACTATTTGTGTGAAGTGTGTTTTTGGAAAAGAAAGAGCAATGGTATAAAAGTGAAACTAGTGTGGTGTGTGTTTCTCATTTTCAAGTGCATTTAGCAATAGTAACTCAATAAATAATTTTCTACAAAACTGAGACCTGATTGGCTGTTTTTGTTTACTGCAATTTACATATCGCTGCTGCTCTTTAAGTAGGATTGATAGTGTCTTTATTTTTCTTGTTATAACTAAAATGAAAATATTTTGAAAGTGTAGCACTGGTCAGTTAGCTATCAGCAGTCACCGAGTCTGGGATTTTTCAAAGCCACCTTCTTTTGAGGACACGTTGGTTGCATATCGGGACAGCTATTATCATTTTGCAAGGGCTGTTTAGCAGATTCAACTCTATTCTAATCCTTGTTTTCTGCTTGTGCAGCTTTGAACAGAAATTGTATGATCATTTTTATGTTTTGCATAAATATCTACTTTATGATGGGAAATACATTAACTGCGTTATGTGGGGGGCTTGTACAGAGTGACAAATGACAGGCCTGGAAGAGATGGCAGAGTGATTTTTCCTGTGAACTGCTATCAACTAATTCTCAGCATCAGATGACTGTAAAAGATCCCTATCAAGCTTAATGACAGCCATATTATCATTTATTTCACATCTCTTTAAGCATTGCACAGGGCGATGTAGATGAAGCCTGTATGCCTATTCTATCTATCCATCTATCTATCTATCTATCTATCTATCTATCTATCTATCTATCTATCTATCTATCTATCTATCTATCTATCTATCTATCTATCTATCTATCTATCTATCTATCTATCTATCTATCTATCTAGCTATATTTCTATTTTGCAATGTGTGTATATTATCATTAATTTAAATGTATTGATTTATTGTTTGACTGATTGAGTCCCTATTTATCAGTCTCTTTATCTTTGTATATTTATGTATTTAACATTATATAGAGACTTGTGTTAGTCCAACGACATGAGTGTCTACAAGCAGTTTGATTCTTTCCCTCATATCTCATCAACTGCACTGTAAAAGCAATATAGGTCAGTCAGTAGAATAGCTATAAATATGGTTTATGGGTTGGTTTTGCTGTGTACAGTATATCCAGAAGGCCGCGTGTGTTTGTGTGTAACAGCTGGGGTTAAGTTTTATATGACCTAATTATGTTAAATGAACTATTTGGAAGGTCGTCTGGCAGGAGTCTTCTTTTTCTGCCTCTATTGTGTGAACAGATACGAAGAGAGAATAATTATTGCATGGCTCTTGTGAGCGTTTGGACAAATGGTAATGGTGGAAGTGTACTAACCAGGACTGTGTATTGCTCTACGTGCCAAGGAAGCTTTCAGTCCTATTTCTAGTAAATGAACACAAAGGTGACTTGCTTGAAACTAAGCTAAAAATCTTAATTTCTTTTAAAGTTAATCCTTGTTAAATGATCTTATTATATGTCTTGGCACATCCTGTAATTATTGAAGAGCGTTTTTTATTTCTCCCTTCATGTCCCATTAAACAATATCGATAAATTCATAACAGTTATTTTGAACAAAATAGCTTTTTTTTAAGCCTTTTATTTTTTTTTGTTTTTTTTTTTTGCTTTTTTTGCTGTTTTGAGATGAGTGAAAAGATGAACAGAATTTTTTCAAAATTTAATTTAATGCCCAATTGATTACTCATTAAGATGCATTGGTGAAATATGCTTGGAAAAAAAAATACTACTACTATTACTTTTTTCTCTTCATTTAGAGGGTTTAGGGTAGTTGATTATATTTTATTTGCTTTGTAATTATGTTGTTTTTTTGTGTGTATTTGATCATTATTTGTGTACTGTAATTTTAATTTTAATTTAGTTTGTGTTCCGCTGCCTGTTTTTCTCCCTAAGTTCATCTTCCCCATTGAGTCCAATGGATTCCACAAAAATGATCAAATTTTGGTGAAAAATCTCTAAAATTTTAGAAATTAATAATATCCATTTTGCACAACCCTAGTTTTTATTATTATTTTTACAGTAATGTTTTGCCTGCTATTTTGGGAAGAGATTTAACCAGAATAACCAACCTTTTTTCTACTAATAAAAAGTATGTAAATAGTTACTATTAGCAAAAAATGTTATATTCTTTTTCTTCTATATTAACAATAAGGCTTACCATATCATAGTGACAAAATAATTGGTGCTTTCTTGACTGCTCTCTGAAGCAAAAGGTTTACCCCACGTACTCATATTTTGCCTTGACCATCTTCACCTTTCTTTCTGCCCAGAGAAGAAAGTGGGTCATATGCCCCCTTGCTTTTAATTATTAGCCCAGGCTACAGTAGATGTATTCTTGTCCTGGAGGTGAACCAAGACAGGAATGGGACTAGGTGTAGCCGGTTAACTATAATAAGCAACTTTTAATATACTGCACTTCAAAGCAGCTTTTATGAAATAAGATTTATAAAAACATATTTAAAGTATTCATGTTGTTTTTTGTTTTTTTTTAACTGAAGCCTTGTATACAATTGACAAACAGATTCGAACTCCAAATTGTTTATGCTTGATCAAGGCTTAAGTAAAAATATCTTTAGTTACTAAAATTAGGGGTAGGACCCAGTGGTCTATCTACAAGTTCAGGCTGTTTTTTTATGACTGAAGTGAGATGGTGTTCTCACTTACCTATATTGCGCCATGTTTCTTTGGAAAGTCATAACTTTTGCTAGTATTGGGAATGTAGGAAGACTAGACTGCAAGAAAGTGGCAAAAACTGGTGTTGGCCTCAGTCCCAGCAATATATTGAAGCTGCATTTGTAGAATATATATCTTAGATTCTTGGTTATTTAGTCATAAGACACCTTAAAGTTATTGTGCTTAATTAAGAGAATTGTGTAATTATTTCAATTAATGGAACCCTATCCAAGTAATCCTAATGAGAAACCTTGTTTCATTCCCTGACTCTCAAAAAAGCAGTAGCTGCCGTTAGTGCTTCAAGTTTCCCCATTAATAAAACAGATTGACTTTCTTGCTTGCTGTGCAGAGGCAATGGTAGCCCATCACTGTGTATTTCTTTTACTGATATAAAATCCAGTTTTTAATTCACTGAATGTTATATTACATGGAACAGCTGAGTTTGCTACATGTACTTTATAGTTACAAAGTCAAAGATCAAAGATTTTGAGATGATTTTTTGCTCTTTCAAATATTACTAGTTCCTGACTGAAGATAATTGTGACAGCAGTGTAATTGTTTTATGACAGAGGTGTCCAACTCCAGTCCTTGAGGTCCACACACACAGGTCAGAATTTTGGTATAAACAGAGTAATTCTATAACTCTTTGTAAAACATTACTTACTTCATTCTGTCTGTTAGAGAAATGTGGATCCTGGCCTTCGAGGACTAATATTGGACACCTCTGTTCTATGAGACCAGATAGTGATGCAATTTGGGTCAGAGATAAAATAAAAAGGCTTGCTGTGGTTAAAGATAGCCATTGCATACCCAACTAATATCTGTGCATGCGAGTTGAACATTTTATAGGTAAAGTTATTGTGGGGTAAACTAATGAATTGAATATAGTTAGTTAAAAGACGCCCTCAGTCTATTTTTGACTTGATAAAATAAGAGAATCCCAAGAAATGGTTTCCATCAATAAATGACCTTAATTTCAGCCTCATATTCAAAAATGTATTAATGGGTTAATCATCATATCTGTTTCTCGATAGATGCACTACTTTCCATAAATAATTCTTTCTAATTCATCCTTCACTATCTGAAGCTTGATTTAAAGGCACTCTTTATTCCCAGCTCATCTTGCTGCTGATTAGATTAAACTCTTTATTGCTGAAGTTTACATTTTATCTACATTTTCCCTATTTTTATGAATATTTTCTTGCCAGGTTCATTAAAATATTTCCATAGAGCAACAAACTAAAAATAAATGGCACATAAATGATAATAACATGGCTGAGTGCTTTAATATTTAACTACTGAACCAAAAGTGTCTGTATTGGTATAATCTGTAAGTGGAAAATTACCTTTTTAATTTCTACATGACATTTGCCCATTTCAAATGAAAATTACTTGCTTAACTTTATATTCCCTAAACAACCCAGCATTAATCCTACTGCTAACAAACCCAGTTTGAACACAGCGCCAGTCCACAAAGATCTTACATAAGCTCTTCTTCTTTTTAACTATTTGAAATAACTGTTTACTTTGTAAGGTCATGCACCTTATCATTGTTTCAATGGACTTGATAATGCTGATATAACATTTTAGAGAATACAACAGTTTTTACTGGAAAATAAAATTTGATGCAGCCAAACTAATATGAAGCAGGGGTAACTCTTTTTGTGGAAGTGCACAGAGAAATGGACAGTCTTGACAAGGGTACATATAATTATACCACTATTACACATATATATATAAATATATATGTGTATATATATACATTACATTTCCATTCAATTCAAAAATGTATATCTGCAGTATTAAATGTATTTACTGCATAGAGGGATGAACAAATGGAACTTATAGTTTAGCCAGGTCTTCATATTACATAGTTTTGGTAAATCTAAGGTTAATTGTACAAAGATTGCATGGTCAGACTGTAACGTGTATGGTAAGCCTTGGAGCAAGAATTGTTCATTATCAGACTTTTCCCCCAAAGAAGCCTACAGTCTAATGTTCCCCAATGTGGATATACAGAATAAAGATATTTAAACAAACTACATTTTGTAAAATACGCAGGATAAATGGAACATCCAGACAGTTTTACTGATGGGGTTTACAAACCCTGATCAGAGTCCTGCAAAGCCAAATTGATAACCACTGTGTTACCCATAATGTTGCAAAAGGCACAAGAATGTGACCGTGATCAATGCTAATACCAAGTTAATAATTCGTTGAGCTTTGCCTCCCATTCACCCAAATACACACCGTGAGTAAAGAGATTCAAATCCCCCCCACACACTTCTCTTACTCTCTCAAGCTACTTGAAAGCTCAAAGGACCATTTCTGATATCCTAAGCTAGATACCTTCTTTCTCCCCTATCCCTTCCACGTCTACAACTATCATGAGCACTCGCCATCATTAATTTATTTTAGTTCAGCAGTACCCATATACTTTCCATCCCTTTACATAGATCTCTAGGTTCTTTGCTTTTCTCAAATTGTGTTTCATAATATATTGCACCTCCAGTGTCAACCCATACCCAACTCTAGCTTGTCCATCTATGTCCATACTATGTTCCTTTACATACATACTGTATCATATTCCAGGCCCCATGTTTTGTGTCCACCCCAAATTGTACTGTACCTGCTTGAGGGTATTTTACAGTGTACATGTAGGAGACACAACAGTTTTTATACTTAAGGGTCAGATGATATTTCTCAATCATTTTTTCAAATGTAAGAACATGCTATGTTTGAATAAAAACTCAAGGTGGTAAAAACCTGTAGATTTAGGCAAGGTAAGTGTAATCATGTAAATTGCACTTACCTTGGTTACCACTCTGTAGGCAACCACACTGAGATGTGGACCCCACAACAATCTATAAGGATCTCACTGACAACTAGCTACCTGCAAAGTAACACACTGACAGCAGAAGCTGAAACCCAAGTTTACAGATGAAGAATCCTATGTTGTGAGTATAATGTACAGTACATAATAACATTTACCTCACCATCATCAAGAGAGCTTAAGAACCTGGAACCCTTCTTTACCTAAAATGTACCTTATTTTGGAAAGTGTCCTTTTGGAAAGTGTCCATTTGGAAAGTGTCCAGTATTCATCTTGTGCTCGTGGACTTGCCTTTTCTTTCCAGATGCTTAGCTACCGTATTTCAATTATGTCCATATCAAAATCATGACTACAAGTTGTACCATGCGTGGATGGAAATCTGCAGTAGAATGCAACTGTAAATGTAACAGAAGGTGGTCTTATGCCTTGTACACATGGTCAGACATTCCGACCACAAAATCCATCAGATTTTTTCAGACGGATTTTGTCCGAAACTTGTCTTGCATGCACACAGTCGTACAAAGTTGTCGGAAAATCCGATGGTTCAGAACGAGGTGACGTACAAAAGGTACGACGGGACTATGTAGAGGCCAGTAGCCAATAGCTTTCGTCTCCAAATTTTTTCTGAGCATGCGTGGCACTTTGTGCATCGGAATTTTCTACACACAATCCGAAAAAGTCAGATCGGATTTTGTTGTCGGAAAATTTTAGATGCTGCTCTCAAATTTTTTTGGTCGGAAATTCCTACACGATCGGATTTTCCAACAACATAATCCGATCTGACTTTTTCCGTCAGAATGTCCGACCGTGTGTATGGGGCATTAGAGTGGAGATAAAATATTGACACTTTGTAATTCATTGTATTTGCTATTAACAAATACTTATCCATATTAAATGGTGTCTCTTGGCTCCACCTGGAGTTCAGCTTTAATTAGTTATTATTATACAGGATTTATATAGCGCCAACAGTTTTCACAGCGCTTTACGTTAGGGCAAACAGTACAGTTGCAATATAATATAATACAGGGGGAATCAGAGGGCCCTGTTAATTAAAGCTTGCAATCTGGAAGGGAGTGTATTATTTTTGAAGTGATTGGCGATCTCCTGGGCAGTGAGTGAGTTAGTGGGTGGATGCAGTGGAGAATGAAGATTCGTTTTAAAATATGTATTTTTCTACCATTCCCTGAGAGACACAGCCTGATTTTACTGTTATTCTGCCACATACAAGAGAAATGGAGACTAGGCAACAGAAAGCTACGGCAGCCCCACTGAGGCTATAACTCCTCCCACACAAAACCTGGTCAAGTTTTGCTTAGTAAACTTAGTTGAATGTGTCTTTCCTTTCTGCTATATTTTGTGCTTGAATTGGAAAATGTTTCTACTAACAGCAGATGCCAGATTCAAGTGGATTTTTTGATTTTTTGATTTTTTTTTCAATTCCATGGTCTCTCAGTTATGCAATGAGTGCATGTTTTCCCACTTCATTAAGTATACTGTCCTACAGTTGGGAGTGACAACCTGTCTGTGAACCAGGAATGCACTTTTAAAGTTGGGCCACTGCATCTGGGGATTTCTTGCTGGGTTATCAGGACCAGCGTTGCAGTAGTTCATCCTTTCCTGTCTCTGAGGACTCATTTTTATAAGTGGCTAGCAGGTGACTTCCTCTGTTTTTATACCTAAGGCTGGGTTTTGTGCTTGTTGGAGAAGTTCTGCAGCTAGCTGAGCACTATTAGAAGGAATACAATTCCTTATTTTTTCCCTGGACTTTACTTGTCACTATTAAGTTAGTCTTATACCTTCCAATTGCATTTGTGGAATTGTGAACCCATTTAGCTCAGCTCAGTAAATCCACTTCCCTCAATATTTATCATCAACCTGTAAAACATATTTTCACTGATGTAAGTCTCTAGGAGTTTCCGCACGTGCCTTTTCAGTGGGCCGCGTTCTTTCTTTCTGGTGATCTCTGCCTTTCACATTAGCGAGGATATTGTGTTATCTTCCTTGTATATGGCACCTGTTTATCTCAAGAACATCACTCTTTATTGCCTAGATGTGGCGAGGGTCGTCAGAGATTACCTTACTGTCACTGCCACTTATATAGAAACACTGAGGGAGATTTACTAAAACTGACGCACTCAGAATCTGGTGCAGCTGTACATGGGAGCCAATCAGCTTCTAACTTCAGCTTCTTCCACTAAGCTTTGACAATGAAACCTGGAAGCTGATTGGTTTCTATGTAGAGCTTCTCCAGATTTTGCACGCTCCAGTTTTAGTAAATCAACCCCACTAACTACCTTTCTTATAATGACACTTTTAATGTTTTTGTTATTACATGTGGTCCTAAAAGAGGTTCTCTGGCTTCCAGATCCACTATTTTAAGGTGATTAGATGGGCTATTTTATAGACCTATTAATTGGGAGATAGTCTCAACGTTTACTGCTAAAAGCCACTCTACGAAGGCAGTGAGTTTTTCTTGATTTTTTTCAAAGTCAATGTATATGCCTCTATGGGTGCTAGTTTCAATTGGAAGCTTCTGGTTGCTATTAAATATTTCCCTGCATTGTTTAAGTGTGCTTTCCCCCCTGTTTGGACTGCTTTTAGTTTTCCCTAGTTGTCCTTAGGTTTCAAGCTGTGTCTCCCAATTGACCGAGAGTCAAAAATCTAAATTTTTGTACTCACCATAAAGTCCAGTTATCCATTGAGGGGCACAGCTGTCTCCCCTCAAATGATTTTGTTACCTCTTGGACTTCTTGCTACAACTGAGCAACTGTGGTGTGGAAGGGGGTTATAGCTTCAAAAGCGATTCAGTTTTCTATGTGCCTAACGTACATTTCTTCTGTTAGCAACGGTATAACCCCAGGTTTCTTAGGCTGTGTTACTTGATGGAGTCAGAGAAAAAGATTTTATGGTGAGTAGAAACATTTTTTTTTTAATTTTTCTCAGTTATGTTTAGAAAAATATTTTGTTTGGAACAACAAGCAATATAGTGCATTGAGTAGTGACAAACACTCTAAAATCAACTTTCAGCAGCAGCAGCAAAAGATTTCAAATTAGTTGCTATGACTTACTACACTAATGCCCCGTACATGCGTTCCGATTATCGGATGACAAAAGTCGATTTCGGACAGATCGTTCGATAATCTGATCGTTAGTACGCAGCTTTCGACAGCCAATCACGACAGTCCGTCCATCCAAAGGGACAAACAGGAAAACTTTGGTCGGACGACAGCCCATCGTACGACAATCGTGTAATCAGTACAGTATGCGTCCGATAAAAGTCGTTCGACAAACACCACGCATGCTCGGAAAAACGAAAATAAACCAGAAGGTCACATGTATTTGACATCATTGAAAATACGTAGCTACGCACAGCGGAATATTTTTCCAGAATCATGCGACAAAAATCTTTCACACATTTTGCACTGTTGTATTCAATCTAATGCCCCATACACACGGTCGGAAATTCCGACCACAAAATCCGTCGGATTTTTTCCGACGAATTTTGTCCGACACTGGTGTTGCATACACACGGTCGGACAAAGTTGTCGGAAAATCCGATCATTCTGAACGTGGTGACGTTCATTGCGTACAATGGGACTACGTAGAGGCTAGTAGCCAATAGCTTTGGTCTTGTAATTTGATCTGAGCATGCGTGGCACTTTGTCCGTCGGAATTCGCTACACACGATCGGAAAAAGTCCGATCGGACTTTGTTGTCAGAAAATTTGAGAGCAGGAGATAAAACTTTGTCCGTCGGAAAATCCGACGGAAAAAGTCCGATGGAGCCTACACACGGTCGGAATTTCCGACAACATTGTTCCGACAAAATCCGACCGTGTGTACGGGGCATTAGTTGTATGCCACAAAATGTGAACGATCTGTCATACGATAATCGGAAAGTGTGTACGGGGCATTAGCCCTTAGATTGTTATATATCCTCAGTATATTTCATACACATTTGTGAAAGAGCCCAGTCTTAGAGGTGTTATTATTACTTTCCAGGCCACTTCTGTCATGATACATGCATTTGACGTTTTGTTTGACCATGTTTTGCTAACTGTACAGTTGCTTTACATTGGGGTTTAAGAATATTTAATTTTTTAACGCTGACACATACAACATGCAGTCATGTCAGGTACAGCTGTTTGCAAACATCACTAACAAAATTATGGACGGGTTTTTGAAGCTTCTGTGCTGGAAATGAATACATCTGAGGATTCAACTTGCTGACTGTGTTTATGTAATTTAATTTTACCATCTGGAATAAAGTAAACAATTTTTAGAAATATAAGTTCTAAAAGTAAAACTGCCTTGTTGTCTGACTGTCACAGACGGTATACTAAACTTCAGGCTAATAAAACTTTACAATAGACTTAATGCTTTTATGATTTAACTCTATGTATCACAGAGTGTTTTGAGATGTCAGGCTTTTGACACCAAATCAGAGCTTTGGAATTCAGATTGCTCTCATATATAAGCAGTACAGGTGTGCATGATAAATATGTACACACGCTGCACACACAGCCTTTAAAGCTGAACTCTGGACACTTTCATTTTAATATATTCCATAACCAGTTGCTGACCGTGCTATAGCCAAAAGATGGCTACAGTACGGTTGTCCAGTTCTGAGAGGGCAGCTATTGACATCATCCCAGAACCCTGCCCCCCTGCACACCCTCGGGGCACACTGTGAACCCTGTCCATCAGGCACAGCTGATCACAGATCGAGAGAAAGAGACAATCACAGCAGCCTTTTACCATGCGATCAACTGTGTCCAATCGCAGCCATAAACAAATGTCGGTTATTGCCATTTCCTTTCCTCTGCGCTATCACTGTGTGAAAGGAAAGCCGATACCTGGCTATACTGTGACAGGGGACATTTACACTAATAATCAGGACACTGATGTTCAGTGCCCTGATTATCAGTGCAGCCCATCAGTGTCAATCAGTGCAGCATATCAGTGCCCATCAGTGCCACCTCATCAGTGCCCATCAGTGCAGCCTATTAGGGCCCTTTAGTGCAGCCTATTAGTGCCCATCACTGCAGCCCCATCAGCACACATCAATGAACGAAGAAAAATTACTTATTTTCAAAATTTTATAACAGAAACTAAGACCGTTTTTTTTTTTTTTAAATTTTTGGGTAGTTTTTGTTTGATTAGCAAAAAATAAAAACCCAGTGGGGGTTCAAAACCCACCAAAAGAAAGCTCTATCTGTCTCAAAAAAAGAAAAAAAAATTCATTTGGGCACAGTGTTCCATGGCCGCACTTTGTCTTTCAAAGTGTGACAGCATTGAGAGCTGAAAATTGGCCCAGTGAGGAAGAGGGTGAAAGTGCCCAGTAGGCAGATGGTTAAAGGTTAGGATAGATAGCCACGAAGGATATAAATCTACTTTGTGTGCACCAAATTAATTTGCAAACCAAAGTATTACCATGTAAATGTAAAGGGACATCATTGAGTTGCACTGTGCAGAAAGCAAAGCTTTGGGAGGGGCCCAGCAGGCACTTCCACTGCAGGCTGCCTGCAGAAAGGTTTCATGCTGCAATACTGCACAGATCTAGAAGAAATACACATGCCACTCCAATATTTAAGTAAAGCCACCCATACTTGTCTCGAAATTCAGCCAGTTCAGCAGGAACCAACTGAATTTCAATCCATGTATGGACAGGCTTATTGTCCCCAAGTCGATCCATCAATTGACTTAGATACAACTGTCCTGTTTGAAAATTTACATGTGATTACTGCAGTGATCATTGCATTCTCCTGGCTGGGAAAGTTACCCACACCTTCCACCCATGGTGGAAAAAAAGAAAATCAAATCATCTATGGGTTGCCTAAGAATACACAGGCCTCCTGGCGTTAGACAATATCTGCTTAAAGTAAACCTGTATTATCATCATAGTAGGCAAGTACGAAAGCTACTATAGAAATGGCACCATAAGGTTCCCTGATTATACCTTTACCACACCGCCCACCTCCCTAGTATGCATCTAAAGGTTTTTGCTCTTTAGTGTTTGCAAATGGTTAGGCATACACAGATCGGCATAGCTACAGGTTCCTCAGTCACTGCTTGAACTGTTGGGCAAGTGGGATATCCATGTGCATGCCATACCCATTGCTCTGGGGCTCCAATGGTGCACTGAGGAGACAAGGTGCTAGAAACCTAGGAGCAGGCACCCTATGGTAACTGTTTTACATAAGTTATGTTATATTGCCTAGTCTTATACATGTATTACAGGTTTCCTTTAACCCTTTAAAGCTACATTCTGTTTTTACAAAATTAGCATGGAAATACATAAACTAGAAACAATCTTCCATTCAATGACCTTTGCTTTTCACACTGCTTGAGGACACTAAACCAGCAATTCTCAGGATGCCTAACCACTAAAGTGCTAGCCTGTATATACCACTTTATTAAAAGGCTGTGTTTTATTAAAAGACCGTGTGATACGTTGACAATTACTCGATCATGCAACACTGTACCCAAATTAAATGTAAAGCAGTTTTCTGTTGGTGGCATGTATTAACAATTTTTTTCTATAAACTGTTTTCTTACTTTCTGTTACAAAACTTATTAAAGCAGAACTAAACCCATCGATCTAACGGTATCAGAAAACATTTACATTTAAGGCATCCCTGGATTACTAACCTTACACATTTACTTGTGCTCTCGATCAAACTGTCAAACCATCAAATGGCTGGTGTCATAACTTATCACATGTGAAGCACCATGGCAGTTTCAGATCAAAGACTTAATAAATATAATTATTACTAGTGTCATACAACATTAGAATTCTACTATAGCTTGTAAGCGGAACATTCGACCGGAAATGTAAGATTGCGGCGTCGTACAGTTTAGCTGCTCCATCGAATCTTCTTAAAACATTCGACAGACACCATAAGCCTTCAATGACAGATTCGACCTTAACCTCCCTGGCGGTATTCTCGAGTCTGGCTCGGGGTGGAATTTCAGTACCATTAGCGGTAACCCCGAGCCAGACTCTGGATCGCATTGCAGGATACAGGGAGAGTTACTTACTTTGTCCCCTGGGTCCTGTGATGTCTCCCCGCTGTGTGTGCAAGCTCTCTCCTCACTCGATTCACACAGTGCCGAGTGCCACTCAGCTCCGTTCCCTGCGACGTTGTGACGCACGGGAGCAGAGATCGGCGCCAAATTCAAAAAAGTAAAAACACAGTACACATACAGTACTGTAATTTTACAGATTACAGTACTGTATAAAAAAAAAAAATTACACATCCCTATTGTCCCTAGTGGTGTGTCCAGTGCCCTGCATGCACTTTTATGTTATAAATACATTTTTTTCTGCCTGGAATTTAGAGATTGTCCATAGCAACCAAAAAGTGTCCCTTTATGTCAAAAGCGGTTTTGGACCAGCTAGAAAACAGCGATAATAAATTAGAATCACTTGCAGAATTGAGGGAAAGCGATTTGTGGGGAAATTCATCATCAAACACTAAATCTAATGACAGCGACAATTCTGCAACTGAGCAAATTTCAGTGTTTTTGATTTGATTACATTATTAAATCATTTTTATTATTATTATATTATTGTTTGTTATAATTATTTATAGTTATTTAATATATTATAATTTATGATTTTGTGTTTCAAACTTTATCATACCCGGGATGTCTACTAGACTCTGGTTTGGACAGATTTAAGTGAGTTATTCCTAAGAATTGCAGGCCTACAATATAAAACGCCAAATTTCCATGCAAAAAGATTGTACCACTTTCAGTAACTAAAATCAGAAATAATCATACCGCCAGGGAGGTTAATTATTTCGGATTTTTGGACAAATGCATTATTTAACGAAACAAAATAAATAAAAACGAATTTCGGGAGTAACTAAATAAAGTAATTTTTCTGACGAAAACGAAATTCACATATGCACATGTCTACTCTTTAAGTTGCTCCAGAGCTTAGTAAGTGAGGTAAAGCTTCACTTTGGAAAGAATACCCAATTGTGTGCAAGGAAAATAATTAAAAAAATTGAATTTTTTGCTTGCACATGATTGGATAATGGAAGTCAGCAAAGTTTCTGCTAATTTACTAAACTCTGGAGCAACTGCAACTTGTAGAGTGCAACTGCACCTTACAAAGTACACCATCTATTTGCCTTTACTAAATCAACCCCATAGTGTTATTACTGTCTAGGTCAGAGAGAGGAAGAGGTGATATGTAGATCACACAGTGGGAAGATGAAGATGGGGGGGGGGGTGGGTGGTTAATGCATAAAATAAAGGAGAAGAAGAAGTTAATATACAGGTCATATAGAGACATTGTGGGGGTTATGGGTTAAAAAAAATATTATCCCACAATCTATTAATACCCCTTGCCATGAATCACCTGCTGCTGCCTAGGATCCCTTCATCATTCATCTTCATCCATAAATACTACTTCTTCTCTTTCCTCCATTGTGTCAGGAAGGGGAGGACTCCTACATGTAAAGAGTTTACATTTGTGCTTGCTATGATTTTTCATTTTCGCAATCACAAGGTACAGTTGGTCCCTGTACACCGTGCCAGTCATCTGTGGTGCATTGGTCGCCTGTGTGTGCTTTCTGGAGTGATATTTATATACAGCACTCCAGAAATACACATCAACCTCCCTGATATTTTTTACAATACGGGGTAGGGAGGTTGTTAAAACTGAAGTGTAACCTGGTTTTATTTTGCCTTGCCTGGCTCCTCCTTTCACCCTTGTGAATATGGTCATGATGGTCACATATTTTTAACCCCTTGCCGACCGGCTCACGCCGATATACGTCGGCAGAATGGCACGGACAGGCATATTAACGTACCTGTACATCGCCTTTAAGATGCGGCATTGTGGGCACGCCCCGCAAGCTCCGTGAGTGTGATTGCGGGTCCCGCGGACATCGAGTATCGAGGAGACCCGCAATAGTCTCACGGAGAGGAAGAACGGAAATGATGTAAACAAGCATTTCCCCATTCTTCCTAGTGGCAGGACACTGATCACACCTCCCTGTGATCGGGAGCAGTGATCAGGGTTGTGACACATGTAGCCCACCCCCCTACAGTTAGAACACATCCCTAGGACACACTTAACCCCTTCAGCCCCCCCCCCCGGTTAACCCCTTCACTGCCAGTCACATTTACACAGTAATCAATGCATTTTTATAGCACTGATCACAGTATAAATGTGTATGGTCCCAAAATAGCGCCAAAAGTGTCTGATGTGTCTGCCATAATGTCGCAGTCATGATGAAAATCGCTGATCGCTGCCAAAAAAAAATTATTAATAATAATGCCATAAAATCTATTTTGTAGACGCTATAACTTTTGCGTAAACCAATCAATAAACGCTTATTGTGATTTTCTTTTTACCAAAAATATGTAGAAATATACGTATTGGCCTAAACTGAGGAACAAAAAATTTTTTTTTATATATTTTTGGGGGATATTTATTATAGCAAAAAGTAAAAAAGATTGCTTTTTTTTCAAAATTGTCCCTATTTTTTTGTTTATAGCGCAATAAATAAAAACCACAGAGGTGATCAAATACCACCAAAAGAAAGCTCTATTTGTGGGGAAAAAAGGACGTCAGTTTTGTTTGAGAGCCACGTCACACGACCGCGCAATTGTCAGTTAAAGCGATACAGTGCCGAATCGCAAAAAGTGCTCTGGTCTTTGGCCAGCCAAATGGTCCGGGGCTGAAGAGGTTAAATAAAATCTTTTTATTTTCATTACATCCCTTATTTTAGACCCAGTGACATCAGCACCATGCTCGCTATGCTACTCTATGTAATGCAGGAAGATCATAGCTGGTGGGAGAAGCCATAAGGGTACTCTGCATAGCTTCCTTAAAACATTACATCATCTTGCCTCACTACTCCTCTCAAGAGTAGAAATGAGCTTGGGTTCGGTTTAAAAGGATGTTTATTTGAACCTGGAAGTAAGCTGCCAGTGATGGGTCAATCTATTGTGGCCAAGGTGTTGCCTTCCCTGCAACTGCACATAAACAAAATTAAATGGATGATTGTGTTATCACTGAGGGCCTTCCTAGGAAGCAGCATTTTCTAATGCACACTGAGAATATCACAGTGTGCAGTAAAATGATAGTAGACTTTTTCAGTACAGTAGAAAAGGCTGTACAACTGTGCAGGACTCAAGGTAAGGTCGGAGTTTAGCTTTAATGCCTAGACTTTGATTCTGCATGCCAAGGTTTCTCAGTTCCACCCATAGATGTTTTTTATAAGGCAACTGAAAGCGGTAGAAAAACTTTTTTTTTTTTAACCCATGCATCACATTCCAGCACATTATGAAATACTTACCTTAGAATGAAGCCCTCCAGTGGCGAGCTGTCACTGCTGAAGGTGCTTCCATCTTCACCCATTATTCCTTACGTATTCGTGTCCTCCAGCAGTCTGATTGGACGCGCCACGATGATGTCACTCCAGCAGTCATGGACCGCGGCATGGACCTCTAAAGGGACAGCAACGGGTATGCCATCCCTTCAGAGCGCATGCGCCGGTGACTTCACCGGCTGCATGTAGTGTGAATACCTCCTAAACCGTTTAGGAGGTATTCACTATACCTACAGGTAAGTCTTATTATAGACTTACCTGTAGGTACAAAATAAAAAATAGGGTTTACTTCCACTTTAACCTTTAAGAAAGGTTATATTCACAGCACTGATCCAACTCTGTTACAGTCTGTTGCAGCCTCTTTTAGGTCTGACAAGGGGCAATGGAAGGTGTTAGATAAGACGTTAGCATAGTGAAAAAAGTGTCCTGACTTGCATTAAACAAAACCACCAAGTTGGATCTACATTTAGAGGGTATAAATGTAAAGCTCTCCATTCAAACTAATATTATTAGTTCTGAAAGACGGTATAACAAATTAAAATAGAGCATCACCTCATTCATTAAGCCAGGAGGAAATTACCTTGTAAAGCAAAATATGTTTTGCTACAGCCAAGTTACTTTTGGTAAAACAACCCCACAGTGTTCAATTTCCCAAACTGAGATATATGACACTCCCTGTAAATTCTTCTGATGTTGGTGCCACTGCCACATAATGTACTAAATTGGCATATGACACTGTGTTTTGGGACTCTTTGATTAGGATCAATTTATACAGTGTGTGCGCCTGCCTGTCTTTTAGTTATGACTTATTTTGAATAAAGGTTTGTTTTAAAGCATTAACCTCACTGCATTTTGTTACGCCCAGTGTTGAAAGCTCAAATTAAAGCGATTCTAAAGGTTGTTTTTTTTTCTTTCAAACATGTTATATTTACCTGCTCTGTGCAATGGTTTTGCACAGAGCAGCTGTGATCCTCTTTTTGGGGTCCCCCTCCAGTGGTCCTGGCTCCTCCCCCCGCCAAGTGTCTCCAATAGCAAGCCTCCCGAGCTGCACTCCTGTGAATTGACATTGTACATTTATACACAGAATGCGGCTCGGTCTCGCCCCATGCTCTCTCCTCATTGGCTCACTGGCTGTGATTGATATCGGCAGGAGCCAATGGATCCTCCTGCTGTGTAGGTCAATAAGGAGAGAAAGACATGGGAGGGCCGCTGCTCTTGTGCACATCGCTGGATCGAGATGCAGCTCAGGTAAATATAAGAGGGGCTGTTGGGAAGCTGCATGCACCCAGAAGTTTTTTTTACCTTAATGCATAGAATACATTAAGGAGAAAAACCTTCTGCCTTTAGAACCCCTTTAATTCACATCTTTTTTCTTTGTAGTCCTGTGCCACAATATCTTATGATTTTTACCTTATTTTTCGTTTTAAATATTTTAAACTACAAACCACAACATAGAGGATGTTACCATAATGCCAGCCTTACTGTATTTAAATATTTACAATATATATATATTATATATATATATATATATATATATATATATATATATATATATATATATATATATATATAATATATATATATATATACATATATATATATATATATATATATATATATATATATATATATATATATATATATATATATATATATATATATATATATATTATATATATATATATATATATATTATATATATATATATATATATATATATATATATATATATATATATATATATATATATATATATATATATATAATTTCTGTGACATCAAGTGGACATCAAAATGTCATTATATGTCATAATATTTTTAGAAATATTATAGTAACTTACCCATAATTCCATTTCTACAGCTCAACAGATATACAGTACACAGAGAAGTCATATTCTGCAGTTCACTAAATAAAGGAACTTGGTTTTTCCATATAAATTTATATTTTTACTTAATTACACCAATCACCATTGCTGTGAAAAAAGTTCAAGCCACTCAGAAAAATAAAATATGTATGTATATATATATATATATATACTCATGACTATAGAGAATCTTTTATTTTTATTTAAAGCAACTTTATTCTATTTTTTTGTACGCAGTAATATATTGCAGGGATATAATTCTATTTGGGTATATTTATGAACAGCTAAACGAAATTAAACCAAACATTTATTGCAGCTTACCAATCATTGGATGTGGTGGCTGAATTTGTTTTCTTTTTTTTAAGGCTTTTCTTTTTTGGGGATTTTCCCCTCTGTTTTCTCCTTGCGATCTAGCCAGGGACACACCTCTGGTATCAAAGTGCCCTCACTCTGGAGGAATAAGAACAGGGGCACATCAGACAGCAACATTGTCAGTCTGGGAGGAATGTAGTGTTAACCACTTTCAGACCGGACCAATTTGCAGCCAAAGGACCAGGCCCCTTTTTGCGATTCGGCACTGCGTCGCTTTAACTGACAATTGCGCGGTCATGCGACGTGGCTCCCAAACAAAATTGACGTCCTTTTTTTCCCACAAGTAGAGATTTCTTTTGGTGGTATTTGATCGCCCTTGCGGTTTTAATTTTTTGCGCTATAAACAAAAAAGTTTTTGAAATTAATTTTGAAAAAAAAAAAACGCATTATTTTTTGCTATAATAAATATCCCCCAAAAATATATAAAAAAACTTTTTTTTTTCCTCAGTTTAGGCCTATACGTATTCTTCTACATATTTTTGGTAAAAAAAAATCGCAATAAGCGATTTATTGATTGGTTTGCGCAGAAGTTATAGCGTTTACAAGATAGGGGATAGTTTTAAAGCATTTTTATTATTTTATTAATATTTTTTTTTTTATTAATAATGGCGGTGATCAGCGATTTTTATTGTGACTGCGACATTATGGCGGACACATCGGACATTTTTGACACATTTTTGGGACCATTGTCATTTATACAGCAATCAATGCTAATTAAATGTATTGATTCCTGTATAAATGACACTGGCAGTGAAGGGGTTAACCACAAGGGGGCAGTGTAGGGGTTAAGTATGCCTAGGGGTGTGTTTCTTACTGTGGGAGGCGTGGCTGTCAGCTAGTGAATGCTGATCTCTGCTCCAATCACAGGGAGCAGAGATCGGCGTCACTAGTTGCTAGGTGTCCCCGCGGCGATCGAGTCCGCAGGACCCGCGACCGGCCTCACGGGGGTCCCGACCGGAGCGCTCCCGATGGCACGGCAGGCATTAAGGAGGGACTTATATATACGCCCTCCTGCCTGTACATGCCATTCTGCCGACGTATATCGTCGTGCGCTGGTCGGGAACCGGTTAAATTAATTAGCAGATTTGGATAGACTAACAAATTGAAGCCAAACTCCAGCTCCTTTTGGGATAAGGGTTTTGCATAAATAAATAAAAGCTGATCAATGTAATCACTCCTGCCAGTGTTAAGTGCTTTGTCTCGTCCATGTAAACTGATGCGTTCTGCAGGCGAGCTTGTGCTTTTGGAAAAACAGACTTGCTGGCTGGATCACCAGAAGAAAATAGAAGAAAGAAAGCCCAAAAAAGAAAACAAATTGCAGCCATTGCATCTAAGAATTGGTAAGCTGCAATATAATAAATGTTTGCTTTTGGGTTTACTGCTTTCATGATTAAAAGTTGTGATGGACTTCTAAGAGTTTATATACTCAGGATGCAAAGAGCACACTTTCTTTATCCTGGTGTAGAAGAGGCTTATTGCACCGAGTGGATCAATACATACAATGAAAAATATTTGCTTTGCTTCATAGCCCATCATACTAAAAGGAATGTAAGCTGTAGCATTTGTCCATGTTGATGCTGTTGCTTGCGTTGCTCTGTTTCTCCTGGATGAGCCTTCACTGCTACGGAGAGTACTGCAGCATACAGAGTCCACACCAATAACATTAACCTCCCTGGTGGTATGATTATGTCAGGAATTTTGTACCAAAAGCGGTACAATTATTTTGCATGGAAATTCTGCGTTTTATATTGTAGGCATGCAATTCTTATGAATAACTCACTTAAATCTGCCCAAACCAGAGTCTAGTAGACATCCCGGGTATGATAAAGTTTGAAACACAAAATCATAAATTATAATATAATAAATAACTATAAAAATTATTCAATAATGTAATCAAATCAAAAACACAGAAATTTGCTCAGTTGAAGAATTGTCGCTGTCATTAGATTTAGTGTTTGATGATGAATTGTGATTCTAATTTATTATCGCTGTTTTCTAGCTGGTCTAAAACCACTTTTGACATAAAGGGACACTTTTTGGTTGCTATGGACAATCTCCAGTTTCCAGGCAGAAAAAAATGTATTTATTATATAAAACTACATGCAGGGCACTGGGCAGACCACTAGGGACAAAGGGGATGTGTATTTTTTTTATACAGTACTGTAATCTGTAAGATTACAGTACTGTATGTGTACTGTGTGTTTTAACTTTTTTGAATTTGGCGCCGATCTCCGCTCCCATGCGTCATAACATCGCAGGGAACGGAGATCAGCAGCACTCGGGCACTGTATGAATCGAGCGGAGGAGCTCGCACACACAGCGGGGAGACATTGCAGGATCCAGGGGGCAAGGTAAGTAACTTCCCCTGTATCCTGCAATGCGATCCCGAGTCTGGCTCGGGGTTACCGCTTATGGTACTAAAGTTCCACCCGAGCCAGACTCGGGAATACCGCCAGGGGGGTTAAACACACATTGGTGGAGATTTACTAAGGCCCCTTTCACACTGGGGCGTTTTTCAGGCGGTACAGTGCTAAAAATAGCGCCTGTATACCGCCTGAAAAAATCCTGTCCCATTCACTCCAGTGTGAAAGCCGGCGGGCTTTCACACTGGAGCGGTGCGCTAGCAGGACGGCAAAAAAAGTCCTGCTAGCAGCATCTTTGGAGCGGTATAGAAGCGGTGTGTTCACCGCTCCTATACCGCTCCTTCCCATTGATTTGAATGGGAAACCGCGGCAATACCACCGCAAAGCGCTGCTACGGCAGCGCTCTGCGGGGGTCTTTAACCCTTTTTCGGACGCTCGCGGGGTAAAACCGCACCGTGAGCGGCCGAATACCGCGGCTCCCCACCCCAGTGTGAAAGGGGCCTAAAGGCGGTGTACTCAGAATCTAGTGTAGCTGTGCATGGTAGCCAATCAGCTTCTAATCTCAGCTTGTTCAATTAAGCTTTTGGCAATAAAACCTGGAAGCTGATTGGTTTTTATGCCTAGGTGCATCAGATTTGGCACTCTCCAGCTTTAGTAAATAACCCCCATTGTGCTCATCTCTAACTATACACATATGTTGTGTTCTTTGTGGTTAATATGACACAAAAGAAAAACATACTTGGTTAATAAGACATAAAGCAATGTAAATTGAGGCTTTTCATTTCTGATTAAATGACCACCAGATTGTGAAAGTGTTGATGTTATTCTAAAAACAGATCTGATAAACTTCCGCAGAGGATCAGCTTGTTTAGAAAGTTCCTAGCATTGCTGAATAATGGCATGTGCAATACAATAATCCAATGTTTACAATGTTCTAAACAGAGAAACAAAGTCAAGCACAAGCAGTTTTATCACATCCTGATATTTGTCCTTTCAGTCCTTGATAAAACCGATCCTCAAATCAGATGTTTATGCAAACAGAGAGAAATGGATTTAAAACGCCATCGAAAATTGATTTTAGCAGACTCAAGATGGCTTGTCTTTGTAAGATTTACTTAAAGATTGATTGGATGCATCAGTTCTGGCTTTAGCAGTCCTTGTGACATGAAATATTCTTGTTCTGCCTTTGTCGGACCTTTTGTGTAAAAGAAAAAAGGACAAGGCGATGATTGTTGCCCAATCAGGAGGATTTACAGAGCCAGAATGAGGAAATAATTGTTGCCGAATCAGAAGGATTTACAGAGAGTGTACCTATAGTGTCCATAACAAGACTATAAAATCATCCCAAGCCTAGAAAAAAACTTCAAAGAAACTTCATGCCTCTATTCCATAATATAAGATTATAGAAGGTTTTGTTTAGTGAATAATTTGCTTACATATTTTAAAATATTTATTTTGAAAGTTTTGGGAAGTATCACAGACACCTCATTTGATCCTTCACCACCACTGAGGCCAAAAAACAGTATTCAAACACACTTACTGCTAGAAGCCATTTAGTTACAAGAAAACCTTTGTCCTGAAAACAGTTAATGATAATCTCATATCACTTGATATCATTGGCAAGCAAATACACAACGCATACAATGATGTCAATATTTAAAAATACAGGCATACCCCACTTTTAAGTACACAATGGGGTTTATTCACTAAAGCTGGAAAGTGCAAAATCAGGCTCACTTCTGCATAGAAAGCAATGAGCTTCTAACCCCAGCTTGTTCAATTAAGCTTTGGTAATAAAACCTGGAAGCTCATTGGTTTCTATGCAGAAGTGAGTCTGATTTTGCATTTTCCAGCTTTAGTAAATAAACCCCATTGTGTACTTAAAAGTGGGGTATGCCTGTAAGGGATACCTTATACTTGTTTTATACCATCACAGTCTCTGAGCTCAATGAAAAAACCCAAACCCAATTCTGGCACATTTTTTTAAAGGATATCTTTACTCACGACATATAGTCTGCTTTTAACATCAGCACAATATTAGCAATCCACATGCTAGGTAAATTTGACTGAAAAATAAGTGCTTAAGGTAAAACATTACTCTTCATCCTGCTAATGCTTGCTATCTTCTGGCCATCACTTTTAACAACAACTTCCTGGAATTTCTGTGGTGTGGCCTTCCTAGCCACTTTGTGGTAGTTGCCAAACTTCTGTGGACTATATTTCTCCTTAAACATTGCAGTCAGCAGGAAAACATGATGTAATATGTGGGGAATTTCCTCTAGGGTGTCACCGGAAAGCCCTTCTCTTCAGAACCACATCAAATCAGAGTCATAGAGGATAGGGATACCTAGACTGATGTCATTGCTGAACATCTGAAGCAGAGAACAGCAGGCAAGACAATGTGTAGGGATCCTCCACTCAGAGCATAAAAATCTGCTGTCTCTTGTCCAACCATTACCAGATACTGAGACTCGGTTTTAACCTACGCTGGCAATATTACCAACACGCAGATCCCGAAAGACCAGCTGTTATGTCTATTTGGCTGCACACCCCAAATTTCCCCCTCGACTATTGGGGGACCTGCGACTATTTCACAATGGGTGCACCTTGTCCTTCTTGTAGCTCGCAGAATGATTATGACTTGCTGGATTTCCAAAGACCCACCTACTCTGCCAGCTGTGCAACGGGCAATGGAATCCCTCTTCTACATGGAACGACTGGACACCATCACGAGGAACTTTTGCCCTACTTCTCGCTTTTTCACACAATGGCGCAAATACATGGAAGCCACACTGACTCAGGCAGATATGCAAATGGTCATGAGCCCATTCCGCTATACAAACTGGTACCTGAACAGAAGTCTCACAGGGTCCCTGGGTAACCTTAAGCTCTTAGATCAATCTGATCCTTCGGCTTACCAGCCACCATGAACATCAGACTGCTTTGGCCCCTTGACTTCCATGCCCCCACCCCTGTCTTTGCTCCCACTCCCGAGGGTAAAAAGTTATGAACTGTTGTCTCTATGCAAATGCATTTTGTTTAATCAAACTATTAGAGGTTAAAAGGACCCCCTTTGTCAACCCCCCCCCCATAACTATGTACACGCACTCTACATACGCAATGTTTTCATCTATATCAAGCAATGGGGGGGGCGTGGCGACCGAGCCCTAAGATGGACGCTTGATCTTGGAGCTCCGCTCGCCGGCCAGAGAGATCGATAACCATCCGAGCGCACCAGCCGACTAAATTGCCCCAAACCACCATCTGTGACCAGCGGAACACCGTGGGGATGACCAAGCGGAGGAAAACAGCGCCGCAACCCCAGAAGATGGCAAATTTCTTCTCAGCCAAGTCCCGCGGGCCTACGCAAAATGGCGGCGGCGGGCCGCTACAACCGCACATTGCTAACCAGGCCGCTCACCTCAAGAACGGAGGGGGAGGCCTCCGATCGTCTCAGGGACACATCATCTCCCACAGCGATCCGCCATCCGGCTCATCCAGCCCCTCCACGAGGAGCCCAGCAAAATCTATATCAAGCAATGTTTGTACAAGTTAACTAGCCTGCTTCAAGGATACGTTATTCTTTATGTTTATGTACGTGATATGCAAAAAACAATAAAAAAAAAAAAAAAAAAACCTGCTGTCTCTTGCCAAAAGACCACCAATTCTGATGCGTTTCACCACATCAGGCTAATTCATAAGACCACAGCGGTTACTATGGCTGTGGTTATTGCTGGAATAAAGCCTTTATTACCTGTATGTTATTGGTCTGTGGCTACTTTGCCATTTCATGTGGTTCAAGAGCAGGCATTCTGAAATGGGTGGCACAGCTGTTCATATTTAATAGCCATGACAATTTTGATTCACCTTATTAAAGAGAGGCCCCAGGGGATCTGTTGGTGTGTTTATCCACTTAGAGAGTGTTCTATTTCATTGACATAGACTATAACAAATTCACAGAATTTCTAATGACGTTCTATGGATTTCTGACCATAGATGACATTGAAAAATCCATTCTTTTTTGTACAGCAAACATTGTTTGTCAATGAACAATGACATAAAATATCCAAATTGATCGCTACTAAAACCAAGGATATTTCCAGGGACAGTTCTTCAAAGTTTATGAATTGCTAGAAATCCTATTTTGATGCATCAAATCCCACCTTCACCTCTTAACCCATCACTCTCCCCACTTTTACTTTCCCTAGACATCTATTCTAACCATTTGAATTACCATTTGAATTACCCTAACTTCTATACCCCCTCCAACATTATAACAGAAACAAAATCTCCTAAAATATAACTAACTTTAAAGATTTCCAAAAAAACTGTAAATAATGGATGAGATAAGATATTCTTATGGAAAGCTTATTAGACATGTTGTACTAAACATGTACATTATATTTCAGATTCTCCCAATGGAGTGTTAGGTATTACCATTTTTTCTTACTACATAAACTACACAGCACTACGAGAAATCAGGATTATTACATCAAGATGACACTACACACATAGGGTTGTTCACCATGCCATGTCTGTATATTAAGCCATCTCCTTTCACTTGCTGGCTAGAAATCAGTGAGTGTGGGCCAGAGACCTGTGCTATTCACATTACTAATTCTAAGAGCTGAGGTTGCCCTTCCGTGCTCCTATGATACTTCCATGTATTCTCTAGAACAGTTACTCTTGTCTTTTGATTAGCAGTGCCCTGCTTCTGTCTTTGGGAGATTGCTGACTTCTCAGGGCTACATACTGCTAAAAAGTAAGAAAAAAATAACATCTCTATATTACCCATAGGTTTTCAAAGGTTCTTCCTCTGAACAGGGGAGCAATATAGGACAATATGGGAAGAGGATTCACTAATTATACAGACATTATTCAGATCAGCACAAAGTAGTAAAACATGGACTTGCAAGAGCATAAAGATGGATGTCATTTATACCTCCACAAGATGTGATATGAGCCTTGCCTGTACAGTCTCTGGGCATATGTCTGTGGGTACCTTAGGCTGCCTATGTAGTATGGCAGTACATTCTCAGAATAATTTCAAATATAGTTCTTTACTTTATTACAAATACATACCAACATGGCCAGATTTCTTTATAACTGATCCTTTATAGTCAATTTTTTTAGTGCAATACTGCTGGAGTCCTCTACTGTCTCCACACAGCTTGTGTATTTTTTAATTTTTTGGATAATAACACCCAGAAGTGTAGGATAGCAGGGCCACAAGATCTTCAAGAGAGGGATGTTTCAGCACACTACTAGTCAGAAAGGTGAGTATCCCTCTCTTTTTCTTTTGAAGGATGCTCTCAGGTTTTATGAATTCAACAGGCACAAAGTACAGAGATGACTTCAATGTAATGTCTCTATCACTGGGCACTCAGGGAGCCCCTGAATGTTGTTCTTCTAATTGTGGAAGCTCCCAATTACCTTTTCTCATAGCCATCACTGGAGGCTTGCTCAAACATAGACAACTGGATGGCATTTATCAAATTGATTGAAATTAGATTTTCCTGTGTTGTCGCTAAAACACATAGGATGTATCGCTGCCCTGCAAAATAAACAGTTTTAATATGATTGGTTGCTCTGGAGACATATCTACAGTTTTTCTTTTAGATACTACAAAAAAGGCTCCTTTTATAGAAGGTCCAGCTGATCTCATTTAGATAATTAGGCCATGGTTTAATCTTAGAAAACCTTTCTGGAAAGAAAGGTGCAATCAGAACTGCTGATCTACATGCTTGCCCCGAATCAGTGACTCATAAACCCACTGTATTTGTATGACAACTGGGCCACTAGCATTTTCAAGGCAGCCCTTTAAATCTTTCATGGTGGGCATATTACTGTATGTATGCTGTAAAAATCAGCATCAAACATAGACAATTTTAAGGAGACAGTCTACTTAACAAATGGGGAGATAACACAGACTTTGTCCAATACAGGTGTAAAGAACCTTGCTGCCCATGAAGCCAATTTTGGGAACCGCTACAGGCAGCATTTATGGAGACACGGTGATAGGGCAGCACTGAAGACAGAGTGTGTACACTGGACACGACATCCTCAGTGCATGTTCAGTAACTCCTGGGCTGCACAGCATCATTGTTTGTTATGGTGCAGGTGACCACACTCCATCACCAGTGCATGTTCAGCACCCCCTGAGCCACACAGCATCATAGGCTGTTATGGTGCAGGCAACCGCACCAACCAATGATGCTGTGCAGTCTAATCATCTGAATCCCAACAGCCAATGATGCTGTGCAGCCCTGCCCCTAGTGTTCTAATGACAGGTGTGTGTGGGAGGCGTGCAAAAATGGCCAGGTGGCACCCATCTTAATCACGGTCCTTTAGGGGTATGTATTACAGATTACAGCAAAAGTCCTCCCTCCAGGCTATTCTGGTTGTCTTTAGCCTGTTAGTCTTCTCAGAGAGTCACCTGATCTCTTTTTAATTACCTGTCCTCTTGGAAAACCTGGCCATAAAGGAACACAGTCTGAGCACCAAGTATCTCCCATCACAGGCTAAACCTATGGATTCCTGGAGCTTTCTCTCAGAATGAATACTGTGATGGCAAGGAGATACCTATACTTTAAAAGACGTTACAAATGTAACTGAATGAGCAAGTGAGGCTCTTTACCTTTCTGCTCAGCTCAGTGTTACCATAAATCTGCCTATGAATAAAACCTCTTTGCCAGGCATTGAATGAAGGTTACTTGTCCCTGTGTATTTCTGGGAATTTCCATCTGGCTGGTCCCATACATGATAATTGATTGTATGCTGTGTGTGTGTGCTTTTCCAAACTGATGAGAATCATCATATATTAATTACACATTTATTTTACAGAAAAGCCAAAGCATTTTCCTGACAATCTCCCTAAATTAGCTAAAATTGATTTTACCATCTAGCAGGTTCCTTAGGAATATACTGTAAAATTCTACCTATAGCCATTGCATCTTCCCTTTCAGTTTTCGATACATGCAGCAGATTTGTGATATTTATATGTTATATATATATATATATATATATATATATATATATATATATATATATATATATATATATATATATATATATATATATATATATATATATATATATATATATATATATATATAAATATATATATATATATATAGTAACAGACTAAGTGAACCTGTCACCAAACTTAAGTATTCTTTCTGACAGTATATATTAAATGCTTTCTGTATATGCTTCCTGGCCACCTGCATTATGTAAATTGTACGTTTCTGTGGAAAAAAAATCTAAATCGACCATGGCTTAATGGTTAGCATTTCTGCCTTGTGGTACTAGAGTCCTTGTTTAAGAACTTATCTGGGACACTATCGGCATGGAGTTTGCATATTCTCCCTGTGCTTGCATGAGTTTCCTCTGAGTACTTCATTTTCCTCCTAAACATGCTGGTAGGTTAACCCCCCTGGCGGTATTTCCGAGTCTGGCTCGGGGCGGGATCTTCAGTACCAAAAGCGGTAACCCTGAGCCAGACTCGGGCTGCATTGCAGGATACAGGGGAAGTTACTTACCTTGTCCCCTGGATCCTGCGATGTCTCCCCGCTGTGTGTGCGAGCTCCTCCGCTCGATTCACACAGTGCCGAGTGTCGCTGATCTCCGTTCCCTGCAAAGTTACGACGCACGGGAGTGGAGATCGGCGCCAAATTCAAAAAAGTTAAAAAACACAGTACACATACAGTACTGTAATCTTACAGATTACAGTACTGTATACAAAAAATACACATCCCCTTTGTCCCTAGTGGTCTGCCCAGTGCCCTGCATGTCATTTTATATAATAAATAGATTTTTTTCTGCCTGGAAACTGGAGATTGTCCATAGCAACCAAAAAGTGTCCCTTTATGTCAAAAGTGGTTTTAGACCAGCTAGAAAACAGCGATAATAAATTAGAATCACAATTCATCATCAAACACTAAATCTAATGACAGCGACTATTCTGCAACTGAGCACATTTCAGTGTTTTTGATTTGATTACATTATTGAATAATTTTTATACATATTTTTATTATATTATAATTTATAATTTTGTGTTTCAAACTTTATCATACCCGGGATGTCTACTAGACTCTGGTTTGGACAGATTTAAGTGAGTTATTCATAAGAATTGCAGCCTACAATATAAAAACGCCAAATTTCCATGCAAAATAATTGTACCGCTTTTGGTACAAAATTCCAGACATAATCATACCACCAGGGAGGTTAATTGGCTCTGTCCAAATTTGGCCCTGGCACTGTATGTGTGCACCATTATGTATGCATTTGAGATAAAGACCTTAGATTGTAAGCTCCTTGAGGGCAGTGACAGATGTGATCATATGTATGTAAAGCACTGCGAAAATTGCCAGTGCTATATAAATACCTGTAATATATAAGAAAAGTAAATAAAGCAATTCTGGGGCAAATCATCCCAGAGGATTTAATGATCCCAAATAAGCAAGTATATTATAGAGCACCTTCGGTAACACAAAGAGAACATAATTCAATATGAAGATCCCTGCCAGGCTCACAGAAGGTATTATCACTGTACCACAAGTGTATACTATATATATAAAACAGCTCAGCTCCCATTACTCTTGACATTCCCTTAGTTTCTCCACCTATGAGTGAACAGTGCCACTGTACCTTCGTTCTTTTTCAAGTTTGCCTCATGAGCCCATATTTAACTCCTAAGGTGCCAAAACATGTTCTGCGGTCCTTTCACCCAGATGAGTGATCAAACATCCTTGGGATACAACTAGCATAGTTTAGTATTCCTAGAGTTGCATTTATAGAATGTGGGAAAAAGTTGACAAAGAAGAAGGTTTTGTGTTGCATAGTTTCAATTGGAGAGACTAAGGGAGTGGCGAGAGCCCAGAAAGCTGGGCTGGTATTCATCTCTGTGCTGAATACACACAAATCTATCTCTCTACTCCTCACCTCACTCCTCCAGTCTACTCTCGCATTACTAACTTACTAACGGACATATCAGCATGAATGCCACACCAATTCCTCAAACTCAATCCTTCTAAAACTGAGCTCAAAATTTTTCTTCCGGCCTGTGCCCCCTCCCCTGACTTCTCCATCAAGATCAATAATACAACCATCAGTCCCTCCCCTCATGCTAGGGTACTAGGTTTAATCTTGGACTCTGACCTGTCCTTTCAGCCCCAAATATAATCACTGTCCGAATCTTGTAGACTTCATCTCCGTAACATCTCCAAAATATGCCCCTTTCTATCTGTTGAAACCGCATAGCAACCTATCCACTCCCTTTTTATCTCTATCCTTGACTAATGTAACTCTCTCCTTATTGGCCTACCTCTACACAAGACTCATCCACCTTACCAACCGTTCAGTGTCCGCCACTCCTCTCTGCCAATCCCTCTACTGGCTTCCCATTGCCAAAAGAATAATATTCAAACCACTAACAATAACATACAAAGCCATTTACAACTCTGCCCTGAGCTACATCACCAATCTTATCTCCAAATATCACCCAAACTGTCCTCTCCATTCCACCCATTACCTCCTGCTCTCTAGCGCCCTTGTCTCCCCCTCCCATGCTAATATCCAGGACTTCTCCGGAGCCTCTCCCATCCTCTGGAACTCACTACCCCAATCTGTCCCAATATCATCTACTCAATCCTTTTTAGGAGATCCCTGAAAACGAATCTCTTCAGGGAGGTCTATCCTGCCTTCAGCTAACAACCAAATCTTTTACTTTCTTCATTAGTTCATCCCTCACAGTTACTACTTTTTGTTTCATCGCCCCTCCCTGTTAGATTGTAAGCTTGCATGAGCAGGGCCCCCCTAACCCTCTTGTATTGAATTGTATTGTTGCTGTATTATCTCCCTTTATATTGTAAAGCGCTATATAAATCCTGTATATTATTAATGATAATAATATTGCCTATCTATATTCAGAAATGTAGTACATTTCTTTCTTTCCTAACAATAAATACAGCCTCCAGATAAAAAGAATAGCATTCCCATCAACAGTTGCTCATTACAAACCAACAAAGCGATTCAAGTGAGTTATAATAATGTCACTATGAACACATTGCACTAGATGCTTGGAATGGTTCCTTATAACAGGTTTTCTTAGTTAAAATAACACATAACTGTTAAACAGTTGCCTAATGATTTCTTTATCTGTTTAGCCTGAGCTACTTTGATCTGGTTTGGTATTAGCAAGCCGCATGGTGCTAGCCAAATGGGCATCTGGATCATGCCGATTAGTCAGATGTGAATCATTTGGCATTGGCCGCGCTAGTTTCAGTGTTCGGTAGTTTCTGATGTTGCACAGGAGGCCAGTTCCTTGTCCCGGCTCCACTTGTGGCTCATCAAATTCTCTGGGCCATAAAATTCTCTTGTCCAGCAAAGGGAGATAATTTAATTCTCCAATCTGAAATGGTCTCTCTTAGAAAGCACTTTAATTCATCTCGGATCGCTCTTACACCATAGAGATGCAGCATTTAAACAGCAAAGGCATTTTTTATTGTGCCTGTGCCCAGCTGAATATAGACCAGACAGGGCCATTTTAGACTCCAATAGCAGATAATTGTTCTGTGTATATAGAGCAGCTGTTCAGAAAATTGAAAAAGAAAACCTGTACAGTAAATTTTAATGATTATATCCAGGGCTGGATTGCCACAACTGAGGCCTATAGGCACGCATCCTTTGCATCCCAAAAAATACCCCTCTATTAGGATTATCCCTCTACACTTAGGGGGTGGAAATGCTTCACTTGCAGTGAATATTTGGTGAATGTCACATTCATTCCTTTGTAAATATGCAGACTTGTTTAGTACTAACTTGAGTCCTCTTCAATCCCATGTCTCAGCTGGGTGCTTCAGCCTAGGAGTCCACTCACTCTGCTGCCCACCACACGCCCCCCCCCCCCGAGGAAATACTGCCCACAACATAGATGGGGTAAGTGTGGGGCTGGTGATCGACCTACCGAACAGTGGGGTTGCCTGTGGGGGGTAGATTGTTTGCCACCCCCCACAAAAATATACCACCAGCCGCCACTGCTCTGCTATGTACTGCAATCAAATGAAGTGGGCAGCAGCGCACCTATGATAACTTACTATGGTTCTGTTTAATCCAATGTTTAATCCAATGACTGCATACACTGGAAACTCCAAGCAGAAGCCATAGTGTGCGTGCTGCTTCAATTGATTGCACTAATATGGTTTAGATTATTGTGATAGATTGAAATAAGCTTATGTGAGCTGTATTTTTTATTACAGGGAGAAAAGGCACGGCCAGTAACTTTAAGGTAATAGAGTCGCTGCTTTGCCCCTACTATTAGGTACAGTTGGCTGTAATTGTAGGCGGCTACAATTACAGCCAACTGTACCTAATAGTAAATTTGTCCCTGATCATAACTGATAGCATATGTTATGTTTATGTGATTAAGTCTGTTATGGTGTCTCCTGCATGGTCAGGTATTTTGGTGCAGATGTCTGGATCAAGTATATGTAATATTCAACACAAGTACTGATTAATCAAAGCACATATGCCATTAAAATTACTTTTAAAATGATACTAAAATCCCGTTTGTTTTTTTGTCAAAAATAACAAACATGTTATCTGCTTCAGCCCCGGAAGATTTTACCCCCTTCCTGACCAGAGCACTTTTTGCTATTCAGCACTGCGTCTCTTTAACTGACAATTGCGCGGTCATGCGATGTTGCACCCAAACAAAATTGATGTCCTTTTTTCCCCACAAATAGAGATTTCTTTTGGTGGTATTTGATCACCTCTGCAGTCTATATTTTTTGCGCTATAAACAAAAAAAGAGCGACAATTTTGAGGAAAAAAAATATTATTTTTTACTTTTTGCTATAATAAATATCCCCCAAAAATATATATAATATTTTCCCTTAGTTTGGGCCGATATTTATTCTTCTACATATTTTTTGTAAAAAAAAAAATAAGCATATATTGATTGGTTTGCGCAAAAGTTATAGTATCTACAAAAGAGGGGATAGTTTTATGGCACTTTTATTATAATTTTTTTTATATTAGTAATGGTGGCGATCTGCAATTTTTATCGTCACTGCGACATTATGGCGGAGACATCAGACATTTTTTACACTATTTTGGGACCATTGTCATTTATACAGCGATCAGTGCTATAAAAATGCATTGATTACTGTGTAAATGACACTGGCAGTGAAAGGGTTAACCACTAGGGGGGTTAAGTGTGTCCTAGGGAGTGATTCTAATTGGGGGGGTGGGCTATTAGTCACATGACAGCGATCACTTTACTCGATGACAGAGAGCAGTGATTTCTGTTATGACACAAGCCAGAATGGGGAAATGCCTTGTTTACATAGGCATGTCCCCGTTTTGAGGCTCCGTGACACGATCGCCGGGTGCGCCTGCTATCCCCGGCTCTTAAAGGGGACGCACAGGTATGCCCATTTGCCCACTGCTGCCATTGTGCCGACATTTATCGGCGTGTGGCGGTCGGCAACTGGTTAAACTTACCTGTTCTGTGCAGTGGTTTTGCACAGAGCAGCCCATATCCTCCTCTTCTCATGTCCCACTTTGTTGCTCCTAGCCCCTTCCAACTGTTGAGTGCCCCCACAGCAAGCAGCTTGCTATGGGGGCACCCCAGCCGAGCCGCAGCTCCCTTCAGACTCAGAGCTCCTGTCCCCTCTATCTCCTCATTGGCTCACTTTGATTGACCGGAGTCAATGGTGCTTCACTGCTGTCTCAACATTGCTGGATAGAGATGGGGCTCAGGTAAGTATTAGGGGGCTGAGGGTGGCTGCTGCACACAGAAGGCTTTTTATCTTAATGCATAGAATGCATTAAGATACAACAAAAAAAACTTCTGCCTTTACAACCACTTTAAGTGCTTAGAAAAGTATTTTCAAAAGGTTTTCTTTTTAAAGAATAATTCTATGGTATATTTTTACATAGTTACTTTGGTCCAACTTAGACCAATGTGACTATATATATATATATATATATATATATATATATATATATACCACAAGTAGATGCCGCTACTCCAGTGATCTCCACTAGCTTCCAATTCCAAGGTTAGGGGACCGGCCTGGAGCATTGTGAACACAGGGGGTTAACCACACAGCACTGGCATTATTCAGAGAATGGTTTGCATTTTCTGAGTCAATACAAAGCATTCTCTGATTGGACAAAGTGGAGAGCATGACATCATTGCCCCACCTTTCCCCATTGTCCAATCAGAGAATGCTTTGCATTCATTCCGAAAATGAAAAGCATTTTTGAATGGCGCCCATGCTGAGCTTCAAGGCTGGAGCTATAGAGAGGACACCACTGTCGCCCTTAACTGTGAGTGAGGAGAATGTGTTAACCTCAGGAATGGAAGGAAAGAAATATAATTCCGTCCATTCTGAAAAACAGTTTTCTTATATGTATTTCAGCTATGTACAGTATTTAGCTTTTTGTCTATAGTTCAGTTTTATTTCTGCCTGCAATTTATGAATCGATCATTAGCTGTAAACATGCCTATATAACTTGGTTCCCTGAATGGTATTATTCTAGATTTTCCATATATACATATATATATATTCTTAGCTCCCCTTTCACAAGATTTTTTTTGTTATTAGAGTACAAAAATTTTAATCTGAAAGCGCTGGTTATGGTGAAAGCAAATAGTAAGCAGTGAGCACTCCACTGATGTTGTATTCACAACGCAGGCTGACAAATTGCACACTGTTGCATAAAACTGGTAAAGCTGTCCTCCGGTAACTTGTATGATCATGTTGCTAAGCCGTTTTAATCAATAAAGTTATCTGTCTTCTTATGGATCGCATTTAGTGGAAGTTTCCTGGCTTCAAGGTCATATCTTATATTGCCTTAAAGAAAAATTCAACATTTGTTAAAAATGCTCTAACATACATAATTGCTAAACAAACTGTTCTGTAATTTAACTACTTCAGCCCCAAAAGGATTTGCCCACTTAATGACCAGGCTATTTTTTTGCGATATGGCACTGCATCTCTTTAACTGACAATTGCATGGTCGTGCGATGATGTACCCAAACAAAATTGATGTCCTTTTTTTCCCACAAAGAGAGCTTTCTTTTGGTGGTATTTGATGACCTCTGCGGTTTTTATTTTTTGTGCTATAAACAAACAAAAAAACGACAATTTTGAAAATATATATTTTTTTTAATTTTTGCTATAATATATACCCCCCAAAAAAAGTAAAAAAAACACATTTATCAGTTTAGTCCAATATATATTCTTCTACATATTTTTGGTAAAAAAAAAATCACACTAGGCGTATATTGATTGGTTTGCCAAAAGTTATACAAACTATGGGATAGATTTTTATTTTTTATTGTTTTTACTAGTAATGGCGGCGATCTGCGATTTTTAGCAAGACTGCCACATTGCGGTGGACAAATCTGAACCCAAATGACACTTTTTGGGGACCAGTGTCATATACATTGAACAGTGCTATAAAAATGCACTGGCAGGGAAGGGGTAGGGGGCAATCAACAGGTTAAGTCTGTTCCCTAGGTGAGTTCTAACTGTAGGGGGGGTGTACTCACTGGGACATGGCAGAGATCAGTCTTCCCGATCACTGGGAACAGAAGATCTCTGACATGTCCCCTGTCAGAATGGGGATCCGCTTGTTTATACTGGCAGATCCCCCTTATGCCTCTGTACTAGGTGATTGCGGATCGCCGGCGGACATGGAGTCTGTCCTACCCGTGGGTACAAGAGCGTGCCAACGGTGGCGGAAGCCCACAACTGCGCTGCGCAAGCCACCTTACAGGTACGCAAATTCACGCATCGCTGACAACCTGCCGCAGTATATGTACATGAGCTGGTTCGGCAAGTGGTTAAAGTGCATCTAAACCGATAAACTACCACTTACAGGTATTAGACCTGCTGGCTGGCTGCATTCGTTTTCTTTCATTAGGGATTTCTCCCTATTTTTACCTGATGATTCAGACAGTCAGTAACACACTTTTGTCTTAGGCTTCATGCACACTGGATATTTTTCCAGCTGCTTCTAGTGGTGTCAGACATTTTTCTTTATTCCTCTAAACTCTCTGCATGTTAGCCTATGTGTCCATGCACACATAGGCTTTTGCCAGTGTTTAGTGGCAGGGGGTTCTAGAGGCAGAAATGTATTTTTTTGTCAAACTGTTGTTAAGGCTTGAGCATTAATTCATTTTAGTGGCCAGAATAAATTGTTACTCTGGCCAATGAAATGAATTAACACCCAAGCACTTGGCACCTATAAACAAGCTCAAAAGCACCTTAATGCGTTACACACTTTTTCTGCCAAAAAAGGGCTGCCAAGAAGAAATGCTTTTAGGAGAGTTTCCAAAACATCCTGTGTGCATAAGGCCTTAGGGTGGCTACACACACTCATCCTCTCTATCTATGGAAGAGCAGCCTTGGACAGCAGCACTGTCAACTTGTGGAGAAGGTAGTGCTAGATGAAATAGTAGATTTGGATAAACTCTGAAAAAACAATTAAATTAAATTTAAAGCGGAGTTCCACCCAAAAGTGGAACTTCCGCTCATCTGATTCCTCCCCCCCTCCGGTGCCACATTTGGCACCTTTCAGGGGGAGGGGGGTGCAGATACCTGTATAATACAGGTATCTGCACCCACTTCCGGGAATAGACTAGAGTCACGCCCCTTCCCGCACCCCCCCCCCCCTGTCTCCTGGGAAACACACAGGTCCCAGGAGATAGCGGGGACCATTTAGGACTTGCACATGCGCAGTAGGGAACCGGGAAGTGAAGCCGTAACGCTTCACTTCCTGATTCCCTAACTGAGAATGGCGGCGGCAGCAGCCGAGAGCCGAGCGATTGCTCGTCTTCGGCTGCCGACATCGCTGGACTCCAGGAAAGGTAAGTGTCCATTTATTAAAAGTAGTAGTATTTGTAGCTGCTGGCTTTTAATATTTTTTTTTTAGGTGCACTCCCGCTTTAACTTTTTTTCTTTAGGGATAAAGGTTCCATGTAAAAAAAAAAAAAGCTGACCTGTAAGTGCTCCTGTAATTGGTAAATGGTTTGTCCCAACCCTCTAACTGACACTTTAGCTTGATAGGGTGATCTGTTAAAGGAAGCTGAAAAATAACAGATGGTAGAAGATGCAGATGCCACATCAGACTGTTGAAGAAGAGGTAAGTATTTGGGACTTTAGTTCCACTTTAAGGACTCAAGTTTTATTTTTAGTTGCAATATATCACATTTAAGTTTTTGGGTTTATATAATGTATGCTTTAATATTTTTAAAATTGATCATTCTATTTTTATTCTGCAGACATCTCATTTTTAAACCATCATGTGTTACATTTTTTGTTTTATTTTGGCCATGTATGAATTAGTGACATGTCTAAGCCCCCGTACACACGATCGGAAATTCCGACCACAAAATCCGTCTGATTTTTTCCGATGGATTTTGTCTGACACTGGTGTTGCATACACATGGTCGGACAAAGTTGTCGGAAAATCCGATCATTCTGAACATGGTGACATTCGTTGCATACGACGGAACTACGTAGAGGCTATTAGCCAATAGCTTTGGTCTCGTAATTTGTCCGTCGGAATTCTCTACACACGATCGGAAACAGTCCGATCGGATTTTGTTGTCGGAAAATTCGAGAGCAGGATCTCAAATTTTCTGTCGGATGCCCCTTACACACGGTCGGAAATTCAGACGGAAAAAGTCCGATGGAGCCCACACACGGGCGAATTTTCCGACAACATGGTCCGATCGACATTTTCCGTCGGAATTTCCGACCGTGTGTATGGACTCGGACTCGTATCACCAATCTGCATAGTGCAGGTTCTAAAAGTTTAGTGCACCAACATAATTAATTTTTAGTTTTGATATTGAGCTAGCGCTTTTCCTCTTTTGCCAGCTTCTGCCCCCTGTTTTCTCTTCCCATCACTGATTGTGGTCTCCCTTGTGGAGTCAGGTACTCCCTTATAGTCCTCTCTCCTGTGCCAGAGTTCAGAGCATGGAGTTCTTTTTGCAAGGTTTACCTGATCATTGCCAACTTCCAACTGGTCTGCTCTGGTGAACAGTCACAGCCTCTGGGGAGCGGGCTTTGCATTCAGCAATTTTTAGAGAGCCACCACTTCAGCTGCTGTCAGGAATAGGTGACCTTTAAATCCATTAGATCAAAGATAATGTCTGGCAGAGCCTCAAACAGAGTGCTTGGCCCATTCTTGTAGGAACTCAAGCATCCTCAAAACTCCATACAGCTGCCTGTTTTTGTATTTCAGCCATTTGTGTTTCTAAAAGTACTGGAAGCTGAGGTGTAGTTTAGTGTAGTTTAGGTGTAGTTTACTACACCTGTAGAGAGTTTACTCTACAGGTGTAGTGTATAGTCACTTACTTATGAAGTATGTCTCATGTTGTGCAGGCAGCTGCATCCTGGAGAAATGTTCACTGCAGGGACGCCTGTCCTCTTCCTGCCTCTGAACGTTTTGCTATAATAAATATCCCAAAATTAAAAAAACATAAACAAATTTCTTTCTCAGTTCAGGCCGATATTTATTCTTCTACATATTTTTGGTAAAAAAAATGCAATAAGCTTATATTGATTGGTTTGTGCCAAAGTTCTAGCGTCTACAAAATAGGGGATAGATTTATGGCATTTTTATTATTATTATTATTATTTTTTACTAGTAATCCCGTTGATCTGTGATTTTTAACAGGACTGCAACATTGCGGCACTTTTGACACTTTTTTGGGACCATTGACATTAAGCCCTGGTTCACACTGGAGCGTTTTGACATGATGACGTGATTTCACATGTCAAATTGCATGTCAAATTGGCAGCAATTTGCCTCAATGGCACCGTCCTAATCGATGTCAAAAAGTTGTTTCTGTACTACTTTTTTGGGATTTCGGGCTGCGATGTACATTGAAATTGCAGCCGAAATCAGGACTGATATGCAAGAATGAAATCGTGCTGAACTTGCACGGCTTCATTCCCGCAGCTCAGTGTGAACCAGGGCTTATACAGCGATCAGAGCTAAAAAGAGCCACTGATTACTGTATAAATGTCATTGGCAGGGAAGGGGTTAACACTAGGGGGCGATCAAGGGGTTACATGCGTTCCTTTAGTGTGTTCTAACTGTAGAGGGGATGGGACTGCCTGGGGGAGGAGACCGATTGTTGTCCCTATATACTAGAACACACAATCTACCTCCTCTCCCCTGCCAGAACGGGGATGTGTGTGTTTACACACACATCCCCATTCTGGCTCTGTCAGGAGCGACCATGGGTTCCCACGGGAGCGACCACGGGTTCCCGGCGGCTGAAATGTCATGACATTTCAGCCGCCGGGCACACGGATTGGGTCCTCAGTGACGCGATGGCCGTGTGCGCGCACCCCCTATACCCCTTAAAGGGGCCGCCGTACAGCTTATGGTGATTCGCGCAGGGGAGCCATTCTGTCGTTTGACGGCGGGCGGTCGGCAAGAGGTTAATAATTATTTCCAAATATAGTTGAATATCTAGTGATACTTTCCATAATGATGTTGCAGCACTATCACCTTATTAGCATAATGCCTTTTTCCTTATTCGTTCATGGTGGGATGCTTGTTTATTCCCTGCAATATTTTGCTTAAGGTCAGATCACAGGGAAAAAAAGGACTGCAGCACTCCTTAATGTGCAACTTTGTAGCTCTAGCTTTCAGAAACCAGTGCTTGAAATGAGGGTCTCTATCCCATAGATTTCAGTGGGATTGCTTGAGGGTTTACTTTGAGCCATTGGTCTCTCCACATAACATGAATGATTCTGTCTACGTTTTAAAATATCCTTCATCTCATAGTACTTACAGTAGGATCCAGTTTCCTATAAAAGGAAAGAGAAAGCTGTGTTCTGTACTGAAGAATTTTGCAAATGCAGATATTTTTTACTGATAGAAGCGCAGCTCAATGAATTAATCTCTTGTTTTTAGGTTTTGATCTTTTATTTGCCAGCAAAGAACCCTAGAAGCATTCATTTTCATGCTTACTTGAATTCTTTGTGCTTGTGGCAAACTTGACCCCCACTCAGTTAAAGCATGCACACTATTCACATCATGTTAATGGCTGAAACAAGTTTTGTGAAACGGCAAGGTAACAGAAACTGGAGAATTATCTGAGGGGGATTTTGAATTGACCTAATTTGTCTGTCTGAAAAAAAAAAATATTCCCATATTTGCATAGTTCAATATAGCATAGTAAGGTCTCTGAAATATATTTTATATGCGTGTGTATACAGTATATATATATATATATATATATATATATATATATATATATAATATATATATATATATATATATATATATATATATATATATATATATATATATATATATATATATGTGTGTGTGTGTATATATATATATATATATATATATATATATATAAGTCAAAAGTGTTGGGACGCCCGCCTTTACACGCACATGAACTTTAATAGGATCACCAGTCTTAGTCCGTAGGGTTCAATATTGAGTTGGCCCACCCTTGCAGCTATAACAGCTTCAACTCTTCTGGGAAGACTGTCCACAAGGTTTAGGAGTGTGTCCATGGGAATGTTTGACCATTCTTCCGGAAGTACATTTGTGAGGTCAGGCACTGATGTTGGAGAGAAGGCCTGGCTCACAGTCTTCATTCCCCAAAGGTGTTCTATCAGGTTGAGGTCAGGACTCTGAAGACCAGCCTAGTTCCTTCATCAATGTCTTTATTGACCTTGCTTTGTGCACTGGTCCAAATCATTTGGTGGAGAGGGGATTATGGTGCGGGGTTGTTTTTTAATCAATAGAATAATAGATTTAGATATGAAAATCTTGCTATTAGGCTGATTAAGAAGACAGTGGGACTGATTTATTAAAGGAAAATAGATGGTTTACTGTTCAAAGGAATTATCCCCAGAGCTCAGTAAAGGTGAAGCTCTGCTATCATCCATCATACAATCATGTGTAAGTAAAAATGCATTTTTTAATTTTCCTTGAAGGATTGTAAAGTGAATTTTAGCACATTCACTAAGCTCTGAGGAAAATGATCTTGCAAAGTGAACAGCGTAGTTGTCTTTAGTAAATCTGCCCCATAGCCTACCTGATGAACAAGAAAGAACTAGGAACCTTTGGACTGGGGGACAAGCACAACGGTTGGAACATATTTCTGTAAATAAGCAATGTGGGGGGGGGGGGGGGTTGATTTACTAAAACTGGAGAGTGCAAAATCTGGTGCAGCTGTTCATGGTAGCCAATCAGCTTCTAACTTTAGCTTATTCAATTAGGCTTTGACAATAAAACCTGGAAGCAGATTGGTTACTATGCAGAGTTGTACCAGATTGTTGCACTCTCCAATTTTAGTAAATCAAGCCCAAAGTGTACCTTACATCCTTGTGCATATTGACTAAAAAAATCAGTGTGCAGCAAAATTATACATTTTTTCATTACATCCCCCAACCGAAAAGGAGTGCTACATTCTGTGAGAGACCAGTGGTCTTTCCATATCGATCTCAGCAAATGCTCAGCAAATCTAGTGTCATGGGCAAGCCCTGTGTTATTAAAAACAAGTGCAAACTGAAAAATTGGCTTTTAAAATTGATCACACCGGCCGCTGCACTGCAGCTGGTATGCGTGTGATCTATCGGATTGCACTGTTTCCTTTTTTTAAACAAACTTTATTGAGATATCACACAGACATCTCACGACATAGTCAGCCACGTGATGCGCGGCAGTGGATTGCCTCTCACTGTGCTGCACTGAAAAAAAGTACTGCATGCAATTCTTTTCTCATCGATCGTGCCCTCACGCCATCGCAACTCAGTGGTGTGAACCAGGCACACAGGAGGCATTTTGATTTGTCTGTGTGGTGGGACTCTGCTGGAATATCCACCCAACACAGTCCCACCGTTTCTGGTGTGAACCAGAAATTGAGTTCATTCCCTCCGCTTTACAGACATAAAGAGAACGTTGTGTACATGAGCTATGTATATCTTAATTTAGTTTTGTGTTGGATTCACACGCCTCTATTGGCCACATGTCCAGAATATTTGTAAAAGAAATCCATGCGTTCATGGCTTATAATAGAGCTTGTACTAATCAAACACATTGGGCAGTCACACATTTTATCATATGTAGAGATTCACGCTCGATTTTTTTACATAAAGGAGGTAAGGTCAACCTTTTCAACCAAAAATTCAGATACCAAAACACACACACTTTGTCTGTTTCCATACAATGGCTTTCTAGTCATTAGTCTTCAGTTAGTCTTTTCAGACAATTCTGACAAGACGGAGTGCTTGTCAGTTACAATTTCAGCATTGCCCTTCATTGAAGCCCTTTAGCCTTCTAACAAATGACACCATGACATTAAGCCATGCTATGTGTCTGCTCTTACACATGAATGGGAAGGAGAACTGAATTCCTTTGCTGAACTATTAGTGAATGCTCCAATGCCTTTCATGAGCTCTAACTGAAGTCTTGAATTTTTGTTGTGATAATCGTTGTGGCATTTCATATAACTGCAGACAATTTGAACTGCGGCATCATTTGTGTACCCGCTACATTGAAGCCACTAGCAAAATTGACCAAGCAGTTACCCATGGTAAAACTGTGACAGGGAGACCGCAAATTAACATAAACATCTGGTGTGCAAGTAGACCCTTTCCAAATGTGTTTATTAGTGCAGATGTATAGCTATGTTTATGTGTGCATGCATGTTTTCTGCTTGTTTTTAATGGGATTAAATACCTCCCCACCGCCCCTTGCAAGTATTCAATTTCCATATAAGACACATGTTTGCATTACGGTTATAAATTTAGACCACACATAAATGGCTGGATTTCTTGCTTAATTTAATGGGAAGTGGCAAGTTATCAATTCTTACACTGGACTCTTGAGGGGACTTTGCACTTATTAGGCAATTTATTTCAATTTAGTTGCACAGAAGACTTATTTGCAGCATGTCTGACAATTCCTCTTTACAAAGATGAACAGCATTATGTCATATGAGCATTTATTATTACTTGCTTGCTCAAAGACAGGCATAGAGCACAATAGCCTCCTTATAGGACACCCATTGGTATTTTGTGAGTTCTCTCTTACAATTGTGCCATCTTTTTTTTTTTTCATAAGTAATACACTGGGGAACTACAGTCTATGATTCCTGCAAGCATAGCTAGACATTTTTTCTGCTCTCTACTATTACCCAATGTGCTCCAACTATGCCCACGGTGGTCACAGTAGCACCATCAGAGATCCCTCCTGCAACATTCCCAACAGCAATAGACTTAATTCACAAAGCACAATGATAAGAACCTTTAGTCTTAGCCATTTGACCATAAACTTCAGTTCCCTTTGGGCTTAGCTGAAAATAACTGTCTCATTTTTGCAAAATGAAATCTTTATTCCGAGGTGTTAGCTTTGTGAATCGATCCCATTGTCACTTAACACATATTTAAACCCAAAAACAAAAATTCAGCTTATTTGTTTTTAAATGAGGTAGCTGCAGTTGTAATTATTTCCAGGCCTTTTATAATCATGTGAATAACACACTTCCTATCCTAGGGTGGTTATGATCCCTTACTGCGCGGAATCTGTAAAAACAGCCATGATTATCACATTTGTTTTATCTTTTCTCTTTAGATGTAGGCAAGGCAATTTGCAATTTACAGAAGATAGCTTGGAAGCTAGATTACATTGTTTGTAAATTCCAGCTATTGTAAAGGCTTGCTTTTAAAAAAAAAAATAACAAAAATGTTATACTTACCTCCTCTGTGCAGTTGGTTTTGCACAGAGCAGCCCAGATCCTCCTCTTCTCGGGTCCCACTTTGCTGTTCCTGGCCCCTCCCTCCTATCAAGTGCCCCCCACAGTCAGCAGCTTGGGGGCACTGGAGCCAAGTCACAGCTCTGTGTGTCCATTCAGACAGGGAGCCCTGACCCGGCCCCGCCCCCTCTCTCCCCTGATTGGCTGACTGACTTTGATTAAAAGCCGCGGGAGCCAATGGGGCCGCAATGTATCCCAGATGGCTTAGGAATTGGTGGACATCGCTGGAGAGAGATGGGGCTCAGGTAAGTAATTAGGGGGTGCTGGGGAGGCTGCTACACACAAAAGGTTTTTATCTTAATGCAAAGAATGCATTAAGATAAAAAACCTTCTGCCTTTACAAACTCCTTTAAATCCACTTTACGAGAACCTACAAAGACACTGCATTTCGGGAAAGATCAACACATATTTTCAATACTAGGTGTTTAAAGTTATTATAGCTGTGTTAGTGCACTTGCGACAGAAACAATTGAGTACTTTCCGTGATCCTTTTTTTATTTGCACTAACATCCAATTTTTCAGGATAAGCTTTTGGGGTGTGCCCCCTTCAAAAAGTCTAAGCAGTTCTCTTGGACCGTAATCAAGGGAGCACACCCCAAAAGCTTGTCCTGTAAAATTGGATGTTTTTGCAAATAGGCATGACTCAATTGTTTCTGTAAGAGGTGAAAATGTTTTTGGGTTTAGATATTCTTTACTGTTTATGTAAACCTTAAGGCCCCTTTCACATGATCAACCCGCTCGGGTCTGCCTGTCCATTTTTCAGGCAGATCCGAGCGGGCCACCTATTGACTTCAATTGGCAGGCGGATATCAGCGGTGATGTGTCCCCTGACACCTGTCTGCCATCCAATTAGACAAGATAGTGGATCGGATGGGATCAGATGAAAATGGACAGGCTGCCCATGTTCATCCGATCTTCCCATAGAAAATAGCAAGGGTCTAACAGGTCCATCCCTGCTCAGTGAGCAGAAATGGACCTATAATCCGCCTGCTTATCGGAGATCAATGGAGCAAACCCCTGCTGAGCTAGCGGAGTCCATCCAGCGGATCCGTCCCATGTTTAATGGGCATAACAATGCCTCTTATCTGCTACATTTCGGTCTGCCACATATACCATTGGAAGAATTTTGTTATATCTGTTAGCAAAGTGTTGAAAACAGTTGATCCTGACAGAAATTCAGTGCTGTCCCGTGTCATGTGCAGTCAGCAGTTTTATCTCAAATAATGTTATCAGCCCTGGTTAAAGCGTTTTTAACCTTTACTCATGTGAAAAACATTTTATAATGGGAAAATGTATGCTTTTAATCTCTATGAGCTTGTCTTAAAAAAAAAAAATCCTTTACCACTTTCCCTAGGCTCAGTAGAGCAGGTCACATGATCGCTGTAGCTTCTACAGTGATGCACAGACCTTCTGATAGGCGCGTGCAGTGCTGGGGGTACAACATCATAAAATTAAGTGACGGTGCTGCCGGGATTCTGCATTTCCATAGCAATGGAACGCCATCCAGCCTGGTGGCATAACATCACTTCCCCCTTTCACAGCCGAGTGCAGTGGCAGTGGAGATTTACGTACTGACTACTGAAGTTACAGGCATGCTGCTCACTAGCACAGCATGCCTCTATGCCTGTATCTTTAACGGAATGACACAAGACATAAACTGACCACGCTAGCATGGACCGGCAGCCATGCTTACCATGGTCAGTTTACTTGTAGGAAGGCCGGATCAACCAGGTAAAATGAAACATCCGCAAGGAGACTGAATACTAAATACTAAAATGATAAACCATATCTAAAGAAATTAAAGAGCCAGTGCAATGTTTTTTTTTTATTTTTCTAGGTTTAAAATCACTTTAACCTCACAGGAGGGTATTTCTGGGGATTACAGATCACCTACCTATGTTATGTGGGGGGGGGGGGGGGTTTGTAGTCCTAATACAATTACTGACTTTGGGTGACAAGTGACAACACTCCTCTTCCATAGATACTATCAGTGGGCATTGTCACCATAAGACAACGAGCATCTTACTGGCAGAATCACCAACAAAAAAAATTCAGAAAAAAAAATACAGCCACCACATCTAAGGACTGATAAGTTCCAACATAGACTTTAAATGTCCCCACTGCTTCCAACCTTACATACTAATACATGCACGTAGTGTGTAGTGCAGCTTGATTAAAAAAAAAAGAAGTTACGTATTAATTGTCATATTTCCTAACTCAGCATTTTTTTTTTCTCCTGACTGTGGTGTTTTCTTTTTTACAAAGCTTTTTCCCTATGTTTTATCTTGGCTATGGTATAAAGAGATGGTCCCTTTACCTGCTTAAGTCCTGGTCCTCCACTCTGTACAATTACATTCATTCGTTTTTCTAAGCTGTAAGAATAAATTAACAAATACCTTGCAAGCCTTCTGTTCTTTCTTCATCTAAAGTGATATTAGAGTTTCTGAAAGTAGGTTTAACTTGATAGACTTGACTCTTTTTATTTTACATTTCTGTGTTACTATGAAACAGTGAGAATCCTTAATTAATTTCTTGTGTTAGTATATTAAGTATTCCCTCACTAGCACAATACAAGATACTAGCAAAAGTGAAATTACCCATTTGTATTATGAAAAATCACAGTGCAATATTCTAAAGAGATATATCTGTTTCTTTTACATGAAGGCAATTGTTTTCAAATGACACAAACCTTATTTTTTTTTCTCCATTCTTCTTCTATTGTTGAGCTCAATGTAGAGGATGCCTGCGAAAATGCAGTGTGGTGGGGTGAAAAATGAAGCACTACCTCGCCTGCGTAGAGGAAAACAAGATGTGTCTGTTGGTGTGAACAGATGCTTATGCCCTGTACACACGGTTGGACTTGCCAACGGACTAAGCTCTGTCGGCATTTCCGATGGAAAGATTTAGAACATGTTCTATATCTAAGTCTGTCGGAAATGCCGGTGGAAAAAGTCTGATGGGGCATACACACGGTTGGAATGTCCGTTGAAAAACTCCCATCTGACTTTTTCTGCCAGAAAGTCCGGCCGTGTGTACGTGGCATTAGACTTTCTAACATCTGTGGGTTCTGGCCGCCTGAACACAATAGCCATCAATGGGTTATTTGTCCATTCATGTTGTTTATACATGGATGGGGTCATTTATTGATCTCTCTATGTGTATGCCCAGCTTTATTTCAGCTTCAAACTGTCTCATCCCTGTTTTCAAGATGCTGAGGCAAAGCTATCAATCCAGGCTATGCTTCAATATTGCAATCAATATTAAGACTACTGACTCTTATGCCCCGTACACACGGTCGGAAATCCCGACGGAAAATGTCCGATCGGACCATGTTGTCGGAAAATCCGACCGTGTGTGGGCTCCATCGGACTTTTTCCGTCGGAATCTCCGACGGAAAAAATTTGAGATCCTGCTCTCAAATTTTACGACAACAAAATCCGATCAGCCTTTTTCCGATCGTGTGTAGAGAATTCCGACGGACAAAGTGGGGCATTAGACCCCTTTCACACTGGGGCCACTCATTTTAGCAGTGCTGTAGCGCTTTTTAAACGTCTCTTTTCAGCTGCCAGTGGGCCACTTTTAACCCCAAAGAAGGGGTTAAAAGCACCTGTTTTGCGGCACTTCTGAAGTGCTTTTCTGGTGCTTTGGAAGCGATGCCCATTCATTTCAATGGGCAGGGCATTTTGGGAGCACTAAATACAGCGCTCCCAAACCGCCCTAAAGATGCTGCTTGCAGGACTTTTCCTAACGTCCCGCAAGCGCACCTCCCCAGTGTGAAAAGTCACATTGAAATTAATGGGAGGCGGTTTTCAGCCGCTTTACAGGGGCTATTTTTAGCGCTAAAATGCATGAAAACTGCCTCAGTGTGAAAGGGGTCTTAGGGGTCTATTTGTAATAAAAACAAAAGTTAAAAAAAAATAAAAAATAAAAATGGCAGTGCAAATATCTCAGTCATTCAAAAAAGTCCCAAATGATATCTGTAATGTTTATGTGTGAAGTTTCAGTTTCTACTTGTTGCCTTTCAGAAAAAGAGTGTAACATTTGATTGTAAGAAAAAACAGCCTTGAAGAACATTTGACTGATATAGAAATAGCCAAACACTGTAGGCTAAGAACATTCAACCAAAAGAGTAAATAATAAGAACCTCTGTACTGTGAACTAAGTGGTGTATTTATTAAAAATTACAGGACTATTCATCCTGTGAAACTGCATCTGGTTTGTGCAAATGAGGGCAAAAACAAATGTTATTAGGCTGTTTTTCATTTATAAGAATATAATGAATCAGGAAAATACTATATTATGACCACTAGATGGAACTGATGATCATAGATAATAACCTTTTAGGTGTATTAAATCAGCTACTACAAAGTGTGAAACTGCTATACAGAATTGATAAAATGTTGCAGAGATGAAAGCTTGACAAGTTTACTGGATGGAAACCCAGAGTTCTGTATCTGCAACATTGTATCAATTCTGTATTGCCGTTCCCTCTGTAGTAGCTGATTCATTACATTGTCAGTGGAGCACATTAATCTCTATACACTTTGTACACTTAGCAGAGGTCTTGCTCATTTAAATTCCTCTTCTGGACAGGTTTATAGTGGTAGGCTATTTTCTATATTGGTCAAATGTTGTTTAACTCTTCTGGTTGTAAACAATTTACAAATGTTACAAATAGAAACTTACATTTTACACATAATACAAACATTATCAGAATGTTCGTGACTGTCATGCAAGTGCGACTGCATTAGCATAGGAATTTCTTTCTTTCAATGATTTTTATTTTGATGTAGCCAGTGATGTTTACAGAAAGGGACAATGCATCAAAATGATTGACATTGAAATATAGACAAATAAACTAAATAAGAGGTAGGCAGGTACATATGTCACAATATTAATAACAATAGCCAAGATCTCTATCATGGATGCCAACTTGATAAGAAAAGTTATCTAATGGTAAACGAAAGAAACATAATATTCCCCATAACAGGAGTTATGTCCGTAATCCCAGTAGACTTATCACTACTAGAAGAGAACCTGCCTAAGTTGCCCAAATACATCTCCCACAGATCTAACTTCAGAAATAATAATGAAAGGTAACCAAGCAATGAGGACTTGGAGAGAAAGAGAAGTGATGGAAAGACCTAGAGAAGAAATTAAGAAAAGAAAATATGGTTTAGAGACAGAATAGGTGTCAGGCATCCTGGTTCCTCTCGGAGTAAACAAAGGTGTGGTGGGCTACAGGGGCTGATGTATATATACACTGCACTGTTCCCACACCGCCTCAAATGCTTTAGTAGCGTCCAGGAGGGTGCTGACCATTTCTCCTGGACCATTATCCATTACATTTTCTGTTTGGCTGCACAAAATGACACTGACGATTGCTTCCATGCTCAAGCCAAGGTCATCTTGGCGCCAAACAGTATAAAGTGAGTGAGTTTTAGAAGAGGCTTCGAGCATCCGATTGGCTTGCTATTCAGGAGTTTTAGGGATTGCAAGGCCGGTGACCTTGCGCAGCAAACAAAAGATTCTATTCCAGAAGCCCCTAATGCGCGGGCATTCCCACCAAGTGTGGAAGAGAGAGCCCACAAGGGCACATCCTCTAAAACATACAGGGGAAAAGCCCGTAAAAATGATTGCCAGTCAAGAGGGGACACGGTACCAGCGAGCGAGTATCTTCACACTCGCTTCCATTAGGGAGACATTCACTATGCCTTTAAATGACCTACAGAAGAGACTATACCATGTATTGACCTCCCAGCTGGAATTCAAATCCCTTTCCCAACTCAGTGCATACAAGGGTTTTTCTGAGGTCTCTGTCAAAGCTGCGTAAATTTGTGATAAACCACCCTTCTGGTCCATGACTCCAGAACACCACTGCTTGTAACCTGTGATACTTGGGGCATCTGGTTTAGTGCTCCAAACTGAGAGAATGAAGTGTTTGATTTGGTGTAGTCAAAATCTTTCAGACTGGAGCATCTCCAATTTTCTAATGCAATGGAACACAGTCAAGGGTCCCACAGATTAGAGGAAATGTCCATTTCTGTCTGTCCACCATTGGAAAGCCTTAATGTCCTGTCCAGGGAGTAATAGGGGGTTGTGAAACAGATGTGAGAGAGCATAGGTGCTAATATTGGGGGTCTCTGCTTAGTAGAAATAGCACAGCAATTTTTTTATAAGCAGATCCCTTAATGTCAATAGTTTGGCACAATGGATACTGAGTTAACATAAATATTGCCTCTATTATAATGCACCACTACTTATACTTGATATTGGTTGTTTTTTTGCTCAGCTCCTCTCTACCTCCAGACCCATTTCACACTAAGTAGTTTTTCAAGCGTTTTGGCATTAAAAAAGCACATGAAAAGCTCACGAAAAATGCTTCCCATTAAAATCAATGAATGCTTTCACACTGAGGCAGTGCGCTGGCAGTGCGGTGAAAATAAATCTGCCATGCAGCATCTTTGGAGCATGTTTGGAGAGCTAAAAAAAGCACCTCAAAAATGCCCCTCCCCACTGAAATGAATGAATTGGAAGCGACTCAAAAGCACTTCAGAAGCGCCTCAAAATGTTTTTTGGAGCAGTTTTTGAGTTACGTGTCCTTTAAAAAGTGGACCGTAAATGCCTCAAAAGTGCCTGAAAAGTGATGCAAAAATGCTGCAAAAGCGCTCAGTATTTTATGCGAAGTTTAGAAGCACCTCAGTGTGAAAGGACTCTTTTACAATAACAATTCCCCTGTCATTAATATACATAGGTGAGCATATTACCCATACACTGATAAAAATGTGGCCAAGGAAACTTGACTTAGCCCCTATCTCATCAGAAGCTGTGAATATTACACACCAAAACTATCTCTATGAAAGAGCATTGGCATCAGATTCCTTTCGCCAAATTGACTTGGGAACAATTGGTTAGCTGGTACCCCTTTTCTTCTGCCTAAATATTTGATTTATGGTTTATGGTCCCCCCCCCCCCTCATTCTTTCCATTATACTCCTGTTTACATTCATAATTTCCTGAAATGCCACATCTCTGTAGTGTTTGAACTGCTGTTTTGATTATGTTTCCGGAGATGTACACTCTTTGCTTTTTGGTTTACGTGCTCGCTCCTTATATGCATGCTATTTCTTTTACCATTATGGTGGATTGCCTTTTTTCATCTTTGTTCCTTTTCCTTTATTCCAATAAAAATGTATTGACACCAAAATAAATTGTGGCCAGTTGATCAGTGTGCAGACTCCCTCTCGACAGAAGTTGTTTGTTTAATCAACTTCCGTCAAATGGACATGTTGGAAAATTTTCCATTGATCAGCGGCTTCAGTCAATTAGCTGTAGCCAGCAATTAGTGTCCTCTGACAGTGGCAGGTGTCGCTATCAGAATACAATGTCCTCACTGAGCGCAATTCCTTCAGCCACCCAATTTGCTGACTGGCTATAAAGAAAGAAACTAATGCCGCGTACACACGGTCAGAATTTCCAATGGAAACAGTCCGATGGGAGCTTTTCATCGGATTTTCCGACCTTGTATATGTCCATTGGTCTTTTTCTGTCAGAATTTCCGATGGACTTTGGATTGAGAACCTTTTCTTAATTTTTACGACGGAAAACCTTTCTATCGGATTTTCCAATCGTGTGTATGCAATTCCGACACGCAAAATTCTGATGCATGCTCGGAAACAATTCGACGCATGCTCAGAAGCATTAAACTTCCCTTTTATAGTGCAGTCAAAGGTTTTTTAAGGCGTGGTGTTATTGACCGTCGGAATTCGGTGTGACCGTGTGTAGGCAAGACAGTTTGAGCGAAATTCCGTCACAATTCCGACTGGAAAACCATCAGAGCTTTTTCTGACGAGAATTCCGACCGTGTGTACGCGGCATTACAGTGTGTGGCCAGCTTTAGGTCATATGGGTTGGGATTTGGACCTGTCTAGATTTCACACTCAGATTTATTTGTTAAAGTGAGGTGGGGTAAATTAAAACTAAGAGAACCCTTGTTCATTTCAAACAAAATAATCCAGTTATGCTGAGGGAAATTAAAAAAGTTTCACCTTCACAAGTTTGGATGTTTGAGGTTAACAGGGGTTTGCTTCTCAATCTCATTCACCAATTTAGTAAATAAGACCTGTAGTGACGTTACATATGATCATCAAGCCAGACTGTAATGTGCAACTACTTTTCCACTTACACTTTTCTATGAATGCTAAAGCATAGAAATGAATTTCAGAGCTCGGAGAGCGCTGGCAGATCTGTACATTCTCCAGGGCATATGTTCTGAGAGAATGCAACTCTCCTCGGGGGTATACTTGTCTAGTGAGGGGGTAACGAGAGACAGCTTCATTTGTGTGTAGTGCTTGGTATTATTTCTAATGTGTAGGCTTCAGTCTCTAAACCTGAGTCTTAATCAGACAAATTAGCATTATTAATTAACAGGGCAGAAGTACTGTGTCTTTGTGTTACAAATTAAATCGCATCATAACCTATTATTATTTTAGAAAAATTGCAACTTCTTCTGTGAACAAATCCTACTAGCAAATACAACTAAAAATTTTCAGAAAAAAATGTTTCATTTTGCAAGAAACAATTGCTTTAATTTTTGTATCTTTTTTCTAATTGTTGGTATAGCCCTGGTTCACACCAGTGTATTTTTTAAGTCAACGCGACTTCAAAGCAGTGTGATTTCATGTGCAGCTTGCTGATATCTGTGTGCCTTCATTTAGCAGATGTCAATGCAATTCACACTGAAATCACACAGAAATAGTGCAGGAACCTTTTTCAAAGTTTGAACATTGCTGCATATGGGTGCGACTTATCATGCAACTTTGAACTGTGAAGTCGCATGACAAGTTGCACTGGTGTGAACCAGGGCTTAGTCCGATCTCAGTAGGAAGGGAAAAATATTTGTTGTACCTATGACCTATATTTTATTCACATTCTATGACTATGTTTCACAAATGGACCTTAGGGTGTCAGTAACTTCCCTAAAAAAGTAAACGCTTCCTAAAAATCCTGGTAATCCTTCTACTGTCTACATCAGGGGTCTCCAAACTATGGCCCTCCAGTTGTTTAGGAACTACAATTCCCATCATGCCTAGTCACGTCGGTGAACGTCAGAGTTTTACAATGCCTCATGGGTCATGTAGTTCTGCAACAGCGGGAGGGCCGTAGTTTGGAGATCCCTGGTCTACATCAACATGGTTAGAAGTGGGTTAAACTGCAGGGGATAAAATGATTTTTCAAGTGCTCGCCCCTTGTCCGTGCAGAGACTGAGTTGTCAGTCAAGCATCTCATCCTCCCTGCAGGCATTGCTGTCTAAAGTTTGGATGAGATGCTTGATTGATAGCTCCACTTGGCTCTGCATAGCCTGGGAAAAGAGACTGAAAAAAGCATGTGGCCCCATTGTGAATTAGCCCCTCTCATGACCCAAGTGGAGGTGATAAAAATAAATTACTCATGTGATCTGGGAATTACAGGTAAGGTAATGTATTAGGAAAGGAATAGATTGTGGCTTTATTTTTTTTTAAAGCAGAGCTCCACCCAAAAGTTCCTCTTTAAGAGATTTCTCAGTAAACGAATTGTAAATTAATTGCTGATGGTGTGCCCTACCCTTGAGATGTGGGAAAATGATCCACTTTAATAGGCCTAAGTTCTTTTTTTTTTCTCTTCTCAATTGATGATGACCACCAAAAAAAAGCCACACCTCTTGTTCATTAAACCGCTTTAAAAAATAGTGCATTTTCTGTGGGCACATATTTTGAGTTGAATTCCCATCGGTGCGGCATGAATTGGCCAAATTACGATCAGTATGTGGGCTCCCATGCTTAACAGAAGTTAATTGTTTAATTTCTGTTGAAGACATATCTAATAAAAATGTCATCAATCAGGGACTGTAGCTTATCAGCTGATCAGTGTATTCTGGCTTTATGCAAGGTTTGCATTTTTACATGTTTGTGCTGTCCTATGTTTGTTGTTAGAGGGAAAGATTTTTATGTTAGACACTGGAGGCAAGTTCAATTACTCACCACAATTTCTGCCTGATTAACAACTGTTGAGATAAGATATCATATGCAAAGGTTCAAAGTACAGGGGGTCCCCGGGTTACAAACAAGATAGGGACTGTAGGTTTGTTCTTAAGTTGAATCGGTTTGTAAGTTGGAACAGGTACATTTTTTAAGTGTAGCTCCAGCCAAAAAAATCTATTTTTAAGTTTTTTAGATAACATAGAGAAGGGTTATCACCCCTGTAACATTTGTTTTGCTGTCTGTGCCCCTGTTCAGAAGATTTCACCTCACCTTCTGTCCCAATGACAATTGGATTTTGAAAATTTTGGGTTGTTAGGGAAGCATTGACTGGTGATAAAGCATCAGAGGAGACACCTTTTTCTCATATTAACTATTACAGGAGTGAATTTCCCTTCCTAGGGGTGGATTTCCTCTCACTTCCTGTTGTCTCCCTCCGTTTGTAAGTAGGAGTCGTTTGTAAGTCAGATGTTTGTAAGTAGGGGACCCACTGTACTTGCAATGTGTTTGCAACCTAAGGCCGGCCATAGACGGAGCAAATTTACTTTCTGCAACCCTGGATTGCAGATAAGAAAAATGCTTGCCCTATCAACACAGTCAGTGTTGGCAGGAATTCCCTCCCGTGAAACCATTTTGTTCTCAGCCGCTAGCAATAATCGCATGTAAAATCTGTCAGGCTGGGTATACCCAAGTTGATTGATTGATCAACTTGGGTACATTCAGCCTGCCCATATATAGTTTGAATCTCGTCGGGTTCCTGCCGCCTATGGTTGGCTTAAGAAGGATGATTTACTAAAGGTTTAAACAAAATGTGCACTTAGCTTTGTGGATATATTATCACTGCATTGCAATTATTTAAAAATATGTAAGATTATGTTTTTTTTTTGTTTTTTTCCTTTGAACATGGTTTGGTATTTAATATAAACATTCACTTTGCTTGGGAAACAATAAGGCTCGATTCACACTGCCATGACCTGAAAGTCAAATCAACCCAGAGAGTAAAGAAACCCAACCATTTTGTAGTACTGAAAAATTAAGGCGCAAGACCTGGTACTTTAATAATGAGCAGATATGGGTGAACCATGGGCATAAATAATTAAAAACTGTAAACAGAAATAAGGTTTTTAACCACTTCAGCCCCGGACCAATTGGCAGCCAAAGGACCAGGCCCCTTTTTGATTTCTTTTGGTGGTATTTTATCGCCCCTGCGGTTTTTATATTTTGCGCTATAAACAAAAATAGAGCGACAATTTTGAAAAAAATGCAATATTTTTTGCTTTTTGCTATAATAAATATCCCCAAAAAATATATAAAAAAACATTTTTTTTTTCCTCAGTTTAGGCCGATACGTATTCTTCTACATATTTTTGGTAAAAAAAATAGCAATTAGCAATTATTGATTGGTTTGCGCAAAAGTTATAGCGTTTACAAAATAGGGGATAGTTTTATAGCATTTTTATTAATATTTATTTTTTTACTAGTAATGGCGGCGATCAGCGATTTTTATTGTGACTGCGACATTATGGCGGACACATCGGACATTTTTGACACATTTTTGGGACCATTGTCATTTATACAGCAATCAATGCTATTTAAATGCATTGATTCCTGTATAAATGACAGTGGCAGTGAAAGAGTTAACCACTAGGGGGAGGGGAGGGGTTATGGGCTGTGACGTGTGTTTTTTTTAACATTAGGGGGCGGGGATGACGTCTGACGTCATTGATCGGCTTTCCCGATGACAGGGAACAGCCGATCAATGACAGGCAGAGTAGGAAGCCCGGGGAGAGGTTTGTTTACACAGACCTCTCCCCGTTCTTCAGCTCTGTGACCCGATCGCGGGACACCAGCGGCGATCGGGTCCGCTGGTCCCGCGGCCGTGGTCACGGAGCTCCCGACCAGGTCGCGAGCGCGCCGGCGGCGGCGCGACCCGCGGCTAGGCAATTAAAGGACCACATACCTGTACGTGGCTTTGCCTAGCCGTGCCATTCTGTCGACGTATATGTGCAGGAGGCGGTCGGGAAGCGGTTAAAGATTAATGCACATTGATATGCATCAAACTTATTTTCTTGAAGCATTAAAAATACTATACTTTCCTTTTAATGCAGTCTATTTAATGTAATTATTTCAGAAAGTTGAATAGTGTCTGATGGTCCGCACAAAGTTTTTCTTTAAACATATGACTGCTTATTCTGATAACTATGCATTAGGGATAGTTGTGAAAGTTTGTTTATGAACAAAAAACAGGGGTTCGGGACTGTGTTTTTTTTTTATTATTTTTTTTTTATTTAATCCTTTTTTTTTTTCTTTACCAAACCACCCACAACAGTCCACACTCTAGTTTCAGGCAAAACATATTGATTTATATAATTTCGGTAGCATTTATGCTCTATTTTATGCTAGGAATTTTCTCCTGATAAAAAAAAAAAATGAACAAAAATGTCTACCCTTCGGGATACTCTTCTATATTTCAGTCACCCAAATAATTAAATTTATAACTGAAATAAATCAAAATGGCAAGATAGAAAATAGATCTCAAAACCATTACCACCGGAGGTGCTTTCTGTGCACTTAAGCACAGCCCTCCTTCATAGCAGAGGGGTTAATATAGTTTAGCTTGCATATTTAATGGAAAAACATAAAGTATCTAAAAGCGTACAATCTCTGAATGTTTTCTGCTTAAACTGACCCAGGGTGCAGGAAACTGTTAGTCAACAATCTCTAACAGAAGCACGCTTATTACAGCAAGCACATTTCACTTGTATGCCTAGATCATTTCAGTGGGGAAGAACAATATCAAGTCTAACAAGGGCATTTTAAGTCTCACTCCAGTGTTCTGCTAATGCACAGAAAAATGAGGTGCAAAATTGCCCTGTTAATTAAGAATGAGGATACAGGCTCTTAACAATACATTTGCTATGAGTAATTTTGTAATTTTGTATTGGCTGGTTTGTATAAAACTTCTACCAATGCATTAGCAAATAATTTCTACCTCGGTTCCTGTGCCGATTAATAGGCTAGCAGAGCAGTGGGGAGTGAGTTGACCCTTTTAAGTCCTAATACATTTACAGGTCTTATTAAAGAGAGACAAAAAGCATACATTTATATGATATGTAGGACATTGGGGCAGGGTATTACAACTCTGAGAACTTTGATTTTATTTTTCTGAGTCTTGTAAGCTTTTTTAACTTTTTCTATTTTTTTTTTTATCTTGCATTCCTTTAAAGTAAAAGTCTACTTTTCTGGCTGAGTTTAATAGAGGTATGGACAGGGGTTGGCTTGAGACATACAGGCTCATGTCCAAGATGCATTACTGAGCACTTTTACCCCCTTCCTGACCAGGCCAGTTTTCAGCTTCTCGCGCTGTCACACTAAATGACAATTGCATGGTCATGCAACACTGTACCCATATGAAATTAGGATATTTTTTTCCCCACACAAATAGAGCTTTCTTTTGATGGTATTTAATCACCAATGGGGTTCTTTCAAAATTTAGAATTTTTTATTTATCATAGTTTGTTATAACATTTTACAAATGTAATTTTTCTCCTTCACTAATGGGCACTGATGAGGCTGCACTGATGGGCACTGATAGACGGCACTGATGAAGCGACACTGATGAGTGGCACTGATGAAGCAACACTGATGAGTGGCACTGATGGCCATTGTTAGGTGGCACTGATGGGCACTGATGAGGCGGCACTGATAAGAAAGCACGGATGAGGCTGCACTGATAGGCAGCACTGATGAGCACTGATAGGCAGCACTGATGGGAACTGATAGGTGCCACTGGTGGGCTTTGATAAGCGGCACTGATAGTGCCTTGATTATCAGTGCCAATGTCCTTTTAACACAGGCCAGTTATCGGCTCTCTTTTTCCTCTCCTCACACTGTTAGCGTGAGGAAAGAAGCCGATAACCAGCTTGTGTTTACTTCCATGATCAGCTATCATTGGACACAGCTGATCACGTGGTACAGGGCTCAGCGATCACAGTGCGTGCTGCAGGGGGTGCGCAGGCAGTGTGGTCATGGGAAGATGTCTATGTACACACTCCCGACAAATTAAACCCTCGTTTTAGCTGAAAGAGGGCTGGGAAGGGGTTAATCTCCCTGCTGCCACAAAAATCCCAATGACATGAACAGGTTTAAACAGAGCAAGGGTCCATGCAGGCTTAAAAAAAACTCTGCTTCTGCAGGAGTTTAGATTTTTGCCTGTAGAAGCACATTAATGTTATCCTATATGGATAACAAGGACAATTGGAGGCATTTATGAAAAAAAAAAGCATATTGTAAGTTCAGTGTTTAGAGACAAAAAAAAAAAGTTTGCAAAAGTTTGCAACTTTGAGAAAAAATTCTAAACACTCCTAAATGGTCTTAAACGCTCTGTATTTTTTTCTGTCAAAAGAACTATCTTTTTTTTAAGCCCTGTGTGCATGGACCCAATAAAAAAGATTTGCGTTTGCTTTGTGTCAAACTCTTGTCTAAATTTACACAAAATGGTCAAATAGTAAGTATACGTTGTGCTTTTAAATGTGGTTCAACGTGTGTCCCTTTAGCTGTGTTTCTCAAATGTATTAAATGATGTACTCTTGTATAGAAAATGTTTTTTATAAGCAATTTTGGTTATATAAAGTGCACATGAAATGTGAGTAGTTTCCATTACTCTTTAAAATGAATCAATCACTTTGGTGATGCAGGGTATAATCCATTCCTATGTCTTGCTGTTTTTGAATGTGCAGGTAAAAATCTCACTACATCCCATGTCCTACTGAGACAGTTAGGAATTTAGTCTCTCTAAAGCACATTCTCCACCAATTTCTTTGAAGACTTCACTTGGGAGTCTATTTGTGGGGAAAAAAAATCACTATGCAAATGCCTCAAGCATTCACTTAGCCATCATGAATAATACCTGTAAATTGCATAATATGTTTAATATGGCCATATTAGAGGCAATAGATGGAGCTAGTGATTATAGGAAATAAACATATTAGGCAAATTATGGGCATTATGTGTGACGGCTATGCGAATGGCTTAGACATTCGCACAGCAATTTTTCAAATTCAACCATAGCTCTTTAGTAAATTTATAATTGGAATATATATAGAATGAGGCAAAAAAGGAGGTTTAGACCAGAGGAGAACATCAGCTCTCATGCAAGTATTAGATTTCATTTCATAGAAATCATTACAGTAAGTTAATAAAATACACTAAAACCGGGCAGAGGATCAGAGCCTGGTTACACTACCCTATGCAACCAATTGTTTTGAGTTCTGCATGACCACAATTGAAATGAATTCCCCTCTGATGACCACCTTATGGGCTTCCCATACCACTTGGTCAGACACCTCCTCTAATGTATTGGTCTCAAAATATAATGGTAATGTCCTGGACAGGGATTCCATCTTCTGTTTATCATCCAAAATAGATTCATTCAATCGCCATGTTCTTTCCCTGCCCCCAATCATTGCTGGACATATCGTTGCGTTTATTGGGGCATTGTCTGATATGGTGATTTACTCAATAGTTGATGAATTTACATACTTCAAATAAGATTGATTGACCAACAACACATCGATCCTTGAATATACATTATGTGTTTTGGAATAATAGCTGAAATCCCTGTCCCGCTCATGCAGCACTCTCCAACTGTCCACCAAATTCAGAGAGCGAAGGTGCTGTTTAACATGCCTTAAAGCCTTATGAGACATAAAGGTTTTCCCCCGAAGAGGTGTCTAAACTGGGGTCCAAAATAATGTTAAAATCCCCTCCCACCACCAGTAAACCTTCCCAGAACCTCCCCAAACTGTCCAAAGTTTTAGATAGAAATTTAGTGTGATTATTGTGGGCATATATAGTAGCAAGGGTATAACACTGACCCAGGGATCTTGCTCTTAACAAAAGGAAAGCGTCTTTCAGGGTCTGCTCGTATTTCTGTCGGTAGTAAGGGGCATTGTTTATGAATAGCTATTGTAACTCCTCTGGCCCTAGAGATGGGTGAGGGTGCATGGAACCATTGATTATATGGAAAAAGAGGCATACGAGGGGTCGACCCTGCCATGAAATACACATACAAATGGACATGCCGTAACTGGTCAGGAGCCCACTGAACACCGCTGCCTATCTTCCTGGAGCCCGAGGATCACAGAGCAGCACACTCAGTCAGTGTGTCTGTTCATGCCACGCCCCCGGGACATCCTTTAAAATTAATTTAAATAACTTTTATATGTATTCCTCTCTCATACTGTTGAGTTAAGTGTTAGTAAAGTTGTAAAAATGTATCAAAGCAAGCCTATGCTATGCCGGTACAGAGCAACACTACAGCTTTATTTTAATGCCCCTCTCCCCAGTAGCACATACTTACATAATCATTACATTTTTAATGATTACTCACTTTTCTGTCACTCCGCCACCACTCCTTTAAGCCACTTGGAGTGAAAAAAATACCTGGTATTTTGGGGTATGAAGGAGCAAGTGATTCACTCCTCTCCCTCTTATATGACAAAGCTTGTGGTTGGATGATTGTCCCATTTCTGTCACTTGGGGTGGGAATAGAGTCCTCAACCCTGTGTAAGCTCTAATTAAAGCAACTCAGAGCTTACATATAACTTTTTACCTTTCTCTCAGTTGCTATATGGAGCAGTGGGGGAGCAAAAGAAAGGTGCTACTGGGGAGGGAGACATTTTTAAAATTATGAAACTGTATATTATATTTGTAAAGACAAGTGAAACCACTTAGAAGTTCATAACCAGACAAAAAACTATTTCAGTACTTGTACTGACTTGAAGATCAGTGGTTGCATGCCCCCAGTACTGACATTTTAGACTGAAGGGAGTGGCTACCCTGGGATGTGAAAACGTATAGTTATGCCTTTTTTATAACAATTACTTTAGCTAAAATTGATTCAATTAACTTTTAAAAGTATTCAAAAGTATCAATCCACTGAAAATAACCAGTGAGCTTGTTGACCTCCTGCATCATCAAGTTATCAGGTGTCTGGACCAAAATGTGAGTTTCACCTGCCCTGTTGGATTCTTGCAATACAGACTACCAGTGCCCATCCCTATTGTAAATAGATTGACTCTTCGGTTGTTATCAGTAATACCTTCATGCCTGTCAATAGATTTCAAGATTAGTGCTCAGAATTTTATTTTGAACAACAAAATCATTTGACACTAGCATAATGCTAATGAAAATGTTGCTCTGCATTTCTGGCAACACTTTCGTATAAAGGCCTGAAATCTGCATGGACTAAAGTAGCCCTAGAGTTGCACAACCTTCTGGATTATAATTATGAAATTCTGCATATGCAAAAGGGTGAGGAATGACCATTAACACCTGTTTAGCAATGCAAGCTCTATTAAGGATGCTTCCTTTTATGTGTATAAATATGAATAAAACATTATAGTACATTTTGGAATGCTAAGTAGCTAAGCGGTTTAAAGGCTAAGAAAATTGTTGCATTAACATTTCATATAATTATTTGCATAGTTGTTTTTGTGCATTCAGTTGACTTAATTTATTTGTATTATTTTAATATTGTTTGTCATAATTCATTAATGTTAGGACATATTTAGCATGTGAGTGAGTTAGACAATGAGTCAATTTTATCAGCAAAATACACACAACAGGTTGTATAGAAAACTATTTTGAAAACTCCTAAGGGTATAAAATATATCAGATCTGTTCTAATACTAATGCATTTTAAAATCAGAATTTGTTAAACCAGAAATATACATGTTTAAATACTTCTTGTATTTATTTTGTACACTTCTTACTTGAAATTTCACTTCCACCAACAACTGATATTAAAATTGTATTCAGTTGCTGATTTTTGATATCTCTCATGGAGTATTGCATAAAAATCTAAGCTAGGCCCCTATGCTACTGTATTACAACCTTACCTAAAACTTTAAAAAAAATAAAATAAAAAAAATAAAAAACTTCAAGCAGAACTAAAAATGGTAAGCTTTTTGGCACATGATTATTATTATTTTATTTTTTTTAGTGGGGGAAGGAGCAGGTACCTAGTTTCTTTTTTTCGTTTTTTTTGGTGGGGGAGGGAGGAGATACCTCGTTTTGACAGGTACCCACTCCTACTTCCTTTCAGATCCCCTAGGCAATCCAAATTTCTGGGACACATCACAAGTCCTAGGAGGTTGTGAGACCATACACAGGGTGCAGCACAGCAGCTTGTTCCTGCGCAGTGGGAATGTGGCTGTGAAGCCACAAGGAGTTACAACTAGCTTCACACCTGCAACCCGGAGACCAGCAAAAAACTGCCTGCTGGATATCCACCCTCTCTACATGTTCTAGTGACAATTGTCTTTAGAAATGAATGTAAGGGAGGATACAAAATTCTGAGTTGTCATTGCAATAGAGTGACTTCCATTGAGAAACACTTGTTACAGAGACAGCTTTCTAATACAGGATTTTCCTTACTTTGGAGAGTTTTTTTCTCTCACTTCCTGTTATATTTACAGGATTACAGGTGGTTAAAAAAAACACCTGACAGATTTATTAACATTGTCCATAGTCTATCCAAAATTCTATTCCCATCAAAATTCTATTCTAAAGTATTTAAACCTTTATTGTTTAGAACTAATAAAATAGGATAAATAAAATAAGGTGGAAGCCTCTGAGATATATATATATATATATATATATATATATATATATATATATATATATATATATATATATATATATATATATAATATAATATAGGCAGCTCACTATATATCTCTAAAATCTAAATGAATATACTTACATAAGTTCTAAAGTGTCAACTCTTAAGTACCTATGTTTGTCTTCTGTTCAGTTTCTTTGTGCCTGCAGAGGGTACTGGGTCTAAGCCCAGGCTATATGCAGAACCACAGTTTCAATCTTAACCTATTTAATGTTACATTCTGCCCCAGTCATTCAACTTTCAAATGTTACAACATACGTAACCACCAGAGTCTGACATTTCACATCTTATTGACAGGTTCATTTTAGTGCCAATGGGGTTGGACCTAATCTCAAACTGGTGAGAAGTCAAAGCCCTGTATACAGTTGGGACCTTTAGTTTTAAAGGCCACAAGGAACCAATTTTCGAAGCAAATCTACTTCCCGATATCACAAAATGAATACATAGTACCAGTAAAATCAGTGTATACACTTTGGTGGTACTGTTAAATTCAGTGTAGGATGAAACATCTAGAATATTGGAGTTTCCTATATGTATTCATCCACGAAGTATACAGTATAATGTTTATGCTACTAAGGCATACGGTACAGTTTCCATTAATGAGCAATTATTTCTTCTTATTAGTACTCCTACCAGGGAAATTAATATGGTCTTGGATATGACTATATATGTGCAAACTGGATTGCATTTCTCAGTTTAAAAAAAAAAAAAAGGCCTTCAAAGATTGATAATTCAGTGCTGGGTGGACCTTGTGCTTCTTACATACCTGTGAGAAGGGAGATTATATTGTGTGTTTAAGTAACAGAAATTTACAGAAAACGTTAACTTTTGTGAACATACAGTATGTCTTGGTGTATCTATGTTTAGTTTCTGTAAACACAAGTAGAAAGGGACAACTATCAAGGGCAAGAATGTAGGGTTGCTAAGCAACTTACCGCCTTCCTTATTATTTGCAGAGGAAGAACAAAGTATTGTAGCACCGGCTGGAACTGTGATGCATTTAGCACATGCGCCATTCTGCTGCTATTTTAAAGGTTTTGGGAATTGATGTACTGATCTGCATGTTTTCTTTTTTTTAATAAAGTAGGGCTGTACACCATTCTATATCAGTTGAGATCTTTTCACTATCATTGGTGGAAATTCTTTCTCATTTAAACTGCACTAAAATATACCAAAGCTTTTAAAAAAATAAACTGAGCTATTAGCATCAGTTCCAATTCCAATTGTATCCCTATAGCTATCAAATATAGTCACTGGTGTTTCAGGCGAAAACCAAGGAAGCCGTAGGAAACCAACACAAACACAAAGAGAATACGTAATGTCTATGCATATATGGTCCAAGATTATAATTGAACCCGGGGCTCTGGAACTTCTAGGCAGCCTGTAACAATACTCTGGGGTTGATTTACTAGAGGCAAATAGGCTGTTCACTTTCCAAGAGAATTTTCCCTTTGCCAGGTAATGTTGCGTTGACTTAGTGAATGAGTTTAAAGTGATTGTAAATATATTATACAGTACTTACCAGCTCTGTGTAGTGGTTTTGCAGTACAGATCCTCCACTTCTCGGGTCCCTCTTTGGCTCTCCTGGCTCCTCCCTCCTGACAAGTGCCCCCACAGAAAGCAATTTGCTATGGGGGCACCTAAGGTGAGTCATAGCTCTCTTAGGAGGGCTGAGGGGGGCTGCTGCACACAGAAGTTTTTTTTATCTTAATGCATAAAATGCATTAAGATAAAAAAAACCTTCTGACTTTACAACCACTTTAAGCTCTGCTGACTTCTGTCCCCATTATGTGCAAGCAAAAATATTGTTTCCTTGTATGTGTTATGTTATATTTTCCCTGTATTTGATTTGGGTATTCTAAGCTAAGGGATAATTTGCTTGCAAAGTGAAAATTCCCTAGCAAAACAAACAGCCTATTTGCCTTTAGTAAATCAATCCCAACAGGTCTATATCATGAGAGGGAGGGGAAGGGTTATAACCTTTAGTCTAAGCTGTCAGCTGCACTGGGTGGACAGTCCCAGCAGATGAATATTGTGAAGGAAGATCTGTGGGTATCAGAGATACCAGCCTGTACTGTAGTATGCCAACATCCATCCAGCACTGAATTATTAGCATTCAGTAGACTTAATTTTTAGCTTCCGAAAAAATCAGCAAAGGTCAATTTTTCTCTCAGATGTGTCAATTATTTTTTCTGTTTGACAGCCTAACACTGACTCAATCTGGCTAGTAAATGGAAAACAGCATCTGCTGGGCCAGTCCTTTATAGCTGCAAAAACACGTTGCATGTACTGGAACGTCTCTTGTCTTTATTTGCCTGAAAATAGTCCGGTCTGTCTCCATACTTCCACTCAGACATCAGACATTGTAATATGTACTTCAGCTCTAAAATATCTTCATTCTTTTTATGGCATGGGAAATAGTTGAAGTGCATTTTCCTGGCTTTGTAGTGTTGGCGTATTAACTCTGTGGTAAATCAGTCATTCTGTTTCTGTCCATTTGTGCCTGACTGCTGATAAATCAGTTGTTGAGTACAATAACATTCTAGAAGTACTTTGGACGATAGATGCATTTAACACAATTTGTACAGGTTTTAGGATGCTAGAAGTAAAATGGGCTCACTTTTCTCTGGTTTGAAAATGATTTCCTTTCTGTTTTAGTCTTCAGCTCATTTTGTATTTCAAACCTGCTACAGTTTGTTTTTTTCTGTTTCTCATCTACTATTTTCATGTACTTGTGGGGGTTTGTCTTGCTGTAGGAATAGAACAATGTGCCATGTCTGCACTTAGTGAAAATGAAAGTAAATCTGGCTCATCATTAAATTTCAATAAAGGTAAAACCTACCCCTCCCAAATATTAATTTTTTGGGAGTACAGAATCTTTGGGAGTACAAATCTTGTAGTACAGATTTTTCCTGTGGGGGTTTTCTCAGTGAATTCACTATAACAGGGGACCTCTCTTTTTGCTTAAATTTTTTGGACTGTTACAATGCTTCCAAGGATAAAAATAATTTAGATTACCATAAAACAGCCATTTATCTAAAAGACTTATGCATTTTTTTTTCAATATTATTTTATTAAGGTTACATATAAATATTACAAAAATGTACACTATGCAAAAAAGGTGTATATATAAAAACATCTACATATATTTTTGGGGTATAATGTACACCTTCCTTTAATCCCATATCTTCCCTATCTAAGATATAAAAAGAGTGCTCTATGTCAGCTTTTAATACAGTTCAGATGTTATAATTAGAATATAAATAATCTAATATTTAATTTATATGTTGGGGAGCACATTTACGTGTACATTATTTACACTATGGGGGTTATTTAAGAAAGGCAAATCCACAGACCTGAGGTGGGCATTCCTTATTAACCTTTTATTGGGGACAGTGCACTTGGACCTATATTTATTTGTAGGTCAAAGGATTGAGGTGAGAGCACATCCTTAGTCACTGTGTCAGGTGGTTGACACAGAGGGGGTTATTTACGAAAGGCAAATCCACTTTGCACTACAAGTGCAAACTACAAGTGTAAAGTGCATTTGAAATTGCACTGAAAGTGCACTTGGAAGTGCAGTCACTCTAAATCTAAGCGGTAGATCTGAAATGAGTGGAAGCTCTGCTGATTTTATCATCCAATCATGCAAGCTAAATGCTGTTTTTTATTTTCCTTGCATGTCCCCCTCGGATCTACAGAGACTTTACTTTTAAGTGCACTTTCAAGTGCATTTGCAGTGCAAAGTGGATTTTTCTTTAGTAAATAACCCCCTATATATAGAGAGAGTAGGAGGACAGAACAGACAAACAACAGGGGGAAAAAAAAACACAAAATAAAAAAAAAAGCAAAACTAAGTTAGAAAAACTGGAACAATTATACTCCCTCAAGCATAGCTAAATAGTGGTAGAATTTCCTTTAACCCAATTTAGAAACTCAGATGAGTGTCGAAACTTAGACCAAGCAGACCAAGTATGAGAAAACTGTTCTTCTCTTTCAGTTTCCCGCAACAACAGACATTCTAGATCTCTAATATAGTCAAATTCAATTGCCCATTCCCCAAGGAAGGGTACAGTCGTTGATTTCCAATGACGAGGAATGACTGCTCTAGCTGCAACGAGGGAGTGTCTAAGCACATCCTCCTTCACTGTCTTTAAAGGTCCAGGAATCATGGTTAGGAGAGCCTCTCTGGGTGATGCGTGGTTGATTGTATCCACGAGTTTACAATATAAATCAAAGATATGTTTCCAAAACGTTCTCACCATGGCACAGTCCCACCAGATGTGGACCATGTTTCCCTTTTAATCATGACAACGCCAACAAATATTGGTTATATCCTGATTAAATTGGTGGAGGGTAGAAGGGCACCTTTGCCATCCAGTGGCTAATTTATATCCCTTTAGTTTTCAAAGCTATTGACATTTTATGAGTCAAGATAAAACTTTTTTGCCAATCCGAGGGAGTAAAAGTCTGTTGGGGGTCTTTTTCCCATTTTTATGTCTATGGGGGGAAATCTGGATGGGTTGATTTTAAAAGAATAGAGTATATTGTGGATAATGTATGGGATAGTGGCTCATCTTGCAATAACAAAGATTCAAAGGCAGTTGGTTTGGCAGAGATAGCTTGAAGTGATGGGATAGATCGTATATACAACATAGCTTGATGCCTCTGTAACCACTGCGCAGGATTATGAGGGAGCATTGTAGATGAAGAGGCTACCATTAATAACAAACCCGACTAAAGAACCTGAACAATTCTTCTGTGTTCCTGTTTATACCAGGGACAAAACACAGATGAATGAAAGGCTGGTAAAAAATCTGGTGTTCCAAAGAAGGGAGTCATAGGGCTCAGTTGTTTTGATATTCTATAAATGGGTATCATACGATCCCATATATGAAGTGTTTGCCTAGTAAAATCTGTTGGAATTGAAAGGCCCTCTTGTAGAATAGGCAAAGTCCATGGAAGGGCACATAGATCTATAAGATTTATGTGACCTTCCAATTGTACCCATAGCTTAGATGGGGAGTAGTGAAACTAATTAACAATATGTGTTAATATGGTTTCTTTATGATAGATAGAGACATCAGATACCCCTACCCCACCTCGATTTTTCAGGAGGGATAATGTCTCAAAGCTAATTCTGGGCCGAGTTCCATATAAAATTGGAGAACAGTCTGTGGATTTTACGGAAGTACGAGGCTGTGAGATGGATTGGAATCATTTGAAACAAATATAGGAAGCAAGGAAGTATATCCATCTTAAGGGTGTTAATTCTACTGAACCATGAAAGACTCTTAAATGCATAAGATGCCAGAACCATTCGAATTTTGTGAAGCATCGGAAGAAAATGTAAGGAATATAATTGTGATGCCAAAGCTGGTATACTAATCCCTAGATAGCGAACAGACAATGGGCAGGTCTTAAAAGGAAAATTAATTGATATTCGCTTCATATTTGTTTGTGGTAGAGATATATTGAGAAGTTCTGATTTACTATAGTTGACTTTAAAGGAGCTTTTTTCTTATCCCCTGTCAGGTCACCTGAGACCAGGTGACAGATGCACTCCGCAGGAGTCAGGAGTGCACCACTAAGGTAGTGGACCCTAGGACTGACTGCTGCTGATTGAACCCTGGGAGGTTCAGGAAGCAGGTCTACTGGATCACTAACACAGATCCCAGTGGGAGATAGAGCATAGATTCCCCAGGGAGCAAAGTCTAAGAGCCAGCAGGTGTTCCCCAGAGCTGCTAGTGGTGAGGATGGACTGGGCTGCAGTCTGGCTCCAGGACAAGCCAAAGGTCAGGGTCACAAGCAAACAGGGATAGTCGAGAACAAGCCAAGATCGGTAAACAGTATCAGACGTAGGACACCGAGCAATGAGCACACGGAAGCCAAATCACAGTGGTTGATGAGCACAGCTGGCTTGCAGTGCACAGGTTAATATAGAGTTCCCTGATAGGGACTGGGGTGGAGCCATGCTTAGAGGAGAGATTATTTAAACAGCCAGGTGAGAGTGGCTGGCCTCTTAATCTGAACACATGAGGAAAGGTAAGCTGACAGAGAAAGATTACTGCATAACCATGACATCCCCTCTTTTATGCCACAACTCTCTAGCAATCCCTAAATAGCAGCTGTGAAAACTCTTAGAGGAATTGCATTCCCTTTAATCATGGATCCACCCACTCACAAGTGCTGCAATGTTTAATTGTTTGGGACATGTGCAGAGCATTTCTCAAACACATGCAGACACTGCAAAGTTTTGGGACATTCATGGCAGTTCCATCCTTGTGCATGTACTGGGGGCACTGCCACGATCCAAAGCCCTGTGCATGCACAGAATATAAATTTAACATCTTACTATCATTTCAGATGTAATTGCCATGCAGTAAACATTTAAAATACCATCCACCAATCACAAAACAGTAAAAGGGGCTACCCCCTGACCACTGACATCATAGTGATGTCATAAACATGCTTAAAGTAGCAGCCCCCCCTGTCCCCATGTTGATGAGGACAAGGGCCTCTTCCCGACAACCCTGGCCATTGGTTGTCTCGGTCTGTGGGCAGGAGGCTTATCGGAATCCGGGAGCTTCCTTTAATAAGGGGGGGCCCCCAGACCCCGGCCCCCCACCCTATGTGAATGAGTATGGGGTAAAAAGTGAAAAGTGTTAATAAAAAAAACAACCAGGTTTTTAAAGTAGTTTATTAGACAACTCCGGGGGTCTTCTTCCGACTTTGGGGGTCTTCTCGCCGGGCACCTTGGCTATCTTCTGCTCTTTTACCACTCTTTTACTAGCGGAGGAGCCCGGATTTCTCCTTCGTCGCCGCTTAGTCCGCTGGAAAAGTCCGGTCGTGTGTGGGCGTGTGTGGGCGTGTGTGGGTAATTCCGCTCGTTCAGAAAGTTCGGCGGATTGTCCACCGGATAATCCGATCGTGTGTACGCTTCATTAGGAATTCTCCCATGGGACTTTTTCCTGTTGCTCTGCAACCATGCAAACAGCACTTTGTCATGCCAGTTCAACCAATGGGTTATGCCCACATGTAGTGTTGCTGACTGCACCTTAAATAACAGGTGGCGCTGTGCAGCCCAGTCACTGGTGCCATGGATGCTCAAGATGTTGGAGCGCCTGGGAGCAGAGTCAGTTATCAATACAAGAAGTAGTGTGCGGAAATCTGGGAATCAAGGCTGATGTGATCATTTTAATAGAAGTTTGCACATTATTTTGAAGATTCATAGTATGCTGCCAATGTTCTGCCTTGTGTCTCTCCAATGTGATGCTCACTGAAAAATAGTTCTGGTTATTTGTTAAGACACCTTGCACCTGTTGTAAACTCCAAATGAGGAGACCTTTAATCTCAAATTTTTGCTTTATACCATGAAACTGTCTTCTACTTTTCCAGGCAGAACAAACCCTCTTGTAATGACAATCCAGGTGGATTAGGAATTTAACATAGAGCTCTTGCCATTGGTGTTCCAAAATATAAAATATGATAAGATATGAGTCAAATAAGCAGCATATTTCAACATATTTCAACACTACAATACTCTCTGTCTGGAGTGCCATGTTACCTTTTGTGGTGTCTGTATTTTATTTTTAATTTGCATTTATGATTTTTTTCCTTTTATCGCTGAACCACAGACTACTTTGTGTGTCTGATCATTTTGACAAGTGATGTGAGACATCCACAAATACAAGCACACAATTAAAGCACACTTATAAAGACACATGCTGCAGCATTAATAATTTGCGGTTAGAATTCTACGGCACAAGTGCCTGCACAAATGAGGCATGATTGCAAAATGCTTCATATAAATAAGTCATTGTTCAAGGCAGTTTGAAAGTTTGTCTTGGCTATGTATGCAGCATTCATTAAATTGTTTGTTAAATAATGTATTTAGATTAAGTAGTGTTTCCCAGCTTCTCCGTCACCCATTATGTGTTCTAGTAAATTAAAGCGAGAGAACCTTTGTCAGACCTATAATACTCAAACTGACATCTAATTCCCCTAGACAATAATTCTTCCTCCTAATTCCTTGCAGTCTTTACATGTATTGATTCTTTTGTGGACCTGGTTCATTCAATCTGCCATAACTGTTTCCATTTAAAATGTGAACTATAACACATCTGACCTGTACCACATTAAGAAAGTAATAGTGGAGCAAAACTTTCATATGTCCGAAAAAATTTTGAAAGTAAGCTTGTCACCAAACTAGCATTTAATCAGAGGTGCATCAGATGCCAATGGGTGCCTCTTCCCTTTCAGACCAATGCTTCAGAGTGTGCTTGAAGCCACTGAAACCCTACCAAAAATTGATACTAAAGAATACCTTGTTGTATTCCACAGCGCAATGTAGGGGGCCTCTTAATGCATAAGTGACCAAAAAAAAAAAAAAAAAGTAGGGGGCCTCTTAATGCATAAGTTATATTAGTGTTCCAATAACTAGTAGCCTATCAACATAGGTTTTGGATGTCTAATGCCCCGTACACACGGTCGGATATTCCGATGGAAAAAGTCAGATCGGATTATGTTGTCGGAAAATCCGATTGTGTGTGGGCTCTAGTGGGCTTTTTCCATCGGAATTTCCGACGGCAAAAATTTGAGAGCAGGATCTAAAATTTTCCGACAAGAAAATCCGATCAGACTTTTTCCGATCGTGTGTAGAGAATTCCGACGCACAAAGTGCCACGCATGCTCAGAAGAAATTTGGACACAAAAGCTATTGGCTACTGGCCTCTACATAGTCCCGTTGTACGTGTTGTACGCCACCTCGTTCGGAATGATTGGATTTTCCGACAACTTTGTCCGACCGTGTTTGTGCTACACAAGTTTTGGACAAAATCTATCGGAAAAAATTAGACGGATTTTGTGGTCGGAATGTCCAACCGTGTGTACGGGGCATAATAGTTGCTGTCCTTCTAATCAGGGTTTGATTAACTTAATCAGGGGTGTTTAATCTCATGTTGGGTTGTTAAGGTGTCATGTGACATCCTGCAGCCACAACAGACAGCAGATTGAACTTTCTGCTTAATGGAAGGGTTATCTAGCTCCTTAGGTTTTCATGTCTTCTTATACAATGACAATAATGGCAAGAGCACAGACCATCACAGTACTTTGGCGAAAAGTAAGGGATGGATAGAGCAATCTCACAGTTGTGGTCCTGTACAGAACTATCTCTTCCACTGTTTTTTTCCCAGTATAAACAGTTTAATGTGTCCATGAAGATGTACCAAGAATTTGCTCTGTCACCCTGCAAATGACTCCACAGAATTAATTCATGGCGTCCTGTACATAAATCCTAATTGTCATGTGTCCCAATATATACAGTATATATATATATAATGTTTAAAGAGGAAGTAAACCCTCTTAACAAAAACGAAAAAAAAATAAAACCTGCAAGACAAAGGCATGATTAGCTAGTATGCATAGCATACTAGCTAATTATGTATCACTTACCTGAGATCGAAGCCTCGGCATCGGTCCTCTTCTCCCCCTCCGACCGCCGTCATCTTCTCCCGGAGTGACTTCCGGGTATTGCGGCTCTGGCGCTGTGATTTGCCGGAGCCGCGATGATGTCACGCGCATGCGCACGAGAGTGGCGTATAACAACTGAAGCATCGGCATATAGCGCCGTTGCTTCAGTTGTCGCTAGTGCGCATGTGCCGCATGACGTCGGCACATGAAAATACAGGTATATCGCCTAAACCGTGCAGGTTTAGGAGATATCCCTGTTAGCTACAGGTAAGCCTTAATATAGGCTTACCTGTAAGCTAAAGTTGTAAAATAGGGTTTACTTCCTCTTTAATGGACAGATGTCCAAGATTACAGAAAGCTCAACATTTAAAAAAAAAAAACCCCAAAACAATAGCGTTTTGGTAACCATATGGTATAATAACATGTATCTATTATGTGTGGCAGATGAAGTGGCTGGCAAGGTAGGCTTCTACTAAAGTTGTCATGCACAGAGCATTTTCATTCATTTGGAAGGTCATAGCAAATACATTTTGTTCTGCGCATTATGTTTGGTTGTGAAAAAAAACATGGTGACTTGCACCAAAAAACTAAAACAACATACTCTGACCCCTAACATAACAATCTCACCCTCACTGGATTGTTAAAACCCAACCTAGCCCCTAAAATTAACCTTTAACAACGAAACCCTTAACCTTAACCTAAATATAAAATCTAGCCCTTAACACATAACCTTAAAGAGACACTGGCAAATAGACTAAAAGTAGACTGTGCACTTCGCAAGTGCTGTTGCAACTCTGCAAGGGCATTTGCTCTGGAGCTTTAGTAAATGAGGTGATGCAATACTTTACAAAGAATGCCCAATCACATGCAAGAAGATGAAAAAACAGCAATTCTGCTTGCATGATGGAAGTCAGCAGAGTTTCCCCTCATTCACTAAGCTCTAAAGCAAATGCCCTTGCAGAATGCAACTGTACTTGCAAAGAGCATCTAGTAAATCACCTCCATAGTGTTTGCTGATAGCCCACCCTATCAGCAAGGTTAACGATCCACACTGTTTTAATACTTCCCTGATACAGGAGTACACCCTATGTAAGCTCCAGTTTCAAATGGTGTTAAAGCTTAACAGGGTGGATGACATCATGGCCCCTCCACACAAAACAATGTCTCATGCTTCTCCATACCCAAAAGCCATGTTCTGCTAGAGCATTGGAGCAAGGCAGAGAGACAGAAATGGGCACTATGTACCCTTTTCTCATTCACATAAGGGGGGCAGTATCTAATTCCTCCCTTATTGGGACTTCCAGATTCCAATAAGCCCTTCACCTGCAGACCCCTAAAGCCACTGGGCCAGGGTTGTGGGGAAGCATCCCTAGTTAGGACAGAGTCCTGCACATCTAGGTTAAAATTGAAAATGAAATCTGCCAGTGCAGTACAGGCAGGGTTATTTATGGCAAACACAACTCCCCAGTCCCATCCTACACTTGCATAGCAACTGCAAGCTAAGTAGCATCTCTAAGTCTTGGAATTTTCACAAAATAACATGTAAATGGTAAGCAGAATTTTATGTTATCTGAGAAGGAACATGTAATATATAAAAAGTAGATGTTTTCTTAATTTGGCTGCAAAAGTGGAAATAAATTTTAATAAAGTTTAATCCTAAAGTACATCTTAACCCTACGCCAGCCATAGATGGTTTGAACCTTGGCTGGTTCCGCAGGAACCATCTATGGGCAGGCTGACCAGTTTGATTGTTGTACGCTTTGGGTACAACCAGCCTGTCAGATTTTTCATGCAATTATTGCCAGTGGCTATAGCCACTAGCAAAAATCACTGTGTTCTCCCAACAGGGACGGCTCCCCTCGCCTTCCCCTGCACCTCCCTGTTGGGAGATCCCAATTGCTCCACTTGAGAGATTCCTCCATCAACACTGACAATTGATGGGGGAATCAAGTGCATCATCTATGACCAGCTTTAGCATTTTTGCAATCCTGGCACAGTGGTGCTTAATCACAGATGTAACAGAAAAACAAATAAATAAACCTTTCAGTTTTACTAGGCAGCAGCTAGGGAAGCTCTATGGTTTAGCATGTGACCACAGAAGAGCAATACTATCAGGCTCTCATTAAACTCAACACAGCAAACAACCAGTTAATGTGCTGATTATAGAGCCCTCAAACTAGGCTGGTAATCTTAGTACATATGATGCTGCCGTTCTCTTGATGATCCACTGGGTTGTGGAGATGCATTTAGACAAACAAGAAAGTAGGAAGAGAGCACACGTCCGCCCTAAAGTAACATTGTTTATTGAACCACAAGATAAAAAAACTCTCAATAAATGCACTCACATTTAGTAGCATATGTAAAGCATGTATATCACTTTGTTGCCCTCTCCTGGATCATAACTGTAAGGCGTAATTAAAGACATCTATCCACCATAGAGTCCGATGGCAGCTCACAAACCGCCGGAACACAGCTCTGGCGTGTTTGGTCTAGTGCACATGCGCCCAGACCATCCAGCACCATGCAGCAATGTAGGAGCCTGCGACACTGCAAAGAGTGGAGGAGGTAAGGACAGTACATCAATACGTCAAGGTTGCTATGATAACGCGTTTCAGAGGCGTGGCCTCCTTTATCAAGTATCGGCAGTTTGTGAGCTGCCATCCAACTCAATGGTGGATAGATGTCCTTATGTACACATTACAGTTACAATCCAGGAGAGGGCAATGAAGTTATCTACTTGCTTTTACATATGCTACTAAATGTGAGTGCATTTATTGAGAGTTTTTTTATCTTGTGATTCAATAAACAATATTACACTAGGGCGGACGTGCATTCTCTTCCTTCTTTCTTGTTTGTCTCATTAACCACTTAAGCCCCAAACCATTTTGCTGGCCAAAGACCAGAGCACTTTTTGCGATTCGCACTGCGTCGATTTAACTGACAATTGCGAGGTTGTGCGACGTGGCTCCCAAACAAAATTGACGTCTTTTTTTTCCCACAAATAGAGCTTTCTTTTGGTGGTATTTGATCACCTCTGCGTTTTTTTTTTTTTTGCGCTATAAACAAAAAAAGAGCGACGATTTTGAAAAAAAAACGCATTATTTTTTGCTTTTTGCTGTAATAAATATCCCCCAAAAGTATATAAAACATATTTTTTTCTCAGTTTAGGCCGATATGTATTCTTCTACATATTTTTGGTAAAAAATCGCAATAAGCGTTTATTGATTGGCTTGCGCAAAAGTTATAGCGTCTACAAAATAGGGGATAGTTTTATGGCATTTTTATTAATATTTTTTTTTTATTAGTAATGGCGGCGATCAGCATTTTTTATCATGACTGCGACATTATAGCGGACACGTCAGTCAATTTTGGCGCAATTTTGGGACCATTTACATTTTTTACAGCGATCAGTGCGATTAAAATTGCACAGATTGCTGTGTAAATGTGACTGGCAGTGAAGGGGTTAACACTAGGTGGCGCTGTAGGGGTTTGGTGTGTCCTGGGGAGTGTTTCTAACTGTAGGGGGGATGGTCTAGCTGTGACACATCACTGATCATAGCTCCCGATCACAGGGAGCTATGATCAGTGACACTGTCACTAGGCAGAACGGGGAGATGCTTGTTTACATTAGCATTTCCACATTCTTCCTCTCCGTGAGACGATCGTGGGTATCCCCGCAGACATTGAGTCGGTGGCGCACACGCGATGGCATGGCGGCAAATTCAAAGGGATGTACAGGTACGCCCATTTGCGCAGCCGTGCCATTCTGCCGACGTACATTGGCGTGCGTCGGTCGGGAACCGATTAAACTCAAAATGCAAGTGAGCAACACATTTTGTTTTCTCATCTACCTAAAGGGCGCTCACACCTGTGCATTTGAAACCACAATATGTGTTGCTGTTTTTTAAACGTATATAGCTTTTGTCACACTTGTATTGTGTTGCATAAAATCAATGTAGCACATAGTGTGTTTTACCTGCATTTTGCATGCATTTTCCTTCCTCAGTCACCTGGAAAAAGTGTACATGTGACTCAAAAAACATACAAATAAAAACTCATGTTTTGTTTTTGGTGTGCTACAACTGACTATAATGGAAGGTGCATTTTCACAAAACGCAAAAAAGACACAGCAGCAAGCAGGGTTTTTCAAATGCGCAGCACATTATACACGAATTCAGCGCACTGATGTGAACAGTTACATAGGATTTAAAGGGGACTATTTAACAAGTGCTTTTGACACACTGCTGCGTTTGTTTAAACGCAGCAAAAGTGCACAAATTGTATTTGTTGCAAGTTTTTTTACGTGATAGCATAGGGTAAGCCATTAATTTGAATGGGCTGTCCTATGCAGGACAAATGCACCAAAAAGAAGCTCCAGGACCTTTTCCAGTGCTGAACTTTGCACTTTGTTTGCTGTGCGTTTTGGTGCTTTTGTCACATGACAAGATGTGTGTCTGCTAGCTGTGTTTGGGGTGCCATTATCATTTTGCTGAAAACCCATTTAAATAACTGCTGTTCTCTAAAATAGTCGGGTATTTAATTCGAGTGATTTATTCTATTATATTTCTTAGCTATTCTAAAAATTGATTGCAAATATTAATTATCTTTGTAATATTCTCCAGTTGCTGTGCACAAAATAAGATTAGAATCAGGAGCACATAGACGGTGCTGTCATTATACAGTGGTGTTTTTTTTTTTCCCAAAGCTTTGCCATCCTTTGAATCGTGTTTGGTAACAGCTCACTGGGATATATCTAAAGCATGGTGGATGGGGAGATGCTTTTATCTTTTCCTGTAGGCTGTAATTTCTATACAGTATCTCCAGAGCACACCAGAAGCCCAGTAATATGCCGCTTTTATTTTTTTTTATTTTAGCAGTTTCATAGTACCATAATGCCACCTGAATCTAAAATGTCCTATAAACGGCAAAACCGGATCAGATATTTCTTTGATAGAATGTGATTTGAACAGAAGTGTGGAAATTCTGTTTTAAGTCATTTTTTTTTCTTAAACGTCATTATGAAAGAAAATAAGGTGTGCACGGGGGCGAAGGGGTTGTGATCAAATATACATGAAATAGTTTATGTATTTTTTTTCCCTAGAAGTATTGGGAGTTTGCGGCTGAATGACAGGATGTAGCTGGAAGCTGGGTAAGTGGTGCAGGACCATCTGTACATGTTAGCAATGCAGTAATTCTGAGCACTGTGGTGACAGATGAGCTGCCAGTGGAGGCTGCAGGTCAAGGATGGATGAACTGAGGATATTTTGACATTCTCCTGTGTGGTTTGTAACATTGGTCTTCATCCTCATGGACATGTAAATGATGTTACAGATGTACGTGATATGTGCCTGAGGGGGACACTTGTCAATTTCCCTACAAATTAGCATCTGCTAATTTATTCTTATTTCTAGGCTGCTGATTGTGAGTGTGAAGCTGTTTCATTTGCTTAGCCACATTAAAATGAGCTCTCCAAACAGACATAAAACTTATTTTTTTAATTATTCTAGTGTAACTTTACTTCAGTTGCATTGTGGTTGTTTAGCACTTCAGTGCAGCCCAATCTGCTTTATAAATCGTATTACCATATATACTCGAGTAGAAGCCGAGTTTTTCAGCACATTTTTTTGCGGTGAAAATGCTCCCCTCGGCTTATAGAGTCAAGCACTTTTCTGCAGCAGAGAATGGCATTTTCCGACCCGACTTTGGGGCCCTGTATCTCGGGCCACTTAGTGCTAGGAACCCCAAATTTAGTGTGCAAACCCAGTGGAACTAGCACTATAACATCTCCAATGGGGTTTCTAGCACCAAGTGGCCCGACATACTGGGCTCCAAAGTCGGTTCGGAAAATGCCATTCTCTGCTGCAGAAAAGTGCTTGACATTTTCCGAACCGACTTTGGGGCCCCCTTTCTCTGGGCCACTTGGTGGTATATATAATATGTAGTAGTAATAGTTCCACTGGGTTTGCACACCAAATTTGGGGTTCCTGGCACCAAGTGGCCCCGAGATACGGGGCCCAAAGTTGGTCAACTGTGTACATCTGCAGCAATGTCATTTCGGGACCCTTTGGGTGCAGAGACCCCAAATTGGCTGCAGCTAGGGGGCATCTAGGAACCCTTAACTACCAAGTTTGAAGTTCGGGGACCTATGGCTGCAAATGGATACAGTGAGGCATGCAAATGGGCATTGCTGACCCTCTTTTCCACTTACAGTAGCTGCGCATTTCTCACCCTAGGCTTATACTCGAGTCAGTACATTTTCCCATTTTTTTGTGGTAAAATTAGGTGCCTCGGCTTATATTCGGGTCGGCTTATACTCGAGTATATACGGTACATAATACATAATAACTGTTTACACATCGTAGGAGTTCGCTAAAAAAGCCAGGCTAGCCATGCACAGCTCAAAATTTATGAGTTGTGACCAATTCAGATATTGTTTGTGACAGTTAGGATGACCATTAAAGTGGTTGTAAAGGCAGATGGTGCATTCTATGCATTAAGATAAAAAAAACCTTCTGTGTTCAGCAGCCCCCCTCAGCCCCCCAATATTTACCTAAGCCCCCTCTCGATCAAGCGATGTTGCACAAGAGACTCGGCTGTCTAGGGCTCTCCCTCCTCATTGGCTGGCACAGCACTGAAGCACCATTGGCTCCCGTTGCTGTCAATCAAAGTCAGTGAGCCAATGAGCAGAGAGAGAGGGCAGGGCCGGGCTGTAGCTCCATGTCTGAATGGACACAGGGAGCTGGGGTTTGACTCGGATGCCCCCCACAGCAAGCAGCACTCGACAGGAGGGAGGGGCCAGGAGCACAGAAGAGGGACCCGAGAAGAAGAGGATCCAGGCTGCTCTGTGCAAAATCACTGCACAGAGCAGGTAGGTATGACATGTTTGTAATAAAAAAAAAAGCAAGACTTTAGTATCACTTTAAAGTGTAAAAATGGGCAAAATTAAAAATGACTTGCAGTCTGTTACTAGCATTGACACAGCGGTATTTTCTAAAGCCCCATCTGTAACAAGTTTTATTAACTGTAGATCCATTACTTTTCCAGTTGCTGAGACATGGTGACAACACTGTTGGTTCTACAGTAAAATCACACAGCACGGTACCCTTGTAAGCAGCAAACAAAGCCCAGCTAACACTTTTTTGTTATAAAACTGTTTATCTAGGAAGTTTTCCGTGATTTACAGAAAGAGAATGGTAAGACCAGTAATACAGAAAGCATAACAGAGTAACAAACATGGTACATAAGGAATAAACTTCAATTTGGCAGCATAAGAAAAGGAAGGGAAGAGGGGGTAAAAAAATAGGAAAAAAATGGCGGAAGAGTAAGGATTTGAGCAGCAAAATTCTGAGTATCCATTCAATGGAAAAACTTGTTTGCAAATGTAGAGCAGTATATAAAAGATATTCTGTGAACTTACAGCTATCACTTTTTTAAAGATATTGAAAGGGGAAATAAAAAAATAAAAATAAACATGTTATTTGTATCTGCTCTGTGCGATGGTTCTCCACAGAGCAGTTTGATTCTCTTCTTGGGTCCCCTGCTGGCACTCCTGGCTCCTCCCCCCGGCTGCTTGCTATGAGGGCACAGATGCAGGCACACTAGTGCAGCTTGGCCCTGTCCCCGCTCCCACCAACAGTGGCTCCTGCTGCTGATTCTGAACCAGTGAGGAGAAAGCAATTCTGTACAGTGATGGATTGACATTGGGCTCAGGTAAGTGTATGGGGGGGGGGGGGGCTGTATGGAGAAGGCTTTTTACCATATGTTTTATAGATCACTATTTGCAGATAGGATCTTCAACAAAAAGAGAAGGGGGGTCATTAATAGTTCTGCCTCAACGTGTTTTGTGTCAAAACCAGCCAGAAGTACATAGTATTAGATTCTATAATCAGGAGTATATAATTAGGAATACAACATGAAGCGTACAATATATACTGTATACACTGCTTCTTACCCAAGTGTGCATGGTAAATCTGGTGTGACCACTGGTCCCAAGCCAAGCACATGGCATCCCCGCAGGTATATACCCAGCCACCCTGCCAAGCCACTAGAGCACATAAACTGGCACACATGAAAAATTGTTAAGGTGGAACTATTGATGATCCCCCTTCACCCCTTTTCTCAAACTTTTGAGATTCCATTTGCAAAGAGTTATCTATAAAATCTATGGATAAGATTTAGCAGTTAGTTTATTGGATGTTTAAAAGGTTTGAAGGTTTCTGATATAAGATATAGAATATTATGTATGTCAGAATCAATTGTTTTTTTTATAATATTTTTTTATATTTTTATACAATTTTATCATATGTATAAATAAAGCATATCTTTTTTGGAATTGATGCCTTTAAAACTCAGAGGCACTCTTTGGTTCAAACCTCTTGGTGTTAATGGTTTCTCCTCTTCCCTTACCCTACCTTGTGTAGACCTTTATTACAAATCATAACAACCTGACCATCTGTTCAAGTCTATCTGAATTTCTTCTCACAGAATTCAAATGATTCAGCCATTGAATGATCTTTTGAGAGAACAACGAGAACATAAGCATGCATTCTCGCCTATATGCCTTGGCAAGGCCAAGATGTGAAAAAATGATCGACAGGGAATACCAAAATGGTCCCAAGACTGTTTGGCATGGAGTATCTGCAAAGACTGCATAGTTCTAACAGTGATGACATCAGAGCCTGATTTGATATCAAAACGGTTAGCATCATGTGACAATGTAATGTCTATGGGCACCTTAAGCCTGTCTCAACAACTTTGTCTAGTCGGAACTGGGAAGCTGAGCTGACATTTTCACTTGATAGTGAGCTTTCTTTCAGTAAAAGGAGTATTACAAATGTCTATGCACTTAAGCGAACTGCAGTTTCGATACACACACAAGTAAGGCAGGGCAGATAAATGAGATTCTTCTGAATCCAGATAGATTTTGATCTCTGCCTGTAAGTTAAACTGAACGTGCATGAAGTGCTAGATGCTTGTCTCTTTGGCACTATTAAATTCTCACTTGTATGTTCAGCCTAGGCAATAGTTCACAAATAGTTCAACCCACGCATTAGACAAAGGAAAACATGTTTTTTCTTTGGCACATTTTATAGACAGAACATCAAAAAACTGTTTCACATTTTTGAAGAATGGGGATAAATTGAGTAATTAGTTTTCACAGAGCTTCCAGAATGGAAGTAGAAAGAAGAAATATGCTTTCTGATATCTTCTTCACGCTATGTCTGTGCGCTCAGTAGAAAAATATTTTTCTGAGCCACTTTGTGGGAATTGCAAAGAGCCATTGTGTTAAATGATGTTTGAGTAGGACTTATAAATATAAAGAGGCACTTCCATCATTTCTTTTTTTTATTTGAATTACGGGCTTTAAAAGCACAATAATGTTTTTTAACCACTTGCCTACAGGCCACTTTCCCCCCCTTTTTGCCCAGGCCAATTTTCAGCTTTCACACTCTGAATAACAATTGCACGGTCATGCTACACTGTAACCATGTGAAATTTTTAGCATTTTCTTCACACAAATAGAGCTTTCTTTTGGTGGTATTTAACCTCCCTGACGGTATTCCAGAGTGTGGCCTCGGGGTTAATTTTCATTACCAAAAGCGGTAACCCAGAGCCACACTCGAGATTGCATCGCAGCATCCTGGTACAGGTTACTTACCTTGTAACCAGGATCCTGCGATGTCCTCCCGCTGTGTCCTCCACCGGATCATCCGCCCGGTGTATTACTGATCCGGCCTCCGTTTCCTGTGAGCGTTGCGCCGCATGGGGGAGGAGCCCAGCGACAAATTCCAAAATGTACAAAACACATAACACACATGTGCACTGTACACTGTAGATTACATTACTGTATCAAATCATGTCATATCAGTTTTGTCCCTAATGCTTTGTCCAGTGCCCTGCCTGCACTTTTATATTATATATACTGTTCTTTCTGCCTGGAAACTTGAGAATGTCCATGGCATCCAGAAAGTGTCCCTTAACGTCAAAGTGGTTTTGAACCAGATAGAAAACAGCGATAGTGAATTAGAATCACTTGCAGAACTGAGTGATAGTGATTCGTGGGGAAATTCGCCATCAGACACTGAAAGTGACGACAGCGACAATTCTGCAACAGATTGCAGTGTTTTTTATTTGATTACATTGTTGAATAAAATGTATTATTATTATTTTTTATAATTATTTATTATATTATTAAATTTATTATTTTGTGTTTCAAACGTTATCATACCTGGGATATCTACTAGACTCTTGTTTGGACAGATTTAAGTGAGTTATTCCTAAGAATTATAGGCCTAAAATATAAAACACCAAATTTCCATCCAAAACAATGTACCGCTTTGACATTCAAAAATCAGACATAATCATACAGCCAGGGAGGTTAATTACTGCTGTTTTTTGTTTTTTTTTTTACAAAAAAAAAGGCAGAACATTTTGAAAATAACAAAAAAAATTTTTTCTTAGTTTCTGTCAGTAAATTTTGTAAACAAGTAATTTTTCTCCTTCACTGATGTGCGATGATGAGGCTGCACTGATCGACACTGATATTCTGCACTGATGGGCACTGATTAGGCAGCACTTATGGGCACTGATGAAGAGGCACTAATATTTTTTTTTCCACTGCACCTTGTTTGGAATCACATTGTTACTGCTGGGAATTTTATATTCAATTATAATTATTTTTTATTTCACCAGTCACTTTATTGGCAAATCACTGTAGTAATTTACTAATCATATTTTGTCATTTAGTAATGATTATGGTTCAATTGCTTTAGTTTATGTCACACAAGATAGAGCAACACCAACCCCTCTTTCATTCACTAATATGCCACACCTATGGGCACTGATATATGGCACTGATGGGTGGCACTGGTGGGCACTGGGTGGCACTGGTGGGCACTGAAAGATGGAACTTATGGGAACTGATAGGTGGCACTGGTGGGCACTGATAGGCGCCACGTATAGGCAGAAGTGATGGGCACTGTTGGGTGGCACTGATGGGCATTGATGGGCAGCACTGATAGGTGGCACTGATAGCCAGAACTGACTGGCATCACTAATGGGCACTGATTGGTGCCACTTGTGGGCACTGCATGCTGCCACTGGTTGGCACTGATTGCTGCCACTGGTGGTGCTTTATTATAACCAGGGCACTGATGATCAGTGCCCTGATTACATGTCTCGATGTCCCCTGAGAGGAGATGCCACTGATCGTCTCTCCTCACCACACACTCTGTCAGTGTGAGGCGATGAGAACCAATTACCGTCATTTCCATGTTTACTTGTGATCGGCTGTGATTGGACACAGCCGATCACATGGTTAAAGAGCCGCGGCTCTTTACAGAGATCGAGATCATGCTGTGTCAACACGGCACAGCTGCAAACGCCGCACTGCGTGCCCCCGCGGGCACGCCAGAGCAGCCGTTTTGGAACAGCGTAATATGATCGAGGGCCGCACCGCCCCTCTGTCATTTGATGGTGGGCGGGTGGCAAGTGGTTAATAGTCCATAAAGTGATAGGAAATGTTTATTTTTTAATATTCTGTATTGTTATTGATTTTATGCCCTGTGGAGAAGCAGAAGACAAAGCAGCCATGCACATGTAATCATTCTCTAGAATTTGGAAATAGTAATATTTAAGGAAGTCTAATCCTTATAGATGATCTTGCCCACATTATTCTGTAAAAGCCTGATTTGTATTGAGAAACATGGTTATGATCATTTTCAGTCAAATAACAACATAAATTTGTGTTGATAATCTCCAAGGACCTTCTATTCCCGAGGATGGTAGTAATGACACAACGGCCCTCTTTGGAGAACAGATCAGAGATAACATTTTTATCAGAGACAAAGGCAATTATTATTTATGTGTTTTTTTTACAACAAAGTCTGAACTATAATTCACCAGCTAAATGCAAGCAAACACTGTTAAAGTAATTCTAAAGGCTGAAGTTTTTTTTGCCTTCATGCATTCTATGCAAGAAGGTAAAAAACCTTCTGTGTGCTGCGGCCCACTTGCCCCCTCCCCACCCAATCCTTACCTAAACCCCCTCCGATCCAGCGATATTCACGATTGCCTTGGCTGTATGGGGACTCTCCCTCCTCATTGGCTGAGACAGCAACAGGAGCCCATTGGCTCCCACTGCTGTCAATCACAGCCAGTGAGCCAATGAGGAGAGATTGCTGGGGGGCAGTATGTGTCTTATGCTCTATGTGTCTTATGCATAGAGCAATGGCTCAGGAGCGAGCATGTAGCAGTGCCCCCAGGCCAAGCACCTTTCTCCAGGGACACTGCTCGAGGGGGAGGAGCCAGGAGCACCAGCAGGGTACCCTGAAAAGAAGAGGATCAGGGCTGCTCTGGGCAAAACCACTACACAGAGCAGGTAAGTATAACATGTTTGCAATTAAAAAAAAACAAAGCTTTAATATCACTTTAAGGAAATAGGACATATCTACCTACCAGTAGATGCTTCAATGTCATGTGAACGAGTTCTTTGCCTATACGGGGACGAGCACTCATCAGAAGTGCTGACTATGCCTGACCATTCTGTGCCCCCTTCTTCCATTCACAAAAGCTGTAATAAAGCTTCCATGAATGAAACATGATCTCCCTTTAAAAGGGAGGAGGCAGATCTTTCATTCATTTCCCCACCCTCCATTCACAGAGGACTTTTCATCCATGGAAGCTATAGTCCAGCTTCAATGAGTGGAGGAGGGGGCAGAAAAGGTGGGCATAGTCAGCAGTCTTGATAAGTGCCCATCACAGGTCCCACGGCTCTATTGACCCCTCAGCACCAGAAGATTACCGCTACAGTGGAGGGTCAGAGAATGCAAGATTTCAACTACGCAGCAGCCATCAGCACAAGTGACACTTTGATCACTACATTGATAGTAAGTACTGTCCGTTGTGCTGATTTAAAAAAAAAAGACTAAAAACAGCTAATACTCACTTTGCCTTTCCTCCCTTGAAGGGATTTGAATTACCCAGTAGTTCCAGATATAGGGATCACACAACCTACCCACCTTGTTCCCACTTGACAGTCCTGGCTTTTGGCAATTGATGCTCACACACCCAGGCTTGTCACATAGAGGACAATCTCATATACAGTGAGCTGGATATGTTTGAGCTGACACAGGGCTGACACAGGGCTCCCTCTACTTGCTCCTAACAATGAACAGTGTGGAGGGGGAGGTAAAGGATGGTAAGTATAATGCTGCGTACACACGAGCGGAATTTCCGTCGGAAAAATCTTGGATGGTTTTTCCGACGGAATTCTGCTCAAGCTTGGCTTGCATACACACGGTCACACAAAAGTTCACTGAACTTTCGACCGTCAAGAATGCGGTGACGTACAACACTACGACGAGCTGAAAAAAATTAAGTTCGATGCTTCCCAGCGTGCGTCAAATTGTTTCCGAGCATGCGTAGGAATTTTGCGCGACAGAATTGGTACAGACAATCGGAATTTACGATCGGAACTTTTTTTTCGACCGAAAAATTGAGAACATGCTCTCAATCTTTTGCCGGCTGGAATTTCGCCAGCAAAAGTCCAATGGAGCATACACACGGTTGTATTTTCGGACCAGAAGCTCTCATCGGACTTTTGCTGGCGGAATTTTCTACTTTCGTGTTCGGGGCATAAGTTTCTACGCCTACCTATTTAGCAACTATTGCTTCCAAATAATATGACCAATATGTGAACATAGGACTAATAATCATCCAATGTGCAATACACTCCTATTGTAAACAATAAATTAATCATATATATATAAGCAATATACAAAAAAAAAAAATGATATTAATATATTACAGCATAAAACTGTGTCAAAATGCTAATAATTTTCACTTGCACCAGTGCAAATCTGTGTAAAAATGTCCCCTTTAAAATAAATCACAGTTCCATATTAACGACAATTTCCAATACATTTTATACATTCAGAGAATGTAACGCTTGGGGCTACTTTTTTGGTTCCACTTGGTTAAGCCCCCACTTGGATACTGCCTCCTATTGTCACTTTAGATGGTGTAGAGAAAATACACATACTGTATATGTGTGTATGGCCCTTTAAGAGATTGCAAAATCTTCCTCCCTGAACCCACTCTGCTCTCACATAATTTTACTTCCCTGATTTGTATTGGGTGGAACACCATTGCTCATGTTTGTAAATGGTTGTGCTTTGTCCCATAATTAATGCAGTAGTTTCAAGTTTTACTCAAACAGGACATATTGCTTATGAGATTCTCTTCTATATGAACAAACGTACATGTTATAGTAGAGTGGTACATTACTCTTAAATAATACATTCCTGCAAGTTATATCTGTATTTGTATATGTAACACATTCTGATGCCAGAAAATGTTTATAGAGTATGACGTTTTGGAGGAATTAGAGTACTTTTAGAACATCTATCAAGTACCGTATATACTCGAGTATAAGCCAAGTTTTTTCAGCACATTTTTTGTGTGCTGAAAGTGCCCCCCTCGGCTTATACTCAAGTCAAGCACTTTTCTGCAGGAGATAATTACATTTTACGACCAGACTTTTCGGCCCCGTATCATGGGGCCACTTGGTGCTAGGAACTCCAAATTTGGCGTGCAAACACAGTGGAACCAACACTACAACATATACATATGCTGGGTTCCTAGCACTAAAGGAACCCGAGATACAGGGCCCCAAATTTGGTTCGGAAAATGTCAATCTCTGCTGCAGAAAAGTGCTTGACATTTTCCAACCTGAATTTGGGGCCCCGTATCTCGGGGGGCCACTTGGTGCTAGGAACCCCAAATTTGGTGTGCGAAGCCAGTGGAACCAACACTACAACATATCCAAATTTGGATAGCACCAAGTGGCCCCGAGATACAGGGCCCCAAAGTCGGTCAACTGTGTCCATCTGCAGCAATGTCATGTCCAGAAACCCCAAATTTTGGCTGCAGCTAGGAGGCATCTAAGAACCCTTAACTACCAAGTTTGAAGTTCAGGGGACCTATGGCTGCAAATGGGTACAGTGAGGCTGCAAATGGGCATTGTTGACCCTCTCTTCCACTTAGGCTGCTTTCACACTGGGGCGGTTTGCAGGCGCTATTGCGCTAAAAATAGCGCCTGCAAACCGACCTGAAACAGCTGCTGCTGTGTCTCCAGTGTGAAAGCCCTGAGGGCTTTCACACTGGAGCGGTGTGCTAGCAGGACGGTAAAAAAAGTCCTACTAGCAGCATCTTTGGAGCGGTGAAGGAGCGGTGTATTCACCGCTCCTATACCGCTCCTACCCATTGAAATTAATGGGGATACCGCGGTAATACCGCCAGCAAAGCGCCGCTTTGCAGCGCTTTGCGGGGGGTTCTAACCCTTTTTCGGCCGCTAGCGGGGGGTTAAAACCACCCCGCTAGCGGCCGCATACCGTGGGTAAAACTACGGTAAAGCAGCGCTAAATAAAGCGCTGCTTTACCGCCGCCGCCCGCATCGCTCCGGTGTGAAAGCAGCCTTACAGTAGCTGCGCATTTCTCACCCTAGGCTTATACTCGAGTCAATACGTTTTCCCAGTTTTTTGTTGTAAAATTAGGTGCCTCGGCTTATATTCGGGTCAGCCTATACTTGAGTATATACAGTATTTATTAATCTATGTGACTCCACTGGAGAGATTTCACCCGACCTACTATACATAGCATTTCCTTGCTGTACCCAAACCTATAAAAAAATAGCTCTTTTTCAAAGTTTAATAACCATAATAAATGAATTGGATCCATAGCATTTCTATGGTCTCATCACCATCCCAGCTTCTATATTAACAATACAGTGTAATCAGTGTTGCCAACCGCCGGTATTTTCACTGGCAGCCAGTAAAAAATAGGCACTTTTCTCCTGCCAGTAAATGCCAGTGACAAGAAAAGGTTGCCAGTAAAAAAAAAAAATGTCTGTGACGCTCGGCACGGAACAGCGCATGCGCAGCTCCGGTTTGGAGCTGGCAATGGCCATCCAAGTGCCTGCTACAGTGTGTTTGGGCGGGTCAGGTGGAGGTGGTGCATGTCGTGTGATGTTATGGTGTAATGGAGCCGAGCCAAGCGGCCAGAGCCTTGTGTCCGGGTCTGCGGGATTGGTACAAGGCAAGCCGGGAGCTGGACTGTCAGTGCTGTTTGAATTGGAGTGGACTGAAGGGACCACCTGGTGTGGAGAGAGACTGTGACTCAGGAGGGGACATGTCATGTCACTGAGGTGTCATCATCATCTGTGCTGCTGCACACTGCTGTCTGTGTCACTGTGAGAGACAGTTTCATGTGTGTGTGCCTACCCATTCTAATTTATTGCCCTCCTGAGTCCTGTCCCTGAGCTTACTATATCGAAAATAAAATAAGAAATATATTTTTTCCCTTAACCACTTGTCGACCGGCTCCTGTAGATATACGTCGGCAGTTTAAAGATGGATATCTCTGTAACAGCAGCAGCTGCTGCCACAACCGAGGTATCCATCTTTTCAGGAGCCGTTCCTCTTTACGATAATGGTGGTCTCTGTGGCGGATCTGCCGCAAGATCACAGTTATCGGCGGCGGGAGAGGTGCCACCCCCCCTCCCGCCGTTCTCCCGTCGCTTACCAGAGCCGTCGGTAGCAGCGGAGGCGATCAGGACCTGTCACTTCCTTTGTATGGAGACGAGTAAGGCTAAGATGGCCCCCACCCGTCTCTATACCATAGGAGGGTGGAAGCGACGTCAAAACGTCACTTCCGCCCATACCTCTTAAAGCCACATTTTTTCAATGTCATTTTTTCAAATGACAGTTTTTTTTTTTAGGAATAAACGTGACCCAATTTTTTTTTTTGAAAACAGTGAAAACATAAATAAAATCAAGTAAAATAAATAAGGAAAAAAACATTTTTTTTAAAGCGCCCCATCCCGACGAGTGAACGCATACGTGAGTAGCGCTCCCACATATGAAAGCGGTGGTCAAACCACACATGTGAGGTATCGCCGCGATTGATAGAGTGAGAGCAATAATTCTAGCCCTAGACCTCCTCTGTAATGCAAAACACGCAACCTGTAGAATTTATTAAACGTTGCTTATGGAGATTTTTGGGGGTAAAAGTTTGACGCCACTCCACGAGCAGGCTCAATTTTGAAGCGTGACATGTTGGGTATCAATTTACTCGGCATAACATTATCTTTCACAATATAAAAAATAATTGGACTAACTTTACTGTTGTCTTATTTTTTTATTTAAAAAAATTTTTTTTTCAAAAAAAAGTGCGCTTGTAAGACCGCTGCGCAAATACGGTGTGAAAAAAGTATTGCAATGACTGCCATTTTATTCTCTAGGGTGTTCAAAAAAAAAAACAATATATAATGTTTAGGGGTTCTAAGTAATTTTCTAGCAAAAGTGTAATATTCTCCAGTATGAACAAGAAGCAGTTAGGCTCCTTTCACACTGGGGCGGGAGCGGCGTCGGCGGTAAAGCAGTGCTATATTTAGCACTGCTTTACCGTTGTTTTAGCGTCACTATTCGGCCGCTAGCAGGGAGGTTTTAACCCCCGCTAGCGGCCGAAAAAGGGTTAAAACCGCCCGCAAAGCGCTGCTGCCCTATTGATTTCAATGGGTAGGAGCGGTTTAGGAGTGGTGAATACACCGCTCCTTCACTGCTCCAAAGTTGCTACTAGCGCACCGTCCTTCACCGTCCTGCTAGCGCAGGAGTGAAAGGGGCAGGTTTTTTTCAGGCGCTATACATGCGCTATTTTTAGCGCTATAGCGCCTGAAAAACGCCTCAGTGTGAAAGGGGCCTAAGGGTAACAGTTTAGAGGTGACCTAGGCCTTCACATTGTAGTTAGGGTTTCCCTAATTTTGAACTCTAAATGGTTTAGTCACAGGATTCTGGCTACTTCCCGATTCTCAGAACTAAAAACAGACACATTTATATCCATTCAGCATTGTTAATGGCTTTCAAGGCTACTCTGAGAAAGTGTGATTTAATTTCTCAGCTTGCCTCCATCATCTTTAGGGCTTCTGAGTTAAGTGGATGTATGAACCTCTGCACTGTGGGAGATATGGGTCAATTTTTCTTCTGAACATTCAGTTTAATGGTCATTTTCCAGTCACATACCCACATAAGTTATATACTCATTTCAGGGCACCATCTAGCTTGTAATTGTGTTCATTATTCCTTGTAATCTGTTCACAGACATAACAGGTTTCAGAAAAATGCCTCTAGTCTATGTACATATTTTATAACTTTATTCTAAAGGCCAATAAGTAAAATAACAACATTAACATGTAATATTATTGCTACACACAGAACCTGCTAATTGAATGTGCAATTTTTAATTGCTCTGTGACCCGTTCAATCACAATATTTAACAATAGAAGAATCCCAAATAGATTTGTTTTGTGGTTTGCACTAGTTCTACTGACTGCTGTCTGGACCCTAACCAGAAAGATCTGTCCTCGGCCCTGGCAGGGCTGTGACCAGACAATATTGTCTTTACAGATAAACTACTGTTGTTTTTAGCCTATGTGTATTCATCTTGTAGTCCTATGGGAATTACACTAAAGGGTGCAGGACAAAGAAATACTGTATCATTTACCTCAAGGGGGATTCTTAACAGGAATCTACAAAACCGTGTAGGCAGGTTGCCTACAGTTTGCTGGTGAACAGCGGCTGACCCAGGCAGAGAAGGGGTTAATGCTGTGCTTTGTTAATGGGCTATTTGGCCCCAATCTATCTGCCCAGTGTTATAAAAAGGGGGAAGGCCAGGGTTCCAAGGGCTTGGAGGTTCCTGCTAAAAGAATTATGTGATTCCTGCAGAGAAGGACTCATGCACCTTGTCGGAGGAACCGGAAGTCCGGAGATCTACCAGCTTTGTGGAGCACCAACCATGGACTACTAACTTATGGAGAAATGCAGAGTTTTGCCCATTGGGACTTTAGATGAAGTGCCGCACAGCCAGTAATAAAACCATAGTACAGGTTTATTAAGTATATGCCAGCAATCAAACTGGGTAAAGGTGTCATAATGCCAAACAGTTGGTTAAAATGTACAAATCCATTTCATGGTTACATACAGTAATCAAATAGTCCATGGTAAGTGTGTCATCTATGGTGACCCAACGTGTTTCGTGAGTTCAGTCTCACTCTTCAGGGGTTGATGCATAGACATAATTTATAAAGTAAAAATATGACATAGTAGTGAACTTGGAAATGTATCTGGTAGATTGAAATGTGGGAATCAGACTAAGGGATCCATACTCACAAAGATGCAGGATGCTGCATGCCAAAGTTGCACCGGTAGCCACCGGAGACGTCTGACCAGGGAGCTGTGGGTAAAGGATTCAAAATGGGCCAGCAGCGCAAAACAGGACAGATGGAAAAATGGGCAAACAGAACCGCCCAGCATGGCCTGCCAGGATGGTGGCTAGAATAAACCTGCCCTATGTTTTTATTACAGACTGTGTGGCACTTCATCTAAAGTCCCAAAGGGAAAAACTCTCCATTTGTATGTACGATGGGGATGGAGGCGCCTCGTAGGGTACTACCAACCATATTTTGATTTTTACTAACTTATGAATGTGTGCCTGTCCAGCCTGCTAGAGACAGTTAGAGACATCCTGTCTTTACTGTTTATGTTGGACTGTACATTTCAGAAAATTTAAGCCAAAGTTACATCAAATGTTTGAAGCCTGGTCTGAAGTTAAATGGGTGCATGATGGTTCTGGGCATATGAAAGAACAAGAGTCAGTAAAGCACATATGGGATATGAAGCAAAGGCACTGCGGAAAGTGTACTCAGGAATACAAGCAGGAGGAGGAATGCAGCTGTTATGGGTAGCCAGAAATATTGCAAGGTACACCCACTGGTATAGGTGACAGATCCTCCGTTAGCAAGGGGGTTGGTGTTCTGGCTCCCTTCCTAGCGGTCAGTTTCCCAAAGCAATCGGGACCCAATCTCAGTGGTATAGAGACCTCATGTGTCTGCCGCATGGTACGGGAGGAAAGGAGTTAAGTGCACGCATGAGGTCCGTGCCATGTGCGGAGCGGGACCCCATTCTGCCACTCAGAGTGAGCCTGCAGAAGTACGCTGGACAAGCGGAGAGAGCATGGGGAAAGTGGTGTCCCTCCTAAATGTAACATACATCTACCTAAGGAAAGACCCTGTACATTCTTCTACTGCACACTGTGTACGGCTCTTCTCTGAGTTGGGGAACAGAATTAATGTTTTATTCTCACATGAAAGCGAGCCCCACCTGGTCCTGCCTCAATGATGAGTGCACTCTGCATGAAAGGTGTCCCCCACGTGCAGGGTGAGTGGACCTGCCCACAGCCATACTAGGCAAATTTGCAGATACTGTATATGTGGAAGTTACACTGTCACTTCAAGGCATTTATAAACATGGCCCCTAACTCTGTACACCCTGACTCTGAAACATACATAGCAGCGCAGAAACAGAGAGTTGGCACACCTGGAGACAAATACATCAACACACCAGAAGGCCATTCATCATCTTTACAAGGCAGATGAAGATTCTAGTGTGTGTCTGCACCACATCCCTATTGCTTCAAATGTAGTGTGAATTGTAATGACAGATCTGCTTTCACTTGAATGTTAGAAAAAAAGAACTGCAACCAAATTTAGCATCTCACAGGACTTCTGGACAACACTGCCTTTTGTTACATGTGCTATAGTAAGGACAACCTACTTGTAATGGACAAAGCTTCAAAGGCTTGAACTGAGGACCATTAGGTGATGAGGATACTGACAGCCATGGTTAGCTAAAAGAATAGTCATGTGCAGAAGATGAATGCCAATATGAAACCTGTAACCATTCTGCAGTCAGGTTGTGTCTGCTGAGTTTAAATGCATAATATTCATGTCTTATTGGAGTGTGTTTTCATTAATGGACCCTGCATGACCCAGACAGCACAGAGGGAGGTTTTGATGGAAGTCACATCATTATCAAATAACAGGTTCTACCCCTGTGGTTCATATCCAAAAGCTTCAATCTTTCAGTTAGTTCCTTTTGAACAATCATTTGTTTGATGAGCTTTATCCAGGTTACATGCTGACAGATGGTATGACATCCACATAAAAATGCATTGTGGTAACATGCCCTAAAAATGCAAGAGGTTCTAATAGATGATGTAAGAGAATTTCACAGAGGAGCTTGGTACAATAATGTCTTGTATGGAGGGTTAGAAAGGGTACATGAGACATTACTGAAGGTCTCTGTTCTCTTGCTAACACAATGACGCAATGTCATGTCCGTACGATGCCCTGCAGATTCTCAAAAAACGGTCATCATTCTGTGTACAGGGACTCTTTTCTCCAACTCTGTTAACACTCTCTGTCTTAGACTGCCTGAAATGTATTGAAATTGGCAGCAACAGCGAGTTAAATCCATTTCCCTGGGCGTCATTACATTTCCAGACTAACAGATCTCAAATAATTTGTTCGGTTTAATCAATGGAAACCACAGGACAGAGGACAGGTGGCTGTGCATTTTATTATAATATTATGTTGCTGCTGTGGTGAGAAATACATGTATCTGCCTATTTGTGTCAAACTTGTGAAATCAAACTGTGGAAAAAAGGAAAATAACAAGAAAAAACTTGGTAAAGCTTCTCAAGAACGAGGACTCGTAAGACATAATGTTCTATGTTATATTACTGCCACATTGATTAATGCATCATTATGAAATCTTCCTTTTTTAACAATACCTGGAGTAACATTCTGATCCAATTAGCCATATTTTTTGTTGCAGAGAACATTTTAGCATAGATTTTCTTATTGTGTTTATTGTGTTTCTGATACTTTGCAACCTGTTCCAGTTATGAGAGATACGGTTTATAATTGGAGCTGTGTTATAAATGACAGCCTTCTTACTCTCCTAAAGGTTAGAACGATATAACAAGTCTACCATATACCTTGCTATAAAGAATATAATGTACTAATTTAATCATTCAAGGGAACAGCGTACATGTATATATCTATTATGCACTTGTATTGTTGTGGTCTTGTTCTAATAGGGACACACAAAATCACAGTAAACCATGTCTGGACAGATGCTGTATGTCACTAAATGTGCTACACTGACATTGCGGTCTTCAATATTGTATGTCTTCAATATTCTGTGTGAAGGTGTCAATGACTTGACAGGAAAACAAATTATTAGGCAACTGCCCATTTACTGGCATCGAGCATGCTGTCTGTGCTTTATGTTAGTTCTTACAGGCAAATAGCACAATTTTCCAGCATAGAATACTGCCATAACATTTCACATACATTTGAATAAGGCCAGAGGTTCACAGGAGAAATTTCTAGCTGTAGCTAGTCTAAACATTCCATTGCATTTAAGGTCCTTTCGCACTCTGGGGCACTTTGTGGTATGTGTGAAAATGTATGGATATGCATTTTTTTGCACATTAACTCGCATCATGTTAAAGCGTTGTAAACCGCTACAATAAAAAAAAACTTTCCTGTGTAAGACAATTGTATAATATGCTAGTATACATCGCATACTAGCACATTATGAAATACTTACCTTAGAACAAAGCCCTCCAGCGGCGCGCTGTCACCGCTGACAAGGCTTCAATTTCCCCCGGTCTTCCTTCTGGGAATGCGGACTCTAGCTGTGTGAGTTGCCAGAGCCATGATGACATCACCAGCTCTTGGTTCTGGCACAGTGCTCTAAAGGTCAGGTTCAGAGGGCATGTGCCTGTGATGTCACCGGCATCTAGTGTGAATATCTCCTTAACGGTGGCCGGTGGAAAAGGCATTGTTTGTGACCAAACTGTTCTTGGATACTTGGGAGAAGTTGCTCTCGAGGATATTTTTGTAACATTCTTTATTCATGGCTGTGTTCTTTGGCAAAATTGTGAGTGAGCCCACTCCCTTGGCTGAGAAGCAACCCCACACATGAATGGTCTCAGGGTGCTTTACTGTTGGCATCACACAGGACTGATGGTAGCGCTCACCTTTTCTTCTCTGGGCAAGGTTTTTTCCAGATGCCTCAAACAACCAAAAAGGGATTCATCAGAGAAAATGTCTTTACCCCAGTCCTCAGTAGTCCACTCCCTGTACCTTTTGCAGGATATCAGTCTGTCCCTGATGTTTTTCCTGGAGAGAAGTGGCTTCATTGCTGCCCTTCTTGACACCAGGCCACCCTCCAAAAGTCTTTGCCTCAATGTGTGTGTAAATGTACTCACACCAGCCTGCTGCCATTCCTGGGCAAGCTCTGCACTAGTGGTGCCCTGATCCCACAGCTGAATCAACTGTAGGAGATGGTCCTGGCACTTGCTGGACTTTCTTGGGCTCCCTGAAGCCTTTTTCACATATGCAGTTTGACATGTTTTTTCCATTTTTATGGCAAAGAGGGACTTGTAATTGTAGTTCATCTGATCACTCTTCATAACATTATGGAGTATATGCAAATTGGCATCATAGAAACTAAGGCAGCAGACTTTGTGAACATTAATATTTGTGTCATTCTCAAAACTTTTGGCCATGGCTGTACATCTGGTTGTAGATAATGGTCCGTTTTAAACTGTAATTCTAATACATTTATTGTAGGCTGCGCCTTCTGTTTAGTGGTACAGTACAATGGTTGTGTATCTTAGTGACAGTTGGCCATGAGCGATCGCGAGCACGAGAGGCAGAGCAGGGACCTGTGTGTGTAAACACAAATCCCTGTTCTGTTTTGTCAGGAGAGACAGATCTAATAGCTACGAACCACGATCTGTCATCCCCTCTAGTCAGTCCCCTCCCCCTATAGTTAGAACTCACAGTCAGGGAACACAGTTAACCCCTTGATCGCCCCCTAGTGTTAACCCCTTCCCTGCCAGTGACATTTATACAGTAATCAGTGCATTTTTATAGCACTGATCACTGTATAAATGTCAATCATCCCAAAAATGTGTCAAAAGTGTCCTATGTGTCCGCCATAATGTCGCAGTTACAATAAAAATCGCAGATCGCCCCCATTACAGGCATACCCCACTTTTAAGTACACAATGAGGTTTATTTACTAAAGCTGAAAAGTGCAAAATAAGGCTCACTTCTGAATAAAAACCAATGGGCTTCTAACCCCAGCTTGTTTAATTAAGCTTTGATTATAAAACATGGAAGCTCGTTGGTTTCTATGCACAAGTGAACCTGATTTTGCACTTTACAGCTTTAGTAAAAAAAAAAAACATTATGTACTTAAAAGTGGGGTATGCCTGTACTAGTAAAAAAAAAAATAATAATAAAAATGCCATAAATCTATCCCCTATTTTGTAGATGCTAAAACTTTTGCGCAAACCAATTAATATATGCTTATTGCGTTTTTTTTTTTTCCAAAAATATGTAGAAGAATACGTATCGGCCTAAACTGAGGAAACAAATGTTTTTTTTAATATATTTTTTGGGGATATTTATTATAGCAAAAAGTAAAAAATAGTGCGTTTTTTTTTTCAAAATTGTCGCTATTTTTTTGTTTATAGCGCAAAAAATAATAATAAATAATTTCTTAAAGGTAAAAAATATTTATTTATTTCTTTCTTAACCACCTGCCGACCGCGCTATAGTCGAAAGACGTCTACAGCGCGGTCGGGTTTCCCTGAGTGGACGTCCTACGGACGTCCTCCCAGAAACTTGCTCCCGCGCGCCCCCTGGGGCGCGCACTCGGGAACATCCGTGACCGCCGGGTCCCGAGGACCCGGCGCATCACAGATCATGGTAAACATCCGCTGATAGGGGCCGTTTACCACGTGATCGCTCCGTCAAATGACGGAGCGATCACATGTACACAAACCGGCGTCACGTCATGACGCCGGTTCCTCCCTCTCCTCTCTGTACCGATCGGTACAGAGAGGAGAGAAGCGGAGAGGGGGAGAGACGAGACCAGCGCTGTGGGCTGGATGTGTAGTGCCCACAGCGTTGGTCAATACACTGCCACCACTGTGCAATGCTCTGCAACCAACCACTGTGCAATGCTCTGCAACCAACCACTGTGCAATGCTCTGCAACCAACCAATGTGCAATGCTCTGCAACCAACCAATGTGCAATGCTCTGCCACCACTGTGCAATGCTCTGCCACCACTGTGCAATGCTCTGCCACCGCTGTGCAATGCTCTGCCACCACTGTGCAATGCTCTGCAACCAACCACTGTGCAATGCTCTGCAACCAACCACTGTGCAATGCTCTGCAACCAACCAATGTGCAATGCTCTGCAACCAACCAATGTGCAATGCTCTGCCACCACTGTGCAATGCTCTGCCACTGCTGTGCAATGCTCTGCCACCAGTGTGCAATGCTCTGCCACCAACCACTGTGCAATGCTCTGCAACCAACCACTGTGCAATGCTCTGCCACCACTGTGCAATGCTCTGCCACCAACCACTGTGCAATGCTCTGCAACCAACCACTGTGCAATGCTCTGCAACCAACCACTGTGCAATGCTCTGCCACCACTGTGCAATACTCTACCAATACTGTGCAACACTGTAATACTCTGCCAATACTTGCCAATACTCGCCAATACTCGCCAATACTCTGCCAATACTCTGCCAATACTCGCCAATACTCTGCCAATACTCTGCCAATACTCTGCCAATACTCTGCCAATACTCGGCAATACTCTGCCAATACTCTGCCAATACTCGCCAATAATTTTTAATAGAAACAAAGAATTTTTTTTTTTTTTTTTTTTACCGAATTTTCAGTATTTTTTGATTTATAGCGCAAAAAATAAAAAACCCAGCGGTGATTAAATACCACCAAAAGAAAGCTCTGTTTATGTGAAAAAGTGTGAGAGCACCGAAAGCTGAAAATTGGTCTGGTTAGGAAGGGGGTTTAACTGCCCAGTGGTCAAGTGGTTAAAGGTAAAAATTACTTTATTAACTTAAAAATGTGTCCATGGAAATGACACTAGTCTCCCATAATGAGCTGCAATACATAGGTTAAAGGTATTCTAGAAGGAGCACCCCTTTGAATTTTTCTACATGTACTACTGCGTTTGAAATGTGACTATTCTTTTCTCTTTCATTATCTGTAAAGTAATGATTTTTTGTTAGCTTTAACCAAGCTATTTTTAGTTTTATAGATCTCCTGATATCCACAGTATTATTTCTCCAGGACAGATGAGAAATTAATCCTGTGTCTTTGCTGGGGTTAGGCAATAAAAGGCTACAGTGACAAGCTCTAATAAAATGATTATTTACACCTTATTGGAAAAACTTCTGGCCTTTCAGTTGTTCAAGGGGGGAGGAGAGTACCTTAGCATGCAATTACTTTCTGACCAGCAGGAAAGAGAGGAAAAATTGCAATTTAAGAAAATAGATTAGGAGTCTATAAATCTTTCCTTTCTGTTCTCTAATATAATTTACCTTTTTCAGCAAATTAGGGGAAGCTCTCAATTTTTCGCATGAAACTGACAACGACACAACACAGTGCATTGATTTGGACAATTTCAGATTATTACTTTTATTGTATCTAGCTGAATACCTGTAGTGTACTAAAGTCTTCTGTGCCAGAGGTCTATACTGCATCAAAGGCAGACTAGAGCAGCAGATTATATCCCTACTAATACAGTAAGGGCCTTGAAAGCACCATCAAAGCAACCCCCCCAAAATAATTCTACTCATGGTATATGAAGAGAGAATGCACATCCCCCTACCCCATCCTTCACTGCATTCTCTGTGCATGAGCAGCCTATTGCCAGGGGCCAGCATTGTATAATGGCAGGTGGGGTGGCATACCTAGGCTTCTGTCTATGATCTTTCAGAAAAAGTCAATGATGAAGAAAATGGTGCAATTGGGCATCTCATGATTCATCCTGACCAGAAGCAATTCTAGTTTAGGAGACTTTTCTACACTACTTGTTTATTTAATAGGGGATGGTCTACTTTTATTATGGACAATAATCTTCTGATGGTTTAATGTCTGAATTTCCTGAATCTCCTGTGACTTGGCCTCATTTGTACCCAGTGTCCTTAAAGAAAATCTCTTTTCCCATTTAGGGTTGTAGATGTAATCTTTTAGAGTACTTTAAAGCTGATCCCTGGCCAAACTATTTATTTTATTTTTGATAGAGTATGGACAGTTTTTTATTGTTGTTTGTGTCTGTGACAGACGCACCTGGGACAGAGGATTTTCCAACGTGACGAAACGTCCATACACTCCGCTTGAGTGCTTTCGTCATATACCACTTCCCCCCAGTCTGAATATAGATATCAGATATTCCAACCGCTCCCAAGCACAAAACAAGACGAGACTTGTATCACTGCTGACATGGACTGATTTATTAGAACCAAAATGACAAGTATTTATAATACAGTAGAAGAGGAGGTCCCCCCTCCTGCTCATATTATTCTAACAATACAACAGTAGCCAGAAACAGAATTAACATGAGCTAATTATCTAAATCAACACTGAACTCCTTCATTCAATTGCAGGGTTAATTAGCACAAACAACAATAGGTGAAATACTCTTTAGAATCTGTGACAAGCCAGACTAGACTCATTTGAATTATACAAGACAACAGACAGGTGGCTGGAGTTGATGATATTAGCATCTAACAGTATGATTCAGTCACTATTGCTAATATGACATATACGTATCCAGAGTCTGTATGTCTTGACCTGACTCCAAAGTAACACCACCTCAGGGGTCCCCAGGCATACAGCTCACAAAGAGAACTGTTCCCCCAAATGCCAAGGACCATAATCGCAAGGCAAGAGGCTCGCATTCAGTCCTCTCCAAAATCCTCTGTCCCAGGTGAATCTGTCACAGTGTCCCTTACACATCCAATAAAAAAAAGTAAAAAATATAATTTCTTTCTTTTAGGCCAATATGTATTCTGCTACATATTTTTGGTAAAAAATAAATCCCAACAAGCGTATATTGATTGGTTTGCACAAACATGATAGCGTCTACAAACTATGGGATATACAGGTCCTTCTCAAAAAATTAGCATATTGTGATAAAGTTCATTATTTTCTGTAATGTACTGATAAACATTAGATTTTCATATATTTTAGATTCATTACACACAACTGAAGTAGTTCAAGCCTTTTCTTGTTTTAATATTGATGATTTTGGCATACAGCTCATGAAAACCCAAAATTCCTATTTCAAAAAATTAGCATATCATGAAAAGGTTCTCTAAACGAGCTATTAACCTAATCATCTGAATCAACTAATTAACTCTAAACCCCTGCAAAAGATTCCTGAGGCTTTTAAAAACTCCCAGCCTGGTTCATTACTCAAAACCGCAATCATGGGTAAGACTGCCGACCTGACTGCTGTCCAGAAGGCCATCATTGACACCCTCAAGCAAGAGGGTAAGACACAGAAAGAAAAGAGTGCTGTATCAAGGCACCTCAGTGGGAAGTCTGTGGGAAGGAAAAAGTGTGGCAGAAAACGCTGCACAACGAGAAGAGGTGACCGGACCCTGAGGAAGATTGTGGAGAAGGACCGATTCCAGACCTCGGAGGACCTGCGGAAGCAGTGGACTGAGCCTGGAGTAGAAACATCCAGAGCCACCGTGAACAGGCATGTGCAGGAAATGGGCTATAGGTGCCGCATTCCCCAGGTCAAGCCACTTTTGAACCAGAAACAACGACAGAAGCACCTGACCTGGGCTACAGAGAAGCAGCACTGGACTGTTGCTCAGTGGTCCAAAGTACTTTTTTTCGGATGAAAGCAAATTTTGCATGTCATTCGGAAATCAAGGTGCCAGAGTCTGGAGGAAGACTGGGGAGAGGGAAATGCCAAAATGCCTGAAGTCCAGTGTCAAGTACCCACAGTCAGTGATGGTCTGGGGTGCCATGTCAGCTGCTGGTGTTGGTCCACTGTGTTTTATCAAGGGCAGGGTCAATGCAGCTAGCTATCAGGAGACTTTGGAGCACTTCCTTCTTCCATCTGCTGAAAAGCTTTATGGAGATGAAGATTTCATTTTTCAGCACGACCTGGCACCTGCTCACAGTGCCAAAACCACTGGTAAATGGTTTACTGACCATGGTATTACTGTGCTCAATTGGCCTGCCAACTCTCCTGACCTGAACCCCATAGAGAATCTGTGGGATATTGGGAAGAGAAAGTTGAGAGACGCAAGACCCAACACTCTGGATGAGCTTAAGGCCGCTATCGAAGCATCCTGGGCCTCCATAACACCTCAGCAGTGCCACAGGCTGATTGCCTCCATGCCACGCCGCATTGAAGCAGTCATTTCTGCAAAAGGATTCCCGACCAAGTATTGAGTGCATAACTGAACATAATTATTTGAAGGTTGACTTTTTTTGTATTAAAAACACTTTTCTTTTATTGGTCGGATGAAATATGCTAATTTTTTGAGATAGGAATTTGGGGTTTTCATGAGCTGTATGCCAAAATCATCAATATTAAAACAAGAAAAGGCTTGAACTACTTCAGTTGTGTGTAATGAATCTAAAAAATATGAAAGTCTAATGTTTATCAGTACATTACAGAAAATAATGAACTTTATCGCAATATGCTAATTTTTTGAGAAGGACCTGTATATATATATGGAACTTTTGGAATGGAACAATGGAAATTTTTTTTTTTTAGCTAGTAATGGCAGCGATCAGCGACTTATAGCAGGACTGCGATATTGCAGCAGACAAATCAGACAAGAACTGATACTTTTGACACTTTGCGAGAACCAGTGACACTAATACAGTGATCACTGCTAAAAATATGCACTGTCACTGTACAAATGATACTGGCTTCGGAAGGGATTAACATCATGGTCTATCAAAGGGTTAACTATATGCCTAGCCTGTGTTTGTGTACTGTGTGGGAGGTGCTTTTATTAGAGGAAGGCATGGATCCATGTTCTTGCTTTGCAGGAACACAGGATCCATGCCCTCCCTACTGACAAATCTGACGTTCTGCCTGTGTACTGAATGATCGGTGGGTGCTGGCGGACCTTGAGTCTGCAGGTATCCTCTGATTGGCACTCATGCGAGCCTATGACCCGGAAGTCGTGGGCATGATCCTGTGCACGGCAGCCGCCCTGTAGCAGTAAAGTTACAATAGGGTGGTTGTAAAGTGGTTATTTAAATTCTCTACATCAAATGGGAATAAATGGAAATATTTTCTAATTGAGAACCAGACAAAAGTACAAACACAATGGTATGGTTTTGAAATGCTGACAGCATTTATTTTTTTTTTTGCCTGTGACTTTTTGTCCAGGTGACAACTGCTCCCCAGGTGTCAAAGGGACAAGGGGGTAATAGAAAAACTACCCAATGGGGTCACAGACAGAAGCAAAATCTTGACAGAAATATGACTTTACCCGAAAACGAAAGGCTTGAGACATGCTTTTTAGTTTAGAATAAAACAATGTGTTTGGCTGGTGCAGACACCACGTAGGTAAGTAATGGGTGCTACTGATAACTCATGTGTGCCCATGTGTTCACATTTTAGCAACTTATCTTATCCCTAATGCTGGGATAGATTTTTTTGTGAATGTACACTTTTAGCTTTTACCTTTTAGTTATATACAGCCAAGTTAATGATTTATTATATAATATATGTTTTTTATAGTGTGTTTTGTGTTTGTTATGCCATTTGTCTGTGAGCTGCTGCTACTATTCAATAGAAATAATAGATATGTTATTTAATTGCCAAGATGCCCAACAGTAGCAGAGAAACTGGATGGCAAGTTTCACTTTGTGCATTTTTGTAATTTCAAGCAATTGTCTGGAAATGATACAAGGTAAATGTGCCTGTTTTTTAATTATGGGAGCATAGGAAAATATGGGTCAGTGTGTCCTAATTGGGCCTTTGGCAATTTAAAATGCGGAGCTGGCATGGTGAATATTTTTCTTAGTTAATTGTTTCAGGCAACTATGTCAGATGGCTAGAAATTTATTTCAATTAGTGTGCTTGTAAGTTGTGTATGGCTTTAGAAATGAACCAAGTTTTAGAGGATCAAAGGTCATTTGAGTAATTTGAATAATTTCTGAGCACAATCTAATGGTGTGCCAGGTTTCCAGTCCACCATTCTCATTCAAGAGTGGAAATATGAACACAGACCTATGTGTCATTTCTGTTACTGAACACGTACCACTAGGTAGAATAATTTTTTTTTCACAAATCTAAAATTACCTATTGATGATGGAGATCAAATACATTCAGGTTCACGCAGTAGCCATTCTCCAACATCATTTGCAAATTACATTTTTGTAATTAAATAATTGTGCTACATTGAACAAACTTGGTTGATAATCTAGTGTAATTTCCACGTATTATTAAGAACCAAACCTTGGTTTATACCCACTTAAAAAGAGAAGTGCAGGAAAAAAAAAAAAACATTCATACTCCCCTAGATGGCTGCAGCATTGATCTGATGCTGCATCTGTCCCCTGTCAGCTGTACATCGAGAAATTAGTGATCAAAGACCGCTGATCGCTCAGTTATCAGTCTTCAGTGGGCAGAGAGTCGGTGACTGTCAATCAATGGGAAGAGAGTCGGAGAAGCTGGCTCAGGCTCTCAGCAGTGATCTGAGTAGCTGAGCCAGCTGCCTGTCCAGCCATCTGGATGGATCCCAACATTATTTTTATGAACCTTGCAGAATCTGGATCAGCTCTGTGATGTCAGCAGACAAGGGGCTTCAGCCCACAGTCCACTGAATCTGGGTCATAGGAGTGCAGATCTAAGTGCACTTCTGTGACCCACTTCTCCCTCTAATTTAGGCTCCTTGCACACTGGCTTAAAAAAGGTTGCTTCTACAGGAGTTTGGTGTTCTGCCTGTAGAAGCAACTCAATGATATCCTATTTGTCCATGCACATTAGGACGTTTACAGCGATATTTTGAGCTCGACATTTAGAGGCAGGAAAAAAAAAAACCTTCTGGTTCGCGTTTCTGATTGTAGCTCACTGGCAGAAAAAACGTAAAACTCTCCTAAACTCGTCTACACTTTGTACAAAAAATGCTCTATAAGAGCGTTTTTTACTCCCAAGAGAGCAGACCTTTTTTTAAGCCCAGTGTACATGGAGCCTTAAGACTACATTCCCACTTTAGCGTTTTGAATTTCAAAGCGCTGATGTGTGAATGACAAATCGCTAGACTCACATTTGAGATGCCATTCATCTGAATGACACCTAAAATCGCTGTGCAGGTCTGCCACTATTGTCATGAGATAAATTGTGCTGCAATCGTGGCAATCTGCATCGTGTGAAGCTTGTCGCCCCAAAAAATGTTCAGGAGCTGCTTTTGGGCGACATGCTTCACGCAATGAAGGTTGCCGCCATTGCAGTGCGACAAATGCGGCAGGCCCCCACCGTGATTTTAGGTGTCAGTCTAATGAATGGCATCTCCAATGTGAGTCCTGCTTTTTTGTCATTTACACATAGGCAGGCAGAATCGTGGCAAATTTGCCCGCGATTCAAAATGCTGTAGTGGGAATGCAGCTTAAAAGAAAAAAAAAAGGAAAGAACGTGAATATTACTAATATAAGGGCTTAGTAAAACAAGTTTTCTACATTGGTACACATTCCTTATGACTAACTGCCAACTAGTGTCAGCAAATCACAAATCTGCAAATCTCTACAGGCATACCCCACTTTTAAGTACACAATGGGGTTTATTTACTGGAAAGTGCAAAATCAGGCTCACCTCTGCATAGAAACCAATGAGCTTCCAAGTTTTATTATCAAAGCTTAATTGAACAAGCTGTAGATGGCAATACTTTGCAAGTCATTGTATTACTATCTGCAATAGATCTAATTTTTAAATGTTATACATCTTTACATTATATATCTTTATATCTTTACATTACGTTATATATTCTCACAAAAATTGTCAGTTTTATTAAAATTAGACATAGCTGAATACGATATAAGGTACAAGTGAGGCTAGAGATTGCTTTAAAGCATTCAAAGGAGGCAGCCGAGAAAAAGATGTAAAGTTGTTCATTTGTAGCCCTGGAATACAAGGTCATATTAATTATAATTTTACTTTTCTTTATAGTAAAATGCCATCCTCTGCTGTTATTTGTCAGCTGTTTTATCTCTGAGCGGAGGCTTAGCCTCTTCTTTAATCATTTATACCTAGATTGAAATGTATTAAATGGTATTGTTGCTGGAAAAGCCTCGAAACTCGCTAGTTAACTCTACCTCCATCTGGCCAATAAGCACATTCCATTTTAGCAAACTGTTTAAAAATCTAAGCTAACCAGGGTCAGGTTACATCAAACACTTCAGCAGTCTTGAAAAGCTTCAAAGTATCTGTAATGAGTTTGTAAAAAAATAAAAAAATAAAAAATAAAATCGCACAGAAGTCCAAAGAGAAAATAGTTATTTTTAGGTACTTCAAAGTTGACCTAACCAATTACATGATTGCTAAATAAGAAAACCATGGCAGTTGACTCAGAGTTTAGAAATCAAATGTTCATATTGCAAACACATATGAGGACCTGACATCTATTTTATAGCATAGATACTACCCAAGACCTGACAACATGTTTATTATTACATGGCTAAAGGCAACAGTTTATTAGCAGGAGTTCACATCCAATGACTTGATTCACACCAGTTAAAAGCAGATTGTAAATCCAGCAATATTTTACAAAGTAAATCAACTATTTAAAAAAAATATTGTTCTAATATACAATGGTAGCTCAACTTTATAAGATTTTGTATTAAATAAATATATACTGTATTATAATTGGGGGTTAAAGTAAATCTAAACCCTGACTGGATGGCATTTAGTCTGTCAAAGGATTGTTTATAATAAACAGTATATATGGCTTTTATTTCATAATTTTATGTTTTCACTCTTCTTTATCATTCATGTTTGTATTTCACCATTACTGATCAGCTGTTTTCAACAATTCCTGTCTACATGCTTATCATTAGTCAGTACAATGAAGCTAGCCTATTTGCATTGTCTGTGCCGCCATATCTCACCCCATCCTCCGGGTAGAAATGACAGGTTGGTGCACAGCTTTGACCAATTGCTCTACCCACTGTTTTTTTTTTTTTGGTCATTTTGTTTTTTTATTGGTTAATTTTACAGAAAACACAACAGAGGTACATAAATTGAAAAATAACATCTCAAAATACTGAGATTATTAAACATAGAAAACAAAAACATAAAAAAAAGTGAGTATTCTGCAGTCAAAACACATAACATTCGAACATCGTTGTACAAAGGTCTAGGTACACAGTATTGTGTAAAAAGGCTATACTGACAGCTGGATGTAATACTCTATAAAAAGGGGGAGAGCAGAGATTTCAGATATGACCATGGAGATCATAAAGGTCAATCGGAGTTATGTAATCCAAATAAAAGGGTGTGTTCATGGTGACTGGTCCCCATACTCAGATTGATCCCAAAGTTCCTAGATTTTGTTAAACTGAGGAGTAGCTTCATGTACAGTGGCAGTAAGATATTCCATTCTCCTAATTTCAGCTATAAGTTGTAGTAGGCACAGCTGAGACGGGGAGCAGGAGAAAGCCAACACAATTGGATGGCTCTCTTGGTGGCCAGGAGAACATACAAAAATAATCATTTGACTGGTTTCGCTATTCCCCGGGAGGGGAGCCCCGGTAGACAATGGATAGGGTCAAGTGGAAGGGGTATACCCACTACCTTCTGAAGTAATGACATTACTTCGGACTAGTGTGTCTGAATGAGAAGACACAGCCAAAATATATGAAAATGTGTGCCCACCTCTGAATTACTATGCCAACACAGAGCTGAGTGGGAAGGATCCAGGTATGAGCTCTGGGGTTCTATACTAAAACATAAATATCTTTACCGTGGTCTCTCTCTGCACCATGCATTTGGATGATTTAAAGGTACAGGACCACATTTTGGCCCACATCTGTAAGGAAATAGGTTGCTGCAAAAGGGTGGCCCACTTACGTATATACAAATGGGAATCTTCCGTAATCAAGGTAGTTTCATGCAGAATATGGTAAATGGAAGACACCAAGTGTAATTGGTGTGGGCCTTCAGCACACGTGCATTCAAAAAGTGTAGGTTTGTCTATAGTGCGGGATGGGAAATATTCTCCTGGTTTTACTGCAGGAGCAAGAAGGTTGTAAATGGGCCTCCTGGACATCCACCAGACCTTAGGTTACCTGGAGGATGACCTGGCTCTGAATCAACCCTGTGGAATAAATATCAATGTTTCCTGGCTTAATTTTTATGCCATGTGCTTGGTTAGTAAAAGAAAGTTAAGTCGTCATGTTTTATTCAGTGGTGTAAACTAGGCATTTGTTATTTCAAACAATCCAAAGGAAACACAAAGCTTGAATCTCTGTGTTCCTGTTTTAATATAAAATGAAGCCTACAAGTCTGTCTTTTTAACCTTTATGCTACTCTACACTGTTCTACGGCTATTTCTTTGTTCTTCTAGCCTGTTACATGTTTTAGTCTATAGGGAATTGAGATCTCAAATAATGCATGAAATATCTGTTCACGGTAAACTCACTGGCACAGAGATGTCTTTATACGTGAGATGTGGCCAAACTGCTAAGTTGCCTTTTTTTGCATCGTCTACACTTTTGTTGCTTTTAATCACTATATACTGTCTTTCTTCATTTATGTAACCATATATCAGCCTGAAATAAAGTAAAGCCAGCTGTAAACTTCTATAATGTATAGTGAAATTGTTACGCATCACCTATGAGCAGTCAGATCAGATTAATGCATTTATCTCAAAAAGATGAGTGGCTAGTTCTGTGTAGGATTAAGTTATAGACAGGGATGAATGGAAATAGCTGTCAATTACATAAGGAATATTCTTGCACATTTTAATAATGTGTAATTTCATGTTGTAGTTTTGCATGATAGCTAGTCATTTGAATCAGACCATAGCTTAAAGCTTAAAGTGATACTAAAGTCTCTTTTTTTGTGTTTCAAAAAAACAAACATATTATGTTTATCTGCTCTGTGCAGTAGTTTTGCACAGAGCAGCCCAGATCCTCTTCTTCTCTCACCCCTCCCTTCTGTTGAGTGCCCCCACAGCAAGCAGCTTGCTATGGGGGGCACCTGAGCTGAGCTGCAGTCGCTAGGCCCACCCCCTCTCCCCTTATTGGCTCACTGACTTTGACAGCTTTGCTGCTGTCTCAGCCAATCAGGAGGGAGAGTCCCGGGTAGCAGCATCGCTGGTTAGAGATGGGCTCAGGTAAGTATTAGGGGGGTTGGGGGGAGCTGTTGCACACAGAATGTTATTTATCTTAAATTATTTATCTTAATGCATAGAATGCATTAAGATTAAAAAAAAAACTTCTGCCTTTACAAGCACTTCAAAGTGTTACTAACGTCAGTTTTTTCCATTAAAATAACAAACATGTTATATTTACCTGCTCTGTAAATTGGTATTGCACAGAGCGACCCCAATCCTCCTTTTCTTGGGTCCCCCAGTGACGATCCTGACTATTCCCCTTCTCCGCGTGTCCCCATAGCAAGCCGCTTGCTATAGAGGCACACTAGGGGTTATTTACTAAAGGCAAATCCACTTTGCACTGCAAGTGCATTTGGAAGTAAAGTCACTGTAGATCTGAGGGGGATATGCAAGGAAAATAAAAAACAGCATTTTAGCTTGCACATGATTGGGTGATAAAATCAGCAGAGCTTCCACTCATTTCTGATCTACCCCTTAGATTTAGAGCGACTGCACTTCTAAGTGCACTTGCAGTGCAAAGTGGATTTACCTTTCGTAAATAACCCCCACAGTGTCTGCGCACACTCCTGAGCTGTGTGTCTATAAAGCTCCATAGACTTACACAGCAGGACATAGCCCTGCCCCCCACGCCTCCCTCATTGCATTTGATTGAAAGCAGCAGGAGCCAATGGCTTCTGCTGCTGCTCGAGTGCTGTGTGAAGAGGAAGAGAGGAGAGAAGAGATGCAGCCGTGCACAGCACTGGATCTATTCTCCCCTCTCTAATCCCTTCACACAGGGAAGGGGAGGGGCAGAGAAATAGAAAACGTTTTTGAACTTAATGCAAGAAATGTATTAAAGAGGAAGTAAAGCCTCCTCACAAAAAAAAAAAAAAAAAAACGGAACCTGCAAGGCAAAGGCATAATGAGCTAGTATGCATAGCATACTAGCTCATTATGAATAACTTACCTGAGAACGAAGCCCCCGAAGCGGTCCTCATCCACGACCTTCTCCAGCGCCATCAATACCGGAGTGACTTCCGTGTCTCGCCGCTCCAGCGCTGTGATTCGCTGGAGTGGCGATGACGTCACTCCCGCGCATGCGCAGGAAAGCGACATATCGCCGTGAACTCGGCATGCGCAGTGCGACTGCGAGCCGCTGTCTACGGGGCATGCGCCGTAGACAGCGATGCCTCTTTTTTTCTAAATATCTCCTAAACCATGTAGGTTTAGGAGATATTTATTGGACCTACAGGTAAACCTTAATTTAGGCTTACCTGTAGGCCAAAGTGGTTTGTAAGGGTTTACAACCACTTTAAGGTAAACGTTTTTAGCCTTAGTATCACTTTAAATATAGGCGTGGTGCTTACATTTAATGAGAAGTATCCCCCCCCCCCCACACCAATAATAACCAGTAATATTCAGGTGCTTCGGGGGTTACCAAATGCTTTGGACCTATCATAGGCACCCGTTAAGAGTGCCAACTATGCCTACCATTTCCACCTCCCTCCTCAATTCGCAGAAGCCATACTATAGCTTCCAGTGATGAAAAACACTCTATGAATGGAGGAAAGGCAGGGAAATGAAAGATCTGCCTCCTCCATTCATACATCGATTTTCATTAATGGAAGCTATACTAACACTTCTATGAATGGAGAAAGGGGTAGAAAGGACTGGTATAGTTAATATGCTTGATGAGTGCCTATGACAGGTCCAGTGACTGTATTAGCGTCTGCAGAGCTAAAGGATTACCACTGCAAAGGTTGAGGGAGGGGCAGAGAACCCCAGCTAAGACAGCAGCCATTTTGAATTTAAGTACCGTCTCTTGTGCTGATTAAAATAAATAAATAAATAAACGTAGGCTAAAGGAATGGGCCATTCACCCTGCTCACATGCTAAACACTCAGACATGCAGGCAGCTGTCAGTTATTGTCTGCAGTGGGCCGCAATGGCGGGGGGGAGAGTGAAATGCGCATTGCACTGTTTCTTCTTTACTTTTTTTTTTTGAAGTGCACAAAGTGACACATAATTCATGTTTCTGCACAGCAGCGTGGCACGTCGCACTGTGGCCCAGTGACATGCCTGTGCATTGCGATAAAATGTAGCAAGACTAATTTATACCACATCTCACTGCACCACATCTCTGGGCTCCATTACAGTGTGAATGGTGCACACAAACATTTTTTTTCCTAGTATCATAGTGATGACAGGTATGTAGCTGGTAGGGAATGATATACAGTAAGCTGACAATTCTGCACTAACTGAAGTTGAAAATAAAAGGTAAACATTCTTTAGTACACAGCGTTCCAGTTTTTGAATGTTGGTAGCTTTTCTGCCCTTGTGATACTTGTGTTTTCTTTTCAAATGTTTTAAATGGATACAGGCCTCCATTCCTTCACAATACCTCAGGACACACACAATAGTGATTGGATAGTTTTGGTAAATAATGCACATAAAATGTATGAACTTTTGTATCCACAGAAAAAAGTGAGATGGAGGTATGAAACAAGTAGAACACAATGTCAAAAAACGAATTTCTATTGCTTGAAACTAAAAAAAAAAAAATGAAAATTTCTCAGTAAGCATTAGAATGACTGCAAACTATTTGTCCTTGTCTTCATTGTGTTTTCTTTTGAAATCCGACAATCAAGCAGCGTCTGCTTCATAACAATACATGATAAATAATATACAGTACCTTGAAAAAGTATTCATACCCCTTAAAATGTTCCACATTGTGCCATGTTACAACCCAAAAACGTAAATGTATTTTATTGGGATTTAATGTGATAGACAAACACAAAGTGGCACAGAATTGTGAAGTAGACTGAAAAAACGATAAATGGTTTTCAAAACTGTTTACAAATAAATATGTGAAAAGTGTGGCGTGAATTTGTATTCAGCCCCCTTTACTCTGATACCCCTAACTAAAATCTTGTGGAACCAATTGCCTTCAGAAGTCACCTACTTAGTGAATAGAGTCCATCTTTGTGTAATTTAATATCAGTATAAATACAGCTGTTCTGTGAAGCCCTAAGAGGTTTGTTAGAGAACCTTAGTGAGCAAACAGCATCATTAAGGCCAAGGAACACACCAGACAGATCAGGGATAATGTTGTGGAGAAGTTTAAAGCAGGGTTAGATTATAAAAAAAATATCTCAAGCTTTGAACATTTAACGGAGCACTGTTCAAGCCATCATCCAAAACAGGAAAGAGTATGGCACAACTGCAAACCTACCAAGACATAACTGTCCACCTATACCTAGAGGCCCGGAAAGGAGAGCATTAAACAGAGAAGCGGCCAAGACCAAAACCATTTATCATTTCCTTCCACTTCACAATTATGTGCCACTTTGTGTTGGTCTGTCACATAAAATCCCAATAAAATACATTTACGTTTTTGGTTGTAGCATGACAAAATGTGGAACATGTCAAGGGGTGTGAATACTTTTTCAAGGCAGTGTAAATTAGAGTCTGGAAAGGTTTGGTAAATGTGGGTATTAGTATCAAAGTAAATGGTACAGGTAAATGTTTGACACCAAACCTGTGTTGGGTTTAGTGGCACCCACTTTTGTCTCCTCAGTAAGGCACTTGGTACAATGAGTTTACTATACGGTGAGATTTCCAACATAATATTATAGGAATCTCCACACTATAGCCCCGAAGGCCACATCAGTCCTCTATGAGACTTCACCCAGCCCGCAGCTTGGAGAGACTTATGATGTGATGGGTTTTTCTGGTGTGAGAGGGGGACTCTAATGCAAAAAGGTGGACTCTGATTTCAATAGGAACTTCTGATGTGAAAGGGAGTGGGAGGGCTGATTTTTTCTGCCCACAGAAATGTGCAAAATATACAACAGGACCCTCATACAAAAAAAAACTCTAAATTATAGAAAACATAACATTTCAGCCAGTTCCAGGTTTTTATAGTGTCACAGACAGGACTTTCCACCTACATAGCCACCCTAAACAGAAACGTTCTGTCCCTTTTAAAGTGACCTTGTCATAGGAGAAGTACAGGGACTGCCATTCCTGGCCACTTCTAAGAAATGCTGCCTGGCATCAATACTTTTTGTGGCATAGCTACAAAATGTACTGTGACCCAGAGAGCCCGGAAGCCAAAGGATGAGAATAACAATCAGGCATTTTCAGAATGAATGTTTCTTCCATGACAGCTTTCCTTTATAAGTCCACTACAGCTTTTACTGGCCAGGTGAAATCCTGGCATGGGCTAGTGGCCAGGGAACTCTTCCTCATCTTCCCTTCCCAAGTACCTTCCACAGCCTGTAAAATTAAATCTGCCACAATATGGGTATTACTTTCCCAAACCAACGTCCAGGCCATCTGGGACAATTTGACACATGAAGTATTCAAATAAATGTGCAAATTGTTCATATTTTATAAAAATGGTATCCAGTAGGAGGGTTTTATTATTATAGCAAGATTTTTTTTTTATTATAGCAAGATCTTAAGTTTTTATGCCTGTGCATTACAGGTATAAAAACCAGGCCATACATGGGTCAAATTTCGAAAGCATTTTCTTTTGAAAATCTTTTCTAAGAATCTTCATTCGAATTTCGCACCATTAGTGGGCTGCGGCAACAGCCGATTTTCGTGCGGCCATAAAATTTGAGTAATCGGGCATGTTGGAAATTTTTTGAAAAAGAAACGATTTTCTAATCAATGATGGGAGAATCGTGTGAGAAATGTAATCAAAAAGGAAATGTGCATGTGCAAGAAAAGAACATTTCCGAAAAGAAAAGAAGATTCCCAGCCACGAAAATAATTTTCTGTAGCAACATGAGGTGAAATTGAAGACTTGGTTGGCCGAATTTTGAAATCAATGGTGGCACCATCGGATCACAAATTTTCTGATTTATAAAAGAAAATTATTTCAAAATTCGACCATGTATGGCAAGCCTAAATCACAGGTGTGCATAAAGACACCACTAAGGCTGCATCCAATTCACATTGCCGCTTTCTCTATGGAGCAGTTTCACATATCTGTGGGCCGGCCACGGTGCGTTTTTAAAAAGAGTCCTGTGCATTTTTCAGTCCGATTCAGGTTAAGTAAAAATTCATACCTGAATCACGGTGAACAAAGCCGCACTGGACTCCTTTTAAAAATCAAGCTGAAACTGCGGTGGGCATGTTTGAACCAAGCCTTAGGCAGATATGCACAATTATTCATATGTATTCCCTAAAGTGTGACTAAACCCTTTGGTGGCACAAAATATGGCTTTTTAGAAATTGGTACTGAAAATAGAAAAATATCAATATACAGTATATCACAGTGTTGATTGGCTCCAGATGGCCATATGTGATTGACTATAAGTGGTTATTCCATGGCACTTCAGTCACGGTGAAATAGGAGAATTGTAGAGTTCCCTTGGTATGTATGTGTGACAGTACACCAGTTCCAGTCGAGCTTTATCCAGTTGAGATATGTGCTTAAACCTGCATTATCTTGCAAGCAATATCGTGCAGGAAAATGCAGTACCACTGGGTGGTAAATTATATCTCAGCGTGTATTATAGACAAATACGACAACTGGAATTTAAGTATGCAGTTCTTAAAATATGCATGATTCATTTAGATATACTGTATGTTGCACCAAACTCCCATTTGTATTATTCAGAATAGTAATCGATAATATGAGATGTATATGATATTGAGACTGGTATATTAAAGCGGAACTACACTGCATCTGAGCACCACACACCAAAAACGCTATTTCATTTGTTTTTAACCACTTGCTGACCGCTGTGAAATATACATCGACAGAATGGCACGGCTGGGTAAGGTAACGTACCCGTACGTTACTTTGAATTTCCCGCCATGTGCGCGCACGCCTGCCGCGAGCTCCGTGCCCGCTGAACCCAAGGACTCGATCGCCGCTGGGATACCCGCGGAGCTATAGAACGGGGAGATGCTGATGTAAACAGCATCTCCCCATTCTGCCTAGTGACAGGACACTGATTGTCTTCTCCCTGTCATCAGGAGCAGCGATCAGTGTTGTGTCACACACAGCCCATCCACCAGACAGTTAGAAACACTCCCTCAGGACACACTTAACCCCTCCACGTCCCCTAGCGGTTAACCCCTTCACTGCCAGTGACATTTTTACAGTAATCAATGCAATTTTATAGCATTGATCGCTGTATTAATGCCAATGGTCCCAAAAATGTGTCAAAATTGTCCGATGTGCCCGCCATAATATCGCAGTCATGATAAAAATTGCTGATCACCGCCATTACTAGTAAAATAAAAATGCCATAAAACTATCCCCTATTTTGAAGACGCTATAACTTTTGCGTAAACCAATCAATAAACGCGTATTGCAATTTTTTTTTTTTACCAAAAATATGTGGAAGAATACGTATCGGCCTAAACTAAGGAAAAAATATGTTTTTTTATATATTTTTGGGATATTTTTATTATAGCAAAAAGTAAAAAATAATGCTTTTTTTTCAAAATCGTCGCTCTTTTTTTATTTAGAGCGCAAAAAATTTTAACCACAGAGGTGATCAAATACCACCAAAAGAAAGCTCTATTTGTGGGAAAAAAAGGACGTCAATTTTGTTTGGAAGGCCACGTTGCACGACGGCGCAATTGTCAGTTAAAGCGACGCAGTGCCAAATCGCAAAAAGTGCTCTGGTCAGGAAGGGGGTAAATGCTTCCGGGGCTGAAGTGGTTAATATTCAAAGCAAACTCCCTCATCCATACATGTATCCATGCTTTATTTTGTTGAGAAATCACTTTGAAAAACAACCCTCGAGCATTTCTAGCCATGGCCATTTTGAGTAAGGGCAGATAATTCATGTAGAATTTACTTCCTGGAATCCATCTGGTGTGCAGGCAGGAATGTGTGCTTACAAGCCCATTCTTCCTTCCTCCAGATAAAAGAAACAAAATGCTCATGAAGACTCCTGGGATGTATGACATCATGTTGGCCTAGGCTAGAAACCAGGAAGCACTTGAAAACAATGTAAAAAATATAGGTTAAAACAAGTAAAGCACATATGCCTTTCTATCTATTTACTAATGTTAGCAGCATAAGGATTAAAAATAATTCAATATTGATTAAGAGTGTTTATTTCTGCTTTAATACAGTCCCCTGAAGCTTTCAGTGTTTCAATGGTTCACCCTGCTGACCTCACATCAGTGATTTCCCCTGCCAGCAGGAGGAACCAGTGAAATCTATAAGGGACCAAGGAGATCAGCAATACCAGAAGTGTTGGTTTCCCAGCAGACCTTAGGAGACCAGTTCTAGTGTATGGAGAGTTGTGCAGTAGATCAAGCAGTGGGAGAAGTTTATAGTTAATGATTTCTTTACAAGTGTGGTCTTATTTACCAATTATGGAGTATCTAACAGGTTCACTTTAAATGAGGCCTTGTCATGGCAGATAAATATGAGCTCCCATTTGTAACTTTCTAGTTGCCTTTTATTCTGTAAATCACTTACCTAATACAAGTATGGAGTCAGTGACTTCAAAGTAAGGGTAGCCAGGTTCAAGCTAAAGCTGTAGGTGAATTCTACTGGTATAACAGTGAGGGGAGGATGCAGTGCTATTCTGCCCTCTTTGAACTAAAACTCCATAATCAGTGGCTTTAACAACATTTCTCAACACCCTGATGCGGTGGCGGCTGGTTCTCAATATTTATACAAACAAACCTGCCCCCCATCACTCACACACACAATCGCCACCCACCCCCCCTGGGTAAATGGATGGAAAGGCGGTGATCAGACAGTGGGCTGTGATCGGAGGTGGTGTGGGCTCCTGGAAGCTGCCCCTGGCCCCCTCACTAGCACCCCCCTTTCCATATGGGTCAGACTGGAAGCCTGCCATTCATGTCCTTACCTTAGGAGGGGGTGCTGGATCCGGGGAAGGGCTCCTGGAAGCTGCCCCTCCACCCCTCCACCTGCTGCAGCTTGCCGAGGAAAGATCTGGGCCATTGCTTCTCCTTCCTGCCAATCAAGTGGGTCCTGAGACCCGATTGGCCAGGAGTCCTAAGACTCCCTGGCCAATCGGGTCTCTGGACCCGCTTCCTGATTGGCCAGGAGGAAAAGCAGGAATACATTAGTGAATATTAATTCATTAATGTCGCTCTGCCCCCCAAACCCACCATTTTTTTAAGCCAATTAAAGCCTCATGCTTTAATCATGAGCTCCATGATTTAGGGACCGGGCGCATGAATTAGGGGGTCAGGGCCCCTGCGCCACTAATGGAGCGGCTGCCACTGCTCTGATATCACTATTGGGCAGTCAGTCCCTGAGGGGCAGCCAAGTAAAAATTTGGTGCAGAAGTTCAGCAGCACAATTTGGTATGCTGTCTGTCATCAGTGCCCTATTGTGCCATCTGCTTACACTCGCTCACTATTCAAAGTGAAAAAGGCAGGCCATTACAGGAGGGGACATTGGAGGGGAAAGGATTATTACAGGAAAGGACATTGGAGAGAGAAGAGGGTTAGCACGGGAGACATTGGAAGGGAAGTGTGACAGTACAGAAGTGGACATAGGAAGGGAAAGCGGTTCAGTACATGGAAGAGAACACTGGAGTGGAACAGTACAGGACAGGATATTAGAGAGAGAAGAGAGAAAGTACAGGTGAGGACAATGGAGGATTAGAATGGTAGTATGGGATAGCAGGACAGAAGAGCACATTGGAGTCAGTATGGTCAGTATGTGAGAAGAATGGAAAGAGCTGGACAAGAGAGGATAGGTAGAAAGGCGATACAGGAGAGTAAATTTCAGGGGGAAGAGGGCCAGTTCAGAAGAGGACATTAGAGGCAAGACAAGGTAGAGTACAAGGTAGAGTAGAGGCAAGGCAAGTAGAGGAGAAACACTGGAGAGGGAGATACGGGGCAGCACCAGGAATACACTGATAGGGTAGGAGAGGGGCAATATGTGGAGAGAAGATGAAAGTGAAGGTGAGCATTGTACAGTATGTGGGGGCACAGTTGGGGAAGAGAATGGCGGTATGGAGGAAAACATGGCAATGTACTGTATAATGCTGATCTTCTTTCAATGCTAGCAAATTTCATTGTATTAAAATATTATTGAAAAAAAAGCATGGTTCAACCTAGTAAAATGTAGTATGATGCAATTTTAATGATGTCATATATATACTTGGTGTAAAGCATGGGCTCTTCTCCCTCCTTTGGTATGTAGAATGACTTAAGTTAGAAAACAGCTCATTATCTTTGTTAGCTGCATACTTGTGCCAGTCTCTACCTAAACTTAGATAACCTCTTGCGCAGGTTTATCTGCTGTTTAACTGTGTTATCTGCAAATTATTTATTATTCCAGTCTAAGATGATTTCATAGAATGCCTTCCAATGTAAGTATTCATGAGTAAGCCCAAGGTTGCATTTCCTTCACTTTGTAAAAACATTTATTACGTTTTGTTTCCAGAGAAGGTATAGGTTTGTCTCTTCGTTGCCTCCTTCTTGCCCTCCTGTGCCTTGATCGGGATTCAGTGCAAGTAAATCTGCTGATTCTGCTTCCTGCATTCTGTGGAGAGCGGATTGATTTCAATAATTCTTCCACTGACTTGGAAAAAAGTAACTAAACCACAGACACTACTGAGGCTCAGCAGAGGTGCTTAGCTTGTGGATGCTTTGCAGAACAGTGGTGGGAGACTGCATGTGATCATGTTAATATGCTTGTTTAAATATTTTATTAACATTTTCAAAGGGTATGCCTAATAAAGAAAAATAAATAAGGTACAGTTACACACATTAATAAAATAAAACCTTCTGGAACCCAATTGAAAATGTACCGTATTTTAAAAATGCAAAGCTTTCAGTTTGAGACTATAATACAGATATACAGTATATAGACACTGCTCAAAAAAATTAAAGGAACACTTTGAAAATATGTCAGATCTCAATGGGGAAAAATATCATGCTGGATATCTGATATGTACTGGGTAATGTGTTCGGAATGAAAGGATGTTACATAATTTGGTGGAAATTAAAAGTATCAACCTACTGAGGGCTGAATTCAAAGACACCCTAAAAATACTCATCTTTTCTAAAAGTTATTTTACTAGTTTTGCATTTGGCTAGGGTCAGTGTCACATACTGGTAGCATGAGGCAATACTTGGACCCTATAGAAGTTGCACAGACAGTCCAACTCATCCAGGACGGCACAACAATACTTGCCATTTGCAGAAGGTTTGCTGTGTCTCCTAGCACAGTCTCAAGAGGAGGAGATTCTAGGAGACATGCAGTTAGTCTAGGAGAGCTGGACAGGTCCGTCAAAAGTCCTTAACCCATCAGCAGGACTGGTATCTGTTCCTTTGTGCAGGGAGGATCAGGATGAGCACTGCCAGAGCCCTACAAAATGACCTCCAGCAGGCCACTGGTGTGAATGTCTCTGTCCAAACAATCAGAAACAGACTTCATGAGGGTGGCCTGAGGGCCCAACTTACTCTAGCGTGCCCTGTGCTCACTGCCCGGCACCATGGAGCTCAATTGGCATTTTCCATTGAACACCAGAATTGGCAGGTCTGCCATTGGCGTCCTGTGCTTTTCACAGATGGGGGCAGGTTCACCCTGAGCACATGTGACAGATGTGAAAGGGTCCGGGGACCAATCCTATTTATTTTGTTCATAAACGACCTGGAGGATGGGGTAACCTTCTCCGCAGGATGTGGAAACCTTTCAAAAAGATCTAAACAAATTAATGTGGTAGGTAACTACATGGCAAATGAGGTTTAATGTAGAAAAATGTAAAATAATGCATTTTGGTGGCAAAAATATGAATGCAATCTATACACTGGGGGGGAGAACCTCTAGGGGAATCTAGGATGGAAAATGACCTGGGGATCCTAGTAGATAATAGGCTCAGCAATGGCATGCAATGCCAAGCTGCTGCTAACAAAGCAAACAGAATATTGGCATGCATTAAAAAGGGGACTCCAGAGATAAAAACGATAATTCTCCCGATCTACAAGACTCTGGTCTGGCAGCACCTGGAGTATGCTGTCCAGTTCTGGGCACCAGTCCTCAGGAAGGATGTACTGGAAGTGGAGCGAGTAATAAGAAGGGCAGCAAAGCTAATAAAGGGTCTGGAAGATATTAGTTATGAGGAAAGGTTGCAAGCACTGAACTTATTCTCTCTGGAGAAGAGACGCTTGAAAGGGGATATGATTTCAATTTATAAATACCGTACTGGTGACCCCACAATAGGGACAAAACTTTTTTTGCAGAAGGGAGTTTAACAAGACACGTGGCCACTCATTAAAATTAGAAGAAAAGAGGTTTAACGTTAAACTACGTAGAGGATTCTTTATTGGAAGAGCGGCAAAGATGTGGAATTCCCTTCCACAGGCAGTGGTCTCAGCCGGGAGCATCGATAGTTTCAAAAAACTATTAGATAAGCACCTGAAGGACCACAACATACAAGAGTATACAATGTAATACTGACATATAATCACACACATAGGTTAGACTTGATGGACTTGTGTCTTTTTTCAACTTCACCTACTATGTAACTATGTAACCGCATTTGCGCAGCGGTCTTACAAATGCAATTTCTTAGGAAAAAATACACTTTTTTTTACTTAAAAAATAAGACAACAGTAAAGTTAACCCAATTTTTTTTTTAGATTGTGAAAGATAATGCTACACCAAGTAAATTGATACCCAACATGTCATGCTTCAAAATTGCCCCCGCTTGTAGAATGGCGACAAACTTTGACCCTTAAAAATCTCAATAGGCGACGTTTAAAAATTTTTACAGGTTACCAGTTTTGTGTTGGAGGGGTCTAGTGCTAGAATTACTGCTTTTGCGATCACAGTTATACCTCACATACGTGGTTTGAACACCGTTTTCATATGTGGGCATGACTTACGTATGCATTCGCTTCTGCGCACAAGCTCGGCGGGAAGGGGCGGAGCGCCTTAAATTTTTTTTTTTTTTCTTATGTATTTAAGTATTTTTTTATTTTTTTATTTTTTTTTTACACTGTCCTTTTAAAAACAAGGAAGGTAAACATCCCTTGTATTAGAAAAAAAGCGTGACAGGACCCCTAAAATGTGAGATCTGGGGTAAAAAAAAAACCTCAAAGATCGTAAATTTAAACTTAAATACAATAAAAAAAATTAAATGTCATTTTTTTTTGCAAAAAAAAAAGAATTTCCCCTTTAAGATCATTGGGCGGAAGTAACAGTTGATGTCGCTTCAGCCATCTAATTTTATGGAGCCGAGTGGGGGCCATCTTTCCCTCACTCCGCTCCAGGCCTGTCAGGTAAGAGGACGCGATCGTCTCCAGAGCGCGGCAGGAGGGGGAGTTGGCCCTCTCCCACCCCCGATAAAAGTGACCTTGTGGCAAATCTGCCACAGAGACCACTTTTACCTTAAAGAGAACCTCCCGGCCATTGCTGAAAATACCACAAGCTGCTGCCATAACAATGGTATTTAGCATTAAAGTAATGACGTGCAGCTACGGCGATTTGTGGTAAGTGGTTAAATGATTCAGATCATCAAACAAATTTTAATATTACACAAAGATAACCTGAGTAAATCCAAGATGCAGTTTTTAAATTATTATTTAATTTATTAAGGGAAAAAAGCTATTCAACCCTGCCTGGCCCTATGTGAAAAAGTAATTGCCCCCTCCCATGCTGAATCATGAATGAAGTGTGATTAACCACAATTTTGTGGTAAGCTGAGTCAAATTTCACTTCACACACCCAGGCCTGATTACTGCCAGACCTGTTGAATCAAGAAATTACATAAATAGAAGCTGTCTGACAAAGTGAAGCACGCTAACAGATCACAAAAAGCCACACATCATGCCACAATCTAAAAACAGATTAGAAACAAAGTAATGTACATGTATCAGTCTAAGAAGGGTTTCAAAGCCATTTCTAAGGCTTTGGAACTCCAGTTAACCACGGGGAGAGCCATTATCCACAAATGGAGATAACTTGGAACAGTGGTGAACCTTCCCTACAAAAATTACTCCAAGAGCATGACGACGACTCATCCAGGAGGTCCTAAAAGAACCCAGAACAACATCTAAAGAACTGCAGGCCTCACTTGCCTCAGGTAAGATCAGTGTTCATGATTCAACAATAATAAGGAGACTGGGCAAAAATGGCATCCATGGGAGAGTTCCAAGGCCAAAGCCACTGCTGACCAAAAAGAACACAAAGGCTCTCTCAAAGGCTAAATCTCACGTTTACCAAAAACATCTTGATTATCCCCAAGACTTTAAAGCCCCATACACACGGTCGGATTTTCCGATGGATTCTGTCCTATCGGACAATATTGTCGGAAATTCCGACCGTGTGTAGGCACCATCGGACAGTTTCCATCGGATTGTCCGACGGACAAAGTTCTATCTCCTGCTCTATAAATATTCCGACAACAAAGTCCGATCATACCAATTCCGATCGTGTGTAGCGAATTACGACGGACAAAGTGCCACGCATGCTCAGATCACATTACAAGACCAAAGCTATTGGCTACTAGCCTCTACGTAGTCCCGTCGTAGGCAACAAACGTCACCACGTTCAGAATGATCGGATTTTCCGACAACTTTGTCCGACCGTGTGTATGCAACACCAGTGTCGGACTAAATCCGTCGGACCAAATCCAATGGATTTGGTGGTCGGATTTTCCGACCGTGTGTATGGGGCTTTAGACAAATATTCTGTCGATTGATGAAACAAAAATTTTACATTTTGGTAGGTGTGTGTCCCGTTACATCTGGCATAAAACTAATACAGCATTTCATAACAAGAACAACATACCAACAGTCAGACATGATGGTGGTAGCATGTTGGTCTGGGGCTGCTTTGTAGCTTCAGGACCTGGATGACTTACCAGAATTGATGGAACAATGAATTCTGAGCTGTACCAGAAAATCCTAAAGGAGAATGTCTGGCCATCAGTTTGTGACCTCAAGCTCAAGTGCACTTGGGTTATGCAGCAGGACAATGATCCGAAACACAACAGCAAGTACAACTCCAAATGGTTCAAACAAAGCAAAATTTAGGTTTTGAAGTGGCCTAGTCAAATCCCGACATTAAATCCAATTGAGATGCTGTATCATGACCTTACACATGCTGTTCATGCTGGAAAAAACCTGCAATGTGGCTGAATTAAAACAATTCTGCAAAGAAGAGTGGGCCAAAATTGCTCCACAACAATGTGAAAGACATTGTCAGTTATCGCAAACACTTGATTGCAGTTGTTGCCGCCAAGGGTGGCACAACCAGTTATTAGGTTTAGGGGGCAATTACCTTTTCACATAAAGCCAGGCAGGTTTGGACAGCTTTTTTGCCTGAATAATGAAACCATCATTTAAAAACTGCATTTTGTATTTACTCGGGTTATGTTTGTGTAATAATTAAACCATTTTTTTAGTCATTTAAGTGTGACAAATTTTCAAAAGAAATCAGAAAGGGGGCAAATACCTTTTCACAGCATTGTATATGTATATATATATATATATATATATATATATATATATATATATATATGTATTTCCTCTGACCTCCTATATTAGCTATGGGATAGAAAGTGAAAGGAAATATCTTCAGTGGGACACAAATGGCAAAAAAATAAACTGGCAGGGGTTATAACCCTCCCTTATTATATATATATATATATATATATATATATATATATATATATATATATAACATGTTTTACTTTAAACAACAGTTATGCTTACATACTTATATGATTTCATCTGTGTCAAGTTCCCACTACAGAGTCCACTGGGGCAATAAATGATAAAAACATTAATGTATCCAGTTTTTCATCAAATTTTTTAATACATTTTTAAATGTGACACGCATACCACTCTTAATTTTGATTGGTATCAGCCTCCTATCATTCCTTGCACAGCAGAGAGTGACAGAAACAGAGAGGAGAGTCTTCTGCTGCATCTTTACTTTTTACAGTTACACAGTTACAGGCTTGGGGTAGATAGGGGGCCAAGTTGTATTGTATAACCACCATAGTGCTGTGTGACAGTGCTGTGAAATTTTTAGGAACGGATGAACAGAAATACAAATCTTTTGGCAGATTAGAGCTCTTGCAACTATATTTCAACTGCGTGTTTAATTGTTTATCTAGAGTCCATTTTAAAAAAAAAAGAGTGCGCATGCACAGATTTGAAAATAGCCATAATGTGCATGGGTGACTTTATATTGCCACTTTTTATCGGGGTTATTATAGTGGTAATTTAGTTCTGTTCAGTTCTGGGTTTTTTTTTTTTTTTTTTTTTTTACAGATGATCACTCGTACCAACCAGTAACATTTTAAAAAGTTGAAATTCAGAAAATAAAGAACATACAGCAGAAAAGTAAAAAAAGTGAACTTTGGCTTTAAGAGGTTGCATGACACTGAAAAGTCCTTTAACTTAACTATTTTCCTGCTGTTTCAGCGGGTCATCACTGCCTAGTCGATACATCACCAAAATGGATTTTAAATATTTATTAGGTAGAAGAAATCTGAATTATTAGGGTCTTTCGATTTACATTTAATCTTTACCTCCTTCATTACTTTTAATTTACCATGTAGGAAATATGAGAGCACAGTTCATTATTGGAGGATCATTCACCAATTGAAAAGAATGTAAGGCATTTTATCAAAGACACGCTCTAAAGTTCAAAAGTTGGTGAAGCTGCTGGATTCCCCTGCATTGCTCGAAGACTCCAGAAGAGTCGGTCAATATTATTCAGAATTAACATTTTATCTGTTACCGCCTATCAGCTTGGCAAATATTCTACATTTTTCTTTTAAGTTACTGATGTTATTATGTTACACTTTGCATAAAGAGCTAGTAGGATTTTTTAGGCATAAATACTTACATTTTTTTGTTATATTCAAGCAAACCTTCTAATCCATAAAATAAATACAGAGCACAAGTGAAGGAAGAGAGGGAAAAGCAGAATACCGAGACAGAACTTAGACAGTTTCACTGCCTGTTTTCCAAGCTTTGAGGATAGATCACTCCATAGTGTATGCAGCTACAGAGTTCAGGGAAGGTTTTTATGTTTAACAATTATGTAAAACAGTATATGCTAAGCTTGTAAATTAAAAAATAGGAAGATGAAATTGACAAAATACCATACCAGCATTGTCTGATAAATGTCAGGGGTTGATTGGACTGGAGGACAGGGAGGTGCCTGTCCCCTGACGCAGCTTCTAGGACTCATTCACACAAGCAGAGGGTGGAAAAAGCAGGCAGCTGTGTTGCAGTTTTACCATCCTCTTAGATGGTCATGCAGCCGCTCAGGACTGTACACATGTTGATGCTGCGACGCAAAAATGAAACAGCATGCAAATCTATGGGGGCACCCCAAAATACCCCATAACTACAGGTAATGCATACAAATAAGTGACAATAGGTGGCATTTTTAAGGCTAAATTATACGTTGACTCTAGTCTTCACCTCCTGTTACACACCTCTGATAAGTGAAACACTGTGGATTGCTTTCAGAGTAGCTTCAAGGACTGCCACACATGTGAACAAGCACAGGTGAACACGTCAATCTGGTGGCCCTAAGTGCTGGCATTTTAAAATGTGAACATCAACTAGTCCAGGGGTAGGCAACCTCAGCAATCCAGCTGCAGTGAAACTACAAGTCCCATGAGACATTGCAAGACCCTGACAATCACAGGCATGACTCCTAGAGGCAGAGGCATGATGGGATTTGTAGTTTCAAAACAGCTGGAGTGCCGAGGTTGCCTACACCTGGGCTAGTCATTAACACATACAGTACTGGATATTACA